>JAXQQM020079015.1:0-634148 GCA_034641835.2 Pinus albicaulis | reverse complement strand
AAATAAGCTACATTAAAGATATTTTATTTTATTTTTTAGATTTGAATATATATATATATATATATATTCAAAATGTTTAACATTATAATATTTCTCCATTTTAGAATAGTATTTCTCCATTTTAGAATAGAGAATTGTATTTTTATTTTATTTTATTTATTATTATTTTTATTTTAATTTTAATTTTGTTTTGTTTGATTAAATCAAAATATTAAACATTATAACATCACTATCATACTAAGTTGAAAAAAAAAAATCCAATACAATAAATTTTATCATATATTAATATTATGAACAAATATTACTATTTATTTGATACTACTATAGTATAAACTAACAATGATAAACATACAATGATTTTGTAAAAATTAACTCAATATGATATTTCCTACTTATTTTATATCATTAAATTTTGGTTAATATATCTTAGAGAATAATTAAGTTTATTTAATTATTATTTTTATATTTGTAATTTTTTTTTTTCTAAAATTAAAATTATATATATTTTTATTTTATTAATACATTTTTTGATATTATTTACCCATTTCATTTATCTCAATCATAATTTTCAAAAGTCAAGACTATAGAAATTATGATAATCAATCAATTAACTTTTAATTGATTTTCTAATTAATGTTAAGTATAATGCCCTCACACATATCTTTTGCAAGGGAGTTTTTGAATCATTTTTTTGATGGTGGAAATGGATTCAGCACCATCAAAAACCCATGGGACAAGTTTGACACATGTAACCCTGATTTTCAAAAATTTATGCCATAATTTTTTATAATCTTGCTGAAATTTCTAGATTATTTTGTGGGTTTTTTAGACTAGGCCTTTTGCAAGAGGAGCATTTTGTGAAATTTTTTAGCAACGTGCATGTGTTAAAAACAAAATCTGAAAACGTGAGTGTGTTCCTTTCTCTTAAGCTTTTGCCATTGTAGCACCACCACATTGGATTTTTGGCATGACAAAAAATTGCACACTTACTTTTGCCGTAGTCTAATTAGCTTGCTTTTTTGTCCTGAAAATCATCGAAATTTCGGCAATATTTTAATCCGCCAGAGAATTTTGTAAATCCAGATTATAGCTATCAAAATTCAATATTTTGGGTGCCCTAGAGGTTTTTGATGGTGTTGAATCCATTTCCACCATCAAAAACATGATTCAAACACTGGTACTGCAAGATTTCTTACTTGTTTTCAATAGCATGAAATGTGTGTCTCTGAAAACAAGGCCTTTATGTCTCACAATTCGCTCCATAACAATTATACAACCCATCCATGCACAAAATAGTTGTCGACATGAACCGAATGTGTGAATGCTCTTGGTAAAGGTTCCTAGCCCAAAGGCTTGAAAGGTTCATTAGTTAGTGATAGCTCATGTACATGATCATATTTTTTTTAATGAAAGAAAAAATTCAAAATTTCAGAGGTTATTTTGTAACTAAGTAGATTTATTATATATAATTACTATAGTTGAAAATGTAAAACCAAATCAATCAATCTCACAACAAAGTCACTAGAAAATAGTAACTCAAAGGAAAACCTCAAACTGCTTAGATAGATTACAAAAGATCTAAATCAATTAAGAAATTTGATTGAAGAGCAAAGACACACAAGGAACCATCATGAGTTTTATTAGTCGTGCCTATTCACAACATTATTACCTCCATGTTGTAGCAACCACAAGAACCCCAAATGTGGCCCATTTCAAAAAATTTGGAGCCCCACTATACTAGATTGTCTATCATCCTCTTCCTCTGGTCTCTTAGATATCCACACTCTCTTTTCACGTTTAGGGTCTCTTTGGAAATTAGAAAATCCTACACTAAAAGGCCCGATCCTAAGTTTTCTTCCCGGTCACTAGTCGCATTCCTAAAATTCAAGATTAAGCCCTAAAATTGTGACTTCCGACCTTTCCTTATGCCTCTACTTCTCAAGTCTCTAAGTCACATTTTGTGGCCTATTTGTGACTTCATATGTTAATTGTCATTGCGACCTACGAACTCTCTTCTTTCAGTCGCACACGACCTTGGCATTCCAAACTGAGCATCAACGAACATTGATATCACAAATTCACATCTAAACTATCCACACTTGATGCAATCATCCTATATCTTGTGACGGTGTGACCTCCTAGTGTGCTTGTCACACATGACCACTTTCTTCGTGCATGTCCACCTTGTGACCTCCCCTTGGTGAGTTACATGTGACCCTCACTTTGTGCAATCCTACCTTGTAACTTCCTCGAGCTAGTCACAAGCGAAGTAGCTCCCTCACACCTTCACCATGTGACTTCCCTCAAGATGGTTGCATGCCACCATTTCTCTTGTACAAACTCATCTTACGATCTCCATGATCAATCACATGTGACTAAGTCCTAACACACTTGTCTTTTGTGATTTCCATCACACGTGTGAGGGTTTTTATATATAAACCCATTTCCCCTTCCTACATTTCATTATTATGTTGTAGTTGAGAAGAAATCCCCTCTCCACCGATTGATGACAGCTTGCAACTCCCACAAGTAAGTAGCTCTTCATCTTCCTTGTAATCATTATGCTCTTCAATTTGACATTTGAACCCTTTTTTGATGCCCTATCTCTACTAATTCCTCCTAAGAACCTCTCGTTCCCTCAAATTACCTTGGAGGAAAAAAAAAAAAAAACCTTACTCCTCTCATCGTACGACCGTCCATTCACAAATCCCTTCTTCTCAATCCAAGTCTGGCCCTCATGGCCCAACACTTCTAGCTCATGTGTTCTCCCTTCATCCTAACCTCTATGTATCCATTCTATCATAATGACACCTCCCTTGAGTGGTTCTCCCCTAATCACTTTTCCCTTTGTCAAAATTTTAAACCAACATCCAATGCAAATCGAACCACCGGCTCGTATGGGTTCGTGTGGTCTCTTTTTTTTGGTTTGCTTAGGGTTTAGGGTTTGAGTGGAAGCGATTTGGAAAATCTTTGTAAGTTAACCCAAGCCTTGGATCCAAACTAATCAAAGATTACGTTGCTCATAGCCAAAGTCATAATGTGGTCATGGTCTCAAGTCACAACCCATACCAGATTGTGAACTCCCACATAGGAATACCCTTCTCCCTTGTAACCTATGATTAGATTCATATAGTTCGTCATCGTTAAGTTGCAATGTAACTATTTATAATTCCAACAATCATGCAACCTGTTTAATTGCGCGACCATGCAAACCATACTCCCTCACCCCTGGTTTCATAGTCATAGGGTCACATTAAATAATGTTAGCTCTAAATGTGGCATGCTTACCCGTACAAGTTGTGACTTCCTCTATTTTCTTAGTCACTTAGAAAACCACTAAGTCACATAGTTTCAGTTGCGCATTCATAAGAGTCAGTCTCTCTTGTGACTTGCTCTCCTTTGTGACCTTCGATGACATTGTGACCTCATATATTGAAAATTTGTGACTTGTATTATTGAGTAAAACTATGAACTAGCGACCATCATTGCACTTTGCACTTGGGAACCAAATTAATAATTTTATTTTTGAGCATGATTTATTTTTATTCATGTTAAAATCTTCATCTTGGGATCACATTTTTGAAATTCTAGGTGACATCGATCTATATTGTATCAACATTTCACCCTTCTCCAAAGAGATGGCACCATCAGTGGTCAAAGTTTCTCGCAAATGTTTGGGTAGGTGTTTCGCGATAGTGGAAATAAATATCGAAGGGGTTGTGTATATCCCATTGACTTTGCCAATTTATGGAGACATTGCTTGCAATATCAACAAGGATACATATTTTACTTGGTGAAAAATTTACTTAGAGTTTTTCAACCAAGACACCCCTCAAGATAAAGAATATTTAAAAGTATATATCAACCTTCAAAGATCTTGGTTGCACAAAGTAGTTGCACACCCACAGTGTTCCCTTGTGCCATGACCATTATTGCAACATGTAGACAAGGATCATTGGGCCATCAAAAGACATTATGGGGAAATCTTGGCATCATTAAAAATTGCTGACATTACAACTTATTACAAGTTACCAGAGTGGGAAGAGACATTTAACACTGGATGTTTATCACATTTCAATGGGTCTACCAAATACATACTAAAGTCATGGTGGCAAGAGACAAAAAAATTCAGGTTAAGGCAGACCAAATCTACAAGATCGAAGGCCTCAGGAAAGTGTATCAATTAATTGAAGCCATGATGAATAAACTATATGGTAGAGTAGATATTGACACTTTCTCATGCACATGGGTCACTATGATGTACAAAATAGCCACTAAAGGGACAATATTGAATTAGGTAATCATTCTAGCGTTGACGCTTAAAAAAATATTAATGCACCCAAGAATCCAGAGAAGGGCCAACCATCAGAGTTTTATATGGCCTCTTATATTCTCAATGCAATGTGCACAAAATGTGAATTTAAAGGGTGGAGCTTGAAATGGACTCCAGAGGTACAAGATCTTGTGCATATTTATTATAAAAGCTTATGGAACCCATACTATAAGATGTTCATATGAAACAACTACAGAATATTTCATCACTCCTTTGTATCAAGAAAGAGCCTGAACTACCCTTATTGAAGTTGTAGACTTGTTCCCAATTAGAGAAGCAACATACGTATGAGTTTTTGCTGCTTATAAGCATCATGCTCTCTCAACAATAGTGACAGATAGGGTGCTTCTGCATGAAGTATGATACCAGTTGACCATTGGTTTATCTAAGAAATTAGAAAGGGGGAAGAAGGGACCATGTCATGTGTTCCATCAAACAATTGGAGCATATACCCTTGAAAATTTCAAATAAGTTGAAGAAAAGGCTGAGGAACTTAAAGGTTTCTATTTTGTTAATTTGAGATTTTGGAAGTATGATCCAAAAGGTTTTGCTTCAGTAAATTTCAAGGTAGAAGGATTTGGGTGGTCTTATGTACATTATAAAGGAGATGGGGATGAAAATATCAAAGATTTCTATAATGATTCTAGGGAATTAGAGCCAAATAAATGACAAGAGGAGGAAAGATAATGATCGAATGATGATGATAGAGAAGGCATAAGTGTTGAAGACTGAAGAAATTTTCTTAAAAGGAAGAAATAACAACAAAGCAATAAAGAGAAATAAAAGAAAGAAAAGGACGAATAGCATGATGAATCTGGAAATAAAGCCTCATCCTCCTCGATTTGATGAATCCGGAAATAAAGCTCGATTTTTCGAATCCAATTTTTTAGTTTCTTTGCATTACATTCTCCATTATATGTGGGAAAATCAAACTTTACATATAGCTTAAAAAATGGATTCTTAGATGTTTTTTATGGTGCATGTTAGAATGATGAGAAGAGGAAGAAGAACTATCACTGGTGGATGGAAAGGGATGAGGCTCTTCTCCTCCGCCTCCATGGTGTATCAATGCATGATCATAAGGCTGTTTCTTCTCATGCTTGATTGTCTTCTCGTATTCTGCAAACATCTTGTCAACTTTCTTTTCCATGGTGAAGCATATTTTACGATAATTTCACTATTCTTCCGCTTGTGCATCCTCATCTACCATATTCCATATTCGTGGTGCACACCCCACTTCGGGATCAAAGGATTTGAGTTTTCCTTCTTCTCTTTGGAGCTTGTTTATGGTTAGCATTCACTCATGCAACTCACATCAAGAAGGTCTACTTTGATACCAAACTTGATCTAGATATTTTACTTCATGGATGCATACAAAATTCCATATAAAAGAGTGTATAACCAAGTAAATTAAACACATGAAAAGAAGATAAATTCATAAGAAAACATGATATAAAAGACACAAGATGAATTGATTACAAAGTTCACCCAGTGTTGGCTACGTCTCCGGGCCCTGCACAATGTGGGGAGGACTATTTTCATTAAATGGCAGAAAAAATGAATTACAAGAAATTTACAAATTGACACCTTATACCTCCATTTCCAGCGATGGGCTAAAAATGGGGACCTTGGTTGAAGAAATGGGTTGCACAGTTGGATTCATGGCAAAAAATCGTGTAAAACTGATTATAAATTTGTCTGTTCTAACACTGGCACTTCTGGATCCCAAATGAATCTTCTAGAGGATCCAAAGATTCCCCCTCTTTAGGGTTCCACCCACCTGGACCACTCCTGGTTCCACTCTGGACCCCGCTCTGCTCCTCCACTCCCCGGTCGAACATAAAGTTTGGATTTATATATATGAGAGTGGGCGACAATTACAAAGTCGTCGATCGAGGTCTGTTGGCAAGTGGGTAAGTTCAGAGGGGGAAAGCCTAGGTTCCAACCGCACGACATCCCCCAAATATTCGATTGTTGGAAATTTTTTTAAACTTTCATGGTTATTTGTTATGGCGGTGACATTTATGAGGTCGCCCGTTGGTGGGCCGACCCACCAAGGCTAGGCGGGTTCGACCCTCATTAGCCTCCCTCCATGTGGCGACGTTGTAGATGGTTGGATGGGACCCGATTCTTCGGTGGCCTAACCCTTATACGTTTGTTTTGTTATTTGGTTGTGAATACAATGGAACATGGTGTCGGGGTTTGACCACCTGCCACCCCTATTTTAATATGATTGTTCGCGGTCGGTTATCGCGGAATGACCACTTGCCAACCTATTTTTTTATATATATATATATATATATATATATATATATATATATATATATATATATATAAATATATATATATATATATCTATGTATGTATGTATGTATGTATGTATGTATGTATGTATGTATGTATATATATATATATATGTATAGTATAGATACATACATACATATATATATATATATATATATATATATATATATATATATATAGATGTATGTATATATATATGTATATATATACATATATATATACATATATATACATATATACATATATACATATATGTATATATATATATGTATATATGTATATATATATATATATCTATGTATATATATATATATATCTATGTATATATATATGTATATATGTATATATGTATATATATATATATATATATATATATATATATATATATATTCGTATGGGGGTTGGCGGGGCTGGCAACCCACCAATCGAAAAATATAATGTTTTTTATTATTTTTATATATTACGTGATATCGGACAAAAAACATCGACCGAAAATTGGGGATCACCGACAATTTTAAAGAGGTAATAACTTCACACTTATTGACTGTTGGATTTCGTGCACCGACTCTTTGCCAAATTGTTGTCTCGTTAGTGATTGCGACTTGGCCTAGTTTGACCATAACTTTGACCGAATATAAGTTGAGCATACGAGCTCAGATTTGAGTGTCATTCACATCATTGGAATCAGGACGACGAGTACTATGATTTGGTCTTGGTTTCACTTCAATCTGATGACTTTGATTTTTTAGTTTTTTCAAGGCCATTTCTATTTATGGAGACACCTAGATCAAGAGTAGAGAGAGAGGGAGGCATAGAGAAGGAGGGTATAGATATAGAAGGAGAGAGGGAGGGAGATACCAACAAAGTTAGAGGGAAGAGATAGAGAGAGAGGACTCAAGAGAGAGAAGGAGGGAGAGAGATGGAGACAGAGATGGAGTTGGAGGCGTAGAGAGAGAGAGGGAAGAAGAAATACATAGAGGGAGAAAGGTGGAGAGAGAGAGGGAGTGACAAGGGAGAGATGGAGAGAGAGTTAGGGATAGAGGAGAATGGAAGGGGAGAGAGAGAGGAGAGAAGGGCAAGAGAGAGTGAGAGAAGGGGAAGAGAGACAAAGAGGGATAGGAAGATACATGGGGGAGAGAGAGAGAGATTGAGATAGATATGGAGAGAGAGTGTGTGTGTTTTGGGGGTGAGATAGAGAGAAGGAATAAGAAAGAGACACATATATAAATATATATATATATATATATATATATATATATATATATATATATATATATATATATATATATATATATATATATAGTATATAACTAGCGGGGATCTCGCTAACATTTATCTATCATGTTTATTTATTTAGTCACCCTGTAGTTGCAAACATTTCCCCAAGTTTTGCACTCAAAAAAAAAGTTTTCACCTCGAGAGATTTGATCCATCTCATCGCTTGATAGATCTAGGGTTAAAAGGGATCTAGATTGATTTACATTAAATTTTAGTTTCTAAATTTACATACTAAATTAATATCATTTAATTAAAAATAATAATATCATTTAATATTATAGAAAGTATTATCCAAAGCCTAAAATTATAATAATCAATTTTTTCAGTAATTATTTTAATAAATATTTTTTAATTATTTAATATTATATATAAAATAAACAAATCCTTTATTTTTTTATAATATTTAAATTACATTTAAGTTAAATATATAATATAATTTTACAACTTTAACTGCCCATCATGGGGAACTGTTTACAAGTTTAAATGCCCATTAGGTCCAATATAATTTTACAAGTCAAGACTAGTGTGGAACGGGTCTGGCATGTCCTGGGATATGAGCTACCAAAATCTTTACTCCTCTATGCGTAGCTCAATCATCTTGAAAATATTCTCGAGCAGTTGAGGGCAATCCTAAGTCACATAATTGAAAGGCATGCAATATGTGCATGTTGAAAATGAATTAGGATAATCTTTGTGGTTGAGTAGGTGGGCAGGCCCTCGAGAATGTTACAAATATTTTATTCAGCCATGAATACAATTTGTAGTTGAGTAGGTGGGCAGGCCATCGAGAACATTACAAAGATTTGATGCTGCCATGCCTACAAATGGTTGATGGATTTATACATTTTAGAATGTGTGTTACACCAATTTTTGGTCATCTAACCTGTTACTATTAGATGGACCAAAGTACACCATGTAAGACCAATTTTTACCCTAAGTAAAATTGCTCTCACTATGAAAAATAACTTAGTAATCCATAATTTATTAAGTTGTTTATGGTCTAAACAGGAAACCCCATGAGGAAATATTTTATAAATCCCTATTTGTTTGATTTTCCTCAAGGGATAATTAATTAAACAATAGTTTAATTAATATTCTTGGTCATATTTAACCCAAAACATGAACATTAATTAGATAAATCATTATTTTTCTTATTATTATCTAGGAATAATTATTTAAACATTATTTAAATAATATTCCTTGTTAATTTTGACTAAATCATTTATAAATAATTGAATAAATCACTATTTATTTAATTATTACTCAACTATATTCTTAAAATAATAAATAAATAATTTATTTATTTATTATTTACAAATAAATGGATTTGACCAAATTCAAATTCTTTTTCCCTCCAACAAAAATAATAGAATATTCCATAAAAGTTGGATCTAGGTTTGGTTAATAATATTTTAATTATGCACAAATATCTAGATTAACTCAATATTTTGTTATAAATAGAAGGGTTTTTCCATTCATTCACTACCTTTTGCTGCGTAAAGATCACTCTCGATCTATACTTTTGGTTTGAATTTGATCCTCAATCATTGTCATATTTTTCTACCTTTTTGCTTGTGAGCTCCCTTTGAGTTCCATTTTGTCTGGGTTTTCTACACCATCAAGAGAGAGAGATCTTAGATCTGAAGCGCTAAGGACATACAGAAACCCATCCCATTGAGGGGGACTAGTAACATCTTTCTATGTTCCCTTCCCAGGTGTCATAAATACAAAATTATTTAAAAATATTCTTGTCTTGTCTATTGGATGCATGGAGGAACTCTTGCTTTTATTTGTTGTTTAATGTCTTTAACTACATAGATTTGGATTTTGTAGCATTTATCTTGGTCAAGTAACTGCAGATCTAAGGAAATTGGTAGCCATCTTTGATGTTAGGGTTGTTTTTTATGCACAACCAAAGTAAGATTTTTTCGTATGCTTGCGATTAGAATTCACACTAACAACTGGCGACTCCACAAGGGTTTATAATTATGAATGCTATCATTTTTTAGATCCTCTCATGACCAACTGCTTCAACACCTAGGGTTTTTCTTCAGCTTCTTGGTTTTCTTTTATTGATGTTGTTTTTAACCTTTAAAACCTTAAAATAGTAAAAATTCTAACTTCCATGTGTTTCTGAGCCTATTGCGTAGGTGACAAGTATCAACCACAGCTCAGACGACACTTTTTTCTAAAACCTTCTCCCGAGAGAGCTGGGAGTGGAGGTCGCACTTTTTGGGCCAAAATCTGCGATCTCAACCTTTAGGGTGCATAAAACAGCCAGAAAACTGCAACCTCTGTTGAAAGAAAATCATAAACTGCGACCTGTACTTTTTGAGGGAATTTTTCTGTGATTTTTCTGGGCTACTGTTCAGGGTTTTCTGATCTCCGTCTCCACCCGTCTTGGACTTGTAATTTCTCTGTTTCACTCGTCGAAGAAGGAACCTAGTCCCCTAGGGCTTCAATATGCTTCCACCTTTTAGGAGGAGTTTAGCTGAAGCAGGTCGTCTGATATTTCAGTGTATTCAGACATTTTTTCAGATCTGATCCTGTACTGTCAGATCCATTTCATATTGGTTATTCATCGATCCAAAACACCTATTTCCAGTTTTGTTTGGTCGTCCTCTAGGGCCTCAGGTTGTGGCCTTTCACCACCTTATTTGCAGCACTTTTCCCTCTTTTTTTGTTGTTTTCTTCACCTATTTCCAGCAGATCTGAACTTTAGATCCCTATCATTTCAAACTTTAGATCCATTGGCTATTTCATGTGTTTTGACTAGATTTTACCCACCCATAGACTAGTTGTTGGGAAGCCCTCCTCCTTGGCATTAAATTGATGCATATTTAGTTGTTTATTTTCTATCATATTTTAGTTTACTTCATTTTTATTTTTAGATTTATTTCTAGTTATACAACACCTTTTTTCTTTTTTTCTCTACACACATTTGGGTTTAAATTAAAATTAACACACTTATCACATACACGCACACCCTAAGTAAAGAACGTCTGGTTTACACTGCCAAGAGAAGACTATAGCATTATAATCAATTGATCCTTCACCTTCCTGACCTTGTTTCGACATCGTAATCATTTGATCCTGCACCTCCTTTTCCTTGTTGGTCTCTCTTCCTTCTATGATCCATGTCTATTTTTCTATCATTGCGCCCCCAAGGCATTTATCCTGGAGACTTCTTGGCCTTCATCCTCAATTTTTATTAGGAAGAATTACTCCTCCGCATAGGGTTCGAGTTATTCCTCCACTGAGGCCCCATTCTGACTCTCCTTTTGGTTCATCGAGTTCCCCTTCTGGTTCTATCCCTGGTTCTCCTCCTGTCACCTTCACCATGTCTGGTTCAGGACATAACGCTGGTGGTAGCCTAGTCCCTAATGCTGGGAATACTATTAGTGGGACCACAACAGGAACTATCTCGATTGCTCCCTTGCTCCTTTATATGGCAGGCCTCAGTCTTCCCAATTTCAACTAGTTGATTAATGACCCCATACACCATGATCCTGGTTAGCCTACTATGCCAACCAAGCTCCCTTCAGACATCCCCAAGTTTTAAGGTCTTGCTGGAGAGGATCTTACAAACCATGTTCGATCTTTCCACATGTGGTGTTCGTCTAACTCCATCACCAATGACTGTCTGTCTTCAGTTGTTCCAATGTACCCTTACTGGAGAATATTCTAAGTGGTATGTCAACCATGCCTCCTCCTCTCATACTACTTTTGTGACTCTTGCCAGGGATTTTCTGTCTTACTTCCATCTTCCCCTCCATTATGACACTGGTACTAAACTTTTGACCTCTTTCCATCAATCATCTGTGACCTGCCTATCCAATCATGTCCAAGAATGGCAGAGAAGAAAGAGCCTATGTCGAGCTTCTATCTTCGAAGACCGTGTCTACAGGGACTGGTTTCTCAGATCCCTTTTTCCTGCTATTGGAAAAGATGTTGCATCTCATTTCCCTCATACCGAAGAAGCTGCCCTCCAGATTGCATTGAAATATGACATGATCTACATACATTCTGGTTATGTTTATACTGTCTTACCTGGTCTCCCTAGACCTGGTGGTGCCAACGCATCAGGGGCATCCCATGCCGCCGATGGTATCGTTGGAGCCCTTTCTCATCCATACACTCATCCTCCCATGGGTTATGGTTTCCCTCAAGGAGGGGCCAGTTCCTCCAGCACTCCCCCCCCCCCTAGCCAGTAGCATGTATCCAGGATACGACATGCCTCCTCCTTTTGCCCAACCTATTTACCAAAATGTTACCCAACCTCCTTATTATATGTATCCACAGCCTGGTGCTCCAGCTCCTCCAGCATTAGCACCTTAGCCTCCCTTGCCTTCTCAACCCCCGCAACAGCAACCACCATCCCCCTAATGTCAAGTGTATGCACAACAGGGAGCGACTACAGGGAGCGACTAATCCTCCTACTTCCAAAAAGAAGAGGAAAGGAAACCAAAAGAAATCTACCCTAGCTAATCCTAGAAAAAATCCCCGAGGGAATGCATCTAACACTGCTAACCAGTAACAGGGTACTCAGCCCAAGCAGGATAGGCCTATTCGGATGGATATGCCTTGTTCTTGTTGTGGTGTATATGGTCACTACACCCACGATTGTCCTCTTTTACCTCAGATGCGTCATATGTGGGAAGCTCAAGCAGCATCCCGAGGATAGAAAGCCTCCCCTTCGGTTCCTCCCAATGTTGCACCTATCCAGCCAACTGTGTTTACCAATCCTTTTCCCCAGTAATGATTCGTGGCTACCCAACCCCCTAAAGGCTAGACATCCACTCAACCTCCTCCATCTAGTACCTTTGATTACCAGATCCTCATGATGAACTCTGATCAACCCAATATCGCTGACCTCAACCTTCAGACTCGATCCCATCAGTACAACAAGCTTCCCACTACTTCTGCCTCCGAGCCCCCTTCTTCAGGTCCCGTAGAGCCTCTTTCGACACCTAATGGTAAATTAGAGATCCCTTAGCCTAACGCAGAGGTTCATACAAAGATCCCCAAGGGACTATTATGCCGAAACGCTACTTTTGGTAAAGCTTCCCATTTGTATAATATAGTAAATGATTTGGCGCAATCCCCTACTACCATATCAACGCTGGAACTCCTCCAGTCGTGCCCTTCACAACGAAAATCTCTACTAACTGCCATGGGCATTGTGGATCCTTTAGATGATCATTTGATCATCTTCGATGTTGACTGGTCAGAACATCCTCCCCTTCCTGCTTCTGTTGCCTTCCAAATCCCTATCAAGGTCTGGAATGCCAACGTCTCCCATTGTATCATTGATGAGGGGGCATCCACCTGTATGATGTCCACTTCGGTTTGGAAGAAACTCGGATCTTCTGAGTTGGCCCCTTCCACTATCACCATCCGAGCGTGGGATGGCCACTCTTCCCAGCCCATAGGCTTATTCCACAACTATCTTATAACTCTTGCGGGCAAAACTATTTGCGTTCACGTAGAAGTCATTGATGCCCCCTTAGACTACAACATTATGTTGGGACATAGCTACACTTATGAGACATATGTTTTCCCATCTACGGTTCATCGTAAGATGTGCTTTCCTCATGATGAAAATATTGTCACCATAGACTAGTTGACATATTACAAACTGAAGTCTTAGACCTCCCCTAAGTCCATCATCTCTTTGGTGGCCATAAACAAATAGTCGAACCTTTGACTAGTGTTTCACCCATAGTCTACAAAGACTCCTCTTTGCTTGGTTCATTCCCTGGTCTTACTCCTCCTATCTTTTATCCCATCTCATTGAACGTTTGCATGATGCAATCGTCTCGGTCCGACCTCAAATGGACTAGTTCAACTAGTCAGCACCCCCACCCTCCGCAACCTGCTCCTAGTACCTCGAGTTAGCCTTTAGGACCCTCTCCTCAAGGCCCCTCATCTATAGCTAGTATCCATGAGCCTATCTACCCTCCTAGAATGGTTCCTCCTGGCCTTAACCATCTTGGAGCTATCTCGCCTGGCCATTACCCCTCCATTCAGATACTGTTTTTAGATCCCCCTCCTAGATTATTTTCGATACATGCTATGGCTACCGTATCTCTTCCTAAAATTACCATGGGGATCCTAGTCTGATACATTGATCCCCCAACGACTATCCTTCCTGGTCAACCCAAAGCTTATCTTTCTTTGACCTCGGTCCAACTGGTCACCATGACCCCTCCCTTTGCTTCTGTGCCTCAGTCACCTCAATAGGAACCTACTCCTTTGTGAAAGCTTTGAGTGAGGGGGGAAAAGCTCAGAAGAAGGCACCTAAGGACAAGGTTTCCCAAACAACCACTGCTCCTCCTTAGCCTCCAAAGCGTAAACCCCCCTGTGTGCTTTGTGTGATGTTGTCAGTCATGCCACCCACCATTTTCCTGAATTGCCTCGCATCATGCCCACATATAATGTCACATTTCCTGAGTTTGATATCCCAGAGGTCCATGTCACCTTACCTGATTCAGCTAAGAAAATCAAGACTTTGTGCACAAATCACCCCTGTGCTTTGTGTGATTTCCATGGCCACTATACTTACCTTTGTCCTCACCTCAAAGAGTACCTCTCCTCTTTGGAAGTGGTTCACCAATTCGAGGCCAAGCGCAATGAGTCCACTGCTCCCTTATTTGCGTGTTTTTCTCCAGCAAAACTAGAGGAAAAATCCACTCCCATTTACATTCACCCTCCTGATGTCGAGATGACGGAGCCTTTGGCCACCATTTTCTACCTATCATCATCCATGAGACCCACGATGGAAGACCCCTCTGGGACTTCCCTTATGTTTCTCCCGAAATTCATTCAGCGATCACCTTGGGCTTAACATCGGTGGATCCTTCATCTATGTTCTTAAGTCACCCTCCATGACGATGCACATGTGAACCTTTCTTTTCCTGATGATGAGTCAGGTAGCTTCGCCGTGTGAGGTGGTTTTTCTTCTTCCAATCATCCCATCTTCTATTATGATGACGAAATTATGGAAATAATCACCACCCCTGTCTTTATATCTTCCCCCTTAAATCAAAACCATATATTTGAACCACATACACCTTGTGGTCATTACATTGACAAACAATGTTTTGGGTAAGGGGGCACCCATATTTGAGAGTCTAGGAGAAGAAATTCTCCACAACTCTCCTAGTGCATCTAGTAGTGTCGACTCTAGTACCATCATTCTTCCCCATTTAGAAGAACCTTTAGAGTCCCATATCACTTCAGATCACTCTAGGGATGATCCCCCTCATCATTCCTTCATCTTCCATCAACAACCCAGTCCCCTAGACATTTTTGTTGACCAACCTGTGTGTTTTCTAGATGAGCACCAGTTCATTATCTCCAAATCTACTCTTTAGGATACTGACACCATGTATGAAACCCTAGAAAATTAGTCCATTTGCTTCATATATGTAGTACCAAAAGAGATTGGTAATCCTCCATTCCCTTTCTCGGACTTCATAACTATAACAAAAACAAATGGTGAACCACATCATAAAAATGTGTTTAGATTCCTGTTTTTAAATACATTTTGGCATGACCATAACATGCTTGGGGGCACCTATGCCCCTCACCATAAAATTCCCAACTCTCAGCCCAAAGCAACATTGAAACTCCTTCCTCTGACAGGTCGCACTTTTCAAGTCATTTCCTAGGATAGGTCGCAGTTTTCTACCTAGTACCTACTACCCAAGTCACAGAACAGATCCCAAAAAGTGTGACCTAGCCTATTCCTAACATCTGTGTGCCTAATTTGAAACTTTAATCCCCTAAATTGAAAAATTATGGTTAGGCCTCTTACCTGCAACTGACGGATCTCGATTCCAACGACCGATTTGTCCGCTACGATCGCCGCAAGATTCAGGGCCTCTTCTCCTCTCTACATTCACCACAACTACACTTGCAAATGAATTAAATTAGAGGGAAAATGACTTATTAAAAGAGAAACCGCAAATTTTTTTTTAGCCAGTTGCGACCAAATTGGAGATTGGTTTGAAAAAATGTCAGCACCATTGGAAATCTCTCACCGATCTCTCAAATGTGTATCCTTTAGTTTTTTGTGATTTGATACTTCACTAGGACAAATTTATTTTCCAAGAAGGATCACTTCACCACTCCTCAAAATCGAATTTCTTCACTTGCAACACTTGTACTTGGGGCACCACTTTGCTTTCATAATCTTCCATGCTCGTGTCGATTTTCGTCATGAGTAACCATCTTGTACTCATGTTTATACGTTCCTCACCAGGCTTGTTCAGTGTGGTAGCATCAACGAGTCGCCCTTGTTTAGAGCATCCGAGTTGAGTCATCATCGCATCCATGGAGTCTATCTCGAGGCCCTTTGTATCCCGCTATAGTCCTCCATTCCTTATTGCTTTGTTTCTCTATCACGTCACACATTTTTTCCTTCATTCATACTGTCCCCTATCCCCTCCTGTGTTGCATCAGTTGTTTCCAAGTCATCTATGCCCTCTATGCTCTAACAAGGGAAGTCGTTAACCCATTACTTAGTACCCCCCATTCCACCATTATCCCTAGTGTCAGTCTATCAGTCACTCTACTATTATCTCTCGTGCCTTAGTTGAGGATCCCTTATTGCCTCACCTATGGTAGACCTCCTTCTGTCAACATCAACTTATTCATTCCAAAAGACAGGTCTAGAGGGTAGTGTACCTTGGTTCTAGCTTCCACTCTTGTTCGATGCCTCGAATTAGGTAAAGGGACTCTCTATTTCACTTTGAATTGATTTTTTCTCAGCTCGAGCTCCTTATGGCATGATCGGGATCCATATACTTGATGGTTCAGTGATGCAGCAGATTGTACCGGTCATTCTCGGGTTTGTGTGAGATGCTTCAAACCTCATGAGGGGGTGGCCCTTCAAGTAGCCCCCCACATGCCTGGATGACCTCTCTATTAAAGCCTTGGATGCAACTCCATATATTTGATGATTACGGCCTCAGTCGCTTCTTTATTTTGCATGTATCTTTCATATTTTCATATCCCTTTCCTGTTTTACAGGGCCTCTTTGGTTGTACTTATATCTCATGTACTTGGATATTATTGTATAAGTCCTGGCTATTATCCCAAACACAATATGTATTTGGGATCCATTATCATGTCTTTATCTGGCCCATGTTTATGCTAGCATGTACTATATAGTTTGGTCCCTTGTTTACTGGACGCATTATTCTTTGTACTTTGTTATCTCGGTGGGCATAGGTATGCCTCCCCCGCCTCATGTAGAACAGGTACTCACTCATAAAAGAGACTTGTTGCACCTATAAGTCTCACCTCCTCAGGGTCTTGTCCTCTAGTGCTTTAGTCTACCTTATATTTCTCTCTCTCTGACTCCCCCTTCGGTGTCTAGTGATTGAGTTCTTACAATGTACTTCGGTCATACGATTAGCTCCTAACGCTCGCACGCCAAGGGGAAATATGTTACACCAATTTTTGGTCATCTAACCTATTACTATTAGATGGACCAAAGTACACCATGTAAGATTAATTTTTACCCTAAGTAAAATTGCTCTCACTGTGAAAAATAACTTAGTAATACATAATTTATTAAGTTGTTTATGGTCTAAACAGGAAACCCCATGAGGGAATATTGAATAAATCCCTATTTGTTTGATTTTTCTCAAGAGATAATTAATTAAACAATAGTTTAATTAATATTCTTGGTCATATTTAACCCAAAACAAGAAAAATAATTAGATAAATCATTATTTATCTTATTATTTTCTAGGAATAATTATTTAAACATTACTTAACTAATATTCCTTGTTAAATTTGACTAAATCATTTATAAATAATTGAATAAATCACTATTTATTTAATTAATACTCAACCATATTCTTAAAATAATAAATAAATAATTTATTTATTTATTATTTACAAATAAAGGGATTTGACCAAATTCAAATTCTTTTTTCCTCCAACAAAAATAATAAAATATTCCATAAAAGTTGGATCTAGATTTGGTTAATAATATTTTAATTATGCACCAATATCTAGACTAACTCAATATTTTGTTATAAATAGAAGGGTTTTTCCATTCATTCACTACCTTTTGTTGCCTAAATATCACTCTAGATCTATACATTTGGTTTGACTTTGATCCTTCATCATTGTCACATTTTTCTACTTTTTTGCTTGTGAGCTCCCTTTGAGTTTCATTTTTGTCTAGGTTTTCTACACCATATAGAGAGAGAGAGAGATCTTAGATCTGAAGCACTGAGGACATACAAGAACCCATCCCATTGAGGGGGACTAGTAACATCTTTCTATGTTCTCTTCCTAGGTGTCATAAATAAAAAATTCTTTAAAAATATTCTTGTCTTTTCTATTGGATGCATGGAGCAACTCTTGCTTTTATTTGTTGTTTAATGTATTTAACTGCATAGATCTAGATTTTGTAGCATTTATCTTGGTCAACTAACTGCAGATCTAAGGAAATTGGTAGTCATGTTTGATGTTAGGGTTGTTTGTTATCCACAGCCAAAGTGAGTTTTTTTTGTACGCTTGCGATTAGAATTCACACTAACAATGTGAAAGCCATATGTCTAATAATTCAATGTATTATAAATTTTGTTTTCAATTTTTTAATATCACAAGTGGTCATTAATAATAGGCTTGGTAAATTAAAATTCCAAATAAAAATATTTTAAATAAGGTTTAATCACTTAATTATGATGTAAAGCGTCCCTATTTGAAACAAATCCCATCAATTGCCACTTGTATCATTTTGCACCATTGATTTTGATGTTAGACGATTGAAATAGTTTCTACCTTCAGATTAAATACGGTTATTATTCAGTTACAGAAATAATCAAATATATATTAGTTGGGATTTTAGTTGCCACTGTGATGCTCAAAAGAGTCCCATTACATACCTTTCACGACCATTCTTCTATGAAGATGGGGAGATATCCTTTCTGTGGCAAGGTTCTTACCAATAACAAAGCGTCCTGGACAAGCGTCTCATCGCACACATTGAAGCACACAGCGAGGTTTCCTAGCGTTTGGTTCCCAAGGCCGTAGGTTTCTTGCTTCACCTACACTCTGCAATGGAATTACTGTCTTCTTCTGAATTCCAGAGTTTATATTTAGATTATTCAATTAATATATGTTTATGAATTCAAGAGGTTATATTTAACTCGTCGTGAATTTCTTGACTTTCTTGATTTCCGACTCTTCTTAATTTTCTTGATTTTGGGGCTGCTACGATGTGGGAAGAGCTGCAAGTTGTGATGGATAAACTATATGCGTCCTAATATGAAATGAGCAAGATTTTCAGAAGAAGCGATCTCATCATCAAAATCCACTCCCTCCTCGGCAACAAGTATGTTATTATTATTTTTTTAATTTCTTGCTCTAGTCAATTCCCTTACTAACACCATCATAGTAAACCTAGATCTATCATGAAATTTCAATTTTGAAGGTTCACATATGGACCGAACAGATATTATTGGTCTTTAAACCTGTGCAGGTGGTCGCTTATTGCTGGGAGATTGCCATGGTGAATGGACAATGAGATAAAGAATTACTGGAACATGCACATGAAGATAAAATTCCTAATCTCATGCTTTGTATTATGCATTGCATTTCTTTTGATCGTTTCTAGGTCAAAAAAATGCATGTCCAGTACTGCAAAGTTGATTTTCCAATTGCAACTATAAATTTGGGTATGTGAGTGTTGCACTTACCCAGTCTATTGTAATTGGAAATTGGGTACCTCCAAATTCAGCAAGATTAGTGGGTGTGTGCCCCCTTGCATAGAGAAATAGGCAACTCATTTTTTTGAAAATCTATGAGGGATTCCTATTGTTAGAATATAGCAGAAGTTTTGTGGCATTGATCAGAATTCTCAGAGAGGGGCGCCTGCATTTTTTAGTAGCAGGGAAAGAGTTTGTGTTATTGATTGAAAAAGGGATTTGAATACTTGACGAGGATGTTTTAGAGGTTTTATGGATTTCTTTTTCTTTAGGATTCAAACACATATTTCATTAAATTTGGAAGTATTCTATTACAAGGCCTTCAACAACATTATTTCTTTTGTAAATCATCATATTAACTTAATTTAAGATAAAAATAATAAAGGAATGTCAAACGAATTAGAGACCATGAATAGGTCAAACAAGGCATTGTTAGGTACAATAGTATAAATTCACAGCAAGAGTGTAAACATAAATCTTAGAAACGATTTATTTAAGGTAAATCATATCAGTATGCCTAACATCCAAGAAATATATTATAGTTATGGATAACATAATAGAGTCATCAATGTTTTATTTTTGTGTTAGATGACTCTAACCCCCTTACCCACAACCTAATTGTACTTTCACCAAGGGAAAATATTATAAGAATTTTTAATGGGGAATAATTAAGTGTGAAACACAACTTAATATGGATTTCAGTTGAAATTTATATAGTCTTCATGCTCTTTAATTATTAAATACTTAATTTAACTACTAATCATTTATCATTAAAATATTAATTTAAATATTAAATATGTATTAAAAGTCATTTATCTATTGCACATGATTTTCCATGTCACGATCTAAATTAACCACTTAAAACCCATTATCAATAAATTCTAATTAGTTTTGTAAAAGATGTATCTTTACTTATATTAAGAGATTTATTTCGAAAATATAATATTACATTTATAAACTTATATCAATACATATAACTAAATGGAATACAATAAATAGCTTCACGCCTTGTTAGCTTCTATGAGATTATTTTAATTACAAATAGTTTATTTAATAATTGATTTTTACAAAATGTTAATCTTAATGGGAAAATCATGTCATATGGTGGAAAAAGGTTTAAAGATGTTCATTTGTGACACAACCCTTGAATGAGCCTAAATAGACTATTTAATGCTCGACATTATGAATTATTTAATCCAATGATGTTTTAATAGAAAACATGTTTTAGAAATAACAATGTCACATTTATACATTCATATTAAACCACATGAGAGGTAATAAAGATGTTCATTTGTGATGCAACTCTTGAATGAGCCTGAATAGTCTACTTAATGCATGACATTATGAATTAATCAATCCATGTTTTAATAAAAAACATTTTTTTACATAGAGTTTTCTTTTAGAATAACAATGTCACATTTATACATTCATATTAAACCACATGATAGGTAAATAAAAATCAATCGATTGTTTCTTGACTTATCGACTTATATGGCATGATTCTATATAAAAGTAATTGATTTAAAAATTCATAGATAGAAAAAATTATTGATTGAAAATATAATAAACCACTTAGAACTCATCATCGATTGATTTTAAATTATTATTTTTTCTAATAAATGTATCTTTAATTACATTAAGCTCTTTATTTCAAAAATATAATACATTTATAACCTTGTATCAATGCATATAACTAAATAGAATTTAATATGTCATGCTTTATGTCTAGTTGGATTTTATTATTTCAATTATAAATGATTTATTTACGAATGGAAATTTACAAAATGCTAATAGGGATGAGAAAATCAAATGGTGTATGTTGTAAAAAGTTTAAATACATTTATTTATGACCAATACCTTAAGAGAACTTGAGGAATCTACTTACTATTCATTATCAATTAATTATTTCATGTTTTGTTAGGAAAAAACATTTCATTTTACATGGAGTTTTATTTCAAAAAAACAATGTCGCATTTATACACTTATATTAAACTTCATGATAAGCAAATAAAAGTTGGTAAATGGCTTTATATAGACCACTTATAACTTAGTATCCATTATTTTTAATTTGTTTTATAAAAAGTATATATTTGTTTACATTAGGAGCTACATTTCAAAAATATATCACATTTATAAACTTCCATTAATGCATATAACCAAATGAAAATACAATAAATAGCTTCGATTCATGGTGGATTCTATGAGATTGTTTAAATTACAAGCAAATTATTTAAGAATTGAAAGTGAAAATATGTTAAAATGGATGGGAAAATAAATGTCTTATGGTGTAAAAAGTTTAAATACAAACATTTATCATCTATCTCTTTAATTAATCTAGATGGCCCACTTAACACATTTCTAATTAATTTTTCCATGTTTTATTAAGAAGAGCTTTTTGTTTTACATGGATTTTTATTTCAAAAAAAATACAATATGAAATTAATACTCATTACCGTAGAAAAATAAAGGTCAATAAATGGATTCGTTATTAACTTATATGGGATAGATGATTACATATGCAAATAGTTAATTTAAAAATAATAATAATAATAAAATTATGGCTCAAATGATATGATTTCAGTTTATTTAAAAAATAAAATAAAATCTTCAAAGAAAGTTCAAAGACATAATTTATCTATGATAGCATCCAACGAAACTTTGATAGTCCACTTAACAATCATTATCATTAATTATATGTTTTTAATTACAAATGCAAAATTATTTATAATAGATTTTTATCTCAAACAATAAATATCACATTTATGCACTCATATTAATGCATTTTATAGGTAAAAGGTCAATAACAAACTTTGAGTGTTGTTGATTTTCTATATGATATATGATTTTAATTACAACCATTAATTGATTAAATTTATGTAAAATATGGATTGAGAAATCAGATATCTTATGCTTCAAACACTTCAAACCATTTTCTTATGACACATTTCCCATTAGCCTGAATAGCCAATAGTGCTTGTAGCATTTATCAAATAAATTATTATAATTTATTCAATAAGAATTGCACTTTTGTTTGCAATGAGCTCTATTTCAAAACTTATTTCACATTTATATATGAGTATTATGCATATAAGTAAATACAAGTAAATAAAAATATAATCATACCTTGATGGTTCGTGTAAGATGATTTCAATGGAAAATAATTCATTTAAGAACACACATACACACACATATTAGCAAAAAAAAATTGATACAACAAAGTCATTGCAAAAATAATTATAAATAATAATAGAAATATATAATAATATAATTGACAATTCTCATTGTAATTTTTTTTATTAATAGAAAGTTCTAATTTTTTTCCTAAAAAAAAAAAAAATTGAAAATTCCCATATAAGATTCCAAAAGATATAAAATCATACAAATTGATTCAGAAAAACTATGTTCAAATTGCAATAAAAAATTGGAATGTACTTGTGAGAAAATTTATAAAGAAAATTATCTTCATCCACTACAATGAAGTACATGTTCTATTGAACATTCGAATGTACTCACATTTCTCTTTAATATGATGAAGTGTCTTAAGAAAGGGGAATAAAATATTCATAAGCCAAGTATCTTGCTCTTTTCCTGTATAGGCTTTAATCAAGATGTGGTTTGATCGATATCCGACAAATTGAGAAGTATGCTTTGTTGTATCTATTAGCAATACATTTGATTATTCATAATTATCTCCATATTGGGACCACACATCAGTCAACCTTTTCTCATAAAATTGTATTGTCCTCCCTGCTTCTAATTTTGTTTGCAAATGACAATGAGACCTGTTCCATTCGAATTTAAAGTCCTCTATATCAATATTTGATATTTCAAATACTCGTCGAATGTACTTATCAGTGACATTTAATTCCCATATTGCAACATCATAATTTTTTAAGAAATATTTTAACAGTTCTGAATGAAAAGGCCTTAAAAAATAGGACCTATCATCGAACTGCCAATCTGGTTCTCTTTGAATATAACAATTTTGTTCAGCTTTGGTGTACGATTGGAAGAAAACTCCTTCCATTTCAAATATCAACAACATGTTTTGACTTATACTGATGCCCATTTGCATCTGCAACCACACATATGATATTAACATATCTCCACTTCAACACTTTATTTCTTAATGATATAACAACCTAACATTTCAAAAATGATGTTGATATTTATTATGAATTAACGGTAATCACAAATTATAATTACTAGCCCCAGTAAAGTGAACAAACTAATGATATGTTTACTTTATAAATACAACCTAATACCTTTATTTAATTTGTATGGAATAAGCAAGTCTTATAGGATCACATTGACCCACCATTTAAATCATTGATTTTAAGTCTTATAATGATTTGTTTGTTGATCAACGGTTGTCATTGATGTCAACCCAAGCAGCACCAGGAGCTAACCCAATATTGCATGGGAATTTTTACCTACCAAATTAATATAATTTGGGTCAATAATGCTTTTGATGGTTTCTACTTGTCGAGATGTTTCCATTGATATATGGCACGCCATGTAATTCTTCACGGTTTGAGAGATATTCATGTTTGAAGTTTGTACCCCCAGTTAGTGGGCTAAAACCCATGGTGTTGGGGCATGGGTCATTGAAAATTCATATGATCCAGGTGGATGTCGGTGGCCACCCACCTATTCCATTTGGACCAGCACCATCAATTCTTGCAGCTTTTCACATTCAGCACAACTTACTATTTTTAGCAGGTTTTCGGGTCCTCCACTCTCGGAGCCGTTTTGGGGCCTTAATGATCCAGGTGGATATTGGTGGCCACCCACCTATTCCATTTGAACCCCCATCATCAGTTCTTTCAGTTTTCAAGTTGCAACAAAACTTACTATTTTTAGCAGTTTTTCGGGTCCTGAACTTCCGGAGCCGTTTTGAGGCCCTAAACAACGTTTTTTGGGCATCGTTTTACCAGCGAATTTCATGGAATGAAATTCTTCCCGAAATTTGTGGTCCTCGGATAGATCTTTCTAACGAGCTATTGAGCGCATCAAACGAAGATCGGGTGCCAAAGTTACGCCCCCGGGAAGTTGAGCCACCAATTTACCCAAACGGGCGCCCACAGTTTTGGCGCCTCATCTCCTACCGTTAGGTTTTTGGACGTTTCAGATTCTACATTGTTTCTTAATAATAAATAGGCCCTCGAGCCTCATTGTAACACAGTTCAGAGGTCTGTAGCCATCACATCTCTTCTCAGAGATTCGCTACCAGCACCCTAGCTATTTTATTTCCATTATGTCTGTAAGCATATTTCAGTCATTATTTTATTAATAAAATGACGCATTATTTCCGCTGCATCTCTGTATTTATGGTTATGTGTTTATTCTGTTGCGTTGCTGCATAAACCCGGATCATCATAATTAATATTTTTTACGATCCTAAAATCCCTTCCACGTTCACTTGTTGAAGCCCCTCTCAACCTAAGTATTTATATAAATTGTGATCCTCATTTCCTCCTTATGCAAGGGATTTCGCCATCTGAAACAAGTCATCCTGGCATTTTCGCTCTAACTTATTTTATATAAAGGTTCAAAAGCTGAAATTTTTATGAGGCGAAGCCGAAATCCTGAGGAAGCTGCTGTAAAAATGTCAGATCAAGGTGCGTAATATTTTTGGAGATATGATATGTGGAAGTTAGGGTTTTTGCAGGCTCTTGAAATTCATCTCAAAGAAGTGACCTTGGTAAAATCATCATAACTCTCTCTCTGAGTATTGGATTGAAATTCCGTAAAAATTAGTAGATAGATCACAGTCTATAGTGTTCCCTCTATCAATTTCAAAGCCAAATGAAGGAATAGTACCATGTGGAATGCCGTACAAGTGAGCTCTGCTGAAACAGTCCATAACTAAGGCATTGTGAGATATTGGGTATAACTCTCTCTTGAAGAATCCAAATTGGGTCAGACCTGTGGCATTGGAAAGACGAGTTAAAGAGCTACTATAAGACCAAAAATCAGATATTGAGGATCTGAAATAATAGAGATACACCGGATTCAATATCTAGCTCCTAGAAGGCAAAGAAAAAGCTAGATCATGTGTTGTCAAGGGTTGGAAAGGACCAGACTTTCTAGGGAAGAAAAGCAAAGCAAGGTGTAGCAGAGGGTAGCATGAAAATAGCATCAACCGAGGTGCATAACAGCAGAAAGAAGTTCATCCTATGAAGTCTTCAAGTGGGCAACACTGCATACAATCATTGTAAAGGTATCATTGTACTAAGTCATTGTAAATACATTATTGTAAAAATTGTACTAGTGTCTATCTGCCAAGGGTTGAAGAGGCAGTGTTTGGGAGGTCTAGGATCATCATTAGGTGGTTTTTTTCCCATAGTGTGTTTCCACCTTAAAAAATTTGTGCATTTGTGTTTCTCTTGTTGGTTGCTATCATTGTACAAAGACTGATAATAATTGAAGATTAAATAATGCTGTAATTGAAAGGAATACTGATTCACCCCTCCCCTCTCAGTATTTCCAACAATTGGTATCAGAGCTTGGTTCCTTCAATATCAGTTTAACAGTTGGAAGGAGGTCATGGAGCATACTAAGAATGGTGTACCTCTATTCAATGAAAATAATTATGCACTCTGGAAAGGAAGAATGGAGGTCTATCTCTTGGCGCAAGGTTACAAAGTATGGGACGCTATTCAAAATGGATTTACATCAACTACAGTTGAAAAAGGTAAGAAGAATTTGGTAAATGATGCAAAAATGTATGGGACAAGCTTGAGAATATATATGTAGGTGACTCAAATGTCAAAGAAGCAAAGCTTCAAATCTATAGAGAAAAATTTGAGCAACTCAGAACGAAAGAAGATTGCAACATTTCTGTATACTTCCAATATGTTGATGAAATAACCAATACTCTGGAAGGATTGAGAGAGCCAGTTGACGAGAATACTATTATATGGAAGATTCTTATAACGTTACCAAGGAGATTCAACCCAAAGGTATTGGTCTTAGAATACAGTGAAAATCCGGACAAACTCAGAAAAGAAGAATTACATGGAGTTCTCATAGGATATGAAATGAGACTTGTTGAAGAAGAGGGTACTTCGCATCTAGAAACTGCGTTCTTTGCATCTAAGAAAACCAATAAGGATAAACAACCTTTAATTGAAAAGACATGCACCTACAAGTGTGAAGAAAAGGGAGATGATGAAGAAGGTCTTTCAAATGAAGAATATGCTTACTTCATGAGAAAACTAAAAATTGGTAAGGGACAATTCAAAGGTAAACATCTATTGATATGTTTCAGCTGTAATGAGGTTGGGCATTTTGCAGCAAAATGTCCAAACAGAAGTAATGCAACTCAAAAGGAAAGAAAGGCTTTAAGAAATTCAACAATCAAGGATCCAAAAGGAACTTTCTCTCTAAAGAAGATAGCTCATCATGCGATGAAGACAATGACAGTGAAGAAGAAGCCAATGAGAGAGTATTGTTTATGGCCAAGCACAATAAACAAGAGGTATCAAACAACGAAGAAGAAGGATGGACCATAGAAGAATTTTATGAGGAAGCAATCAAGCTTATAAAAGATCTCAAGGTGGAGAAGATCCGTTCCAAAAATCTTGAAGAACAAGTTCAAGGTCTCAAAATTGAAGTTGAAGAACACAAATGCATTGAAGAGTCACTTCAAAAGAAGTTGGAAGAAAGCAACCAAGAAAGGGAAGAATTAGAAGCCAAAGTAGTCTCGCTGCGTGAGGAAGTGAAGAAAGGAAAAACTATCCAAAACTATGCCAACAACTCAAGGGCATTGGAAGAACTCATCAACAATCAACGATCTTACAACGAAAAAACTAGCATCGGTTACAAAGAAGAAGAAGCAGGACCTTCTACAACAAAATATAATGAACCTATGAGATCTGACATGCATGTAGACTTCATTGGACAAGATTCGCAAGAACAACCTTGGAAGAAAATTCCTCGACGAAAATTTCCATCCAGGTACCAACATATTTTTTATGGCTACTATTATTCATGTGGAAAATTTGGTCATAAAGCTGTAGAATGTCACACGTACCCTAGGAACGAATACAATTCCAGGAGATCTGTCAAATATGAACCTCCCAGGGCTCAGCGAAACATTAATAGATTTGAACATTTAAGAAATAATATTGAATGTTACAAATGTTGAAACTTTGGACACATAGCCAAAGACTGCAGACTTGAAAATCCTCCAGAAGAATCTTCGAAGCCACAGAATGAACGAACATGGAAGAAGAAGAAGAATGATAATTGTGCTCTCACTCTCAAGGCTCAAAAGAACAAAGATGTGTGGTATGTTGATAGCGGTTACTCAACGCATATGACTGGAGATAGAAATAAATTTGTATCTCTGAAAGAGAAGAAGGATGGAACCGTGTCCTTTGGAAATGATGGATCTTCAAATGTTATAGGATCAGGTACTGTCACTCTCAGAAGCAAAGATGTTCTAGCCAAGAATGTTCTATTAGTTGAAAACATGAATCACAATCTGCTCAGTGTTGGACAAATGTGTGATCAAGGACACACAATACTATTCAACTCCATGAAATGTGAAATCAAGAAAGGCGTGTATGGTGAAATTGTGGCTACAGCAAGTCAAGCTCCAAATGACATATATGTTATGGATGAAGCAACTAATTCATGTCTAATAGCTAAAGAGGATGATACAATAATTGGTAGCAATGATGATCGACTAAGTAAGAAGTTTGCTACAAAGGTGCAAAGTGATTTCGAGATGTCTTTACTTGGTGAGCTGACATACTTCTTAGGGCTTCAAATATCTCAGTAAGAGAAAGGAATATTTATATGTCAAGCCAAGTACATCAAGGAAATGCTCAAGAAATTTAAAATGGAAGATTACAAACCCATCCTTAATCCAATGGTAACAGGTTGCAAATTGAGCATAGATGACTCATCGAAGGATGTGGATCAAAGGTTGTACAAATCTATGATTAGTAGTCTTCTATATGTAACAACCTCCCGACCAGATGTTATGCAAGCAGTTGGACAAGTAGCAAGATTCCAAGCAGCACCAAAAGAATCACATATTAAATATTCACCAGCATTGGAATATCTTCGCCAGAAGCTTGGGATTCTCCCATGTTCTCATTAGATTTTCCTTTTTAAGAATATAAAGGGGGAGTAGAAGTAGATTACAGGTTTGCATGAAGGTTGTGTGTCAGGGGGAGTGGAAGTGTATACAAGTCCGCAGGATGGTTGTGTTTCAGGGGGAGTTACCCTTTTCCATTGATGTCAAAGGGGGAGAGAATGTGGTAGGAGGAGGTGGCATAATCGCAGGGGGAGTACTTGTGTTGCCATCAATGCCAAAGTGGGAGATTGTTGATCAGCGGTTGTCATTGATGGCAACCCAAGCAGCACCAGGAGCTAACCCAATATTTCATTGGAATTTTGACCTACCAAATTAATATACTCTGGGTCAATAATGATTTTGATGGTTTCTACTTGTTGAGATGTTTCCATTGATATATGGCACGCCATGTAATTCTTCACGGTTTGAGAGATATTCATGTTTGAAGTTTGTACCCCCAGTTAGTGGGCTAAAAACCCATGGGGTTGGGGCATGGGTCATTGAAAAGTCATAATTAATATTTTTTATGCTCATAAAATCCCTCCCACATTCACTTGTTGAAGTCCCTCTCAACCTAAACATTTATACAAATTGTGATCCTCATTTCCTCCTCATGCAAGGGATTTCACCATCTGAAATAGGTCATCATGGAATGTTCACTCTAAATTTGTTTCTACGAAGGTTCAGAAGCTGAAATTTTTATGAGGCAAAGCCGAAATCCCGAGGAAGCGTCTCTAAAAATTTCAGATCAAGGTGCACAATATTTTTGGAGATATGATCTGTGGAAGTCAGGCTTTTTGTAGGCTCCTGAAATTCATCTCAAAGAAGTGACCTTGGTAAAATCGTCATAACTCTCTCTCTGAGTATCGGATTGAAATTCCGTAAAAAGTGGAAGATAATTAATAGTCTGTAGTTTTATCTCTAGCAATTTTAGAGCCAAATTAAGAAAAAATGACATGTGGCACACCGTAAAAGTGCGCTCTGCTGAAAAAATCCATAATTAGGGCATTGTGAGAGATTGGGTATAACTCTCTCTTGAAGAATCCAATTTGGGTCAGACCTATGAAATTGGAAAGACAACTCAGAGGACTACTACAGCACCAAAAATTAAATATTGAGGATCTAAAATAACAGAGATACACCAGATTCAATATCGAGCTCCTAGAAGGCAAAGAAAAAGCTAGATCATGTGTTGTCAAGGGTCGCAAAGGACCAGACTTTCTTGGGCAGAAAAGCAAAGCAAGGTGCAGCATAGGGTAGCATGAAAAGAGCATCAACCAAGGTGAATTACAGCAGCAAGAAGTTCATCCTATGAAGTCTTTAAGTGGGCAACACTACATACAATCATTGTACTAAGTCATTGTATATACATTATTGTAAAAATTGTACTAATGTCTATCTTCCAAGGGTTGAAGAGGCATTGTTTGGGAGGTCTAGGATCATCATTAGGTGGTTTTTTTCCTGTAGTGGGTTTCCACCTTAAAAACTGTGTACATTTGTGTTCCTCTTGTTTGCTGCTATCATTGTACAAACACTGATAATAATTGAAGATTAACTAATGCTCTAATTGAAAGGAATACTGATTCACCTCCCCCCCCCCCCCGCGGTCATTATTTCCAACATTGTTTAATTTGAATTGAAAGATATAATTAAAATGGTTGCAATTAAACAAAATAATTATATATTAGTTTCCACATGTAATATAATACAATTTTTAAATTTCAGACCTACTTAATTATACACTCTAGAGTCTCTACTTTAGTTTCTTTTGGTGCTTCTTTTAGTAAATATTCTATGTCTATTGTTGGGGCTACATACATCCTAATATATTTTTTCAACTTATATGAAATAAATTTTTTTTTATAACAATGCAATGAACCATCATTTGCATTACTAATTTCAAAGCCTGTATAATGATAACTTAAACCACAATTGAAAAAAATTATTGTAATGTTTCAATACAAATAGAACAATTATCTATTAATTTTTACATACAATCTATTCCATTGAAAAAATTTCTATAGCATGAGAAATTTTGATACGAAAATATTAAACAACCATTCAAATCAATAATTGTTATCAATACAATAATATCTCACAAAAATAAAGAACATAAAATTATTATATTCTACTTTTGACAAACCAAATCAACAATTCTTTTATTAGTATTTTGAAATAGAAGTCAACTTAAATTTAAAATGGCTACAAAATATACTAATAATTCATGATGTCATACATATTATGACATGAAATAGACACCAATCATCTTAAGGTACTATTATATGTTATTGAACATCCTTCAAAATAGCCCTCACATTTGTTGCCTTGCTGCATTTAATCAACATTCTCCATAGCTTTTCAATCAACCAATCATCCTCTTTTTTTGTTCCAATGAATTGAGGGGCAAGAATCACATTTTCTTTTTGATTTCCTTGCATTCTCTCAAGTGAAAAATCCACTATAATAGTATTGGTTGCATCATATTGGGTATGTATTTCCCACACTTTTTTCAATGAATTAGTGTGTATACCTTTTTTTGGATTGTCAATGGCCTTATGTCCCTTTTTTGGTTTACACTCTAAAGCAGTCCATATAAACACAATTTTATCTTGTATTTTTTCTGAAAAGGACTTTTTTAGAACTCTTGTTGTGTTTTGTTTTGAAGCTGTCGTCCAAATTGCAATTTCAAAATATTCATTTTTGAAACACATTTCAAAAAATGTATTTGCATGTGGATGAATCCAAAATAAATCTTTATCTATTTTGTAATCTGCATCAGTTCCCATTTTCTCAATATGTCCTTTGTTTGTTGCCTCATCATCAATGCTATGGTAAAAAATGTCCCTTAATTCAAGAATAACTAATTTCTTTTCAGTTATTTGGGCTACAATACAATAAAAAATAGTCTAGTCAAACCATTTTATTCTTGTTACAAAAATTACTAAAAAAAAATATTGAAACAATACACTTACCATGAGTGTTCTTTTGACTACTTATAGATGAAACAATCTTCTCTTTTATCATCTTCACAGAACCTGGAGTTGAAAATATTAAATCTTCAATTAAATATGATCAAATTATGTAATAAAATATATATTCAATACAAAATTCACAACTAAAGAAAAGCCTTATCAATGTAACCTACGAAATACACACCCGCACACTTTTAACATTATTTTGATTGTTATTTCTGTTATTTTTATTTGTTCCTATAATAAACATATACAATTTTATGGTATAGAACCATTAGAATTTGAAGAATAATAAAAAAAAAAAAAAAAAACAAAACAAAAAGACAAGTAATAAGTACCTGATATGGCATTATCTTCATAATTATAACTTTGCACCTCATCATCATTTTTGTTCTCTTTATTTGTCTCTACATTAAAGATATAAAATAGTTTGAACTGTGAAAGTGAATAAGAATCATTAAATAATAAGGAAAACAAATGGGAAAATTACAAGTACCTGATACTATATTTTGTTCTTGATTACAACTTTGTTTCTCAATCTTCAGATTATTGTCTTCATTCTCATTATTTATCTCTATAATGTACAAAGAATATGTTATAAATTGTGACAATGATTAATTGAATTAAAAAAAAAACAAAAGAATAAACAACAAAGTTCATGTTAACTATCTAATATGGTATCATTTGCTTGATTATAGCTTTGTTTCACATGCATTTGATCAATGTTTTTTTTCTCCTTGCCTGTCACTATGATAAACATAAAAAATGTTATAAATTGTGACAATGAATAAAAACATCAATCAACTATATAAACAATGAATCATCTTTAATCATCCATATAATATTTTGTCTTGGTTGTAGTTTTTTGGGGCATTCCCTTGTCATTATATACTTTCTTTTTAAATAATTTAGAAATATATATATATATATCAAGAGAGAGAGAGAGAGAAACTAATACCTATTTCTATGTCGATCATTTCATAGTCAATGTCTTGATTAATTCCTTTGTTCTCATAATTCCCTATAATAGACATCCAAAAATGTTATAAATATGAAAATTAAATAAATTAAAAAAGTAACATGAGCAATAACCAAACAAATTATGTACCAGGTATAATAACATCTTCTCCTCCTATTTCCATCTCTAAATTTGTTTCAACATCATGTGCACTATATTGATTATTTGTTTTCTTCCCACTTTCATCATTCCCTGTTTTAGAATCCCCATCATTAGTCATTGTAGTAAACATTTTGACAATTAAGAAATTTGAAAAAAATAGTATCCAAGGTATTATAAGAGAAACAACAAAGAAACTATAGTACCTGAATTTTTCAAGAAGCTAATGGATCCTTGGTCTGATAGTTGAAACGATTTGTAACTATTCAACATTATTGTTCTTTATGATTCTATTTTCACAACACATGCAATTCTTCTTCTATATGTACACTAAGCCTTGATTAAATTTTCCCCTGCATAAAGAGAAATAACCACTTTTGCATCACTATATTTGTTGATGTCTTTCCAATAAATCCATCCAGAAATCATAATCTCTCTCATTTTCATCAAGTGTGTCTTCAAATGTGTGAGAGTATCTTGAAGCCTCAAACATTTTTAATTCTGAACTATAGAAATGTATAGTCAAAACTGTATCATAACTATAATTATTTTGGGACTTATATTCATAAATTCCAGTGGTCATTTTATATTTGAACTTGGAGTTATGTATGGAAATTTCCAAAGTTTGATGTACATCATTACAAAACCAAATTTCTACTAAGAGAACTGTATTAAAGTCATTCAACTCATTTTTTCGATAAGAAATCGAAAAAATTCAATATAATAGCTCTTGTGGAATGGTTCTTTTTTCAAAGCCACTGTATCTAGAACAACAAGGTCAATATGTAAAACTAGCTGCAACTGACATGGAAAAGAGTGCAAAAGTGTTGACAAAAGATCAGGCCCTCCAAAATGACAACCAAATTCAAAAATTTTTTCAATCTGTTGAATGTTTGTTGATTCTTTTATCATTCTGTCAAGGAATCCACATGCTTGTTTAGAAACGGAATCTATATTTGTATTTAGTGTTCCTTTTACATAAGTAGACCCCTCCATAGTTTTGCAGAAATTGGAAAATATGAGCTCGTTAATTTCATAATGCTCAAGAATATTGAATGTGGTAAGATTCTTATCATGCAATTTCTCATCATGACTTTGACAATATTCAACCATTATATCTAATATTGTTCAGTTGGTTTTCAATTTAGAATAATAATCTTTTAATTTGATGGCATCTGTTGGATGATTAGGTGGAATAGAAAACCAAATGGTTCCATTCAATAACTTTTCTGCTACTAAACAAATTTCTTCTATGGTTAATCCCTGAAGGGGATGAAAATTAGCCACTGTCAAACTGTGTAGACTGTTCTTCTTGTAGTTCTCAAAATCAGGTCGGCTTGGAGAACACTTTAATGTGCCTAGTTGGTAACAATTAAAGACAGTGTCCCACTTATCCCAAATATCTTGATTAAGATATAAGAGAATTTTTTTATCAGAAAAATTTGTAATTGGACAGTCGAAGAAGGAGCACAACATTTCATCATCGACTTGATAAAATCATACATATAAACTAATAAAAATTCAATGTAGAGATGAAATTAAAAAAGGATTAAACTAATGAGAATTCATTACAAATATGAGAAAATATGACACATTTTATTGACTTTAAATGTTAAATGCAAAAACAATAAAATAATGTACCTTGTCTTCAGTTGTCTTGGAACATCCAATCCTCCTTTTCTTTAAATTGTCATTGGCAATTAAGAAATTTCTTGCTGATCAGACACAATCAATAAATGGAGTTTTGTAGAATACCTTATTGGCATAATTTAGTTGAAAACAAATGTGAATCACCTCAATGGGTTCAGCTGATGGACGTAAGAATCGAGCATTGTGTTTTTTATATTTTTGTTTCACCTCCATAGATACATTATATTTAGGATTTGATAAAATTTCTTTCGCTGCTTGAATGGTGTGTTTGCCATCAACTATCCAAAAATTGATATTCTTAGCATCTAAATTTGTCTCATTTATAATTTTGATAGAGTTCACCAATGGATCAGACTCATTGATGTCAAATGGAATCATAAGAGCATCAGGAAATGAGGTTTGAAATTTCTCTAGGAATGATTTCACTAATACTTGAACATTTAAATCATCTCGTGATCTCGGTTCAAATACTTTGGGGGCTTCTCTACATCTTACAACATCCACCTTTCTACTAAAGGTGTTTAAAAATAGATAGCAACGCTTGAAAGCTTCATGAATTTCATCGCATTGATCTGCAAGTTTTGCTGTCTCAAATTCAACTTTCCTAGCTTTTTGAAATTCTGTAGTAGGTTTGAAATCACTTTCAATAATGTTCTCTTCTAATTCAAATAAATATACTCTTCTCAAAGCAAGTAAATGAAAATCGAGTTTATCATCTGGTATTTTGTGAAGCAGTTTTCCTTTTTGTTGTAAATATAGAAGTACATATGATGTTTTTTTACATCTTACATAGCGGTATCTTAGAACTGTAGTGATGCGTTCTAAAATATATATGCAACTGATCAATCCAAATATAGCAAAACTCTCATAGTTATCCAACTTAAACGTTGAATTCTTTATCGTATTTGGTGAATTTTTACTTGAAGCTTCAATCAAATCTGGTCTAAATTTTGTATACTCCACTTGACAAGAAATTAATTTTACTTCATTTTCTTTAATCACCTCCACTTGAAATTCAATGTCATTTTCATTGTAAGCATAGCAATTAATAATTATTCCTAATGTCTTAGGTTCTTTTTCATCGATGGATCTAAATAAGTACATATCAGGATACATATTCATGGCAGTTTCTATCTGGACATACCAATCTTGCACAAACATATATTTATTAGATGTGTTGTATTTTTTAATCATTTCAAAGGTAGAAGTTGAAGGTGTTATTGATACTGCCATTTGAGTTGATTTTTTCTTTTTCTTAGATGATGACTATAGCATTTCACTTGCTTTGGTGCCAACAGACTCTGCATACAAAATAAAAAATTATTTGCATAAATCAAAATGAAATTAAAAGCTCAAATATTGTCATGTAATGTTATTTTAAAATTTACAAGACCACCTAACCTAACCATTTATAAGAGAGTATACATAAAATATAAAACAACCATACCAATTGACGTAGACGTTGTTTGTATATCACTTGTTTTTCGTTTTCTCTTCACTCCTTTACTTGGATTTTCAGGCACACGAGATTCCATAGCTTATGGAAAAAAATAAAGAAATAAATAAATTATGGAAGGCATGAAGTACCAAAGATTATTAACTAACCTTATAATACACTATTTTCTTTACATACACAATAATAAAGGAGTACATGTGTTATGCAAGTTTACTATATGACACCAAAAGTAATCACCTAGCTAAAATTGTGAGGAAAAACAAAATTATAAGAGAGTATACATAAAATATAAAACAACCATACCAATTGAAGGAGACATTTTTTGTATATTACTTGTTTTTCACATTTTCTTCACTCCTTTACTTGGAATTTTAGGGACACGAGATTCCACGGCTTATGGGAAAAAAAAAAAAAATTATTGAAGGCATGAAATACAAAATATTATTTAAAAACAAACTTAATCACAAAGCTAAAATTGTTAGGAAAAGAAAAATGCCCATGTTAGTATGGGGTTTCCACATTAAAACCCACTCCTAGTGCCATTTGCATGTGTTTTTCTATAAAAGTGGATCTTTAATGTGGAAAAGCCAACTAACATGGTGTATTTCAATTTTCATAGCAATATTTGGTAGGATATTATTCAATAATAAATCAAAATTCATTAAGTTGTAAATTGCATACTATAATTTTGTCAAATTATTCGAAAATGAATATAAAATAGATTTTTAGAATCTCACATTTTGTACCATAGTTCTTAGAATCTGCAAACATTTGTAAGAATTTATAATGGTAAAAAATTAAATTAATTAAAAAAATATATAATTTCATATTATATAACATCTCATTTTATACATATGCACAAAAGCAAAGAATCTCAAAGCATATGCAAGTTTTCTTAAAAAATAAGGATAACATGAACTTCATTAATCAACAATCATTTATTAGCAACCATTGTAACAAAGTACAGACTAATTTTAAACTTGTCATACCATTTAAAGATTTTAGTGTTGTATTTGGTGAAATTCCTTTTTCCTTTGATGATTCCTTTGAATTCCCACTAGCTTCATGGTCCATGGTTTTTGAAAATGAAGTAAGAAACTATTATCATAGTTTCAAACTATCGAAAGAAAATATGAATTTATAAATACTACCACTACTTGCGTCATTGTATGTGTAACAAAATGAACAAGAACAATAGCAAGTGTAGAACTCACAATAATAGCTAATCATGGTGTTTATTAGAGAAAGGGCGCCGCCCCTAAATAATTTATTATGTTCTTTTAATTGTACCTATAAGAAAGCTAGCACCTGCTAGCTTTCCTTCTAGTACAAGCATTAAGCACGTTACCAAGAGACAACAATAAATTGTGAATAAATAACAACAATAGTTATTTTAATCATGTCTATAAGAATGCTAGCACCTGCTAGCTTTCCTTCTAGTACAAGAATTTAGCACGTTACCAAGAGACAACAATACACTGTGAATAAATAACAAAAATAGTAGATACTACAACAACATCATGTTTACACAAAATTCATTAATCAACAATCATTTATTAGCAACCATTGTAACAAAGTACAGACTAATTTTAAAATTGTCATACCATTTAAAGATTTTGGTGTTGTATTTGGTGAACTTCCGTTTTCCTTTGATGATTCCTTTGAATTCCCACTAGCTTCATGGTCCATGGTTTCTAAAATTGAAGTAAGAAACTATTATCATAGTTTCAAATTATCGAAGAAAATATGAATTTATAAATACTACCACTACTTGCATCATTGTATGTGTAACAAAATGAACAAGAACAATAACAAGTGTAGAAATCACAATAATAGCTAATCATGGTGTTGATTAGAGAAAGGGCACCACCCCTAAATAATATATTATGTTCTTTTAATTGTGTCTGCAAGAAAGCTAGCACCTGCTAGCTTTCCTTCTAGTACAAGCATTTAGCACGTTACCAAGAGACAACAATACACTGTGAATAAATAACAACAATAGTAGATACTACAACAACATCATGTTTACACAAAATTCATTAATCAACAATCATTTATTAGCAACCATTGTAACAAAGTACAGACTAATTTTAAAATTGTCATATCATTTAAAGATTTTGGTGTTGTATTTGGTGAACTTCCTTTTTCCTTTGATGATTCCTTTGAATTCCCACTAGCTTCATGGTCCATGGTTTCTAAAAATAAAGTAAGAAACTATTATCATAGTTTCAAATTATCGAAGAAAATATGAATTTATAAATACTACCACTACTTGCATCATTGTATGTGTAACAAAATGAACAAGAACAATAACAAGTGTAGAACTCACAATAATAGGTAATCATTGTGTTGATTAGATAAAGGGCACCACCCCTAAATAATTTATTATGTTATTTTAATTGTGTCTATAAGAAAGCTAGCACCTACTAGCTTTCCTTATAGCACAAGCATTAAGCACGTTACCAAGAGACAACAATACACTGTGAATAAATAACAACAATAATTCTTTTAATTGTGTCTACATGAAATCTAGCACCTGCTAGCTTTCCTTCTAGTACAAGCATTAAGCACGTTACCAAGAGACAACAATACATTTTGAATAAATAACAACAATAGTAGATACTACAACAACATCATGTTTACACAAAATTTATCTTTTATAGTCATGTATATTCGTATTTTTCTATAGAGACCACAAAAAGGCAAATACATTGAAGAATTTTTTATATCACATACAAGAGATTTCCACAATATTGCATTGTAAAGAAAATCTAGTGCATGATGAAATTCCTTTTATCACAAACACAAACACATTGTCAAAAAAACATTGCAAAAATAATATTTCCTAGGACATCTCCATTCTTGCGAAATTTATCCTTACTTTTTGAAGACAATGAATTTTTATTCCATGCCTATGTAGATCGTTGTTCCAATATAAGAAATTTTAAACCGTCAAATGATTAGAAGGCCCTTTGTATGGAATATGTGGTCTATGAATGAAATATGGGATAAATACAAGCATGTTTCCAACAACAACATTGCATTGTGAAAAAAAATTAAATGAATTAAAAAACAATGTGAATTCATCTTCTATGACATCTCATTTCATACATATGCACAAAAGAAAAGAAGCTAAAAGTATATGCAAGTTTTCTTTAAAAATAAGGATAACATGAACTTCATTAATCAATAATCAATTATTGGCAACCATTGTAACAAAGTACAAACTAATTTTAAAATTGTCATACCATTTAAAGATTTTGATGTTGTATTTGGTGAACTTCCTTTTTCCTTGGACGATTCCTTTGAATTACCACTAGCTTGAGGGTCCACGGTTTCTGAAAATAAAGTAAGAAACTATTATCATACTTTCAAATTATCGAATAAATTATGAATTTATAAATAATACCACTACTTGCATCATTGTATTTGTAAAAAAATGAACAAAAACAATAACAAGTGTAGAACTCACAATAATAGCTAATCATGGTGTTGATTAGAAAAAGGGTGCCACCCCTTAATAATTTATTATGTTATTTTAATTGTTTATATAAGAAAGATAGCACCTGCTAACTTTCCTTCTAGCACAAGCATTATTAAGCACGTTACCAAAATACAACAATAGTAGATACTACAACAACATCATGTTTACACAAAATTTATCTTTTATAGTCATGTATATTCTTAGTTTGCTATTGAGACTATAAAAAGGAAAACACATTGAAGAAATTTTCTATCACATACAAGAGATTTCCAACAACATTGCATTGTATAGTAAATATAGTGCATGATGAAATTCCTTCTATCACAAACACAAAAATATTGTCAAAAAAAACATTGCAACAATAATCTTTCCTAGGACATCTCCATGCTTGCGAAAGTTGTCCTTTCTTTTTGAAGACAATGAGGTTTTAGTCCATGCTTATGTAGATAGCTATTACAATATAAGAAATTTTAAACCCTCAAATGATTAGAAGGCCCTTTTTATGGAATATGCAGTCTAAGAATGAAATATGGGACAAATAGAATAATGTTTCTGGCAACATTGCATTGTGAAAAAAAGCATTCTATATTACCCTCTATCACAAACACAAACACATTGTCAATAAAAATGTTGCAAGGTGAAAGAAATCTAACGCATGTTAAATTTCATTTTAACATAAAAACAAACACTTAAGAACATTGTACGGTAAAATAAATCTAGCATTTGGTAGAATTACTTCTAGAAAAAACACGAGCACATTGCCAACAACAATGTTGCTAACAAAATTAAATGAAGCACATGCTAGATTTGTTTCTAATAAAGACATGAGCACATTACCAATAACAACATTGCTAGGTGAAAGAACTTTAAGCATGCCACATTTCCTTCTAGAATAAATAAAAGCTCACGTCAACATTGCAAGAGTATAATAAATCTAACATGTGATCAATTTTCTTCCAACACAAACACAAACACGTTTCAAATTGAAATAAATCTAACATGTGCTATATTTCCTTCTAGCACATAACAACATTAAAGGACAAAAGAAATCTAGTGCATGCTATAGATTTATTTCTATCACAAACACAATGACATTCAAATGTGAGGGAAACATAATGTGTGCGATATTTCCTTCTAGCCCCACCATAAGCGTGTTGCCAATAAAAAAAATTATAAGGTGAAAGAAATCTAATGTGTGTAAGATTTCCTTCTAGCATAAAGACAAGCACACAAGCCCATTATAAGGTGAAAGAATTCTTGTGCATGCTAGATTTACTTCTAGCAAAAAAACAAGCATGTTGACAACACCAACATTATAGGGCAAAGGAAATCTAACATGTGCTAGATTTTCTTACAGCACAACAAAAACACATTATAAGATGAAACAAATCTAGGACGTGCTAGATTTCCTTCTAGCACACACATAAGAACATAACAACATTGTAGGGTTAAATAAATCTAACACATGCAAAATTTACTTCTAGCACAAGCTAAAGCACATTGCCAATAACAACATTGAAAGAAAATAAATCTAACATCTGCTAAATTTCCCTCTAACATAGTCACATGCATATTTCCAATAACAACATTGCAAGGTCAAAGAATCTAGCATATTTCCTTCTAGCAAAAATAACCAGATTTCCAACCACAACATGGCATTCTGAAACAAATATAGCATGTGCTAAATTTCCTTCTAGCTCAAACCCAAACATAACAACATTGTAGGGTTAAATAAATCTAACACATGCAAAATTTACTTCTAGCACAAGCTAAAGCACATTGCCAATAACAACATTGCAAGAAAAGAAATCTAACATGTGCTAAATTTCCTTCTAACATAGTCACATGCATATTTCCAATAACAACATTGCAAGGTCAAAGAATCTAGCATATTTCCTTCTAGCACAAACAACCATATTGCCAACCACAACATGGTATTCTGAAACAAATCTAGCGTGTGCTAAATTTCATTTTAGCTCAAACCCAAACATAACAACATTATAGGGTTAAATAAATCTAACACATTCAAAATTTACTTTTAGCACAAGCTAAATCACATTGCCAATAAAAAAATTGCAAGAAAATAAATCTAGCATGTGCTAAGTTTCCTTCTAACATAGTCACATGCATATTTCCAATAACAACATTGTAAGGTCAATGAATCTAGCACATTTCCTTCTAGCACAAACAACCAGATTACCAACCACAACATGGCATTATGAAACAAATCTAGTGCGTGCTAAATTTCCTTCTAGCACAAACCCAAACATAACAATATTGTAGGGTTAAATAAATCTAACACATGCAAAATTTACTTCTAGCACAAGCTAAAGCACATTTCCAATAACAACATTGCAAGAAAAGAAATCTAGCATGTGCTAAATTTCCTTCTAACATAGTCATGTGACCACAAATCTAACATGTTTACCACAAATACAAACATGTTTCCAACAACAACATTGTAGAGTATAATAAATCTAATATGTGATCAATTTTCTTCCAACACAAACACAAACACATTTCAAATTGAAATAAATCTATCATGTGATATATTTCCATATAGCACATAACAACATTCAAGGACAGAAGAAATCTAGTGCATGCTATAGATTTATTTCTATCACAAACACAATGACATTCAAAGGTGAGGGAAACATAATGTGTCCTATATTTACTTCTAGCCCCACCATAAGCGTGTTTCCAATAACAAAATTATAAGGTGAAAGAAATCTAATGTTTGTAAGATTTCCTTCTAGCATAAAGACAAGCACACAAGCCCATTATAAAGTGAAAGAATTCTAGTGCATGCTAGATTTACTTCTAGCAAAAAAACAAGCATGCTGATAACAACAACATTATAGGGCAAAGGAAATCTAACATGTGCTAGATTTCCTTACAGCACAACACAAGCACACTATAAGATGAAACAAATCTAGGACGTGCTAGATTTCCTTCTAACACACGCATAAGAACATAACAACATTGTAGGGTTAAATAAATCTAACACATGCAAAATTTACTTCTAGCACAAGCTAAAGCGCATTGCCAATAACAACATTGCAAGAAAATAAATCTAACATGTGCTAAATTTCCTTCTAACATAGTCACATGCATATTTCCAATAACAACATTGCAAGGTCAAAGAATCTAGAATATTTCCTTCTAGCACAAACAACCAGATTGTCAACCACAACATGGCATTCTGAAACAAATCTAGCGCATGCTAAATTTCCTTCTAGCTCAAACCCAAACACATTGTCAATAAAAATTTTGCAAGTTGAATTCTGATGTGTGCTAAATTTCCTTGTAGCACAAACACAAACACATAACAAACATTGTAAGGCAAAAAATATCTAGCATGTGCTATATTTACTTTTAGCAAAAGCTCAAGCTTATTTCTAACAATAACAACATTGCAAGAAAATAAATCTAACATGTGCTAAATTTCCTTCTAACATAGTCAATGTGACCACAAATCTAACATGTCTACCACAAATACAAACATGTTTCCAACAACAACATTGTAGACTATAATAAATCTAATATGTGATCAATTTTCTTCCAACACAAACACAAACACGTTTCAAATTGAAATAAATCTAACACATGCTATATTTCCTTCTAGCACATAACAAAATTGAAGGACAGACGAAATCTAGTGCATGATATAGATTTATTTCTATGACAAACACAATGACATTCAAAGGTGAGGGAAACATAATGTGTGGTATATTTCCTTCTAGCCCCACCATAAGCGTGTTGCCAATAACAAAATTATAAGGTGAAAGAAATATAATGTTTGTAAGATTTCCTTCTAGCATAAAGACAAGCACACAAGCCCATTATAAGGTGAAAGAATTCTAGTGCATGCTAGATTTACTTCTAGAAAAAAAACAAGCATGTTGACAACAACAACATTATAGGGAAAAGAAAATCTAACATGTGCTAGATTTCCTTATAGCACAACACAAGCACATTATAAGATGAAACAAATCTAGGACGTGCTAGATTTTCTTCTAGCACACACATAAGAACATAACAACATTGTAGGGTTAAATAAATCTAACACATGCAAAATTTACTTCTAGCACAAGCTAAAGCACATTTCCAATAACAACATTGCAAGAAAAGAAATCTAACATGTGCTAAATTTCCTTCTAACATAGTCACATGCATATTTCCAATAACAACATTGCAAGGTCAAATAATCTATCATATTTCCTTCTAGCATAAACAACCAGATTGCCAACCACAACATGGCATTCTGAAACAAATCTAGCGTGTGCTAAATTTCCTTCTAGCTCAAACCCAAACACATTGTCAATAAATTTTGCAAGTTGAATTCCGACGCGTGCTAAATTTCCTTGTAGCACAAACACAAGCACATAACAAACATTGTAAGGCAAAAAATATCTAGCATGTGCTATATTTACTTTTAGCAAAAACTCAAGCTTATTTCTAACAACAAAATTATCAAGCAAAAGAAATTTAACACGTGCTAGATTTCATTTTGTTATAAATGAAAGTGCATTGCTAATAACAACATTGTAAGTTGAAAAAAGTATAATGAGTGATATATTTCCTTCTAGCATAAATAAGTGCACATTGTAGATAACACCATTGCAAGGTGAAGGAAATCTAACCCATGCTAAGTTTTCCTATAGCAAAAAACATAAGCACATAACAACATGGGAGGGTTAAATAAATCTAGCTCGTGCTAGATTTACTTTTAGCAAAAACACAAGTATATTTCCAAAAGCAATATTGCAAGGCAAAAAGAAATCTATTTTGTGCTAGATTTTCTTCTATCATATACACAAGGCATTCTCAATAGAAACATTGAAAGGTGAAAGAAATCTAACATGTGCTAGATTTACTTTTAGTGGAAAGACAAACATATTACCAGAAACAAAGGTGCATGCCAAAAGAAAACTAGGACCTGTTAAATTTTCTTCTAGGATAAACATAAAAACAATGACAATAATAACATTACAAGGGGAATGAAATCTAACATGTGCTACATTTCATTTTAGCACCAACAACTAGATTGTCAACAACAATATGAAATTAGAAAACTTTCCAGGATTTGTGGATTTTTCTCCATGAAGCCGCATAGAAAATGTAGTAACAATTGTTTTGAAAAGGCAACCAACCATGCCAATTTACTCGTATGTAACTCAGGGTTGGGTTCTAGTGGCTTGGTAGAGCACTAAGTCATTTAACACAGGGGTCTCGCTAGATAATGTTGGACCGCTTTCATGGATGTCTAAATCTGATCTTGGGAGGAAAATGTAAATATTCTGCATTTAGTAAAAAATTTGAACCAACATAATATAAAGTTGGAGTAGGTGCTTGTATATTTAACACTGGTTTTGTTGGGTAGCAATGTAGTGCAGATAAGCCCTTGTTAATATGGCTTGTTTGAGTATGGAGAGCTATTGCTTCTCCATTTTGGCTCTATGCATCTCAAATTCCAGAGGGGTGAATACATTTTAGCTATGGGAAGGAGTTGATGTAGAGGAAGATGGGTAAACATGTCGGTATATTGGTCTTACATTATTGTTGCATATAATGGTAATTTGATACCTATAATACTAATGGCCCAAATAATATTTCAGCTACTTCAAATAATTAGTAACTATTGGGTGGCGTGGGCAACCTCTACAAAAGAAAATGAGAGTTCCCCTGTTAGAAACTCCCTTCTCATTCTCGTTTATGTTGCTTTGAAATTAAGTAGCTCTTCATGTGTTCTTGTGAGCTTTGTGCTTCTTTCACTGGTTGGACTTAAAACTAGCAATCAACTTTTCAGCAATCTGCATAATTGATGCAACTCCATTTGGGTGAATACTGAATCAGGCATCAACTAATTAGAATGCAATGGACACATTGATTCCTACACAACTAGGAGCTTTGGTTTTTGCATTTATACAAATTTTGGGGATCATTGTAGTCATGTCTCAGATTTCTTGGTAGATATTCATTGTGTTTATACCAGTGGGTTCAACTTGTATATGGTATCATCAATATGACATATCATCAACTAGGGAAGTGGCTCAGTTGTCATTAGTTTCTAGAGCTCCAATTGTACAAAATTTTGGAGAATCAATCTCTGGAGCAGCCACCATTAGAAGTTTTGACCAGGAGTCTTGGTTCATCGAGAGAAATCTCTAGTTGATTGATATGTATACTAGACCTAGTCTCCACAATGTTGGGGCCAATGCATGGATTTGTATTCTGATGGATTTACTGTCAAATCTTACGTTTGCATTATCTATAATATTCCTAATGGAAATTTACAATGATAAGCAAAGCATGCATAGTAAAAAACAAACACACAAAATTTACAACACATTAAACACCCAAAAATCTCCATAAACTGCCTGAGTTGAGCCATTCTATTAATATAAATGCTGGGTACAAAGTTAAGATGAAAAAACATACACCTAGGCTTGCCCAAGGCAAGCTAACAATGCCCAAATGATGAAATCAACTACTCTAACATGAAATGTGGTTGTCCCCCACAATCTCTCCGCTAACCCAATGAAAACTTGCATTGTTGGCTGCAAACAATGGTTGTTAAGGTCTCCTCTGGTGCTTAGAAAATTTCAGGAAATTAACTTCAGGCTCTCCTCCAATAACCCACAAAAACCCACGAAGGAATTGGCCAAATGTTGACCTCGAAATTTCAGCCCAATTTCCCCCTAGCTCCGCTAGTTGTTAGCTGAGTTGGGACCCCTATTTGACCAAGCGAATCTACCCAAAAAATTTTGCCAAATGATTTATGAGCTCCTTGTCAAAAACCCATAAAAAAACCAGAAAGGGCTTGCTCTAGTTTTGACGCTCCAAAATTGACCTCAAAATGCTTGGCCCTCCTCCACAACTAGATGCTCGGCTTGCTCCTCCACCAAAATGTTGGAAAATCACCCATGATTTCCGCCAATCTAATTTCAAACAACCCCAACTCCTCAATCCCTTTCACAAGCCAATTATTGGCTTTGCCTCGGAATTTCGGCCCAATTTCCCCCTAGCTCCTCCAGTTGTTGGCTGTGTTGGGACCCCTATTTGACCCCGCGAATCAACCCAGAAAATTGTACCAAATTATTTCTGAGATCCTTGTCAAAAACCCAGAAAAACCCAAAAAGGGCTTGCTCTAGTTTTTTCGCTCCAAAATTGACCTCAAAATGCTTAGCCCTCCTCCACAAGCATAAACTGTAACCTGTAGCAGATGTTGGCATTGCTCCTCCAGAAAATCACCCATGATTTCCCCCAATCTAATTCCAAACAACCCCAGCTCCTCAATCCCTTTCACAAGCTAATTGTTGGCTTTGCCTCGTCAACTCCTCCAAGAGCTCTTGTGTACTTTCCCCTTTTTGCATCATTGGAGTGTCTATAAGCTCACCAATCACTGTGCATGCGAGTCTAACACCTTCATGATCTTGCTAGCTTCCCCACAGCTGGCCAAGATTATACTTTGATACCATTGTAATATTCCTAATGAAAATTTACAATGATAAGCAAACCAAGCATAGTAAAAAAAACAAACACACATAATTTACAACACATTAAAAACCAAGAAATATCCATTAATTGAGCTGAGCTAAGCCATTTTATTAATATAAATGTTGGGTACAAAGGTAAGATCAGAAAGCATGCACTTGGTCTTGCCCAAGGAAACCTAACAATGCCCATGTGATGAAATTGGCTACTCTAACATGCAATGTGGTTGTCCCCAACAATCTCTACGTTGACCCGGTGAAAAACTGCACTGTTGACTGCGAACAATGGTTGTTAGGGCCTCATTCGGTGCCCAGAAATTTTCGGGAAATTAACCTCAGGTTCTGTTCCAATAACCCACAAAAACCCACGAAGGAATTGGCCAAATGTTGACCTCAAACATTTTGGCCCAATTTCCCCCTAGCTCCTCCAGCTCCTGGCTGAGTTGGCACCAAAATGTTAGAAAATCCCCCACAATTTCCTTTCCTGCGTCCCAGCTGAACCATAAATGTGTGGAATCCTCCTAGCTACCAAAGATGAGTATAATTTTCCTCCCTGGGGTGGCACTCATGGTTCACCGAAGAAGAGGGTGACTTGGCCCCCACGAAAGACTGCGTAGTTCCTGGGCAAGATGATGCAGGCCCCTGCTCCAAAAATTTGTACTGTAATGGAAATACCTCCTGCTCTTGTAAATCCTTCTCTTTTTTCTGGGAATTTGGTCAAGGAATGCTTCAACGATAGTGTAGCCCCTATCTCCGACACCACTCTCCAAAAAGAACTGTGTGGGTCCTTTCCTGCATCCCAGTTAAACCTGAAATGTGTGGTATCCTCCCAACTACCAAAAGATTAGTAGAACTTGCCTCCCTAGAGTGGCACTTGTGGTTCGCCGAAGAAGATGGTGAGATTTCCCTTTGGAAACCTCTGGTGCTAAACATCCCCTGTGACTCAGTTGAACAGCTTGAGCAACAATGTGTAAAATGACAAATTATCAAAAGGTACTCAATGTTGCCTTCAACCCTCTATTTATAATTGTTGATTCGCCTTTCCTTGGGGGTCCCTCATCAAAATATTTTGATCTCCTTTCCACAAAATCAATTATTCCTTGAGGGGTGGCACCAGCATTCCACAAAGGTTGATATTTTCTATTTCTACTAAGTCTCATGTACCAAAAATGTCTCAAATGCCCAGATTACAAAATTGTGCTATGCTTGGCACTCCCCTAGTAAACTTCATTAATCCTTTTAAATGAAAAATCAAAATTGGTGATATTACATTCTCTTTGGTGTTCCTCATTCGCTTGCCTGGAGATGTAATTAGACCAAGCAGTGCAAGGTTGACAATAACATATGGTCTAAATCTGAACATGATACAAACTTGGGTAACATGATGTCTTTGTTTTGTGGAGACCAAGATTATCTCAATGGAGAGAATAATGCAATATTCACGTATTCCCACCGAGCCACCAGTGATCATGGAGAATTGTAGAACAAATCCAACTGTCGATCTAGAGGAACAATAGATCTATCTGATTTGCAGGTGCATTATGGGCCACATCTTATGTTTCTCTTGAAAGGCCTTACATGCACTTTCCCTAGAGGTACAAAGGAGGTAGTTGTGGGGCAGACAGAAAGTGGCAAATCTACTCTCATTCAATCCATTTTTGGCATTGTGGAACCAACAAAGGGATTGATGGAGTCAACATCTCAACAATAGGCCTCCATGAGCTAAGATCCAAAATTAAGCATTATTCCCCAAGAACCAACAATGTTTGGGGCAATATAAGAAATGATTTGGATCCTTAGGAAGACTGCTCGGATGATGAGATTTGGGAGGCTTTGGACAAGTGCCAATTTGGTGAAATTATACAATAAATTTGATTCCTCAGTGCTTGAGAATGGAGGAAACTAGAGTGTGGGTTAATGCCAGCTTGTCTGTTTGTTTTATTATGGCGGAGGTGGGTCCCTTGTCCCACAAACAAGGAAGTCTCATACACCAATTTGGTGTCTGGTTTAGTCATGACCTTAAAATTGGATAATAATAATAATAATTTACATGCTTCAAATCACCAATTCATACAATAAAATTTTCCAAAACCTTTATCTTCTGAACACATAAATAACCATGAAAATTTTAATCCACTCTTACATAAACCCATTAGAAGCAGCCCCTCTTCCAAAAAGTAACTCTGCTATCCATCCATCTATAAAATTCAAATCCACATGTTTTAATCCATTGCAATTGAAATATCTCAGCAAGAGGTTACAACCTTGGACGTAATTTACAACGTGATATGTTTATCCATCCCCAAAAGAACTTTTGTAAACTCCATGACACCATAAATGTCTTCTCCAACCAGCTCTAGAAATTCTCCTCTTACTTAGAGGACACAATATTGTTTCAAATGCTATTGCAATTACATTTTTGAAAACTATCTAGATTTGTTTGTGGTATGGGAGGCAAGTGATGCTTAATCCATAGGTTCAATAAATTGCATGTATTCATCCTCAAATCCTGCAAGGACTATCCTCATTCTTCTTGCAAAATGGTGTTGTATTGCCTTAGATGGTAGTGCTTTAATTGCTGGGGACAAAATGATTTATAAAAATGAATCTTTAAAGCCTGTATGTGCTGATATACATACAATGTTGCTGTTGGAAGAATTGATTTCATACCTTATTCACCATGCCATATACCTATGACTTCAGCCTTTTTACAAACTCGCATTCCAAACTCTTTCTACTAGCAGTTTGCAGGACGAGACCAAATGCTTGTGGCCATGCATAATAGTTCTATAGTTCTTTCCTGTCTTCCTTAGCATACTCACATCAATATCCATATTTATGCACCTTATCAAACAATCGAAATCCGGGATGATGTGTGATAGGAAACTTGTCCATCATTACTCAACACCAGTCTATCCAAGAACATTTCATTATCTCAACCAGACCAATTTTTATGAATTGGATGGTGTGAGTGATGCTGAAGAGTATCTTTTAACAAGAAGGGCCATGGAGGTGGTGGGAATCAGTTCTGAAGAGCAAGAGTCGATATTTTGAGTTGTGGTAGCTATTCTCCATCTAGGTAATGTGGATTTTTCCAAGGGGAATGATACAGACTCATCTAAAACTAAAGATGAGAAAGCTTTGTTTCATCTGAAAATGGCAGCTGAACTTTTCTATTTGCACTTTTATTACTGTTAATCCCCATTTGGGATATTACAGTTTTGTATTGATCATGGACAATTTACTGATGCATTCAACCAAATGTAAAGAGACGTACAGTCATGTAAAATAATCAATGGAAAATACCACTAAAGATAAATTGTGTTAGTTGATTTACCATCCCATAATCACCATCAAAGCCAATGGAAAAACCCAAAGGCAATGACAAATAGATATAAGAAAGTCTACCATTCTTCTATAGTGTATTCAAATTTACGATGTGAAATGATAAGCAGTTCCCTGAATAGGTTCATCAAGCTTTAATGATCTCAAACAAGTATGATGGAAAACAATGAAAAACTATAAACATGAACCTCATCATAAATACAAGTGACAAGGTTATGGTAATTGAACAAATCTGGTTTCAGAGACAAAGGAAGTTTGAGACCATGCCTGACAAAAAAAAAATAGGGGATGCACTCAAGGAGATTTTAATCAGGAAAGCATGAAAATGGTTATGCTAACTTTATTGGTGGTCAGATGAGAAAGTGTCATGATAGGCATGGCATTTGCCAATTATATTCCATCTGTTTTCTTTCTATTTTTGGTCCTTAAGATCTTTCCATGAATGTCATAACGTGGGAGGTTTCCCCATTTACAGAATTCACATTGTTTTCTTTATTTGGAGATTTAATTGGTTGTAAACTGACTGTTGAAAGCATACATGCATGTGGTTGACATTTCCTTGAAGATTATGGTATGGAAGCAGCTACAGGATAGCCCTTGAAAGCAGCTACAAGAGGAGTGAGCAACAAGGCAAATGGACTGAATAACTCCCAAAATCAGTAATGAGTTGACTTATTCTTATTAGTGAGGTTAAAAGGTAGGCTTTTGCAACAAGATTCCATCTAAATAGCATATCATAATACACTTGGCAAGCATGAAGACCTTACCAAGATAAGCATGTTTTCTTTCCTCTTCCACAAGCAAATAAGGTGAATTACTCTTCATGCTTTGGACCTCTGTATAGGCAAAGTTGAGGGGATGTAGAAGGGTGAAGAATATTCTTTAAGTAATTTTACAACAACATAATTCATCATTCTCTCACCTACCAATTCCAACGATCCACTCCACCAGTGCATGCTACTAGGATTATTGCAGCGTGTCATGTGTTGCCACTATGATGTAATTTGATCCCTTGAGCAACAAATTGATTTGGTTCAACTAGGCCTTGACTTTGGCTCTTCAAATATTCTAGTTGAAGAGTTGTTAACTGTATCTAAATGTTTGGTTAGCTTTATTGCACTTACAATATATCAATAAGCGACATATTTTTGCCATAATAGAAAATATTATACCCTCTAACCAAATGGCCAACTTCATATCTGACCACCACCAAATTCATTATCTGAGTATAAAGATGAGAAATCTTTGTTTCATTTGAAAATGGCAGCTGAACTTTTCATGTGTGATGCTAAAGGTCTTGAAGACTCTCTTTGTAAACGTGTCATTGTGACACGTGATGAAAGCATTTCAAAATCACTAGATCCAGTTGCCGCAACTACCAACCGGGATGCACTGGCAAAAACAATATATTCATGATTATTTGACTAGCTGGTGAATAAAATAAATATTTCAATCGGCCAGGATCCTAATTCAAAGATGTTAATTGGGGTTCTGGATATCTATGGTTTTGAAAGCTTTAAGACCAACAACTTTGAACAATTGTGTATCAATCTCACAAATGAGAAGCTGCAGCAGCACTTCAATCAGCATGTGTTTAAGATGGAACAATAAGAATACACAAGAGAAGAAATTGATTGGAGTTACATTGAATTCGTTGATAATCAAGATATATTGGATCTCATTGAGAAGAAACCTGGAGGAATTATTGCTCTTCTGGATGAAGCCTGTATGTTTCCAAGATCAACTCATGAAACATTTTCACAAAAGCTTTATCAAACATTTAGGAATCATGAACGTTTCAGCAAACCAAAACTTTCTCGTACAGACTTCACTATTGGTCATTATGCTGGTGATGTTACTTATCAGACCGATTTGCTCATTGCCGAGAATAAAGATTATGTTGTTGCAGAACATCAAGATCTGTTAAGTGCTTCAAACTGTTCTTTTGTTGCAGGTTTCTTTCCTCCTCTCCCTGAGGAGTCTTCTAAGTCATCTAAATTCTCATCTATTGGTACTTGCTTTAAGCAACAACTGCAATCTCTTCTGGAAACACTGAGCTCAACAGAGCCTCATTACATAAGATGTGTTAAACCAAACAGTTTACTGAAGCCCGACATTTTTGAGAATCAAAATGTCTTGCAACAACTACGTTGTGGAGGTGTTATGGAGGCAATCAGAATCAGCTGTGCTGGGTATCCCACAAGACGAACATTTGATGAATTTCTTGATCGTTTTGGTATTCTTGCTCCAGGGGTGCTGGATGGGAGCTATGATGTGAAGACTGTAAACAAGAAGATGCTGGACAAAATGGGTCTTCAAGGTTATCGGATAGGGAAAATAAAGGTTTTCCTCAGAGCAGGACAAATGGATGAATTAGATGCTAGAAGATCTGAGGTACTGGGAAATTCAGCAAAAATTATCCAGCGCAAAGTTCATTCATACATTGCTCGGAAATAATTTCTTTCTTTGCGCAGATATCAAGCTCAGAAATCTTACACGCAACTCTGATTGTCAGCTATTGTTATTCAAGCAGGTTTACGTGCAATGGATGCTCGTAATGAATTTCGGTTTAGGCGGCAAACTAAAGCTGCAATCATTATACAGGCTCAATGGCGATGATATAGTGCTTTTGTATACTACAAGAAACTGAATAGGGCAGCTAATATTTTCCAGTGTGCTTGGAGAGGAAAGGTTGCTAGGAAGGAACTAAAGAAACTTAAGATGGCTGCCCGGGAGACTGGAGCACTCCAAGAAGCTAAAACCAAGTTGGAGAAGCAAGTTGAGGAGCTTACATGGCATTTGTAGTTGGAGAAGCGTATGAGGGTTGACTTGGAAGAAGCCAAAGGACAGGAGACTGCAAAACTACAATCTGCTTTACAGGAGATGCATGCCCAAGTGAAAGAAGCCAATGAATTGTTGGCAAAGGAGCAAGAAGCAGCTACAAAGGCAATGGAACAGATAAAGCCAGTTATAAAAGAGACTCCAGTTTTTGTTGTGGATACTGCAAAGCTAGAAATTCTCACAAAGGAGAATGAGAAATTAAAGGATTTGGTAAATTCACTCGAGAAAAAAGTAGACGAGGTTGAGAAAAAATATGTTGAATTCGAAAAGCTGAGTGAAGAAAGGCTGAAAAAGGCAAAGGAGGCAGAGAAAAAAGTTGAGCAACTAAAGGGCTCTTTGCAGAGGCTTGAAGAGAAGCTTTCAAACTTGGAATTAGAGGATAAAGTCCTTCGTCAGCAGAGTTTGGTGAAGTCTCCTATAAAGACTTTCTCAGAAAGCTTCATAACTAGAGTTACTCAGACTATGGAGAATGGCCACCATGAACCTATTGAAGTTACTCCCGTAAAAGATATACCAAGTGATGTGCCTGCGATCAAGGAACAAGCTGAAATAGAAAATAAGCCACCAAAACCTCTGCATGATAGACACGAAAACATAGACACACTTATCAAGTGTGTCTCACAAGATATTGGCTTCAGTCAAGGAAGGCATGTTGCTGCATGCATTATATACAAGTCACTTTTTCATTGGCGGTCTTTTGAAGCTGATAAGACCAGTGTGTTTGATCGTATTATTCAGATGATTGGCTCAGCGATTGAGAATCAGGAGAACAACGATGTGCTGGCTTATTGGTTGTCAAATATATCTACCTTATTATTCTTCTTGCAGCGTATGTTGAAAGCAACAAGTGCAGCTGGAATAACTCCCCAACGTCGAAGATCATCTTCAACTTTATTTGGAAGGATGACACAAGGTTTTCGATCACCATCTTCTTAAATGGTTTTAAGAACACATTTAAGTATTGCATCTCTTGAGGTCCACCTTTATTTCTTAAAGACTGAAATCTGTTACTCTGAAGAACTATTGAAGAAAGAGTGCATAAGGTGGAAAGCATGGGCATTTGAGGAAACTCTCCAGCAGTCATTTATACACATGATCACCATTGTTGTATATTGCAGAAGAGGATTCAAAGAATCCTGCATTTCACATACCACTTTACATGGCACAGCAAATGACATACCTGTTTTATGGCATGTTTAAGTGGAATGATCTCATGATAAGCAGGTTGTCTGATAGACACTGCGCACCCTGGAAATACAAGTTTAGGTTGTGGTCTCTTTCAGTAAGAGGGAGTAAGATCAGTGAAATATTCTCTTTATCAAGAGATGCAAGAAGCAGAGGCATTGTTGAGTGCTGCTAAAGATCTCTGTTAGTAGATATATTGAGAGCAGCTATTGAGGCCTCCAACAGACTTCAACAATGCCCAAAATTACCCTAAGAGGTGCGACTGTCTCTCAAAAGACTCTCGGCCCTATGACAGAAGAGAACCAAAACAATTATACAATCCTTGAAGACCTCGGCTACCTCAGACACATATTCAAGCAAGTTGATGTGTGTAAAATGAGCGAGAAAACACCTCTATATATACCATTTGGTGGGGGTCAAGAGACGTGACCATTGGACTAGGTGAGCCGACATATAGGTGAGGCCAACCTTGATAATTTACATGTGAGAAAACATAAATTAAAAAACCCACTTTTCCTTATCCAAATATGACGATCTTTAGGTCGATTTTGGTCCTCTTGAAAAAAGGAATTCAATGCCATAATTATATTCTCCAAAGGAGTTGTACAAAGTGGAATTTGGACCTAATTTTCTATTTTAACAATTGTCCTTCTTGAGTTTAGGAAAATTACTTTTGAAATGCCCATATTCATTACATTCATAACATAGAATCTTAGACATGTCGATTTTCTTTTGAAATTTTTTTCGAGACTTCCCTTTCTTCCTTGCCATTGCTGCATATGCTTGAGTTTGTTCACTCGATCCAACGTCGTTCTTTGCCTTCAATATGGTTTCTTCAATTTTGCATAATGACCATAGATCATTGAATGGAGTAGTTTCTTTCTTTCCATAGATACTTGATACAAAGTTGCCCAATTCATTAGGTAGTGCATTGAGCACAATGGTGGTCATCTCTCGACCAGACATTACTTCTCCACCACCCAACTACCGCCCTCTTTGAGAGACCCTCAACTCGCTCCCAAAGAATTTCATTACCGAAACTCAACAGTCGACAATCCTCCAAAGGCTTGAATGGCTTTACTGCACCCAGATGTAATTTGGTAGGATTTTCTGTTGAGAATGTCAAGGGTTTCGGCACACCGTGACCAAGGCGAGGAGTTACAGAGGGTCTGGAGCAAAGTGAAGAGACAGGAACGGACCGTTCACCAACCCCACCTGTGCAAGGATTAAGGGTGTCCTCCGCCACCTGAACATCATGCAGGAAAGACACGTCCGAGAATGCCGCGTCACATTCACGAATGTACTGATTTAGATCCAACATCCCAAAAAAAACATATAACCCCACCAATATCCACATCAACCTCTCAACCACCTCCCAAAACGCAAAACGGCCAAAACTCCCAGCACCACCAGCTAGTTATCCCACAAACAAGACCCCCTCCAGGTCATCATGTATCAAAATGAAAACATGGCATCATTAAACATATGTACCTGCAAAATAAAATATATCCAACCACCCGATCCTAGATAGAACTATATTAAAGTACCATATCTATAAACCACCAACCCATTGTCCTGGCGATCAGCACAAGAAAGGGAAAGAAATACAAAAAAACCTTAAAGACCCTTTAATAGAACTCGCATTCCAGGTACGTCGAGGAGTAATGAATCGTCTCTGTCCGTCGTCAAAGTCAGAAACGATTACCTGAGACAAGGAAAGAAATATCTCCAGGGAAAAACGGGAAGTCTATACAGTCCCTAGAAAAATTTAAAATATCATACCGACATCCAAATTCCATCCACCAATCGTCAGAAATGCTCTCGGAAAAACCAGTATAGTTTGAACTTGCAATCCAGAGCTTAGATGTCACAACAACATCATATACACCCTTACAGCGCCACCAATGATGACAAGCTTTACAACCCATATCCTTATAAGGCCTTCATATAATCAGGACGTCCCACCACCCACGCCAGAAAACCGCCCACTTTACTTGAAGTGATCCAATCCAGTTGTAAACCCACTGAAAAAAATGAGCTTTAGTAGTGTTCTCCTCAACACATAGCATTTTCACATGAAAGCAGTTATGATAAAAAAACCAGATTATTACCCAAGCGACCCTCCCCCTACACAAATACACATTCCAGTATGTTTGTAGGTGTTATAGCATCATTTTCACCCTCATGTGAATAATGATTGTCTCTTTGGCCTTGGGCACCTTTTCCCCTAGACTTGAACAACTTCATAAAAAACAGTGTCTAAAATCCCATACGCGATTGTGCCTAGACGTTTCTGTGTATATACGCAAGCCCATTCATAATTTTCCGCGTATGCCATTTAAATCATTAAAAAATATATAAAATTCCTTATTTTCGAGGCAGGGTGATGGTTATTCCCGTAATTCAACCACCCCAGCCCATGGCCCAACTGTTTCCAACTGCTGAAACTACTTTAAGGGAGTATAAAAGCCCCTCATGTGTATGGCCTAAGGGAGAGAGAAAATTATAGATATTATACTCTGTTGGAGCCCTATTTCAAGTCTGATATTCCCGTGCCTCCTGCACTTCCCAGGTATATTCAAGAAACCCCTGTTTCCTTGAGATGATCATCATCCTATATGACATCTTGTGTGCACACATCTTGGAAGAATCCTAGCGAGGTGAGGGCTAGACGGATCCAGAGGACGGTCTGCTCGAAGGCCGTGGAAGGATTCAGGTGATCTCTCCACTTTTCTATTATTGTACATGCCATTTATAATGAGAAGAACCATCTTGTTCCCAAAATTCACGTGTTTATATCTCTTTATATATGTGTAAAGATCATTAATTAAACATTCAGTATTGTTTATATGATATTATACATGAGTTACACTAACATCTACGAACAATATCTGTTGTACAACTAGTGTTTCGTGTTCGTTCTTTCTTGATTTCCAAGTTATGAAGCACAAGGAGTTACTGGGGGTTTGCACCCCGCGGGATCTACATCAAATGTAGGACTTTCGGGTAAGTTCTGCAACTTGTTATATCTAGTTTTTCAGCATAAAAAGATAGGTTAAGTGAGTCCTTCTTGAATGGTATGCCCCCGATCTGTGAAGGTTTCCAACCCAAAACCTTTAGGGAGTTATTTCCCGAAACAGTGGGACGTCTTATCTAGAGTCCCCTTAATGTTATAATAACTAGCCCAGAAAATGAACCTCACCTAATCGAAAAACAAAAGCACAGAAAGTCACAAAAGACTGGAGTTAAAGACATATAATAATGTAATGTCCAGTGCAGCTATTACGCGGTTTTATCCCAACAGAAGCCATACTAATATCATACTCACGCTTCTGTAGGGTTCGTTTCTTACATACCAGACATCATAATGATCTCCTCATACACAAAGCTTATGCCGTCACTTAGCTTCTTATATATATATATATATATATATATATATAATCGATTTAGCTTTGGACGGTGATATTCATAGCTGAATTTAAACTTACTACGTCGGGCTCCAGCCAACACCATGGGTTGAAACTGAGAGCATCCTTGTCATTTTCACAGAATCAAAGTTACAGTCCGCAGGGAGGCGAAGTAAAGGGAAAAGCAAAGGAGGAGCCGGCGGCACTAAAGTTTGCCTCGTAGTTTTCAGGGAGAGTGTTAATCTACTAGAAAATGAAAAAAATGGCAAATGTTTATACTTATAACAGTGTGATGGATGCTTATGGTAAACATTGAATGCTCACAGAAATGGAGCAGGTTCTTGCTCATATGAAGAAAGACAAATGTAAACCAGATATCATTACTTTCAAATTACTTATAGATGCTTATGGAAAGCGTCAAGATTTTACCAAAATGGAACAAGTATTTAAGAGCGTGCTCCTGTCAAAGGAGAATCCTACTTTACCAACGTTCAATTCAATGATCATCAATTATGGTAAGGCTAGGCTTATGAAAAAGGCAGAATTGGTCTACGAGAAGATCACTAGCTTAGGCTATTAAAAAGAGGATTTAAAACTAAAAGGACCAGAGTTGATACGCGGCAACCCATTGCTCAATCCTACGTCTTTTAATGTGAAAAGGATGTGGGATGATGATGTTGTTTCCAAGAAACAAACCCATAATAAATCTCCCAAGTGCTTCATTAATGATGCGATTAGAAATTATTTTCCAGCTTGACTTTGACCTTAGATAACACATTTTTCACAATTTTTACAGGCCTAAAGCTAACTGAAAACCGTTCAAGTAAATAATTTTAAATACATACAGTTAGCAGAGAACAGAAACTTACTTGCGTTCGAATTTGTCTCTTCACAGCCGCCTGGTCACAGTTGTTGATTGATTTGCCTTTTCAAAGCCGCCTGGTCACCACGCAAAATAGTTTCTATATCAATAAAGTCGTAAGCAGAGAAGCAACAGCTCTTGAGATCCATTCACGAACTTGTTTGAAATCCAACTCCATCATCAGCCATTTATACAAGATCTAAAACCCCGAATTTTACACCACTTTCTAGATTTCCAGGAATGGGCGCGAAATAGCCCCTAACCCACAGCCATTCCTACAAATCGGGGGCTATTGAAACCCCATTGAAGCAATCAAATCAGACATGGCCAGTTTTATTTACGTTTTGTTTTAAATAATTTAATTAAATAATAATTAAAAATAGTTTTTAGTGATAATTTAGTTACTCTAATGGTAAATAACATTTAAATAATTCAACTAAATAACAATTATAAATAATTTTTATTAATATAATTCATTTATTCTCTAATGTTAAATAATTCAATTAAATAACAATTATAAAATTTCATTAATGGTTGCGTTCAAGCTATTCAAGTTCTGTTGTGGATCCTCTGCACGCCGTGCCGATTCCTGTCGGGACATTGTCTGCTTGGGTCACTGCTACGATCTCACTTCTGATGTCGCTGTCGCCGTCCATTTACTCCAGCTAGGGATCTTTCATGTCTGCCCCACCTCAGTCGACTGATGGCGGCCTCTCAGGGTGCCCCTTCGCCCGCTTTCTGCCTGTTGATCGCCTCTCAGAAGAAGAAGCTGAAACAACAGGCATCCAAGTTTGTGAAGAAAATGGATGAAATCCTTGAGCGACCTATGAAGGTGGCCCTCTCTCTCGCGAAACGAGTGCTGATAGGGCAGTTTACAGGTTTATGGCCATCTCCAAATACTCTGGAAGCTTGGGTTAACAGAAATTGGCAGCCACTCATCAAGAACAATGTCACATCTTACTTTTTGGGGCGCGGCTATTTCCTGTTCAAGTTTAATTCAAAGGAGGACAAAGAACTCATCTTTAGAAATGGACCATACTTCATGGGTCCGCAAGGCCTGTACCTGAATCATTGGACCCCTGATTTTGATCCTTCAGTCAAAGTCCCCTCTATTGTCCCAGTTTGGGTCAGACTCCCAAATCTTCCAGTGCACTATTGGAGCTGGGACTCCCTGATTCATATTTGGAATTCCATTGGGAAATTTATTGACAGATCCTGCAAGAATAAATAATATGATTGTGCTAGAATATGTGTGGAAGTTGACCTGGAAGTTGGGCTGCCTAAAGCCATCAAGCTCACAGTTGGGAATTGGTCCCACATTCAGAAGATTGACTATGAACAACTTCCATTCAAGTGTCACGCATGCCACGAATATGGACATTTTGCCAAACACTGTCCCAAGAATGCGACCCCAGAGAAAGAGAAAGAAGCAGAATGGCAGCTAGCAAAAAAAGCCAAACCTACCTCTAGGCCAGGGCCAAACAAGCAGCGAGTTGACATGGGGGAAGGCAGCTTTGCCCCTTTGGGAAATGCCTCCATACCCGTGACTGGCCCGAAAGATAATGAGAACAATTTCGCCGCTCTAAGCTGGGGAACTGAGGAAGATCAAGAGGCTGGCCCAAAGAATGCAGAAAAGGGCCCTCCCACACAGGAAGCCTCAGGCTCCCCGAAATCTAGTGAAAAGCAAAGCAAAATCCAAAAAGAAAAATAAATAGGGTCGGAGGATGAAGACCTCGACTCAAAGGAATCAGAGGAAGATGGAGAAATAGGGGAATCCTAGTCCTCTGTCAGAAGATCCACCAGGGGGAGGAAATCCCTCAAAGAGAAGTTAGAGAAAGAAACCTATAGGGAAAAGCTATTAGGTAGTCGGTCGAACCTGGAGAAGATGTTGGCTAAAACCCACAAGCCAAGCAAGATTCAAAGCCAGGGCCCTAAGGGAGCCCCTTCAACCCAAAAAAGAAAGTAATGAAGATCGTCTCCTGGAATTGTAGGGGGATGGAGAGACTGGAGAAGCTTGACATTCTTCTCATCCAGGAGACCAAAATGGAGGAAGGAGACTTCCTCCAAAAAAGTAAACAATTTTGGGGTAAGGGCGGAAGCATAGCTGTCTCCTCCAGAGGAGCGTCAGAGGGGTCTAGGAGTTTTATGGGACATGACCTCCTTTAAAGAAATCTTGGTTAAAACATCCACAAACTGGATTCTAATTCAGCTTCAGCATTTACAAACTAAGGACACACTGAATCTCATTAATATTTACGCTCCATCCATCTTGGCAGATAAACAAAGTTGCAGGGACACCATTCGTGATTTAGCCTCTGAGCTGCCGATGGAAAATGTCATTCTTGCTAGGGACATGAACCTCACTCTACACCAGGATGAAAAGCGTCGGGGATGCACAGTAAGTGATCCTGCTAGGGAATGGGTGGAAGATCTTATTCATGACTGGGACCTTCTTGACATCAAGCCTGTCAAAGGCAAATATACATGGGCAAATAGAAGAGCGGGGTCGGGCCACATAGCAGTAAGGTTAGATCGTTTTCTTATTCAAATCTCTTTCCTTCTTCTTGGTCTTGAAATTAGTTCTTCTATCATCCCCTCTTCGGTCTCTGATAACAAGCCCATCTGGCTTGAGCTGAAGTCACTTTTTAATCTAGGGCCTATTCCATTCCGCTTCAGCGCCCTTTGGGTCCAACAATATGATTTCTTGGGGATAGTTGAGGATGCCTGGAAGCCCCCTGTCAATGGTTCCCCATTTTTTTTATGGGAAGAAAAACTGAGGGTGAAAAGGGCCCTCAAAGATTGGGTCAAGGGACTCCCTTCCCCGTCTGCAGCTAAGGAAGGAGGCTCAGGACAGCCTTGAAAGTCATCAAATGCAGATGGAAGACATGGACATATCAAGGGACAGTCTAACCCAGGAAGAAGAACTCCAAGCAAATTTCCATAAGACTTGTATCCAGGAAGAAGAATACTGGAGGCCCAAGTCCCGCAGTCTCTGGCTCCAGGCTGGAGACAGAAACACTTCCTTCTTCCACAAGCAGACACAGGACAGAAAGAGCTTCAACTTCATAAAAGAAATAAATTCCAGAGGACAAGCCCACAACGGCTTTGCCAACATAAAAGCAGCTGCTCATCAACACTTTAAGGAGCTATATACGGAGGAAGCGCAGGAAAATCTATGCCCAGATTTGTTGAACCTTGTCAGCAAACTGATCTGGGACCAATTGAGGTTCTACCTCCGAACTAACTTTTGTCAGTAGAGAGTGGCAAGGTCTTGTGACTCAGTTTCAATCAATTCTTCTTTATTATTAATATCAATGTTCAGCAAAGCAGAGCAGAGCAGAGATGAGATTCAGAGATGGTTCATGATGGATGGATTGGTGGGAGTAATTCTCCCTAATTGAGAGGGAGTGTTAAAATTGGCAACTAGAGCCAAATTCCCCTTGGACCGCTCCTATGAGGAAGATGATTGCAGTATTCGATTCCTCTTTTTGAGAGGATCAAAATTGACCTAAAGATCACTAAATTTGGACAAGGAAAAGTATTCATTCACTCAAATGAAATTTCATAAGGCATGACCTTATTTAGGCGAGAAAAATTGAAAATTGAAAATTTGAATTTCCCTCCTCGAGTAATCAAGCCGGCCTGCCCAAGAAGGATATAAATAACCTATCCTAGGCACTTTGATATTCATTCTTCTCTCTGAAGTAGCCGCAGAAGAATGTGATTTCCAACGAAGGAGATGAAGGCAAGGTTGGGTTCAATTTAGTCATCTTCAAAGGCAGAGTTCCACAGAATGGAGGACGAGATTGGTTTGTGCACAATTATGATTTGTCTTGGGCATTTTATCTTCACCACAGGTCTGAGTTCAAGTAGATAGAAGTCACACCTGTTAAGGGTGATTTTGATGACAGTTTGGGATTGTTGTGAAGGTGTCATTCTACTTGAAGCCATCCACACTAGTTTGGGTCACCTACAGCTAGGCCACAGGGCTTAAGAACCCTCTCCTGGAGGCCGAGAACCTACAGCAAGAAAGCCACAGTTAGGGTTGCTTTATCATGAGGCTGTGTAGTGGGTTTTGAAGCCTATAAGAAGGCTTATGGGCTACCAGCATTTGAAGGGTTTGGTTGAAGGTAATCTGCAGTCTAGTAAAGATATTTAAGGTTGTGAATGGGGTAGTTGTTGACTGTGTTTATGCCCTAGTCAGTCCTACCAGAATTGCAGAGAAGATACAAGTCCTTGGAGCCTACACCAAACATCAGATTTGCAACCTTGTTGGAACCATCCTCTTGTCTAAGGGCAGTGGTATTAAACCTTCTCATTTGAAAATCATTCTGACTTTGAAGTATTGTATTCTCTCTCTGTTGAACATTTGACATTAATGATAAGAAGAATTGATAAGGGTTTTCCCCATCTTGGGGTTTTTCCCTAGCTTGAGCCATATTCGTATGTTCTTTTGTCTTGGCTTATCTTCAGCTTTTATTACTTATGTTCTTTCATTAGTTACACTTTTGATTAATGAGATTGCTAATGGATTAACGGGAAAATGATGTAACTAACCTAAGCTAACAACATGTTAACTCAAAATTAATAGGATGCCACGTCGGAAAACAAGTAGAGTTTGCAGCACCCAATTTTACAGTTGCTTGGGGATAAGCAACATTTGGGAGGGGAGAAATGTAATATCCCTTCCTAAGTAATTTTTTCAATAGTACCACAAATTTTATATTTTGCTAATTTTGGGGGCCTAAGATAATTTTGGAGAGGAAACATAGGACAAGGGGGTCGAAATGTTTGCCTTGGTGGAATGTGGAGGCCACCTCCCCAACTAATATGCACTCATTGAGGAGAGAGAAATCGTATGGCCAAGGGAAGAGGTTTGAATTTCTTAGTGAGGGGCCCACATGGAGGAAATGAACATAAATTATAAATAGGAGAGAGGAAGAAACATTTGAGGCCTTTTGATAATTTTACATTTGAAGTGTTGCTCTAGTTGTTTAGCAGATTTACATAGTGTTGTTCAACACAAGAGTTTCCCAAGGAGGAAGCTCAACCTTTCTTCGATGGACTCTGAGTACCACCCTAGGAAGGATTCTTCGTAAGTTTCAGGAGTTGGATAGAGGGCCACACATGTAGTATGGTTTTTGGGCAACTGAGACGCATTCAGGAGGCCACACAGAGAGTTGATGAGGAAGAGCTAGAGTTGGGAGTTGTAGCATTGTCGAAGTAATTTTTGGTCAATTCTAGGAAAAATGAGGAATATTTGCGAGGGTAAAATTCAACACAAAACGTCAAACTGATTTTCCAGAGGAGAAACTACGTCATCCTACCCAGAAACTGTGCAATCATTATGGAGGCACAATTGTGGGTTGGCTTGTGAAGGGATTTTGAGAGCTGGGTTTCTTGGGCTTGGTTTGGGGTGCAATTGAGAATATTTTTCCAGCAATTTTGGGACATTCATTCCAACATCAGTCATAGTTCTAGTTTTTCTACACTTAGAGGAGGGTCAAGCAATTTGGGGCACCTTCCCGCAGACCGGCAGCATTGTCCTTAATGAGTTTGGATACGAACCGGAGGGCTCAACTTCTGGTAGAGTACTCCAAGGGCCATTTTGCCTGTGAGATTTTGGATGGACAGGTGATAGATGACAGGTACAGGGTGATGGATGAGGTGATCTACTACAGGGACAAGATCTTCTTGACTGAGAGTTCCCAGCTCAAGAAGAAGATATTACACGCCTCGCATGACTTGCCATTATCAGGCCACCAAGGGTTCACCAAGACCTATAGGGCCATTAGAGAGAGGTTCTCTTGGAAGGGCCTCAAGGAGGACATACTCTAGCATGTCAAGGAGTGCGAAGTTTGGCAACATAATAAGGGGGAGATGAACCATCCGGTAGGGTTATTGCAGCCTCTTCCCATACCTAAGGGGAAATGGGAGAGTATTTCGATGGATTTCATTATAGGGTTGTCCACTGTACAGGGCAAGGATTGCATATTTGTAGTCGTTGATCGGCTGACAAAATATGCTCACTTCTTTGCCATATCAGCACGATACACTGCAGCACAGGTGACAGAGTTGTTCTTCAGGGATGTTTTTAGATTGCATGGTCTTCCAAATACCATTGTCAATGATAGGGATAGCCGTTTCATGGGAGGATTTTGGCAGGAGCTTTTCTGTTTGGTGGGCACGGAGTTGACACCGAGTACTAGTTACCACCCCCAGACAAAAAAGAGACAGTGAACAAGTGGCTGGAGGGCTACTTGCGTAACTATGTCAACGGGTAGTAGAAGGAATGGTTGCGATGGTTGCACTTGGGGGAGTACTGCTACAACACCACTCATCATATGTCCATCAGTATGTCTCCATTCTATGCATTATATGGGTATCGTGCTTTATATTTTGCTAAAGTGATGTTTTGTGCTAGTAAGGCCCCTAGGCCCAAGGATTGGATCCAAGAGAGTCAAGATATACTCTGAGCTCTCAAGGATAACATGGCTATAGCACAAAACCAACAGAAGCTGTATGCCGATAGGGGACGTGTTGAGAGGCAGTTCGAGGTAGGGGACTTGGTCTACCTACGTTTGCAGCCATATCGGAAGTCCACATGGAAGCAAAAGGGGCCTAAAAAGCTCAAGCCCCGCTTTTATGGACCTTACAGGGTGACACACAGAGTTGGAGAGGTTGCATATGAGTTGGAGCTGCCCACTGGTAGCAGGATTCATAACATTTTTCATGTGTCATGCCTGAAGAAGGCACTAGGACAGCAGGTGACTGCAACAGAGGAGCTCTCGCCCACCGATGATGAGGGGCATCTGGTGCTACAGCCGGAGGCCATTATTGACACTAGGGAGAGGCAGCTGCGGAGCAGGACAGTCAGAGAATACCTGATGAGATGGAGGAACCTACCCGATGAGGATTCCACCTGGGAGAGTGAGAAGATTCTGCAGCATCCATCATTGCAGTTGCTTAAGGACAAGCAATGTTTTGTTGGGGAGGGCTGTAATATTCCCAATTAGCTATAGCTAATTGGAAATATTAATTTTGACTATGTTACTTTAATAAAGTTAAGTTGTAAATAAAGTGGGTAAAGACAGACACTTACTCACACTTAGGATAAAAAGTATTTCCTAAAGTCACTTAGATCCCAACCTCAACCCCGGGGGACTTAGAGTGCCTGCTCGGGTGAGGAGTTTCACCATCGTTTTGTCAGAGGGAGTTGCAGTAACCACAGTTGGGAGCAGTCAGTGAGAGGGAGGACGCAGTCTTGGAAGGAGAAGGTTCCGGATTGAGGGTTTATCAGGGGATTATTCCAGGTTATATTCTGAGAGTATTCTTATGTTTGCCTAGTGCAAGCCAACGTGCCATCATTCTGATCGCCTTTGTACCCATTTCATCTTTCAGTATTTAATAAAATGGCTCAACGTTCCCTATATTATCTGTATTGCATATGATGTCTCTCTAGTTGTTGTATGTCTTTGTTTATGTGCTTTATATTGATGTTTATTTCTACCTAGAATATTAAATGGTGGCAAAATTTTGGCAACGATGTGCTAGATCTTAAAAGATTTTCCATTCAAATCTTGAGCCATACCTACAATGCTTCAGGTTGTGGGTGCAATTGGAGCATGTTTGAGAAAATGCATCCCAATAAGCACAACCAATTAAGTTATTAACACAAAAGCACTTAAATAACACTATATCGGCCCACTGCACTCTTTGAATTTGCAATAGGAAATCCAAGGTGAGACATTAAGAAACACAAGACTCAACTCAGTTTATCTAAAGCTTAAACACTTGAATTGGAAGAATTGATATAAATTTTAGTTCACGTTTTAATGTTTCATGATAATGGCAGGTTTGGATCATTGGGCTATTGACCTATACTTGGAATAGCTAGATCCTACATCAGATTGGCTTCGATCAAAAGAAGCCCTCTTTTTCACCTTAAGGACTTTGCGAACCTTGAGGGTCAAAGAGTTGAGGACATGGGAGAAACCTGCATATTAGATATTTTACTATATAGTATTCATCGTTAACTCTTCACTTAACCTTTATATGTAGATGCTTTCAGTTCTTAGTTTGGACCCATATTATATGAGATACCTATTAATCTATGAAATTTTGGACATTCATTGATAGTGTGCATTGTATGGACATGCCTTTATTGAATATCAATGAAAAATACATTTTTTTATATTTAAAATGTGTATATCTTTAATTTTTGTACTTGCCAAGTTTTTCACGATTTATTCCCAATTCAATTCAAACGCATTGGTATTTTGCCCCACAGAGTCTTTGTTGATTCCAGTTCTTGATAATTTTGATATGGAAGGGACTGGTGCAAATCTTTCCAGTTGTAGACAACTGGCTAGCATGGAAGATTGGTAATGGGGAACAGATGATACTGGAGTCTAATCCATGGGTTGGATGTGAGAACACCTATACTCTGTCAAACAAAATATTAACTCTTTTACATGAAAGGAATTATTTAAGGTGTCCAAAGTGTCGGTCTTGTGACTACAGATATCTAGCAACAATGATGGATCAAAACCAATATGGTAGGACTTTACGGGAACAATGCAGCTCAGTTGAAGCCTTGATTAGAAGTAATGTAAGAATCAGAAAGGAAGTAGATGAAATAGTATGATCTAAAAATCCTTCAGTGGATAAATATATTTCCAAATTAGGGTACAAAGCAACGTTTTCCAATGAGGCTCAATAGTCAAAATGATAAGTCCTGATGGTGGAAACCACTATGGAAAAAAGAATTTCCATGTAGGAATAAAAACTGACTTGCGAAATACTCCAAAACAAGAGCAGAAAGGGGCCTAAGAGGTGTGTTTTATGGTGTTGGGGACAGAATAAATGCAAGGATGGTTCCTTAGTATCAACAAATCTCACTTCCTTATCCACAACATAAGATAGTCTTCAATGCTATATGATAAATGATTGCATCCGACCTATTCTTCATAGTTTTTTGTCAAAAAATTGTAGAGCGAATACCATATACATCTACTTGATAAGGATTGATAGAATAGATATATTATACAGGATGGATAGATCAATATTGTCCCCCATTTTCAAAATATTAAAAAGGATGTATGCCCTTTTCTCCACGATTCTTACAGTCGTATATAGAGAACTGAACGCTACAGAAGATACTCTAGCAGATTCTTATAGTCGTATACAGAGAACTGAACACTACAGATGATACTCTAGTAAAAAAAAGGTCTATTGAAAAACTTGTGAAACAATTGTCATAATAGGCAGTCTGTCTCGAAAGAGCTAAAATTGCATTCCACAGTTAAAAAAAGTAAACATTGTCAAAAGAACAAATCACGAAGGGGATTGAAAGATAAGGAAATGCCGGAATACATGCAAACAATTAGGTTTCAGAGGATAAAGTACAGAACCTTGGCATCCATGCAATCAGCACTCTGAGAATAATATTTGCTGGGATTAACAAGGACAGATCCTTTGGACATACCCACAGCAATATAATTCATATGCACAGCTAGAGCTTGTGGAGAACCATGATCCCTCCTGAACATTTGTGATGCAAGTGCCTGTGAAAGATAGCTCATGGAATCAATTTGTAAATGACCTATTGCTGGAGGTCCTCGTCGAATACCCTCAAGTTTCATCGGTTGTGCTGCAGCTCCCTCTTCCCAGTGCAATCCAAAATATGCATCTCTCTTTTCAAGTTCTTCCGCCAAGTCCAATGGCTTAAGTGAGTCTCGAACCTTTTTGCCACTTTTCCTTCCAGGTCGTCCATGTTCCATTTTTCCCCTTTTTCATCTTCAACGTCATCAACGGTCCTTTCATTTTTAAGCAGAAAATGCCGAAGGCTTACTAGAAAAATCCAAGAATGCATACTTCTTCATGCTCAAACTAAGCCTCAATTCATCCAATTCTCAAGCTGACCAAACTTTGTTGGAAATTTCAGTTTTGTGAAATCCATTATCTATTGAATGCAAGGGCTTGCCCCTTTCCTCTAAATTTGAACTAGATGCATTAGTGGAAACTGTAGTTTTCTGATCTTTGTTTTCCATTCTTTCCATCGAATGCAAGGGCTTGCCTTTTTCCTCTAAGTTCGAATTAGACGCATCAGGGTCATAATAATTATATTTCTCATATCCAATTTTCAATCTGTCTGTAATTGAAAACGAACTTGAATGTTCTTCGACTTTCTCCAGTTTCTTTGAACCTTTCTCAGTCCAGTCCACATTGTTTTCATCGTTTTCCTGCCTTTGACGTGTGAAACTAGGGTTTCTGAAGAGAAAAGGTTTTGTAGTCTCGTCATCAGGATATCTTCGAGGCTACAATTGAGCCCCTGCAAATCGCTCACATCGTCGTCGCTGCTCTGCTGTTCAATGAAAGAATCCAAGTCAAAGTCCTTCGAGGCTGGAGCCATGGCAGATCAAGAATTTTTCATACAAACACTGAGCTTCGTCGTCATTTAGAAGCTCATTTATTTACTGAATTGCTTGAAATTTAGGAGAAAATTTTCTAATTTGAACCCTTCGCCTTTGCCACCGCCCCTGGTCTTCTACCGTTTATCCTCTTAATCATACGCAAGCATGCACGGAGGTTGCGATTTCGATTGCTTATGTTTTTAGTCACGTAAAAAATTTTGGAACCAGTTCTCGAAGACCTTATGGGCCGTGCCAATGTTGCTGCACACGGAAATAGATTTCACTTCTCATGAACGTTCCGTTTCTCAATGTATTCTTTTTTTTTCAGAAGGAAAAAAAGCTGTTCGTATTAACAGTGCATATATCTGAACATTACAATCCATCATGGTCAAATGAGAAGAAACATGAACCAAAACATCGTTCCTCAGAGACAACTTCTAAGAAAGGAGGAGTCATGGAAGAAAATGTAGTGTCCATACATAACTGGGGGGAAGACACCCAGATCAAATAACGAGACCAGCAAAAGAAACACTAAAAGAAGCAGTCTAATGCTGTACTCTACAATATCATGAAATAAGGGATCAACAAAGATAAATCTGGCTCGCCTGTTAAAACATAATAATGGCTCTGTAAGAAAGAGATAAGCACTGCAACATGGAAATAAAGGTAGATAATATGTAATAGTTTTTAAATATAAATATTAATCCGGGACTCTTGCATTCCTTCGACAAGATCATTGATGAAAAAACATAGGCTCGCTTGACAGGGCAGATATTGAAGATGTATATCCAGGCTCTCTTGACAGCTCCATATGATGATTTGTTAGGCTTCACATGAAGAGGTTGTTATGATGAACATGTATAAAAATGGTTCAACAAAAAAAATCCATAATCTGGCTCGCTTGATATAAACAGTTTGTAATAGTTGCATATAATTCTGGCTCGCTTGACAACTCCTAAAGATGATTTGCTAGGATTCTCTTTGAAAGGCAGAAAACCGGCTCGCATGAAAGAAGTATCCAGTAATCACAGCGGTTTTCTGATCTTCCTATGTCTAAATCAATAAAAATATCATCTGTGTTGACTCATATGAAGAAACTTTTGCAGACAATGAGAATGAAACAGGCTCACTAGAAAACACCAAATGATGAATGAGGGCGACGGGAGGATGAAACGAAATGGACATTCGGGTGTTAAATGAAGAAAATGAGGACAGTGACAGAAACTGTAATGAAGTGGAGACCATGGAGACAATGGAAAAACGTTTTAATAATGGGAAAAGAGAAAGGCGGAATATATGACAGAAACAGAAGATCATATAGCCATCTATACACAGAGCATATGCAAGAGAAACATAGATCCAGTAGGAAGTAATGAAGCCATGACAGAGTGTCTACAGTAGTCCATCAGGCTCGCTTGTTGAGCAGTAACAGGCTCGCTTGTTGTAGTAGTAATATGTCGAAGGGATTAGAGGCATACAAAAATATAAGGATTAGCAAAAAACAAAAATCCAATAGATGGATGTATAATCCACCAGCCGATATCAACGAAACCAAAGAGTTATGGGATAGGAAAGGAGGACTCCCAAATTTGAGCCCCATCCCTGTAATGTACCACCTGGATGATACCAAACTCAGACATTAAACCCAATTTGGACAGACCATCAGCATGCGTATTCAATTCTCTGTAGATGTGGGATAATGGTGGGGAGCTAAGTCTACGCCATAGATGTCGAACTCTGCAGATCCACCCCTGAAGATCTGGGGATTGTATATGTAAACTATCCATAATACTGCCAATGACCAATGCTAATTCACCATATATATGAACATCTGATAACTCCATATTGGCAGCAGCATAAAGCCCGCCCCAGAGTGCCATTCTGCCTTGTTGTTGGTACTCGGGCCACTGTTCTAGTGCAAGTGAATTCTTTTGCTTCCCAAAAGTTTAATCCAGGCTCCACAACCCATGACCCCATCTTTGAAAGCTCCATCAAAGTAAACAACAGGTAAACCAATCTCATGAGGACGTATCCTACGGGAGCCATCAATAGAGATAATTTGTGTGATGGGAAGATCATCAATCCTGCACATAATAGCTCTATAGATGTGAGGTATATTGAAAGGGGCACCATTGAAAATAAGCCGGTTCCTGGAAATCCACACTTCCCAGATTAATATGAAAGGAAACGATCGAAATCTATTCTTCAATGTATCCCATACCCCTGCAGCGGAGATAAAATCGGATGGAACCCATACCGGGTCGAGTAAGTGCACAGAAAAAGTTTCCATATTATCTGAACCACCGGACACAGAAAGAAAAGATGCGAGGTGGATTCCTCAGCACATCCACAGAGGGCGCATCTACTTGGACCCGACATACCTCTCTTCAACAAATTATTCCAGGTAATAATTTTATCTTTCCATGTCAGCCACCCAAATAAGACAATTTTCGTGGGCAGGTGCCTCTTCCAGTATGGGACAAAAAAGCAGGTGGTGTGTTCAGAGTATACCTGAGTGTTGATTCTGAAATAAATATCATGGACAATTGGAAGATTCCCCACAGTCGGCCCGTCCCAAACTATACAGTCGCCTCTAGTAGCATGACTAACTCCAGCAGCCCGCAGTGATTGTAACACTAGCCCCCATTCAGTAGCGTCCTCTCCATGAATGCCCAACTGCGTAGCATTTTTAAAAATAGGGGCGCCAAATGTCCACGACAAAATCATTTGAGATAAGAAACAAATACCCCTGTGTGCCAATCTATGGATGAGCCAGGTAGAAAGTTTGGTGTTCCTGTCCAAACCTTGCATATTAATGTCCCCCAAAGGTATTCTACTCCCATCGTGGAAGAGCCATGTTAATCGACCAGCAGTATGACCCAGGATTTTCTTAAAGATTCCCCATATAAACGAGTAGCTCGCTGGTATATAGAATTCATGGCACAAAAGATTATGAAGAGTATCACCTGCCAGGTATTTGCACCTAATAATTTCAGACCATATGCCAGTGCCAGTGATTGCATGCTAGAAAGATTTGATGAGGAGGGCCAAGTTAAAATTCCTGGTGTCCAGAAGGCCCCATCCATCATGCTCCTTGGGCCGGCTCAAGTATTCAAGTTTGACTAGATGGAATTTGGAGGAATTAGTGGAGCCGTTCCAAAGAAATTGAGCAATAATTTTGTTGATATCAGTCACTATATTCGCTGGTAAGAAGAACAAATGACCCCAATAAACCAGAATTTGGGACAACACCGCTTGAACAAGAATGTATCGGCCTCCCATAGAGAGCCATCTGTGGGTCCATTGAGTGATTTTTCTTCTGAATCATTCAATCAGCCAGAGCTAGTCCGAGCACTTGTACCCACATGGTTTAATGTTATAACCCAAATATTTCAATCCCCCCGAGAGCATATGAATTCCAACACCAAGAAAATCTGCTATGAACTATATCTCATTGATATCTCCGCTCTCATATATTAAAAAGGATTTGGACTTGTTGATGCACAAACCTGTAGCAGTAGCGAATTTTTTAAGAAGATAGTGAACATAAAACCAGTGATTCCTTTTAAGTTTCCCAAACAGCAGCATATCATCCACGAAAAGAGAATGTGATGTAGAGATGGATTCTGAGAATTGGAAACCATTGATATATTCTTTGTGAATGGCCATTTTCATCAGCTGACTGAAACCGTCCATGACTAATATGAATATTAGAGGGGACAATGTGCAACGTTGTCGTAGCCCCCCGACCCGCCTCAAAGAAAGTTGTAGACAGGCCATTCACGATCACAGCATATCGAACAATGGTTATGCAGGACATGATCCAGCGGATAATCCTGAGCGGCAAACCAATCTTCAAGAGGGCCAGGCGGATGTAGGACCAGTCCAGAGTATCATACGCCTTATACAAGTCAACCTTTATAATCAATGCCTCTCTTTTCTCCGAGTGAATGGAATGGAGAATCTCTTAAGTGACTGCGATGGCATCATGAATAGATCTGCCAGGTAAAAAACCGTACTGCTCAGGGGAAATATGTTTTGAGAGAGTCACTTTCATTCTGTTCGTGATTAGTTTGGAAGTGATCTTATAGAGCAGATTACATAGTGCTATTGGACGGTATTCACCAAATGAAGAGGGGTTGTCATTTTTTGGAATAAGAGCAAGAAATGTAGAATTTAAATTTGCCAGCATATGACCAGATGATCTGAAAAGTTCCACCATATCAGTTAGCTCGGATCCCATTATGTCAAAGAAGAAAACAAAAAATTCAGAGGTCCATCCGTCAGGGCCAGGGCACTTGTCATGTGGAAGAGATTTAAGCACCCCTTCGACCTCCATAGGCGTATTCTGTGCATCCAGTGAAGTGATATCATCCTCCTCATAGATTCTGTGTACATGATCAATAACCCATTGCTGGCAGGTGACATCAATCTCTTGGTTCTGTTGATAAAACGACTTAAAATGGCAAAGAGCAGCCTCTTGAATGTCTGGAGTGGTAGTAGCGAAACTGACATCATTTTTTTTGATCCGCCATATGGCATTTCGGCTGCGATGATCACAAGCACTTTTATGAAAAAATTTAGTATTGTGATCTCCTTCTTTTAACCACTTGTTCCTGCTCTTCAATTTCCAAGATATCTCTTCAATCCTGAGGATTTATTTTTCCCGATCAGCGAGGGACTTGAGTGTATCAAATGACTATTTGTCCAGGGCTCGGTCGATGAAACCCTGATATACTGATTTCATGTCATGTTGAATTTCTATCAATTCAGCCTTAAGGGCCTTTTTCTTGTTGATCTCCCACAAATTTCTCAATGTATTCTACTATGAGTGTGAATGATGAGGGAAAACATAAATACTAACATTTATTAAGGTGTAAAGATATCTTCAAGGAAATAAATATTATATAAAAATGGAGTGAAGAATAATATATAAAAATGGAGGGAAGTGCAATTAAAGTGTAAAGATATTTTAAAGGAAATAACTACTATATAAAAATGGAGGGAAGAATGCCCCATGAAAAAATGGAGGGAAATGCAGCATGAAATATATATTGAAAAAAATCAATATTTTAATATAATGTATAGCAAAATTAATTTAAAAAAAAATGAAATTAATAAAATAATGTAATAAAAATATTTTTTTATTTAAAACAACAATTTTATGCTAAATATATTTTGTATTTAAAATATAATTTTTTTCCTATAAATTACATCATTCATATACAATATATATTGGACATATGTGTCTACATTTTCAATAGGTTGCACCAACTTCTATGTTGCTTGTTGTGCTAGTTTAATAGTTGAGAAGTGAAAATCTTCTAAATTTGAAGCTAAGGAAAACTAAATTTCCAATCTGTTTTAATTGTTGGCAACCCTGCAGTTGACGCGGACTACTCAAAACATTAATATGTCCCAGTTGGTTGCCATTTAATACACTAATATCTCCCATTTTTATAATTGCGGCAATTATTTTTTTTTGCCATCTGACCAAGTTAAGGCATGAGTTTGTAGTCACACTAGATTTGGTGTTTGGATCTGTAAGCGGAGTTGCATCCGATGTAAACAGACCACCGTTAGCTATAACGTCGTTGTAATACAAGTTGTCCATGATCAGTGGCGTTTGAGGATCCATGACCACAGTCGTGCTGACGTTAATGGGGCTGCCTTGGGGACAACTCTGCTTCAGTGTTTGAGCATACGTTGGATCAAGGGACATGTTCGTCGTATTCATGCCATTGAAATTGTAAAGCCTGTTGACGAATGAAGTATAGTGAGAGACACCAATTGTGTGTGCTCCTGCATTCGCCCAAACAACACAAACATGATTATAATCATGGTTTTGCTCAACCATTATTTTCATCTACAAGAATTGACACATTGATGAGTTGCAGGTCTTAGAAAATACATGAAAATTAACCATCTCATCCTGGGATAGACCTTTAGCTGCAAATATCTGAGTTAGATGGGTTACATTGAAGGTAGGGGGTGGTAGATTTCCCTGTATATTGGAAGCTAGTGTAATATTTCCATCCTTTCTTCCAGCAGAGGGGGATGGGAGATGCCTGCGATCAATCATTAGAAATCATTGAGCGTTTTTTTTATCCCATGCTATACTTAACACAGTGGTATTCTTATGTATAATTTTTAAGAAAAATACAAATGATGCACTATCTCTAGCCGCAAATGCGATTATATCCTCACAGGACACCTTCTTTGGGAAAATCGTCTCTATTTGCAATTTCGCTTCTTTAATAACATCAATTCCTCTAAGACTCAAATTGTTAACCGAATAGTCTTTCTCCACTACGAACTGACCAGGAATAGAGTCGATGAGAACAGAACCCTCGCATCCCCAAAAGTGCAGGAGCTCCACATCAGTATTTCAAAAACCTATTGAATGTGCAGGCACATGCTGCATGAAAATTATGTGTTTATTTTAAGGGAACATGCCACATATATTCCGTAATATCATGGACCGACATTGACCGCAAATGGTACTTCTTTGAGCTATAACGATGCCTTCAATTTCTCTAGACTAACATGCACGTGGGTTCTCTCATGTCAATACGTTGTACCACGTTGTAATCCCAAAGGACACTGTTCAGATTCTGTAAGGGACAACGAATTTGAACAGTGTCACGAAGATAAACCTCATAGTTGAAAAGCCTTCGGCTTAATCATAAGTTGCGTTAGCCACATTTTTTTCCATGTGGGTGTGAATGCCAATGATGAAGAAGAGTTTCAATGTCGAGAAGTTGGAGTGTTTGTTATAAGATTCCATAAAAAAAGGGCTGAATATAAGAATAAGATGGAGAATCAAACTATTCTACATGTTATTTTTAGCCTCTCGTATTTCTTAGCGTCTTTCTTATTTCCCCATTTAAAGGGAAAATTGGGTTGGTTGTTAATGACGAGGGTGAGTAAAAATGCTGTAAATTAAAAAGAAATAAAGAAATAATTTTTAATGTTAAAGAGGTTAAAGATAGTTTATTATTTTAACTTTAAAGAGGTTAAAGATAGCTTATGGGACAAATTGCTTTACTATCCTTATTCAGCCATTTTCATGTGAAACCTCACAATAAACGCTCCTAACTTCTCGACAAACCCCTCGTGGAATAAATTATCCCAAAGAGCTAGTTGTCATAGTATCTGCATAACTTTCTGTGTTGTCTTTGAAGGCCTTGCATTCTAAAATGAAATGATTTTTTATTTCCACTTTTCCGGAAGAGAAAAAAACACATACTTTTTCTTCCCACATTTCTTTTAGCCTTTTCCAGTGCCCTGTTTCACAACAGAGACTCGTTTCACAACAGAGTTTATGAGAATTAGTCTATAACTGAGCAATAAGAATTTTGGCTCTCCAAGAAATATTGGCCCCTGCGTATGCTTTTTGTTAATGATATGAGTGGGATCAAAACTCTTCAATACAATATTGTTTCTTTCTCCCTCGCTCTTTATCCCAAGTACGCTTCTGGAACTTATCCATGACAATTTTTTTTTTTTTAGGAGCTCAAGAGCTGAAGGCTGAGGCTTGAGGCCTGGAGTTGCGCAATGTGAAATTATGGAAGGAGAATAAGCTGGGAGATTGCATAGTTGAGGGTTTCAAGGGCTCAGGCTTGAGGCTTGAAGTTTCCCAATGCACAATTCTGGAGAGAGGAAAATCTAATGGATTGTGCAATTGCGTAGCTCCAGGTGTCAGGCTGGAAGCGTGAGGCTTCACACTGCGCAATGCGCAGTTAAGGCTGATTGGGAGGCATAAATTACGTAGTTCTGGAGCTCAAGGGTCAAATTTTGGCACTGTGACTACACAATACACAATTTGGGCACTGTGCGTAGACTTCAGAAATTTGAACAGAGCTTCCGAAAAAGACAACTATCCGGTCCCTCCTATGGAGCAAATCCTTCAAGTTGTATCAAGGTCAGAAATGTTCTCTCTGTTGGATGGGTTTTCAAGGTATAATCAAGTACTAGTGGTTGAGCCTGATCGGCTCAAAACCACATTCATAACTAAGTGGGGAACATTTGCTTTCAGACGCACTTCCAGAATGGGAACAGACGTTCACAGAGGAATGGGCCACCACCCATGCAGTTCCCATAACAGACACCCTGAGAGGATGGTGGGAAGAACCTGAGAAGTTCAAAATCAAGAAGGATCAGGAGTATCAAGTGGCAGGCCTCATAAAGGTCTATAAGCTGGTGGCAGCTATGCTTTGTAGAATGTATGGTCGTCCTAATGCCACCACGTTCAGTGTTTCTTGGGTATCCCTGATGCACTTTATCACTGTATATGGCACCCGTTTCAATTGGTCCAACTTACTAATAGCGGCCCTCAAAATAAACATATCTGCAGCACTAGCACCAGAGGAGGGATACTCATCCGAATTTTACATGGCCTCCTATCTATTGGATGCAGTTTGTTCCAGGTGCTATTTTGAGGGATGGGCTCACAACTGGGATCAGGAGTGAGCACGCCCAATTCACAAGGAGTTGCAGGTATTCTGGGACTCCAAATACAAGCAGGATATAGAGTCAATCACACACAATTTCATCCCTGCACTCTACGGGAAATTGTTCGGTCAGGATACCCCATGCATGTCCTGGCGAGCCATGGAAATGATAGTCAAGGTAGCACATTGGTTTCCATTTGCAGAAGGCACCTTCATCCGAGTCTTCGATTCATTCAAGACTCCCCATGCTCTACCCCGATTCGTCACTGACAAGATGCTACTTCAAGAAGTATGTTATCAGATGACTTCTGGCTTCTCAAAGGTCCTTACTAAAGGTAAGAAAAATCTGTGGCCCACACTGCTACTCACCATTGGTGCTTATATAGTCAAGGATTTCAGAGAGGTGGAGGTGGAGGCTGAACAAATCAAAGGATTCTACCTGGGGCCTTTGGATTACTGAACATACGATCCTGAGAGAATAGTCTCTGACCACTGCAAACGGGCCAAGTTCAAATGGAGCTACCAACATACTGAACGCCTAGCTGAGGATGCGAAAAGAAACCAGTATAACAAGGATAGGGAACTCGCCCCGGAAGCATTGACCAATCAGGAGGATCAATATGATCAGACTCTGGAGGATAGAATCAACAAGTTGGGAGGAGCCTCCTCTTCCCAGGCCAAGAAGCCCCGAACTAACACAGGTCATAGCTCTTCCGCCCAACAAAAAGAAAAAGAAGCAGAAGCTTAGTGAGAAGCTGAAAAGAAGGTGAAAGGGGATGAAGATAAGCATAAGAAACACCTGAAGGTAGAAACAGAGAAAGAAACAGGCGGAGGATGCCCGAAGAAGAAAGGAACAGTAGGAGGTAAAAGCAGAAGTTGAACAATAGCTCAAGAAGGAATTAGATCAGGTGGAGGCCGAACGCAAAAGAAAGGAAGAAGAGGAAACAAAAGTAGAAGTTGAATGAAGAAGCAAGGAAGAAGAGGAAACAAAAGCAGAAACGGAGCGTAGGAAAAAGGCGGAACAGGATAAGGCAGAGGCAGAGTGGCTATTGAAAGAAGAAGAAGAACAAATGAGAAAAGAGGAAGAGGATCAAAGATCAAAAGATGCCGAGACACCTGCTCCAGTAACAGGGGTACAGACAGAGCTGTCGCCCATCGAAGTACCTGCAATTAACACACGTTTTGCACTCTCAAAACCAGGCACCTTTGAAGGACATGAGGAAGTAAGTGTTCAATCTGACGAGACTCACTTATGATCAATTCACTTTCAAAATCAGGCAGGAAAAAAGGAGATGCCTAGCACGGAACCCTATCTCGCCATTCACAACCACGTCGGAAAAGGATATAGTCCTGGACACTAGGACCAATCTAGTGATGATAGCATCAGCCGAAACTGCTTTTTCCACTGCCACAGAAGAAAATGTGAGCCGGATGAGTAGGGAAATCCTCTCCCTGCAAAATAGATTACAAGATTCTGAACAAAAGGAAGCCAGGTCAGAGCAAGAAAAGAAAGCACTAAGGGAATAAATCCAACAGCTCCAAGGTAAAAACACTCTCATTAACGAAGTACCACTTACTGTCCAGAGAGATTTGGTGACGCTGGAAGCCGCCATGAGGTAGGTTTACGAGGAGATGTTCACCATAAAGCAAACAGTCGCTCCTCTACTGAGAGCCCAAACGGAAATGAAGAAGAGAAATGAACAACTGGAAGAGGCCTCCACCGCCTTGGATAGAATGATAGAATGGACAAGCAGATATCCGCAAGCTCCGGATACTTTGCCCAAGAAAAATTGGATTCACACTCAGAATTACAAGGTCCAAATTTGCATGAAGGTGCAATCCAAAGAAAAGTTATTTAAAGACCTAGAGAAGGTGATGACCGCCTATGAGCATTTGATCAGTGGCATCGACTTGATGGCTGAGATGCACCATATTCCCTCTCTAGGTGCACTGGGTGACGAAAAGACATGGGAATAGGTAGATCAAGAAATTCAGGCATTTCTACAGCCTATCAGACAAGCTGCCGCTACACCTGATCTCCCAGCATCGTAGGAGAACTTGGTTAAGTTCGTCGTGACGTTAGTTTGGATTTACACCAAATTGGCTTCCTTATCTAACCAGGTCACGATCAAGAGAGAAACCCTGATTCCGAATGCCTTAGAATGCTTGCACATATTAAGGGAAGATACTCCCCTGATCTCCCCAGTAGTTGCAGATTATCGTGCATGACAAAATTTCCTCAAAGAGCAACAAGTTGATGTTCCCAACCTCGCAATCACACACACGCTCCCATGATCAGATTGCAAGGCACAATCTACAGGAGGGGTTATAGGTCACATCTTCCACTCAGGTCGCAGGTCGCATTTTCCACTCAGGTCGCAAAGCAGACCAACAGACAGGAAGACAAAGAGTCAGGGCACCCAAGGGTCAATTTTGTCTTATATATACTCCCTTCGGGGACTTGTAAAGAGACCTTTTTTTTTGGACTCCAAAGGAGAGAAGAGAGTTGTAAAGCATTGAACAGCCCACTATGAATGAATACAAGCATTTTTTTTAAATCCACTATTGGATCTGATGAGAATCAGTGTGTCAATACTATGAGTATTTCTTCGTATATGTCTGATATCTTATGATTAATTGATCTGCGTTTTCTGATTATACTCTTTATGCATTTCAGCTTACTACATGTGTTTATGATAGTATGTTATTTACATAGGATATGTTGGCAACTTTATTACTGGCATCTATCTTATTCACGAAAACACCCAAGTACGCATAAGTTGTTCTTACCAGGCAGAACTGTTTCTTCTATGGTTTGAACAATCTTACAAACACGACCTTAATGATATGTTGCTAACAACATCTCCTTTAGTTGTGTGTTTTCTTTTATATCTTGCTATTTGTAGTGTTTATGCTCATTGACAATCATTGATATTTGTCTTGTATCATTCGATAACTATACACCTATAACTCTGCAGGGCTCATTTGCGTCCAGAAGAAGGAGTATTCAGCGGTAGTCGGACCCACACCCCAGATGGGATCCCTATCACAAACAGTTTAGAGTCTAATTAGGAATTTCTACCGGGGAGATCCCCTACTATTGGTCGGACAAATTTTCTCGTCAACAAGTTACAATCACCAATAATCACCACAAGAACACTGCCTCTCATTGAAATGATGGAAGCGGTTGGAATCCCTCATAACAATCTCTCTTCAAATATTTTTTGAGATGAACTTGATGGCAGAGTGGCAATCACCACATACTCGAAGGTTCTTAATTACCTGAATAATTGTCCCACGGGATGTCTTAATAAGCCCAAAAGTATTGGTCAACTTCTCACTGTGGTGGCAAGGAAATTGTTCCTTTTGCTCCTCTTCCACATTGTTCAATACAAATCTTATGTTTGGTACATAACCCGATGCATTCATCTCCCTAGGCAATCTATACAGCTCTTCAATCTATCCCTATAATATTTTCCTCTTTCAAGCATTCTAGGACATCTTCACAGGTAAGTCCAGCCTCTAGAATGTTGTTGATGAAAGAAGGTTGAATTGATGTTGAGAACATTGTTGGGGTTTTTAGGGAGAAACACTCTTGTGAACAAGGAGCTATGATTTAGAAGGAGTCTAAGAAAGCAAGGAAGTCTAGGAAAGGCAATTGTAGTGTTAAGAAGAAGAACATAGTCCTCCTTTCTCTGGTGTTAGGAGTCAACATCACCATTTTGAAGACTAAGGAAATCTACCAAAAATTCTTGGTGGGGCGAGTAACAGGTCAAATATTCAGGTCCTTAACCCCAATAATGTGGGTGGATAAGGAAATATCACCTATTGTAAAATGTCCTCCGGAGGTGTCTCTGTTAGCTCGAGGTTGAATTCATTTGTGCTTCCATGGCGCTGGCGACGCCCATAAGGTACAAGAGATGGTTTGGAAAATTGATTATTTAGAGTTATTATTAGTCACTGTATATTATTATTTATTGTTAAGAAAATCTGTATACAAAATTGATTCATAAATTAAAAACATTCCTTAGTTCACCAGGATAGGACTTATACCTAATAACCATAGTATTTTTATCTCAACAGGTTTTATGTATTTCAAAAGAATTCAAAGTTGTATGTTTAATTTTTGCCTATGTTTCCGAGAGCTACATTTAAAACTGGATTTGTTCTTTTGGATATTTTTGGAAATTATCATTTTTTATAATAGATGTAAATTCTAATCAAGCCATGAGAATGGAATATTTATGGAATCTTCTTGTTTGATGAGTAATAATGTCCCAAATTTCGTTTATTGAGCCTTGAAATTTTGAGAACCCTAAAGGATTTAGGAAACACCCCCTTACCCCTCCAATAATAAAAGAAAAAAGTCGTTAACCTATATTAATAGTGATAGTCAATTTGAGGCTCATGTTTTGTTTCTATTATATTGTCAGGATGACACTCTCCTTTTGAAATCTGAAATGAGTCATAACGTAGAGGGAGAGTCCCTATATGTGTTGATTTTTCTTCTATTTCGGGTTCTGTGTTTCCTAGGAGGCTTATTGTTTCCTCAAAGCACTGCTCACCTTCTGCCTTTGCATTTTGGTAATAAAGCTCTCTTAACAGTGCAATACAAGATAAAGGTATGCTGTCAGGACTTTCTTTACAACCTTCTTCATTGTTCTCTCTGTAATCCTGCTCATCATATATATTTTGTTTGTTGTTTATATCTTGTAGTGGTTGAGTTTGTGTTTGATCAAGGAAAGGCATAGGTTGCTCTGGATAATCAACATCCGTATCAGCCTCATGCCTATCCAATCTTCTATCAAGTATGTACATCATTTTTTCCATTATGTCCAATAATGTATCTAGTTTAGCTTCTCTGTCTATACTTGGATCCATGTTTGTAAAAGAGGTCACTGTATCTTTTCAGCCAGTTCAGAGTCTTCTTCCAGTGGAGTCATTAGGTCTTTTGGGGGTTGCGGAGTCGCCAGGTGGAAGATTTGAACTTTTCTATCCACCAACAGTATGATTGGGTTTGCTCAATGCATTCCCAGGGCAGTTCACAAGGATTGGTAAAGTAATAGGCCTACTTGAGGCCAGTGGAGTCGCCAGGTGGAAATTTTTAGCTCTTTTGGAGGTAAAATCTTCTATGGTCCACTACCAATGTTTATTATGAAAACAATTTGAATTGTTTTTGGGGTTTTTCTGAGTTTTTATGTTTATTGAAGGACTTAAAAAGTCTACAAGAGCTTGCTAGGCTATTATGTTCTCAGTGTCCCACCATGATCGCCAGAATGTTAGTGTGGTGATGAGGTGGCAGATTCATTGGATATTCTTTGATTTACCGAGGGTCTAATGAGTTTTCAGAGGTGTTTATGTGACTATATACTCAGAAGTCCCACCGTGATCGGCAGAATGTTGGGGTCCTGTGATTTGGCCGATTGGTAAACCAAATGACAAGGAAACATGTAAACCAGTCTTTAGAGCTCTAGGATCTAGCCCTCCTAGTCTCAGAGAGGGATCTCTTAGTATGTTTGCAAAGACATGACTTGTTTTCTTGTAAAGGGTTGATTTTAGGCTAGTTATTAAGCTTGAGTTTGTTTGATTGTTTTGTGGGACATGATGATCTAGGAAGCATAGATAGAAAAGGTAAATCTCTAAGTCATTGGGAAATGGAGTCAAGAAGAAGTTTGTAACAAGTTTGTAGATGAAATAGGGGTATCAAAGGGAAAATCTAACTTGGCTATTAGATCAACAAAGTTTTCAGGTGAAATGGAATGAACATTAAGGGTTTTAGAATAAAAATTAGAACTAAGGGAAGTTAAGAATCCTTAATTATATGTACTTTTCAACAAAGGGACTTAAAGCATCATTTGAACATGAAGAAGTAATTTACAGACAGGGCTAACCATGAATTCTAGAAACTATACTTCAACAAATAATAATTTCAAGACAAACTTTCAAAATGAAATCTAAGAGTTGAGGAACGCTCTATTTCATCAAAGATTTCACTTTCAAGGATAAGAAAACATTCAAGATAAACAGATAACTACATTCATAGAAGAGGGAACTCCTAAACATCTAGGACTGCAATTATAAAGACTTTCAAAACAATTATTTGAGCAACTACAAAGGGCATGATCAAAACAGACCTCTTTGGCAAACTTTGGACAATGGTACTTTGAAAGGAGACTTCAGAAATAGTTTTTAAAGTGTCAACAAGAAGCAGGGAAAACCATAAATCATCTTGAGGCCAACTGTATTGAATTAATTCTAAAATAAACAAGCTTTAAGGTTGAAAAAGCAGTTAAACTTACTCAATCAAACATTCAACAGATGAAAACATAAAGACAGTGAAGAGTGAACAGGTCTAAGGTGCTTTCAGGAGACATTTCTTAGCCTAAAAATTTTACTCTATTGTATGTAAGAGATGATGGAAACATAATGAAAATAGGAAAAACATGAACAGTTTAGAATACTTCACCAACAACCAAGCTCAGGGATCCAATGACAGAGCTTTCTCCATCCACAAACAGGTCAAGACATCCACAGGTTCCAGTACATCAATTTCTCTTCAATCTCAGCAGAACTATGTATTACTTCAAAAAGTTATCAGATGCCCACAAACAACCGCTAAAAAAGAGCTCCTCATAGAGTATTTATAGAAGAATGAGGAGGTGGAACTCTTTTTAGGTTTCAAAATGTCATTAACTATAGAGAAAATGCATTCCTAGCCTTGAAAACCACGCAGGGCATAAGGTAGGAATGTCTTGCACTACTTCTCTATTTTAATAACTCTGCCTTAACTCCTAAGATAAAACAAGTGAAAAGTTTGAATTTTAGGCCTTCTGCTGTCTTTTACAATAACTGCCCTAACAGTCAAAAATATCTTCCTTTGTGCAATAACTGTCATTTTTCTTTCATGGACAGAAAGTGGTTGAAAGGTGGCAGTCTGATTTATTAAGTGAATGACTACTCTTTGTGATGTATACGAGGCTGCTTTAGGCCTAAGTTTTCTTGATTGAATTATAAAACTACTCTTTAGGCCTAATTTGCCTTTATTTCATCATTAAACTGCGTTTTAAGGCCTGATATGCTTTTTGGCCTTCATGATGGACAATTGATGTTCCTTTCCTTTATACATTGCTTTAAACCTTCGTTTATTTGTCTTTAGCTATGTCTTAGGCCCGATTTGCTTTTGACCTTTACAATGCATCGTTGCTATTCCTTAACCCTTTCTAATTGATTCGAACCTTTGTTTCTCTGTTTCTTTGGCCTTCAATTGTCCTTTTGCTGACTGTATCCACCTTTAAACTGTGTATTTAACCTTAAAACTGCAGGATTTAAATCTTTAACCTTCAATCTTTATGCATAATCCTTTATCTTCAATCTCCTTTGCCTTTTCCTTTTGCTGTTGTGGACAGGTGGCTTTAGTATGCAGAGGGTTTCATAATATCGCCAATGTTCATGATATATTGGTTAAAACATAGATCTTCACCCCTTTTGGTCTTTTTTCTTTGATTTTTGGGCCATAGAGGACTATGATCCTCAGCCTTAGCACTGTCTTGGGCCATTAATAGCTTCCTCCGCCATTGACCCTGCGAACAACCATCAAACACATTATAAAATCCTGCGTAAGGGCTTAAAACTGCTTTACAGAGGCTAATGGAGGGTGGAGGGGCTTTGCAGAGAGAGGAAAAAGAAAAAATGGTGGGTTTTAATGGCAGAGGGCGAAAAAATGGATTTGAATGGACTTTGGCGCGAAGGAATGAGGATGGGCGGTAATGGAAAACCACCAACGGTTTTCGTGCTCGTAAACGGTGGTAAGCGGTTTATCATAAAACGAACGCGATATTGTTCATTGCATGACTCGCATCCCTTATGAAACCGCTGGTTTCGTGTGACTTTTGGTTGTTAAACCTCGGGAGCGAATGTTGTGCGGAATAGTTTCTGGATCGTTAGATCTGGGAGCTCCAGATTTAAGGTGGACGGTGAACGTGTCAGGGGAAGGTGCGAGGTGGAAGGGGATAGTGGAAGCTAGGTGGCAGCCAGAGATTGGAGGCGCGGCTCTGTGGGTGAACGGTAGGGCCCGGCTGACGTGTATAGGACTTGTCGGGAAGTGGAAAGGTTGGGAGTGGAATAGCCGTTGGATCGTCGGGTTTTTATGGTGGAGATCGCTCCGTGGAGTGGTAAGGTGGGGAGAAAGGTGGATGAGTGGAGTCGTGAGGTTAAATGTGGACCATTAGATCAAATGAATCAATGATGGGGACTGATTGTAGGGGTGAAAGGGTAAGGTATGGTTCAGAGGATGGAGGGTGATTTAACGCCATTGGATCAGATAGATCTACGGTTGAGAGTTCCCCGGAGGATCGCATCGGTGAGGGAAGAGGTGAAGGAAAAAGGAATGGGAAATGCTGATGGAGCGATGGGATGGGAAATGATGGTGCCGGGACAGGGTCCTGTGAAGGAGTATGGGACCGGGAGCCAATGAGAAAGGGGCTAAGCACATCAGTGGGAAAAAAAGGAGCGATGCGATGGGAAATGATGGTGCCAATGTGATTGATAGCGCCGATGTGATGGAGAATGCCCGATGCGATGAGCGCATCGGCATATCGCAAATCGGCGGAACAAAAAAGGCAAAGGGATAAAACTTTAAAACGTCGATATGCGATAAGGAATTAAGGATTTAGTGCGAGGTTTCGAGCCTCAGTTTTATGGAAAAAAAAAGGAGAAGGGGTTTTAAGCCAAGGGGACTTTAAAACCCATATGAAAAAAGGTCGAAAACAGGCCAAAAAATGGGTTTTTAGACTTTTTTCAAAGATTTCGATAAGGTGAAAAGGATAATTTAAACCATAAAAAAGGGGTTTTTATGGGTTAAAAGGGGATTTTTGATGAAATGAAGTATGAAAGGGAAGAAAAAGAGGGATTTTCAAAGGGAAATGGAAGATAAATAAAAGAGAAAAATGAGTGATATGGGGGGATTTTGGAGGTTTTTATGAAGGTGAACAGATGGAGAAAATGACTGAAAACAACTTCCTTTATAACAACGGGGTGATCTTTTAAAGGCATAGATGAATATTTCAGTGAACTGATGAACTTAGGATGATGAAGGCAGTGAGATTTCTAGAACTCATAATGTTCTTGCAATTTTGTTCTAGAAATCTGGGTTTGTTATATTTAGTCATCTTTGGATAAAGCCAAAATTATGGATGAATAACAAATCTGATCTACACATGGTGGGGAGTATGCCATAATCAGAGTAGCGCAACATCAGCATGGTGGCACCACTCTGAGTTCGACATGGGCCCTGATCATCACCGCTCTTTACAGCTCAATACCCCTTAGGGATGAGCTGGCTATCATAGGGGGATAACAGATCTTCCATTGGTCTTTAGTGATTCTCCAATGGCTTGGGGAACTTCAATAGCTTGGCAGGTGGGCCAACAACATGATATGAGAAGAAGATCACGTGAGCAAGACACTATCTCTGTAGGGATTAGGTGGTATCTTTGAGGGTCTACTCTTGGAGTGCAAGGGATGGACTATTTGATAGGGAAACTTCATGAGGAGTGGGGCACAATGCCATATCATCATGATTCCCTACTCACTGATGGTGTGCAGAGGGCTTCTATTACTTATGCTTGGCAGGATGGTGAGTGGAGCAGGGGGATATTAATGTTGGACAGGATGGCTTGCGATCCTGGTATTGAGGGATCTCTTCATATTAGGGCGATTTAGAGATTAGGGATGATTCAGTGGCACATCTGGGATTGGAAAATTTTGCAGTGACCATGGGGGAGCATCAGCTAGAGAAGATGATTGTTCAGGAATTGTTTGAGGACAAGCAATTTTTGGTGGGGAGGACTGTAATATTCCAAATTAGCAGTAAACTAATTGGAATATTAATTTTGATTTATTTTGGCATTTCCTAATGTTGGGCAGAAATAAAGTGGGTAGGGGACCCACAACTAATAATTAAGCCAAATAAAGTCTTTTCCTAAAGTCCCTAAGGGAAAATTGTGGCTCTAGTGGTGGGGTCAAATTGGCCTTAGGTGGCAGTGTAGAAGAGGCACGAAAAGGACATCGTGGGATTGGCTAGAGGAAGGCAGCACGTGATTGGTCAAGGAGAGGCAGCGCAGGCCAAGGTGGGACGAAGGCATATGTTGGGCCTCAATGGATAAAAGGAAGAAGGGAAGGCTCATTTGGCATTCATTCATTCATCTTATTACTCTTGGTCATTTTGATTGAAGCACACTTGAGCCGGAGAGCCAAGTCTGCAGTGTTGTTTAGCACATGAGAACTTCGAGCGGAGATCTCAACCTCTACCTCGGGGGACTTCAAGTGCCCACTCAATAGAGGAGCTATGCATTTTGGTGGGGGGAATTACACAACAATAGCAACAGGAAGAGCACAGCCCCTTCAGGATTGCGCAAAGGTAGAGTAGGCTGCGCAGTGATTGCATAGTTCAGTTCGGCGTGGGTGTCGAGACTCTGGAGAGAAATGGAGTTTCAACAGGAGATTTGGAAGGGAGATTAGCCACCTACCAGGGATTTTGGTAGCTCTCTAGAGGCATTTTCTAGCAGATTCATCCAGAGGTTCGATTTACGTAGTAGTGAAGTGAGCCAAGCCCAAGAGAGCCAGATTCGAAGTCAAGCTTTAGGCGAACCCTTTTTGGGTTTATTTAGGAGAAACCAAGATTAATTCGGTAGAATTTTCTGGGCAGGTTTGAGGCTTCAAACAAAGATCCTAACGCAGCCAGCAGCTAGAGGAGCAAGAGGAAATTGGGCCGAAATTCCGGGGTCAACATCTGGCCAATTCCTTTGTGGGTTTGGTGAGTAGAGTTTGAGGTTAAAAGCCCATAATTTTCTGAGTAGATTAAGCAACCCAACTAGCAGTCTGAAGTAAGCCAACAACAACATTTTTGGGCTAGGTAGTGCAGAGGCTGAGCCACGCAACAACACTTTCAGACAGGGTTTTTGCTTGGGTTTGATTTTTTCTTCAAGCCTGCCTTCAGTAGGCCTAGGTGCAAAATTTCCAGCACCTTAATTGTACTCTTTCCCAATATATTAATAAAATGGCTCAATAATGATTTTGGCTACAGTTTGAGCATTTTAATGGTGTTTGCATTTTTTCTTGTCTATTTGCACTTTTATTATTGTTAATCCCCATTTGGGATATTACAGTTTTGTATTGATCATGTACAAGTTACTGATGCATTCAACCAATGTAAAGAGACGTACAGTCATGTAAAATAATCAATGGAAAATACCAATAAAGATAAATTGTGTTAGCTGATTTACCATCCCATAATCATCATCAAAGCCAATGGAAAAACCCAAAGGCAATGACAAATAGATATAAGAAAGTCTACCATTCTTCTATAGTGTATTCAAATTTACGATGTGAAATGATAAGCAGTTCCCTGAATAGGTTCATCAAGCTTTAATGATCTCAAACAAGTATGATAGAAAGAAATGAAAAACTATAAAAATGAACCTCATCATAAATACAAGTGACAAGGTTATGGTAATGGAACAAATCTGGTTTCAGAGACAAAGGAAGTTTGAGACCATGCCTGAAAAAAAAATAGGGGATTCACTCAAGGAGATTTTAATCAGGAAAGCATGAAAATGGTTATGCTAACTTTATTGGTGGTCAGATGAGAAAGTGTCATGATAGGCATGACATTTGCCAATTATATTCCATTTGTTTTCTTTCTATTTCTGGTCCTTAAGATCTTTCCATGAATCTCATAACGTGGGAGGTTTCCCCATTTAGAGAATTCACATTGTTTGCTTTATTTGGAGATTTAATTGGTTGTAAACTGACTGTTGAAAGCATACATGCATGCGGTTGACATTTCCTTGAAGATTATGGTATGGAAGCAACTACAGGATAGCCTTTGAAAGCAGCTACAAGAGGAGTGAGCAACAAGGAAAATGGACTGAATAACTCCCAAAATCAGTAATGAGTTGACTTATTCTTATTAGTGAGGTTAAAAGGCAGGCTTTTGCAACAAGATTCCATCTAAATAGCATATCACAATACACTTGGCAAGCATGAAGACCTTACCAAGATAAGCATGTTTTATTTCCTCTTCCACAAGCAACTAAGGTGAATTACTCTTCATGCTTTGGGCCTCTGTATAGGAAAAGTTAAGGGGATGTAGAGGGATTGAAGAATATTCTTTAAGAAATTTTACAACAACATAATTCATCATTATCTCACCTACCAATTCCAATGATCCACTCCACCAGTGCATGCTACTAGGATTATTGCAGCGTGTCATGTGTTGCCACTATGATGTAATTTGATCCCTTTAGTAACAAATTGATTTGGTTCAACTAGGCCTTGACTTTGGCTCTTCAAATATTCTAGTTGAAGAGTTGTTAACTGTATTTAAATGTTTGGTTAGCTTTAATGCACTTACAATATATCAATAAGCGACGTATTTTTGCCATAATAGAAAATATTATACCCTCTAACCAAATTGCCAACTTCATATCTGACCACCACCATATTCATTATCTGAGTATAAATTTGAGGGTGTAGATATTTTACCATGCATATTTTATATAATACTCGTAAGGGCATTTTAGCAATCGAAAAATATGACATTAGATTTTGCATTATTTTCCAAATTAACATTGCCAACAAAATTTAAAAGATAGGCAAATAGATTTAGACTCCTTAAAGGATTAAATCATACTCAACTCCTTTTTTTCCTAGCATTGTGGCTCTTCCATTGGCTTTTCTGCAATCCTCTAAACAATGTCTACCATGTTCGCGCCTTCTCCTACTCTTCATACCCCTAGACCAAATATCCCCCTCCTTGTTGTCCATTCTCCCTTGAAAGAAAAATCCAACGCATGCACCTAACCGACAAAGGTCCACTCCATTTGTTCCCACACCACTCGTCGAGTGCCAAGAAGGATTTATCCTCCCATATTCTATTTCTATTCCTGCATCGTGCTTCCTTGACAAGAAAAAGGTCTCTCTAGCCTGTGGGAGTATGATAACTACCCCATGCCTCTCAAATTTTATTATTATATTTTTTTTGATGTGGTTAGGAAACTTACATGCGTTCAGGTACGAGCTAGTTCTCTTCTATGTGGCCCAATGTAGTTACAAAGAAGCATGTCCAACCTGTGTGTGTTTCTTTCTTTCAACTTGTCCTTTGTGCACACTTGTCGGTCGCCATGGCTGCCACCAAATAAGTCAACATCCCAAGCAATTTTCCCCTTCCTTCGCTCTGGAATCTGTGTCCCCAAACTCAGTCTGTTTTATCTAGTTAATTTTACAATGTTTTTGATAAACAAGTGATGTGACTGGGACTATTATAAATACAAGATTTATACCTCTTGCAATTCGGGAGATAAGTTCAATGAGATGAAGTAACTTAGCGACTCAGTGAATAAATAAGGAACCAAGGAAAATTTGAGGTAAGGTAGTTTGAGGTCCAAAAATAAATGAGAGAGTTATCTGAAGAATTCAGAAAAGGAACTCGTTAAGGAAAAATAAATATATGGGCTTGTGGAGTGCGAGGCATATTCTAAGAGGATTAAGGAGGTCTGAGATAAGTAAACAAATATGAGTATAAGAGAGAAAGTGAAGACAAGCTAAGGAATATGGTCAAGGTAGTGTAGACACAATTAAGAAGGGACTACCACAAAAGTATATATCTGAGCAGATATCTGAAATATATATTTTAGCAAAGTTCTGAAGTGTATGTGTTAGAGCAAAGGTCTGAAGGAGCGAAGATCTGAAACATATTTATGTGATATATTCTCTGTGGAAAGAGGGAGAGGTTCTTAGTAATAGGGTTTGTGTTTTCTTGGGGAGAAAGGTTGTGATCAAGCTTGTCAAGTCCGTGTTGACTATAATCCAATTAGAGTTGTTGTAAAGTAAAGATTGTTATCAAATACAATTTGACTGTACAACTCAAACTAGTTTTTGAAGAGTTTTTTTGTAATAGATTATTTGGAGCGCCTTTAAAGAAATCCTTTGAAGCATTCCTCAAAAGACTTAAAGTCATATCTAAAACAAAGTAAAGTAATCCTTGTAGACTGAAGGACATTCTTTAAAGCCCACATGAAGAGCCTAGGAGACACCTTCATCAAATGATAAAATGATAACATACTTTGAGCATTTTTTGAGTTGAAAGTAGACTGCATTCATGACGACATTAATTGAGCATTCTTCAAGCCTTTGTTGAAACAACAGTCACTCTTGATGTGTAGTTGGAGACACTTGAAGACTTGTTTTGTTGAAGCAGTCATCCTTGGAGTATAGTTGAAGAATAACACTTAAAGGCTTGTTTTGTTGGAGCAGTCATTTTGTTAGCACAACCATAAAAGTTTTGCTGAAGCAGACCTAAAGTTTTTGTAGAGGTAGATTTAAGAGCACTTTGTAGACCTATCTTGGATACTTTTTTTAGAAGTATTTGAAGTTTTTGATGGAGGCTTGAAGCAGTATTGAAGTCACCTTAAGGGATTGAAGCAAACTAAGAGGGTTGGATCCCTAGAGGATTGGAGTCGTCATACAAGGTTGGAGCTTGGATTAATGTGTGAGGATTGGAGTCCTCATACAAGGTTGGACCCTTGTGAGAGACGAGGTTGGAGCATGGATTTGTAGTTGAATATTAGAGTTTATATTGTACTTCAACAAGATCTTATAATACAATTTGCTCATTTTGGTGTGTTTGGAGCATTTTTGTTTTATGGGTGTTTGTTGAAAAATATTTGTGTTGGGTTTATTGCATGCTTTTTTTATCACTGTTAATTTTTCCATTAAGAATATTACACCTTGAGAGGCTTGATCAACATATCAAGTCAGATTTGAAACAAAAGTAAAGTAATCCTTGCATATCGAAGGACATTCTTTAAATCACACATGAAGAGCTAGGAGACACCTTCATCAAATGATAAAATGATAATATAATTTGAGCATCTTTTGAGTTGAAAATAGAGTGCATTCATGATGACATTAATTGAGCATTCTCCAACACATTTTTGAAACAACAGTCACTCTTGAAGCATAGTTGAAGACCAACACTTGAAGAGTTGTTTTGTTGAAGCAATCACCCTTGGAATATAGTTGAAGACCAACACTTAAATACTTGTTTTGTTGAAGTAGTCATCCTTGGAGCATAGTTGAAGATCAACACTTGAAGACATGTTTTGTTGGTGCAACCATTAAAGTTTTTTCTGAAGAAGATATGAAGTTTTTGTAGAGGTAGATTTGAGAGCACTTTGCAGACCTATCTTGGATACATATTTTAGAAGTATTTGAAGTTTTTGATGGAGGCTTGAAGCAGTATTAAGGGATTGAAGCAAAACGAGAGGGTTGGATCCCTAGAGGATTGGAGTCGTCATACAAGGTTGGAGCTTGGATTTGTAGTTGAATATTAGAGTACTAATTCAGGGTTGAAGCCTTGAAGGAGTTAAAGACTTTGTTGTACAAGTTGGAGCTTGGGTTTTTAGAGTCCTCAAATTCATTAATAAAATTATTTTCTTGTTGCACATCTTGTGTTTTGGTTTAACTGGTGATTTTAACTGGCATAATATAACAATTGTAAAGAAATATTGATTAAACCCCACTCAATATTTCCAACACTAGCACACCTTACATTTTTTTCACCTTGCAATATTTTTATTGACATGCTAGAGGGAACTTTCACAACGAAATGTTATTGTTGGTAATATGGTTGTTTATCATAGAAGAAAATCTAACATGTGTTAGAGTTCCTTCACCTTGGAATGTTCTTACTAGCAATGTGCTTGTGTTTGTGTTAAACCGAAATATAACATGCACTAGATTTATTTTGGCATGCAATGTTGTTGTTGGTAGTATGCTTGTATTTGTGCTACAAGTAAAGCTAACACTCATTAAATTTCTTTCACCTTGAAATGTTGTTATTGGAAATATGCTTATGTTTGGGCTAGAAACTATGCTAGATTTCTTTTGCTCTGCAATATTGTTGTTGTCTATTTGGTTGTTTATGATAGAAGGAAATCTAGCACGTGTTAGATTTCCTTCACCTTGGCATTGTTATTGGAAATGTGCTTGTGTTTGGGCTAGAAGTTGTGCTAGATTTCTTTTGCTCTACAATATTGTTGTTTTCAATTTGGTTGTTTATTATAGAATGAAATCTAGCACATGTTAGATTTCCTTCACCTTGGCAATGTGCTTGTGTTTGTGTTAGAAGGAAATATAGCATGCACTAGGTTTCTTTTGGCATGAAATGTTGTTGTTGGTAGTATTCTTGTATTTGTGCTACATGTAAAGCTAAAATGTATTAAATTTCTTTTACCTTGTGATGTTGTTATTGGAAATGTGCTTGTGTTTGGGATAAAAGTTGTTTTAGATATCTTTTTCCATGCAATGTTGTTGTTGGTAATATGCTTTTGTTTATGCTGGAAGAAAATCTAACACGCTAGATTTCTTTCATCCTACAATGTTGTTGTGTGCTTATGTTTGTGCTATGCGTAAATCTAGCACATGTTAGATTTATTTTGCTTTGCAATATTATTGTTGTCTATTTGGTTGTTTATGATAGAAGGAAATCTAGCACGTGTTAGATTTCCTTCACCTTGGCAATGCTATTGGAAATGTGATTGTGTTTGGGCTAGAAGTTGTGCTAGATTTATTTTTCTCTACAATATTGTTGTTGTCAATTTGGTTGTTTATTATAGAAGGAAATCTAGCACGCGTTAGGTTTCCTTCACCTTGGCAATGTGCTTGTGTTTGTGTTAGAAGGAAATATAACATGTGCTAGGTTTCTTTTGGCATGAAATGTTGTTGTTGGTAGTATGCTTGTATTTGTGCTACATGTAAAGCTAACATGGATTAAATTTCTTTTATCTTACGATGTTGTTATTGGAAATGTGCTTGTGTTTGTGATATAAGTTGTTCTAGATATATTTTTCCATGCAATGTTGTTGTTGGAAATATGCTTTTGTTTATGTTGGAAGAAAATCTAACATGCTAGATTTATTTCACCCTACAATGTTGTTGTGTGCTTGTGTTTGTGCTATGCGTAAATCTAGCGCATTTTAGATTTCTTTTGCTTTGCAATATTGTTGTTGTCTATTTGGTTGTTTATGATAGAATGAAATCTAGCATGTGTTAGATTTCCTTCACCTTGGCAATGTTATTGGAAATGTGCTTGTGCTTGGGCTAGAAGTTGTGCTAGATTTATTTCGCTCTGCAATATTGTTGTTGTCAATTTGGTTGTTTATTATAGAAGGAAATCTAGCACGTGTTATATTTCCTTCACCTTGGCAATGTGCTTGTGTTTGTGTTAGAAGGAAATATAGCATGCACTAGGTTTCTTTTGGCATGAAATGTTGTTGTTGGTAGTATGCTTGTATTTGTGCTACATGTAAAGCTAACATGCATTAAATTTATTTTACCTTGCGATGTTGTTATTGGAAATGTGCTTGTGTTTGTGATAGAAGTTGTTCTAAATATATTTTTCCATGCAATGTTGTTGTTGGCAATATGCTTTTGTTTATGCTGGGAGCAAATCTAACACGCTATATTTCTTTCACCCTACAATGTTGTTGTGTGCTTGTGTTTGTGCTTATGCGTAAATCTAGCACGTGTTATATTTTCTTCAACTTGCAATATTGTTGTTGGTAACATGCTTCAATTTTGGCTCGAAAGAAATCTAGAATGCACTAGATTTCTTTTTCACTGCAATGTGGTTGTTGACAATATGCTTTTGTTTCTGCTAGAAGTAAATCTACCATGTGCTAGATTTATTTTATCTAGAAATGTTGTAATGTGTTTGTGTTTTTGCTAGAAGGAAATCTTTCCTTCTAGCGTTCATTAGATTTCTTTCACCCTTCTATGAGTTTATTGACAATGTGGTTGTATATGCGTTAGAAGGAAATCTAGTGTGCACTAGATTTCTTTCGCATTGCAATGTTGTTGTTGGCAATTCAATTGTTTGTGCTAGAAGTGTTACCGCAATGATGTTATTGGCAATGTGCTAAAAGGAAATCTAGCATGTGCTAGATTTCTTTTGCCCTAGAATGTTTGGTAATGTGTTTGTGTTCATGCTATAACAAAATCTGGCATGCGCTACATTCTTAACCCCTCCAATGTTATGTGTTTTTTTTTTTGTGCTAGAAGAAAATGTACTACACACAAGATTTCTTTTGTCTTGCATAAGGTGTTTTTGGAAATATGCTTGTTTGTGCTAGAAGCGAATCTAATATGCGGTATGTTTCTTTCACCCTACAATATTGTTATGTGCTTGTGTTTGCGAGAGAAGGAAATCTAGCATGTGTTAGATTTCATTAGCCTTGCAATGTTGTTTTTGGTGACATGTTTGTGTTTGAGATATAAGTACAAATAGCATGTTAGATCTAATTCACCTTGCAATATTGTGATTGGAAATATGCTTATGTTTGTGATAGAAGAAAATCTAGCATGATATAGATTTCTTTTACCCTACAATATTGATGTTGCCAATATGTTTGTGTATGGTTGGAGGAATTCTAGCATGCACTAAATTTATTTTGCAATGCAATATTGGTGTTAGCAACATGCTTGTGTTTGTACTAGAATAAAATCTAGTATGCAATAGATTTATTTCACAATGCAATATTGTTGTTAGCAACATGCTTGTGTTTGTGCTAGAATGAAATATAACTTGCATTGGATTTCATTTGCAATGCAATATTGTTGGAAATGTACTTGTGTTTGTGCTTGAAGGAATTCTATCATGCATTGGATTTCGTTTGCCCTACAATTTTATTGTTGGAAATGTGCTAGAAGTAAATCAAGCATAGGTTAGATATCTTCCACCCTGCAATGTTGTTTCTGGCAATGTGATTGTGTTTTTTCTAGAAGAAACTCTAGAATGTGTAAGATTTATTTTACTTTGCAATGTTTTTGTGAGTAACACGCTTCTATTCATGCTAGAAGGAGATTTAGCATGTGGTGGATTTCATTCACCTTAGAATATTGTTGTTGGAAATGTGCTTGTGTTTGTGCTAGAAGGAAATCTAGCATGTGCTAGATTTATTTGACCATGTAATGTTACTTCTAGCAATATGCCTATGTTTGTAGTAGAAGGAATGATATCGATTGTTAGATTTCATTTGAGGTGCAATGTTGTTGTTCGAAATGGGCTTCTAATTATGATAAAAGGAAAGCTAGCACACATTATATTTCCTTCATAATGTAATGTTGTTATGTTGGAAGGTTGTAATGTGTTAAATTTCCTTCATCTTGCAATGTTATTGTTGAAAATGTGTTTGTGTTTGTGATAGAAGTAAATCTTGTATCTGTTATATTTTTTTTCACAATGCAACGTTATTGTTGGAAATGTGCTTGTATTTGTGTTAGAAGGAATTATAGAATGCACTAGATTTATTTGTTCTTGTTCCAAAAGGAAAACTATCAAGATTTCACCCTCACCAAGTTTAGTGCTCTGATATTGTTCTTGGCAGTGCATTTGTGATTATGAAAGAAGGATACCTAGTGATTACTAGCTTTCTTCTAGACACCATTACACTTATGCAACCAATGCTCTAGGGGTGACATTGTCTCAATAATCACAATGGTTAGAGTTATAGCTTTTGATGTGCCCTTTTATTGAATTTGGAACAATTTATGGAGATCAATGATAGTGTAAAAGAATTGTATATAGATATATGTTGTTGTTGGCACTACATTTGTGCTTGAGTTGGAAGGAAAGATAATTGTGTAGCTTTCCTTTTGGCACAAGCACAATAATCTAATCATAATTATTTGATCCATGGAGAATAATGTGATCTTTGTATAATTTTGAAGTTTATGAATAAATGTATTATTGAGGTATACTATATTTTACTTCCGATGCACATGTATGCAACTATAAAGTATCAAGCACAATTTTTTAACATGTATTGTTTTTCTCTCTATTTTTTTGTATAGTTATGAACTTCAAAATTTTTTTTTACTAATGTTTGGATGCATAAGATAAGACTCTTCCTCATCAACATAAAAATGTAGGAAAAATCACATCTACACTTTCGAGGACCTAAAGTTAACATTCCTTTGTATCCATCCTAAATAGTATGTCCTTAGATGTGTATAGGGAGGTAGTGCTAACATTGGAACTAAAGATTTGTAAAATGCAATTTCTTTTCTTTTGAACTAAAGAAAAACTCTAGTTTGGCTTTTGATTATCAAGTTCAAACATCAAACATCCTCATTAAGTGAAAATATAATTTCTCCTTTTCATGGGGCTTTTAGACATCTTATGTAGCATCAATCTTGGAATTTCTTAGATTTTCCAAAGGACCATGTTTTGGTTCTTCAACTTCTACAAATTTTTTATGATCATTATTTATACACATGCATTAAGACTACAAGTGTCATTTCTGAAGTTAAATAGGAACTTGGTGGTTTGATATGAGCTGACATTTGTCATTCAAAACTTTTATTTGGAAGAGAACCTCTAGTTTGGCTTTTGATTATCAAGTTCAAACATCAAACATCCTCACTAAGTGAAAATAAAATTTCTCCTTTTCATGGGGCTTTTAGACATCTTATGTAGCATCAATCTTGGAATTTCTTAGATTTTCCAATGGACCATGTTTTGGTTCTTCAACTTCTACAAATTTCTAATGATCATTATTCATACACATGCATTAAGACTACAAGTGTCATTTCTGAAGTTAAATAGGAACTTGGAGGTTTGACATGAGCTGATATTTGTCATTCTATAATATTATCTACATCTCTAATTGCATGGTCTTCATATATTTTTTTTGTGTAATTTGCATGTAAATTACTTTTTGGTAGTAGCCACTAGATCGGGGAACAATGTTTCATTACATACAATATGACTACCATACTATTTAAATTATTGCATCTATATTACTTTTTTGAAAGTTGTGTGTTTTTGCGAAAATATAAAATCACACTTTACATGGTTCAACCTTTTAATTACAATTTATGATTTAATTGTTGTTACAAAATTGGTACAAGCTAGAATGGAAAATATAATTTTGGTAAAAGGGGACTATGTTGATCTCTTTATTAATGATCAAGTCGTTGGGCAAGGAAGGGTCGAATCTACAAAGTCTAGAACTTATTATGCCAGAGAAAGGGTTAATGCATGTTGTGTTGCAATTTTGATAATTGATGTCCCTCAACCACATTTGATTGAGGATGTTGATGAAGGGGACATACATCCATGGAAGATCATGGATTTGAGGCACAACACATGTAAATCAAAATATTGAAGCATGTGTTCAAATATTATTGATAGTATATTACTTTTTTTTTTGAGTAAATACTGACCTTATTTACATTCGTTTATAGGTGCAAATGTTTCTTCTACATTTTCTATTGGAGACAAGGTAGATCTTCTACAACATCGTGTGAAGGTGGATGAGGGCTCCATATTAAATGCAGAGCTTGGACATAAAGTGCATGGAAAGATGGTAAAGAAAGGATGCATAATGGTTAAAATTGAGGTGTTAAAACATGATGCTGCTCTACCACATCCAACAGGATTTGAGCATAGGGGGTGCATTGGAACCTTATGAGATTTGGCCAGAATCAGATTTGCAACCTCACTGTCATGATCATGCCAAAAATATTCCCCAAGTTAGGGTTAGATTCATGTGTACATCAAACATCCTCACTAAGTGAATATAATTTCTCCTTTTCATGGGGCTTTTAGACATCTTATGTAGCATCAATCTTGGAACTTCTTAGATTTTCCAATGGACCATGTTTTGGTTCTTCAACATCTACAAATTTCTTATGATCATTATTCATACACATGCATTAAGAATACAAGTTCCATTTCTGAAGTTAAATAGGAACTTGGTGGTTTGATATGAGCTGAAATTTGTCATTCTATGATATAACTATCTACATCTCTAATTGCATGGTCTTCATATATGTTTTTTGTGTAATTTGCATGTAAAGTACTTTTTGGTAGTAGGCATTAGATGGTAGGGAGCAATGTTTCATTACATACAATATGAATACCATACTATTTAAATTATTGCATCTATATTACTTTTTTGAAAGTTGCATGTTTTTGTGAAAATATAAAATCACACTTTACATGGTTCAACCTTTTACTTACAATTTATGATTTAATTGTTGTTACAGAATTGGTACAAGCTAGAATGGAAAATATAATTATGGAAAAAGGGGACTATGTTGATATCCTTATTAATGACCAAGTTGTTGGGCTATGAAGGGTCGAATCTACAGAGTCTGGAACTTATAATGCCGAAGAAAGGGTTAATGCATGTTATGTCGCAATTTTGCTAATTGATGTCACTCAACCATATTTGATTGAGGACATTGATGAAGGGGACATACATCCATGGAAGATCATGGATTTGAGGCAAAACATAGGTAAATCAAAATATTGAAGCATGTGTTCAAATATTATTGATAGTATAATACTTTTTTTTTGAGTAAATACTAACCTTATTTACATTCGTTTATAGGTGCAAATGTTTCTTCTACATTTTCTATTGGAGACAAGGTATATCTTATACAACATGGAGTGGAGGTGGGTGAGGGCTCCATATTCAATACAGAGCTTGGACATAAAGTGCATGGAAGATGGTAAAGAAAGGATGCATAGTGGTTAAAATTGAGAAGGTGTTAAAACATAATGCTACTCTATCGCATCTAATAGGATTTGAGCATACACTAGGGGGTGCATTAGAATCTTATGAGATTTGGCTAGAATCAGAATTGCAACCTCATTGTCATGATCATGCCATAAATATTCCCCAAGATAGGGTTCTATTCATATGTACAAAGGTTTCTCTTACACATGAATGCATGGGAACAAGCATATGCATTGCCAAAGGAATGCTAGTTAATGTCCGCAAGGATGACATTGTTGAAGGTGAAACACTAGGTGAAACAAAATTTGATGGTTTTTGGAAGAGATAGATGGAAATTGTGAAATATGAAAAATTAGGGATACGTCTATACATTGTTTGGTTAGATGGCCAATAAATAAGTTGGTGGACAACAAATGTGTGATATTAAGGGTTAAAGAAATGTTCAAGAAGCCACCCAAGGAAATGGTGATATGGGATATTATAGAGGACACAAATCCCTTAAACAAATGGGATGGGTCTCTTTGTAATGAAAAATATAGAAACTCAATTGATATGCATGTAACAAGGCCATATAAAAGGATTAAATGAGTTATGGCTACAACAAAAATTACAAAATGTCAAACAAAAATAGATGAAGAGAAAGAAATTTGACTTTTGGCAGCAGATGTATGTTGTAGAAAATATTGTCTTCAACATGTGGATAGGAAGGCCATTGCAGGTGCTGTAAGGGGTATGAGACAAATAAATAAAAATGGTATTAGGGAATGTCTTGAATTCACTCATGTCAAGGAGCCATGGCCATGGCATACCAACTATTGCTAGAAATGTAAAGGACATGAGATTTAATGGGAATATTATTTGTAAGAAAGCATGTTATAAGATACATAAGATTCCTCAAAGCACATTCTATAACTACTGACATTATTTCCAACATGGACAGATAAAAGCTATTCATGCTAACACCAACACATGCAAAGCACAAGCACACACCGTGGCAACCATAGAAATATTGCACAAAATTGTAATGGATAATTCAGATTTTTCATCAAACCAAACACGTCAAGTTGAAGAAGATGGAACATCTGCTCCTTTAAGGTTTCTTCCTTCGACTTACACACATAATTCTTTGTTAAAAGAGATCAATGAGGCTCTTCAAAAGCTCAATTACCCATCAATATCACAGTCAACAATGAGCAAGATTTGGAATATTAAGTTTCGAGATGTGGCATTTTCAAAGAACACCAACTTCAATAAATGCAATGAATGTATTGTGTTGAAAGCAAATATGATGTCAATGACTACAAAAGAGCTGAAAGAAAAGGCACGAGGCTGAACAAACATAACAAGATTGTTATGTGTGGAAGATATTGCTACTATGCCCATAGAATTATGTCAGAGCGGTTTCCAAAGGATTATTTGAGCATTATCCATGATAAAATGGATAATACAAAGACTTGAATCCCAAGGGTATGTGTCAAATCAAAATATATTGTAGGAACAAATTTAGGTTTGTCATTGACATGTATGCTAACACATGGGCATAAGACATGAGGTTTTGGTCATTTCTCTCTACCATTTGTACATATGGGATCACAATTTACTATTACATCACTTGAAAAGTGCTTAAGGGTCCTTGAAGACCTAAAAATTGATATGTATGGTGATATACTTTATGAGAGTGGAAGTTCAAGAAACCCACTTACAAATGCACTACTTGACACCTCTATTTACTCAAAATGTCAAGTGTACAAAGATGATTTTATATCTCATGGAAGATCAAAGAGTCAAAATGTTATTTTAAACCTCTTCCTCCACATTTGTTGTTACAATTGGACAATGCAGCAAGTGATAATAAGAATCACTATCTTTTCATGTTTTTATCACTTTTAACTGCACTTCATGTCTTGATCACTATTGAGGTTGGATTCTTGCCTGTGGGGCACACCCATGAAGACATAGATGGAACCTACGGAAGAATGTATTCCAACCTAAAAAGTAAAGATATATATTCTTTACCCGAAATGATGGATACATATCGCATAATTGAATAAAATCGAGTGTTTCCACCTAAACTTATGGACAAGGTCTATGAATTCAAAATTTTCCTTAATGGATACATCAAGGAGGGAAAAAATGCACTAGTTGGACATCTTAATGTTCAATACTTCCAATTTCTTGTACTCAATGATATTCCAGTACTAAGGTACAAATAATCCATTAGAGATATTGAGTGGTAAGAATTAGTTGAGTTATGGAATATAGATGATGAAGGTTAACCTATAATTCCCATAGGGAACCCATCTTTCTTAGCTTCCAGAAAGAATGATGACACATATTTAAAAGAACTAAAGGAAGGGATAACATCGTACATAAAAATGTGGAAATACACTATCGAGAATGGGGATACAACAATTTTTAGAGAGGAATGGACAAATAAAGTAGTGTATTGGGAAAGAGTTCTTGATAAAATTAGATGGAATCTATAATGATCATAGAATAATAGATGGAAGTGATTCATCTTTTGAGGATTTCTGGCCCAAGACAAGGCACATTGTTGATGTTGTTCGTAATGCACTCCATGTAATCTCAAGTATTATGGATGAGGATTTTGATAATGCAATAGATGAACCAATATATGTTGGATCCCAAATGCAACAAGCCAAAGCCAACATTCAATTCAATGATTGATGTTGAGAAAGGAAAGATGTTGCTAGTTACATCAGGAAATGAGGATGCAGGAGAGGTGATTTGGATGGAAAAATCCATCTCAGATATCTTTAGGGATAATGAAAGTGACAATCTTCATGTAAAGGTTGATTGGTGGAAGAAAATACAATGGAAAATTTTTAGAGCAATATTGGATACCAAATCTTGATGACATAGAACTTGACTCTATTCCAATTAATACCATATTGTGGGCATGGATGCCAAAGATAGAACATTGCAAGAAGACCAAGATAAATAAATATGGTGTAGAAGCTATTCTTGACCTACTTGAACAGATATCTTAATATTAGGTTTATATGATTCATGAATGTAATTTTTTTTTTGAAGGATCTATTAATATACATTTTGACACACTTTTCAATATTTGTTGTATATCAAATATTTTCTTCATATTATTTTTGGAGAAGTTTTATATTATTTAGTATTTCAATGTAATCATGTGGTGATACAAATGACATGACAGTGCCATAAAATATTTAAGTTTTCAAAGCTTTGTTTGACCAACATGACTTCTCATCATATCAAATATGCATAATCAAATTCAATAATGCACTTAAAAACAACATCTTCTAAACTTGGTCTATTAAAACAATAGTGGAGTAGCTAATTAATATTATATTTTAATATTAATATAAACCATTTAAACACTTAATAAAAAAATGTTAGACACTTGTAATAATATTTGAAGCGAGTTTTCCTTAATATTCCTTATTATAGTTGATATACATCAAATTTATTGTTTTGTTGCACTCTAATTTATAAAAAAATGATTTTGATCATTGAACAACACAACTAGACTTATAAAATATTTCCTCTTATAGATTTTGAAGTGGTGCCAACATTGTACTTGTATAATAAATTTGTACTCAATATAGGAAAAGTAGTTAGTGTCAATTTAAAGTGGTCAATAATAGTAAGAAATAAAATATTAATATATTGTTAAATAACTTAATACTACGTAAGATTTGTTTTACAAAATCTATTATTCACTAGTCAAATTTAATACATAAATATAGATATTCATGATAATAGAAATAATGTAAGGAATCTAATATGTTGTTTTCAATATAATATCCTTAAACACTCGAGGAATAAAAACTAAACATTTGTAATAAATAGTTTAGTCAATTTTTTTCTCTTTCTTCTTGTATTTGAAAACAATCAAATTGTATTACTTTGTTACTATTCTAATTCATGATTGATTTTGATAATTAAAATGATTAGTAATTGAGCCTAGCTCATTCTACAAACTAGTATGAGGGGATGTGTAAGTTTGTCTGTTCCACATCCTATTAAATAAAAAATAAAAAATATGTTCTAAATAGAAAAATAATATCTGCTATAAGTAAAGAAAAATGAATATGCTGTAAAGTAATTAGAAGTTAAAAAAAATGTGAATCAAGGAATGTGTAAGTTTGTCTATTCGGTATCCTATTAAATAAAAAATAAAAAATAAAAAATATGTTCTAAATAGAAAAATAAAGAAAAAATGAATATGTTGTAAAGTAATTAGAAGTTAAAAAAAATGTGAATCAGGGGATGTGTAAGTTTGTGAATCAGGGGATTATCAAAATATTTTAGGATGAGATTCAAATAAATTATTTGAAGATCTATCTTAACTAATTTATGTGATATCAACTTCATATATAACTATATATAGAAAAAACATAAGTTTTTATGGTTAAATTTTTTGTTGGGGATGTGTAAGTTTGTGAATAAGGGGATTATAAAAATATTTCAGGGTGAGATTCAAATAAATTATTTGAAGATCTATGTTAACTAATTTATGTGGATATCAACTTCATATATAACTATATATAGAAAAAACATAAGTTTTTATAGTAAAATTTTTGTTTGGTCTTATATATACTCTATTTAGCATTAAAAAATAAGTTAAACAATGAAAAACAACATTGTTTTTTGCACTCTAAAAATGTTTGCATGTGAAGAAATTTGATCTCTCTAGACTCATGTTAAATCCATATTTAAGATGGACATATGCTGGACACATTACTATGATAATTTGTCGTCAAATAGCTTTATACTTAAAATATATCTTTCATATTAATCTATTATTCATCAAGTAAGTCTCAATTAACTTAGTTTTTAACACAAAGTCAATTAACTTAGTTTTTAACACAAAATACAAATAATAAATAATAAATAAATTATACTACTACTCTCATTCAACATTTAATTTGATCCTAGTCTGTGGGGTCTTGGTTAAATGGTGATGAGGCGGGCTGATATAGCACTCATCATAGGTTCAATTCCCTTCCCCTATCGGGGTGATGTATGTGGACATGTTGATGAAAATGGAGTAAAAAAAAAAAAGAGAGAGAAAAAAAAGTGAAAAATGAAAGGAACTACCAAGCGTACAAAAAAAAACATTTAATTTGATTCTAAAAAAATATTTTCTCTGCCAACTCTAAAATGGTTCAAACTTCCTACAATAGTATGTATTATCATCCACTAAGACCAAATATAGTATATAAGAAGCCATAAAGAATGCTAAAATAGCATTAAAAGAAGTATTTCAAGACCATCATAATTTTGTTTAGTTAAAAGATCAAGAAGGTTGGTAGAGCCACAAATATTTTGAAATTTAAATCCAATATGAGTATAAACTGGATGATCTAAGAGGGTTTTTCATCTTCAACCATATTACTAGTGTTGCAAAGGTGATAGAGTTTTAAATTGTGCCAACCTTGTCTTAGTAGTAATAGTAACTTAACACATACATGGTATTTACTATATCAGATTATAATTAAATGGGTTAATAATAGTAACATACATAACATTCTTTTCATAAAGTTAATAATAGGAACATACACAACATTATTTCATAAGATAAACTTAACAAACTTCGCTTTTAGTACAAACCATAAAAAATCTTAAAAGAGATAATGTAAGGAAACCAAGAATAAGATGTGAAATATTTGTTTTTGCAAGTTTATATAAATTTGTTTTATATACTTTACCATGAATTTTTTTTCACCAAAAATGGTGAATATTTACATTTAAATTATTAAACTAAGTGATTTTATAATTCCACATTTTGAAAAAACTTAATCTAGTTAAAATTTCTAAATTCTAGATCGACGGAAAACTTCCAAATTTAATGAAATATGTGTTATAGGTATATATGTAAGGCCTGATTTTTGGAGGAATGCTTCTTGGAACCAATTGAATAACATGATCATAATCACGAAAAGGTGGGAGGCCTTTTGGAGTCTCAAATACCTCGGAATGATTGTCCAATAATTTTTGGATACCTGGAGAAATAAATGATTTCGATGTTTGAACCTCTATTGAGAAAAATTGTGCAATTATTACCCATTAGTATTTCTTAAAAATATTTGTCATGCTATTAGAGCTAATTATCTTCCCTGGTTTCCCTACATTACCCCTTAATTCAATTTACTTTCCTTCCTAAAAATAATTCATGAAAAGTTCTTGAAAATTAAAAGTTATCATCCACAAAGATTGTAACCATTCGATTCCTAGTATAACATCAACACCACCCATTGGAATGGAAAGCATTAAATTATTCAATACATATTCCCCCATGGTTACCTTGATATTAGGGAACTTTCCAAAGCAATTTATATTTCCTCTGTTATGAAACCAGCTCCAAAAATAGAAGAAAAGAGAGATCAACACCTTAGAAATAAGCCACTTCGAGGGGGAAACCTCCTTTACATTACATAAATGAACAATTCTTGGATGATACAAATGATAAAAATTTCCTTCTATATATAGGAGTCCATGGGGTCACAATATAATCCTAGCCGACCTAACAATAATAATGTAAGGGCAAAATAATAACAATATTGGGGTTATAGGGGTACAACAATAAAAATAAGGGGGCTACACTAAAAACAATAAGGGACTACACTAGTAATATGGGGACCTAACATGCCCCACTCCTTCAAAAAAGTGTTGTCCTCAATGCTTGAGTAGCTCTGGGTGCTTCTATATAAAATTCTCATCCTCCCATGTAGAATCTTTAGTAGGTAAGTTCTTCCACTTGATGAGATACTCTGAAATTGATCGATTTCGCAGTTGTCAAGTTCTTGTTTTCGTTACTTCTTCAGGTTCCAATATGATTTTTCCTTCCTCATGAAGTTCTTGCAATATTGTTTGAACTGGAAGGTTTTCACCTATAACCTTCTTTAAGCATGAAACATGGAAAACTGGATGCACTCACGAAGAAGCAAGAGGCTCCAATTTGTATGCCATAGTACCAATCTTTTGCAACACCTTGTAAGAACCATAGTACTTTGGCGATAATTTATTATCCTTATTAGCTTGCTTGAGGGACACTTGTTTATATGGTTGTAGCCGTAAAAATACCCAGTCTCCTACATCAAAAATTCTCTCGCTGTGATGTTGATTTGCCTGTTGTTTCATTCAATTTTGTGCCAAATTTAGGTTATCCCTTAAGAGTTGGAGAACTTCTTGTTGAAAATCGATGTGATATTCAACCGCTTGAACCTTATAATTTTCTCTGAAATATGATGTGATGGACGGTGGATGATATCCATAAAGAGCCATAAATGGGGTCATTTTTGCTGCAGTATGGAAGGAAGTGTTATACCACCATTCAACGAGAGGTAACTACTTGACCCATTGTGTTCGTTTATCAGATACAAAAAAACGAAGATATCCTTCCAAACATTTATTCACTATCTAAGTTTGACCATCAGATTGAGGATGATAAGATGAGCTATGAGCTAGTTGAGTACCCAAACAAGAAAATAATTCCGTCCAAAAATTTCCAATAAAAATGGGATCTTTGTCATTTACAATAATCTTTGGGTTTCCATGTAGCTTTTGAATTGTTTCCATAAATGTAGTAACAACTATACTTGCTTTAAATGGATGAGATAATGCACAAAAGTGTACATACTTGGTAATTCTATCAACTACCACCATGATGACACTCTTTCCTTCGGACTTAGGTAAACTTGTGATAAAATCGATTGAAATATCCTCCCATCGTTGACTTGGAATGGATAAAGGTTGTAGAAGACCCGGGGTCTTAATTGTCTCAAATTTATTTTTCTAGCAAACCAAACATTTCGCCACAAGATTTTGAATATCAGATTTAAGGCCATCCCAAAAAAAATCTTTCTTCACCCTGTGGTAAGCTTTTAAAAATCCCGAGTGTCCTCCTAAAGGAGAAGTGTGTAATTCCAAAATAATCTTTTGTTTTAGTTGGGAATTCTTACAAAGATATAAGCAATCTTTGTACCGTAAGAAATCATTTTTCCAACTAAATGTATCAGATGTACTAAAATCTTGCTGCAAATTTTGAATGAGTGTCCACACTTCTTCGTCCTTCTTCCATTCCTCCCTTGCTTTGGCTATCCAACTTGGTTGGATAATAGAAATGGAACAAAGTAATGCTTCCACCTCTTCATTCTTTCTCGAGAGTGCATCTGCAACAACATTTAGCTTCCCTTTTTTGTAAATGATTTCAAAGTCATAACCCAACATCTTTGTGACCCATTTTTTCTTCTCTTCTAAAGATAATCTTTGTTCCAAAAAGTGTTTAAGACTATCATGATCAATTTTTACCTTGAATTGTCTTCCCGTTAGGTAAGGTTGCCATTTCTTTAGTGCATGTAGTATTGCTAACATTTCCTTCTCATAAATAGCTTTCTGTAATTACTTTCCTTTGACTGGATGACTTTCAAAATCAATAGGTCTTCCTTATTGCATTAAAACAACACTAATTCCATTTCCTGAGGCATCACATTCCACAATAAAGGTTTTTGTGACGTCTTGCGTAGCTAAGACCAGTGCTAGGCACATTGCCACTTTAAGATGTTCAAAGGCCTTAGTTGCTTCAGGAGTCCATGAAAATGCATCTTTCTTCAATAATGTTGTTAGAGGTGTTGCTAATCTCCCATAATTCTTAACAAACTTGCGATAATACCTTGTTAACCTGAGAAATCCTCGCAACGGCTTTATGGTTGTGGGGACTTTCCATTCCTTAATGGCTTTAATTTTGTTAGGGTCTACCTTAACACCCTCGTGAGATACAATATGATCTAGATATTCCACCTCTTGTACTCCAAAGAAACATTTGGATGTTTTTGCATATAGTTATTTCTCCTCCAATAGTTTGAGCACCCTATCAACATGTTGAACATGATCCTTCCAAGACATGTTGTAGATTAGTATATCATAAAAAAATACTAGCACAAATTTTCTAAGGGTTTGAAAATGGAATTCATCAACCCTTGAAATGTAGAAGGTGCATTGGTAAGGCCAAAAGGCATGACCAAAAATTCATAATAACCCTCATGAGTTCGAAATGATGTTTTCGGAATATCTTCAGTCTTCATTCTATTTGATGATATCCTGAACGAAGATCCAAATTGGTAAAATAAATTGCTCCATGTAATTCATCCAATAATTCATCAATCACAAGAATGGGAAATTTATCTTTAATAGTGAGCTTATTGAGCTCCCTATAATCCATACACATCCGCCACGATCCATCCTTCTTGTACACCAATACTATTGGAGCAGAAAAAGAACTTTGACCAGGTTGAATTATACTAGCCTCTAACATTTCTAAAATCATACGTTCAATTTCGATCTTTTGGACATAAGGATATCTATAAGGCCCGATGTTTGGAGGAACACTTCCTGGAATCAAATTGTTGTGAAACCAGCTCCAAAAATAGAAGAAAAGAGATACCAATGCCTTAGAAATAAGCCACTTCGAGGGGGAAACCTCCAATACATTACATGAATGAAATTTTTTTGGATGATACAATTGCAAAACCTCCTTTCTATATATAGGAGCCCATGGGGCCACAATATAATCCTAGTGGGGCCACAATGTAATCCTAGCGGACCTAACAATAATAATGTAAGGGCACAATAATAACAATATGGGGGTTACAAGGGTACAATAATAACAATAAGGGGGTTACTCTAACAACAATAAGGGACTATACTAGTAATATAGGGACCTAACATGCCCCTCTCCTTCAAAAAAGTGTTGTCCTCAACGCTTGAGTAGCTCTGGGTGCTTCTGTATAAAATTCTCATCCTCCCATGTAGAATCTTAAGTGGGTAAGTTCTTCCACTTGATGAGATACTCTGAAATTGATCGATTCCGTAGTTGTCGAGTTCTTTTTTCCATGACTGCTTCAGGTTCCAATATGATTTTCCCTTCCCCATCAAGTTCTGGCAATACTGTTTGAACTGGAAGATTTTCACCTATAACCTTCTTTAAGCATGAAACATGGAAACCTGGATGTACTCGCGAAGAAGCAGGAAGCTCCAATTTGTATGCCATAGAACCAATCTTTTGCAACACCTTGTAAGGACCATAGTACTTTGGTGATAATTTATTATCCTTCTTAGCTTGCTTGAGGGACATTTGTTTGTATGGTTGTAGCCGTAAAAATACCCAGTCTCCCACATAAAAACTTCTCTCACTGCGATGTTGATATGCCTATTATTTCATTCGATTTTGTGCCAAATTTAGGTTATCCTTTAAGAGTTGGAGAACTTCTTGTTGATGCTCGATGTGATCCTCCACTGCTTGAACCCTAGAATTTTCCCTTAAATAATATGTGATGGATGGTGGATGATATCCATAAAGTGCCATAAATGGGGTCATTTTTGCTGCAGTATGGAAGGAAGTGTTATACCACCATTCAGCGAGAGGTAACCACTTGACCCATTGTGTTTGTTTATCAGATACAAAACAACGAAGATATCCTTCCAAAATTTTATTTACTATCTCAGTTTGACCATCAGATTGAGGATGATAAGATGAGCTATGAGCTAATTGAGTACCCAAACAAGAAAATAACTCCGTCCAAAAATTTCCAGTAAAAATGGGATCTCTATCGCTCACAATAACCCTTGGGCTTCCATGTAGCTTTTGAATTCTGTCCATAAATGTAGTAGCAACCGTACTTGCTTTAAATGGATGAGATAATGCACAAAAGTGTGCATACTTGGTAAGTCTATCAACTACCACCATGATGACACTCTTTCCTTCGGACTTAGGTAACCCTATGATAAAATCCATTGAGATCTCCTCCCAACGTTGACTTGGAATGGATAAAGGTTGTAGAAGACTCGTGGTCTTAATTGTCTCAACTTTATTCTGCTGGAAAACCAAACATTCCGCCACAAACTTTTGAATATCATATTTAAGGCCATCCCAAAAAAAATCTTTCTTCACCCTGTGGTAAGTTTTTAAAAATCCTGAGTGTCCTCCTAAAGGACAAGTGTGCAATTCGAAAAGAATATTTTGTTTTAGTTGGTAATTCTTGCAAATATATAAGCGATCTTTCTACCATAAGGAACCATTTTTCCAACTAAATGTTTTATATGTACTAGGATCCTACTACAACTTTTGAATGCGAGTCCACACTTCTTCATCCTTCTTCTATTCATCCATTGCTTCGGCTATCCAATCTAGTTGGATAATTTAAATTGAACAAAGCAATGCTTCCACCTCTTCATCCTTTCTTGAGAGTGCATCTGCAACAACATTTAGCTTCCCCCTTTTGTAGACAATTTCAAAGTCATAAACCAACATCTTTGTGACCAAAATTTGCTCCTCTTCTAAAGATAGTCTTTGTTCCAAAAAGTGTTTAAGACTATCATGATCAATATTTACCTTGAAGTGTCGTCCCATTAGGTAAGGTCTCCATTTCTTTAGTGCATGTAGTATTGCCAACATTTCCTTCTCATAAATAGCCTTTTGTAAATATTTTCCTTTAATTAAACGACTTTCGAAAGCAATGGATCTTCTTTCTTGCATTAAAACATCACCAATTCCATTTCTTGAGGCATCACATTCCACGATAAAGGTTTTTTGAAGTCTGGCGTAGCTAAGACTGGTGCTAGGCACATTGCCTCTTTAAGATGTTCAAAGGCCTTAGTTACTTCAAGAGTCCATGAAAATGCATCTTTTTTCAATAATGTTGTTAGAGGTGCTACTATTCTCCCATAATTCTTAACAAACTTGTGATAAAACCCTGTTAACCCAAGAAATCTGCACAATTGCTTTATGGTTGTGGGGAATTATACCAGAGAAATAACTTTGACTAGGTTGGATTATACCAGCCTCTAACATTTCTGCAATCATATGCTCAATTTCGCTCTTTTGGACATAAGGATATCTGTAAGGCTTTATGTTTGAAGGAACACTTCCTGGAAGCAAATGAATAGCATGATCATGATCACGAGTAGGTGGGAGTCCTTTGGGAGTATCAAACACCTTGGAATGATTGTCTAAGACTCTTTGGAGATCTAGAGGAATAGATGATTTTGATGTTGGAACTTCTAGTGAGCATAATTTGAAATTATGCCTCGTTGTTCATTCTTCAGAAGCTTTGTCATGAAATTAGAGCTTATTATCTTTCCTCCCCGTGATACCCCATAATTCGATTTCCTTTCCTTCCGAAAAAAAATTCAAGAAAAGTTCTTGAAACTTAAAATCTATCGTCCCCAAAGATTGTAACTATTGTACTCCTAGTACAACATCAACATCTCCCATTGGGATGGAAAGCATTAGACTATTCAATACATATTCCCCCATGGCTAGCTTGATATTATGGCATTTTCCAGAGCAATTTATAGTTCCTCCATTTGCAACCATCACTTGAAATTCTGGTGCTGGGTATAGGAAACAATTCAATTCCTTGGCTACCTTACAATGAATAAAATTATGGTTACTACCCGAATCAATCAATACTGTTACCTTTTTCTTCTTGATATGTCCTTCTATCTTAAGAGTTTGAGGAATGGTAATTCCTGCCAATGCATTACATGATATGGTTGGACTCATTTCTTCTTCTTCTAGGGTTTCTTCCTGGTGTATATCCTCTACTTTTGAAGTTTCTTCATTTTCTTCCTCCTCTTCACAATCTATGTAAAATACTTTCTTCTCAGCACACTTATGACCTTTAGTGTATTTTCTATCACAATTGTAGCAAAGCCCTTTTGCTCTTTTTTCTTCCAATTGTTGTGGTGTAAACCTTGTAGGTTGTGGAAGTTTAGGAGTAGCAACACTTCCATATTTATAGATGTGAGTGGTAGGCTTTCTTGTTTCCATAATTTTACATTCAATTTTTCTTTCTAACCTGAATGCCCTCTCCAATGAATCAGGTTCCCAAATGAAAACTTCATGTTGGATGTTATCCTTTAAATTCCCTATGAAGACATCAATCCTGTGTTCCTCTAGAATATCAGTTACCCTTATATTCAATTTTTGGAAGTCCTCAATGTGCTCTGCCACTAAACCCTTTTGTTTGAGATTTATCAATTGGCTAAAGGAGGTGTTGCTCTTTGTATCTTCATAATGTGCTATCATTTTCTCTGTAAAAATTGACCAAGTGACAATTTTTTTTATGGGAGAAAAGCCATCAATACCATACAAATTTATTTTGTTCTAAATGTAAAGTTGCAATGCATACCTTTTGTGTGTTTTGCACATTACTAGATAAAAATATTGCTCCATCTGTAGTATCCATGTTACGGGATCCTTGCCATCAAATTTCCTCATATCCATCTTTGGAATATGGTGGTTTTCAATCCAACATTAGAGTTTATGAAATCACGATTAAAATTTGTTTTTTCCTCATCATGAGTTTCGTCTACTATCTTTTCTCCATTAGGAATCATTTCTTGTAAAAACTTTGACAAACCTTCCTTCAAACCTTCCATGTCTTCCTTCAAACCTTCCATTTTTTCTTCCATACCATCCTTAAAACCATCCATCATAGCTTCCATACCTTTATTCAAACCATCCATCTTATCTTCCACACTTTTCTTCAAAACATCCATTTCATTTTTTTGTTTCTCTTTGCGAGAGCGAAATTTGGTGCATTTTCTCTTGTAATTTTGTTATGTCATGTTGCATTTCTTCATATTCATGAGCCATAGTAGAGCCTTCTGAAGGCTTAATGGGTGTTGAATTCTTTTTAGGGGGAATTTTAGAACCCAATATTGATATCTATTCTACAATATGCCCTTGGAATCAATTCAAATTGATTCTTCAAACAAAACTTATGCAATTCGGAAAAAAATACACACCTTTTTCTTGATTTTGAGGAGCTCGATATTGAAATTGAATTATCTTTGTGATTACGGATCTTCAATATCTAAAATTTGGCCTTGTGGTAGCCCTCTGAATCCTCTTTCGAATTCCACAGGTCTGACCTAATTTGGATTCTTCAAGTCAAAGTTATCTCCAATATCCCACAATAACCTAGTTATGGACTGGTTTAGTAGAGAAAACTTGTATGACTTGCCATGTGTCACTTTTTACTCCCTTGGCTCTGAAATTGATAGACAAGAAATCAAATTTTGTGTACTTCCAACCAATTTTTACAGAATTCCAATCCGATACTCAGAGAGAGAGTATGAATATTTTCCCACGATCACCTCTTTGAGATGCGATTTAGGAGCCTAAAAAATACCTAACTTCCACAGATCATATCTCTGAAAATATTGTGAACCAAGCTCTATAATGTTTCGAGGATCTTCCTCAGGATTTCAACTTTGCACTCTAAAAATATCAGCTTTTGAACCTTCGTATAAAACAATTTATAGCGAAAATTCTATGATGACCTGTTTGGTGCAGCGAAACCCTAGAATCCAAAGCTTTGATACCAAATGTTGTGAAACCAACTCCAAAAATAGAAGAAAAGAGATACCAACGCCTTAGAAATAAGCCACTTCGAGGGGGCAACCTCCAATACATTACATGAATAAACAATTCTTGGATGATACAATTGACAAAACCTCCTTTCTATATATAGGAGTCCATGGGGCCACAATGTAATCCTAGCCGACCTAACAATAATAATATAAGGGCACAATAATAACAATATGGGGGTTACAAGGGTACAATAATAACAATAAGGGGTTTCACTAACAACAATAAGGGACTATACTAGTAATATAGGGACATAACACAAATGAATAGCATGATCATGATCACGAATAGGTGGGAGTCCTTTGGGAGTTTCAAACACCTTGGAATGATTGTCCAAGACTTTTTGGAGATCCGAAGAAATAGATGATTTTGATGTTGGAACTTCTAGTGAGCATAATTTTGCAATTACGCCTCGTTTTTCTTTCTTCAGAAGCTTTGTCATGACATTAGAGCTTATTATCTTTCCCGGCTTCCCTGCGATACCCCATAATTCGACTTCCTTTCCTTCCAAAAACAACTTCAAGAAAGTTTCTTGAAAATTAAAAGCTACCTTCCCCAAAGATTGTAATCATTGTACTCCTAGTACAACATCAACACCTCCCATTAGAATGGAAAGCATTGGACTATTCAATACATATTCCCACATGGTGAGCTTGATATTATGGCATTTTCCCAGAGAAATTTATAGTTCCTCCATTTGCAACCATCACTTGAAATTCTGGTGTTGGGTATAGGAAACAACTCAATTCCTTGGCTACTTTACAATGAATAAAATTATGGGTACTATCCGAATCAATCAATATTATTACCTTTTTCTTCTTGATATGTTCTTCTATCTTGAGAGTTTGAGGAGTGGTAATTCGTGCCAATGCATTACACGATATGGTCAGACTCATTTCTTCTTCTTCTAGGGTTGGTTCCCGGTGTATATCCTCTTCTTTTGAAGTTTCTTGTTCATTTTATTCCTCCTCTTCACAATATACGTAAAATAATTTCTTCTCAGCACACTCATGACCTTTAGTGTATTTGCTATCACAACTGTAGCAAAGCCCTTTTGCTCCTTTTTCTTCCAATTGTTGTGGTATCAACCTTGTAGGTTGTGGAAATCTAGGAGCAGCAACACTTCCACATTTATAGATGTGAGTGGTAGGCTTCCTTGTCACCATAATTTTACATTCAATTTTTCTTTCCAACCTGAATGCCTTCTCCAGTGAATCAGGTTCCCAAACTTGAACCTCATGTTGGATGTTATCCTTTAAAGTCCATACGAAGACATCAATCTTGTGTTCCTATGGAATACCAGTTACCCTTATATTCAATTTTTGGAAGTTCTCAATGTGCTCCACCACTGAACCCTTTTGTTTGAGATTTATCAATTGGCCAAAAAAGGTGTTGCTCTTTGTATCCTCATAATGTGCTATCATTTCCTCCGTAAAAATTGACCAAGTGACAATTTTTTTATTGGAGCAAAGCCATCGATACCATACAAATATATTTTTTTCTAAGTATAAAGTTGCAATGTGTACCTTTTGTGTGTTTTTCACATTATTGAGATCAAAATATTGCTCCATCTGTAGTATCCATGTTACGGGATCCTTTCCATCAAATTTCCTCATATCGATCTTTGGAATATGGTGGGTCTTCCATCCAACATTAGAGTTTATGAAATAACGATTAACATTTATTTTGTTCTCATCATGAGTTTCCTCTACTATATTTCGCCATTAGGAAACATTTCTTGTATAAACTTTGTCAAACCTTCCATGTTTTCTTTTAGATCATTCTTCATGTTTTCCATTTTTTCTTCCATGTCATTCATCTTAGATTCCATGCCAGCTTCCATGCCATCCATCTTAGCTTCCATGCCATTCTTCAAACCATCCATCTTAGCTTCCACGCCTTTCTTCAAACCATCCATCTTAGCTTCCACGCATTTCTTCAAAACTTCCATTTCATTTTTTGTTGCTCTTTGCGAGAGCGAATTTTGGTGCACTTGCTCTTGTAATTTTGATATTTCATGTTGCACTTCTTCATCTTCATGAGTCATAGTAGAACCTTCTGAAGGCTTAATGGGTGTTGAATTATTTTTAGGATGAATTTTAGAACCCAATACTGATATCTATTCTACAATATGCCCTTGGAATCAATTCAAACTGATTCTTCAAACAAGACTTATGCAATTCGAAAAAAAAGACACACCTTTTTCTTTCTTTTGAGGAGCTCAATATTGAAACTGAATTATATCTGTGATTTTAGATCTTCAATATCTGAAATTTGGTCCTATAGTATCCCTCTTAATCTTCTTTCGAATGCCATAGGTCTGACTTGATTTGGATTCTTCAAGGCAAAGTTGTGCCTAATCTCCCACAATGTCCTAATTATGGAATGGTTCAGTAGAGTGAACTTGTACTGCATGCCACATGTCACTTCTTCCTCCTTCGGCTCTGAAATTGATACACAGGAAACTACAGTCCGTGTGATTCCAAACACATTTTATAGAATTCCATTATGATTCTCAGAGAGAGAGTTATGATGATTTTCCCATGGTCACCTATTTGAGATGAAATTTGGGAGCCTGAACAAACCCTAACTTCCACAGATCATATCTCCGAAAATAATTCGAACCAAGATCTAAATTTTTTATATGATGTTCCTTAGGTTTTCAGCTTCGTGTGATAAAAATTTCAACTTCTGAGCCTTCGTAGAAAAAAAGTTATAGTGAAATTTCCACAATGACCTGTATGTAGCAACAAAACCCTAAAATCCAAAGCTCTGATACCAAATGTTATGAAACCAAATCCAAAAATAGAAGAAAAGAGAGATCAACGCCTTATAAATAAGCCACTTCAATGGGAAAACCTCCTGTATATTACATAAATGAACAATTCTTGGATGATACAAATTACCAAAACCTCCTTCTATATATAGGAGTCCATTGGGTCACAATATAATCCTAGCCGACCTAACAATAATAATGTAAGGGCACAATAATAACAATATTGGGGTTACATGGGTACAAAAATAACAATAAGGGGGCTACACTAACAACAATAAGGGACTACACTAGTAGTATAGCGACCTAACATCCTCTATTTGCAGCCATCACTTGACACTCTGGTGCTAGATATAGAAAGCAATTTAATTCCTTCACTATCTTACAATGAATAAAATGATGGGTACTACCCGAATCAATTAACACTATTACATTTTTCTTTTTGATATATCATTCTATATTGAGAGTTTGAGGAGTGTTAATTCCCACCAATGCATTACAATATATGGTCATATTCATTTCTTCTTTCTATGGGGTTGGTTCCTGGTGCATATCCTCTTCTTTTAATGTTTCTTTTTCCCTTTCTTCCTCCTCTTCAAAATCTATGTAAAATAATTTCTTCTCAGCACACTTATGACCTTTAGTGTACTTATGATCAATGAATAAAAAATTAGCCTCTTTGAGGGGGAAAACTCCTTTACATTACATAAATGGACAATTATCGATGTTTTTGTAATGATAAAATTCATGCCAAAATCCCTCTAGTAGTTAATGCTACCTAAGGAAAACACGATGAGTATTTTGTAGCCATTAGCTATGAAACAACTCCAAATCCACCCTTCCTAGAGCGATTAGCTATATCCAAGACTCTTTTGGAGCCTAAGCCTAATTTCTCAAAGGAGTTGAAAAACCTGTATGTTAGGATTCTATTGTATGTCAGGTAAGAATCTCGCCTACCAAATATGATGACCTTAGGAATATGACAATAACTATTTAGATTGGAAAAACAGTTATTCCAAAGACATTGGTTGATTTTGTTTCTGCAATAAATGTAATGACCAGATAAACCTTTGGGTTTCTCTAATATTCCAATATAAGACCAACCCCTATTGTGTTAGAAATGGTTGGTCAATTTAAAATTTAACCAAAAGGAATCCTAAAGTACATTGTGATATCTATATATTCTTAGGAATATCCAGTTGATTTCTTAGTACTACAACCCAAGACCCATTTAGTGGGTCATCCTCCGATTCTTGGAAGAATTTAGTTAACCACAAATAATTCATTCATTAGTTGCAGGTCAACATTTATGATAATATTATATGGGAATACCACAAATAACATCATCCTCTATCCCCTAGGAAAACCAAGTTATGAAAGCCCCTTGTGGGTTGAACTTGAGCCAGAAGGGGATGTTGCACAACCACTCCTAAAAATTGGTAAGGTTAATCCAAAATTCAACATGAAGGAATCATAAAGGACATTTTTATATCTATAGAATGTAAGGAATATTAAGTTTATTTCTTAGTTTTGTAGCCCAAGACTTGTTTAGGGGGAATCCTTTGATTACGGTCAGACCATGGTTAACCACAACGAATGCATTAATTTGTTGTAGGTCAATATCTATGACGATATATTATAGGAATACCACAAATAATCTCATCCTGTATCCCCCATACAAACCAGTAATTGATTATAAAAGCCCCTTTTGGGTTGAACTAGAACCAGAAGAGGATGGTACGCAACAACTCCTCACAATTAGTAAGGCACTTTTCTTTATAGATAAAATAGAGGATAATACTATTAGTAGTTTCATTAGAAATCCTTCTACCCTTAAGCAACCAACATTTCAACTGTTGAATACCATAATGGACCAACCTAATTATGAAAATCATAGTGACAATCTTAATACAAAATATATACAAACTAATCCAAACTCTAATAGAATTCTACTTTAAATTGAGCTTGAGGAGACCCTAAATATCAATCCAAATATTTTCCCCATAGAATCAAAGTGGATGATACAACTATTGTGAGAAAAAAAAGGATGTTTTTACTTTGGATTACATAGATATGAAGGGTACCCCCCCCCGATATTTGTACACATCACATTTATATCAAAGATCATTGTCATCATGATCGTCAACCATGGCATTGAATAAAGCCATCTCTGAAAGACATTGTTAAAAAGGAAATCCAAAAAAGTTTAATTTCTAACTTCATCTATCCAATCCTTCATAGTCGATGGATTTCTCCACTAGTCATTGTTCCCATAAAGAATGGAAAGTGGAGGGCATGTCAAATATAGAGATCTAAATAAAGCCACCCACAAAGACCACTTTCGATTACCTTTTATTGACGAGGTCCTTGAAAATCAGTAAAGAAAGAAAACAAATTCATTCCTTAATGGATATAATGGATATAATGAAATCCAAATTTCTGCTAAGGACCTAAAAAAGACCACTTTTACTTGCCCTTTAGGTGCATTTTCATACTAAGTCTTTCCTTCTGACCCCATATCAATGGATTTTTACAGAGCACTAAGGAAAAGTGGAATAATAGAGATTTACAGTTAACACGACTTTTCACAAGATGAGAAAATTCAATTAAATCCATGTAGATACTCAACTCGAAGCATATAAATGACTTGTAAATAATTAACAAGGTAACAAATCCATGGTTCTACCATTCAGTGAATCCACAATATTTAAGATATCTAGCAGTGAAAGTAATAACAAATTTAAAGAATCCACATATAAATATGCATAATCATTGTAGCATTCATCACAAAAGAAGGACATCAAAACGTTTCAATCCAAATATGAACAACATTATACCTATATGAATAAATTGACATGCTTGGAAATCGAAGGAGGGAATTCAAATCTCCACCCAACCATATAAAATATCTCTTGTAGTCGACTTACCCCAAGTCAAATCAAATTTTTAGGGTCCATTTTATGAAGGGAAATTCACACTAAAATATTGGTGAACACCCAAGAGATTGTTGAATTCATTCTTGTTTTTAGATCCTGGTAATTATTACCTTATGATCAATAATTACACACTTGAAAAATTCTCAACCTTAATTTTTTTTTTTACAATTGAGTAAACAATAGTATATTAATATAAGATATATGAGATAATGATTAATGTCTAATTGTAATTGAGGGTACCGATATTGTTACAGAATAATTTGTCATTGTCCTTGTGTTGGGGCCCTTGTTTTTGATTAGTTTTTGAAATCTTGGCTAGGCCATTTTGAATTTTGACCTTTTTGAGTTGCGACATGAAGACACATGGCAACCGCGACCACGCCGCAACTACCAGGAGTCGTGGAGCTATCAAGGTGGCGCGGAAGCATACGATAGCTGGAGATAGAACATGGACAAGTACAAATGAAGGAAACACATAGTAGAAGACAGAAAGTGGAACGCGCGGATAACAGGAGAGAAGCCGGGAGAAGCTGAAGGAAAGACACAGAGGAACTGATAGTTGCGAGAGCGGGAGAATAAATAACAGTCACCCAGCTGAAAAGAGAAGGATGCTGAAGAGGTTGCGAGGCTTGTGATAGAGGAAGACGCACAGAGCGACTGCAGGAGAATCATGCATGTCCTTCCTATGGTTCCTCTTCTTCTCTATTCTACCTTTCTGTTCCGAAGACCATCTATATCAGATTTGTAAGCTATCATTGATAATGCCATGTAATCATGTGTTGGGCCAAGAGATTAATATAATGGAAGATTGCTGTCAATAAGATGTTTATGTGCCTGTAATGTGTTTATGCTGGTTTAAAATTTTATTTGCGAATATCTGAATGCTTATTAAGTGATCTTGCGTATATAACTCTGTATATGTAATCGATGCACTGTCCTTCATGAGTTGCGAATTTGTTCCTTGCCATTGATCTTATCCCCTTCTGCATGTGGTTGCGGCACACCTCGGGTGAGACTCACTGCTCTCCGGAGCAGGGTGAAAATGCCGGCGTGTTCCTAGACTACATCGGACCCCTTTGTTGGCCACAACTCTTGAACCTGGGTCTTGTCCGCGAGACCTGACTTCTCGCCAAAAAATGGTTCCGTTGCCGGGACCTGCATGTTCTGAGGGGACCTAGATCATGGTATCGAGGATTTTTGAAGGAGAGATACGGTGATGGTGGGATGATCATCTTGACCAGTTCATTGCTCAGCAAGCAGAGCTGACCAAGAAAAAGGAGGCGGCGATCAAGGAGCTTGTTCTTTTCTCTGACTCAGCCAGTGATACGTACAAAATTTTCTGGGGAAGGTTCCCTACGGACCTTTACAATTGGTTGCGGAGGTTACAAGCGATGGTGCCCCAAGAAGGCTTGCGGAAGATAAACCGCAGGTGGGCGCACGAATATCTGGTGGCACTGCACCGGGTGGACACTGAACTGACCCGCGCGGTGGATTTTTGGGTAAGGACCACGTTGGAAGGATACACTGTGGAGTTTGCTGCTGAGTGCTATCAATCCTTCTCGAAAGCCAAGGCTATTTTCCACTCAGGGCTAAGAGGGAAGCTGTTCAAGGAGATTCCGCTGTGGATCAAAGCTCTGATGGTGGATGAAGGGTTGATTGAATTCCACAAACCGAGTATGGAAGCGTAAACCTCCCGTACTGGGGGAAGGGTTGAGGGGACCGATGCTGTGTAGAATGTGAAAGTGGGGAGCGGGGAATGGATGTTGAGGCCGCATGCAAGTTGCGAGAGCGACATGCGCATCGGCGGGCACAGATCGCCGATAGGTGGCGAAGAAGGGTAATGCGAGATTTGAAGAGAAGAGAGATTGAGAGGAAAAATCAGAAGGAGGCGCCTCAGAGGACAGGAACTATGGGTTTGGATACCCGGGAAGAAGACAGGACAGCGGTGGAAGTACAGTGGGTGCATGGGAGCCCAGTGACGCGAGAAAGAGAGATTATGACTAGCGAAGATAACGGAAAGATGCAGCCCGAAGAGAGTTCCGATGACGAATGGCACGACGTGATGCAGCGGATGTTTCAAGATCAGACGACACCCACCCCTCCAGGAAGCCCTGCTTCCCACCTTCTGCATGGCCAGGATCCCGACCTTCCCCTGGTACTGTATCAACCTTTAAGTAATATTTTTATTCAGTTACAAGCATTGAGTTGGTCATACAATAGTTCATCAGCGTCAGTAACATTCGGTAACAGCAGCGTTACTAGTAGTGGTATTTTTCCTAGTGGAACCGTTACGCAACCAGGACCTGGAGGCTTTATCCTGGTTAATTCTCCGCAAGCACACATGGCTGGATCTTTCACCCAGTATCCAGAGTTCTCTGGCCGGGGCAATGATGATGTAGAGCAACACTGGTACCTGTGCGAAGCCATCTGGAGGGCTCGCCAGACGCCAGATGCAGGGAAGTTAATAGAATTCCAAACCACGCTCAGAGAAAGGGCTCTGCGATGGTTTATTAAGTGGTCCGAGGCTCATCCTAACGCCGTAATTGCGGACGTGAAGCGGGATTTTGTCCGCGAATTCAAGCTTCCCTAGACGGACCAGCAGGGCCTATCAGAGCTGTGGGAAATTAAGCAGAAGGAAGGTGAGACCACGTGGGAGTTGATGCGGCGATTCAAGGACGCGATCGGGAAACTTAGCTACCCGATCGATCCAAACCACCAAAGGGACTGGTTCATCAAGGCTCTGCTCCCCTTGACACGAACCCCCCTCACTCAGCAGAAGATTGATAACCTGCAGGACGCTTTGGAGCAGGCCATGAAGATTGAAGCCATGGCGGGCTACCCCCAGGAATATCGGGGGGGGGCGGCCCCGCAAGATCCTTCTTTGATAGGGTTGCAACACCAGATTGCCAGCTTGACTGAAAAGCTCAAGGAGCTTCAGCCAGTGAGACCAGCGCGACCGAATGTTTGGTGTACTCATTGCCTGGTCGAGGGCCACGTCGCAACCGAGTGTCCTCGGTTGCGCGGCGCAGGGGTAGGATCCTCGGTTGCAACTATTCAGGGGGTTCCACCGCCTGGTGGCGGCGCGGCAATAAACCCGCAGGGAGTATACCAGCCGCAACAGACTTACGCGGGGTTCCCACCGCAACCGGGTTCCTCCACCACCGAGTACTGCGAGATTTTCCGGACGCTGGGGCATCCTTCTCGGATGTGCTCGATATTACAGAAGTACTCCACGGTCCCGAATAATGTGTACTGCAAATTTTGCGTGTCCACGACTCACAACACTGAGCAGTGCAGGGCGCTCGACGCACTTGTGGATCGACTGGATCGTCCCTCCTACAGGGTGAACGAGGCTCCGAGGGGAAGAGGCGGAGGCATGCGGGGAGGCCACACAGGCGGACGCGGTCCGGTAAAATGTTACAACTGTGACCAGGAGGGTCACGTGGCTCGAGAATGCCCCCTTCCGCGGCGACCCTGGTGTTCCCAGTGCTGGGTAAACGCCCACACTACAAAGGATTGTCCGGAGCTCATCGAGAAGTGGGAAGAACGGGCGAGGCAGAGGGGAGCGAATCTGATAAACTCAGAGCCGCGAGGGACCGCAACACCAGACATGCAGAATGTCGTGATCGTGACGAGGGGCAGAAAGAAGACTGGAGAGGATGCCCACGGGCAGGAGCCCGCACGAGTGGTTCGGCCGGCATCCCCGAAGAAGTTGATCAGGCCCGAAGTCTAGAAGAAGTATTTCCAGGAGGCAGTTGAGGCGTTCGCCCAGTTGCGGAACGAGGGAGGTTTGGAGGAGCCCATGCAGTCGGAATCTGGGGCGCAGAACGTCGTAGGTACTGTGGTCGAGGATTGGCTCCGGCTATTCCTCAGGATTGTTGACAACGCTGCGCTGCGGCAGCAGCTCAAGCATGCTTTGGACGGAGCACTGCAGGGGCGCACAGAACTTAGAGATCCGGTGGACGCTGGCCCTCAATACGTGCAACGCGTCAAGCGGAACAAGCAATGAACAGGCAAAGAATTCCGGCTTAACACGCAGGTCGCGGGATTCCAAATCAGCGACACCATGTTGGACTTGGGGTCCGATGTCAACATTCTGCCACGAAAGACATGGGAGGCTCTTGGAAGGCCACGGCTAGCCTACTCACCAATCCAACTCAGGATGGCGAACCAGTACTGCATTCTGCCAATCGGCCGGCTCGAGGGTGTCGAGGTCGACGTTGCGGGGGTGAAGACATACACCGATTTTGAGGTTATTGATATCATGGGCGACAAGGATCCCTATCCCGCCTTACTCGGCATTGATTGGGCTTTTGAGAATTACGCCATCATCGACCTTAAAAAGGAGCTGATGATCTTTGAGGATGGGGAGGTACGGGTCACCTAGCCCCTCGACCCGTATCAGGGCCCGCGATATACGGAAACGGTGGACAATCGGGAGGATGCTCAGATGATGGACCACCTTTATCAGATGACCGCAGGGAAGCGGGACGACTATATTAACCCGACCGCGACTGGCTCTGTCAGTTGGCGGAGTGTGCAGAGCTCGGAGCTCAGATCCGAACTCGCTTGGGAAGACTGGCAGCAAGGGGGGTATGAGACCACCACGCGGAGATGTGCCTCCATTGCCCAAGTCCGATGGGTAGGGACTGAGATCCGCGGATATCCCACCTTGTCGAACATGCAAGCAGTCAATACTTTTATTACCAAGGTGGAAGACCTGGTCCCAGCTGAAAGCCGGATGCCTCTTTTGGATGTGGCCTTGCAATCCACGTCGGCCCGATGGTGGAAAAATCACCGCAACACTCTGTTGCGATGGGAGTGCGTGGCGGATGCTCTGCGGGCACGCTTTAAAGAGGACGAAGGACCCTGCAGTATGCTTAAGTATCATGGAACTTCCGACCCGCGACACCATTTGCGGGCCTGCGAGGAACAGTGGCGTAGCACCCGGTACCCTGAGGAGCTGTGGGTCCACAGGTTTATCCACTCCCTAGGCACAATCCCCTAGGCCTGGTACCTAGAGGAAGAGCGGAAACGGGGAACCCGCTCTTGACAGGAAATTGCGGACAAGTTCAATCGGTGCTTCTCATTCGAAGGGGAGACGACGCAGGAGTCTCAGGCCCTACAGGCAATCAAGGAGGTCTTGTTTTTCCGCCAGCCCGAGCCCGACGAGGGCCCGGTTGTGTCACGACCTGAGGTCAGACGCGAGTTGGTTTGTCACCAGATTGACGGAGATCCGGAGGACGATAGTCTGGAGGACCTCAGGCATCTCTATTTTGACGAAAAGGAAGGCGAGTGGAGCATCAGTGAAGAGCCGACGACTGAAGGAGTCCATTTACAGCCGCTAAAGACAAAGAAGCTAAACATTGGAATGGACGAGAAACCTAAGCTCGCAACGGTGGGAGATTACTAGGACGAGGAAACAACAAAAGAAATTTTCAGCCTCCTCCGGGAATACGAAGATTTGTTCCCGTCCTCGGTTGCGGACCTGAAGGGGATCAAGGGGGACCTAGGCGAAATGCGCATCGCGCTGAAACCGGGGGCCAGGCCGGTGAAGCACCGACCCTACCGGTTGAACCCAAGTATCAAAGAGAAGGTCAAGATGGAGATCGACAAGATGTTGGCTGCAGGTCTTATCTTCCCAGTAGAAGAAGCAGAATGGGTGAGTCCCATTGTCATCCAGAACAAGAAGGACAAAGCGGAGATCTGTGTCTGTGTAGACTACCGGAGCCTGAATAATGCTTGCATCCACGATCCGTTTCCCACTCCTTTCAGTGATGAAGTTCTAGACCATGTCGCGGGAAACGAAGCTTATTCCTTCACTAATGGGTTTTCGGGTTACCATCAGGTGCGCATCGCGGAGGAAGACAAAGCAAAGACGACATTCACCACTGAGTGGGGATCATTCGCATACCACGTTATGCCGTTTGGTCTGAAGAACGCACCGGCTGTGTTTTCCCGGATTGTCATTGCTGCTTTCTGGGAGTACATTCACAAGTTCCTGGAGGTCTACATGGACGACTGGACCGTCTACAGCCTGTTGAAGAAACACGCCTCCCTGTTGTGTATTATGTTTGACCGGTGTCGTCAGCTGCAGATTTCCTTGAACTTGAAGAAATGTATTTTTGCAGTTCCATTCGGCACACTCTTGGGTCTACGTTGATCCCGCCAAGGTCACGGTCATCGTCCACATGGAGGCCCCCGAGACTGTGAAGCAGTTGCGGGCACTGCTTGGGCACACAGGATATTACAGGCGGTTTATTTGCAACTATGCAAAGATTACGGCCCCTCTGGAGAAACTGTTGCGGAAGTTAGAGGTGTTCCAGTGGACAGCGGAGTGTAGGAAGGCACTTGACACCTTGAAGGAGAAGTTGGTGACGACACCCATACTTGTTCATCCCGACTGGGATAAGCAGTTCCGTGTGCATATTGATGCGTCCGGTATTGCACTCGGGGCTATATTGGCGCAACCCGGGGAGACGACAGTTGACCACCCCATGTACTTCGCCAGCCGTCGGTTATCGAATGCGGAGAAGAACTACACCACAACCGAGCGGGAGGCGTTGGCGATGGTGTACTCTCTCCAGAAGTTCTGCCACTATCTTCTGGGCGGCAAATTCACATTCTTCACGGACCATTCTGCATTGAAGTATCTGGTGAATAAGCCTGTGTTGGAAGGACAGATCTATCGCTGGCTTCTACTTTTCCAAGAATTCACGTTTGAGGTGATTGTCAAGCCTGGTAGGTTGAATGTTGGTCCCGATCATTTATCCAGGTTGGAGACGGGAGAGAATGAAGGCTCGTTGGACGATCAGCTGCCGGATGCCAACCTCTTCCGAGTAGAAGCAGTACCAGATTACCTGGCTGACATTGCCACTTATTTTACCACGGGACAATGCCCTCAGGATTACACCCCACTCCAGAAAAGCCACCTGGATGTCCGGGCGGCTGACTACCAATTGATCGCGGGGCAGCTATACAATCTGGGCCTTGATGAGGTGTTGCGCAGATGAATTCTTGATCACGAACGAGAAGCGGTGATGTGGGAATGTCACAGTGGTGTTGCGGGAGGGCATGTGTGAAGCGCTGCGATGTTTGCCAGTGGAAGGGAAGGCCTTCGCACCGGGACGAGCTTCCGCTACACCCAGTGCATGTGTTGCGGCCGTTCGAAAAGTGGGCTGTGGATTTCGTAGGTCCCATCGCCCTGGTCGCTAGACACTCCAAGGCCCGGTACATCATTACCGCCACGGATTTCCTCACTCGGTGGGTTGAGGCAGCAGCGGTATGCGACTGCTCGGCAGAGACCGCTGTCCGGTTCATTTTTGAACACATCATCAGCCGGTTTGGCTGCCCACGGAGCTTGACCAGTGATCAAGGTACGCATTTCATTAATGCCATGGTCAAGTCCCTACTGGACGCATTTATGATTCAACATCATAAAAGAAGCCCATACCACCCGCAGGCCAATGGTGCTATGGAAGTGTTCAACAAGATTCTCGAAAAAGGCTTGACTAAAATTTGTAATGCTCAGCGCGACGATTAGGATGAGCGTCTCCCAGCGGCATTGTGGGCCTACCGGACCATGGTGAAACGTTTGACCAACCAGACACCATTCCAGTTGGTGTATGGCCGGGAAGCTGTGATTCCCGCCGAGTTCACTGTACCCAGTCTTTTGATCGCAATGTCTCTCCAGTTCTCAGAAGAGGATTCACTTCGGGAATGCCTCCAGAAGCTACAAGAACTGGATGAGGCCCGATTCCTGGCGGAATTCCACCAGAAGGTTCAGAAGGCCAGGCAGAAAGCGTGGCACGACCGCCACATCAAAACCAAAGCCTTCTAAGTTGGCGGCAAAGTTCTCTTATATGATAGCCGGTTCCAGAAGTTTCCAGGCAAGCTCCAGATGCACTGGTTGGGACCCTACTTTGTCATCGAGATCCGCAACTCAGGAGCCGTTCGGTTGGCACAGCTGGATGGTACATTTCTCCCTGGGTGGGTGAATGGCGCATGCCTGAAACCCTACCAGGAGTAGGTACCTTTCACTTCTCATCAATAACTCTCGCAACCGAGAGAACCCATAGAGTAGCTTAGTCGAATAACTCTCCCACAACCGGGATGAGCATAGGAAGTCTTTTCTGTTCATAGGTAATCTGTCGAATAACCAGTCAGTTGCGGGTACCTCACCACAACCGACTATGGTCGGGGCGGACCAGTCCAGCGTGTCACAGCGCTAGTCCAGCGTGTCGTCCTTGTAGGATCCATCCCCGTGCCAGTGTCAGTCCAGGTCATTTCTGTCAGTCTTTTTTTCAGTCCGTAGGATCGCTCAGATTTGTGTCATAAATTGCCATAAGTAGACAGTAATCATGCCATAATCATTTGCCATCACCCGCAGTTCCCTCAGCCGTCGAGTCCGCCCATCTCCCCATGACGCCGTTAGCAACTGTCAGATTACGCACAGGCATGCGATTGATCGCACGATTCTCGCAGGCAAGAAGGATAGCAAGAATTAATTGCCGTTATGGAGTTTCATCAACTCCGCTCGTGCCAGAGAATGCCATAACTTGCATGGAGACCGATCGCTCGAGGATGACATACCAGTTCAATTTGACAAGTGTAGCGACTCCAGAGCAGTTGAAGCCTCAAAGCACACCGCACCCCGAAGGAAGCTCCCGAAGAATTCTCCAAGTGTACCAGCGCCGCGCCAAGATGCCGAGGGCTCTCTTATACATCCCTAAACCAGTGCTGGACAGCCGAGTCCATTGCGTAGAGTCGCTGGTTGGAAAGTATGACAATGCAGCGTGTATGGACGCCAACCTGTCCAACCCAGCTGAATTCACCCACCTCCATTGGCAGACCTACATGGAGCACCACTACATGCCAGGCAGCAGCTCCAACAGCCGAATGCGCCAAGAATTCAGGGGCCTCCAACATTCGTCCTTGATGAATTTAAGGACTCTTCCGGTTTTTGGAACTACAGGACCAGCCCTGCAATGCACCCAGTTCCTCCTCAGTCGGATACAGAACGGGTCCCTGTGGCTCAATGAAGGAAATCCCAATTCATGCCAAAGACATTCATCGGCTTACAGGGCTGTCTCAAAATGGTGCAGATGTCTCCGCTGCCGGCTAGACATCTTCTAAGCGCGCCCGAAAGTCGGGTGACACAGACCTGTACACCAAGTATGGCACCCGCCGGGGGGGCAAAGGTGCCAAAATTGATTTGATCAATAAGCCAGAAATCTGGTTCGCTTGCTACCTTATCGCTAGCAAGACGATGCGGCACTATACGAAGGGAGAATGCACGTTGGATACAATCTCCATTGTGGAGCACTGTATCCAGGGCATCAGGTTGAATTGGTGCTCTTTTGTGCTAAAAGAACTCTTCGCGGCCTGCGAAGAAAACTACAAGCGCACCACCAGTTTCATTTACGGTTATTTGATTTTAGCTTTCACCATGTGGAAATGGCACCTTCCTCCTGTCCGGACCCCGGCGGAGACTACCGCGAGCCAGCCTCTCGCGATGAAATACACCCCCTGGAAGGTGTCCTCGGACCCCAGCACCAAACAGGTGAACGCGGAAGCGTTTCGGGCGTGGTACGGGTTAATGACAGATGTGGTGGCTCACCAACAACAGGTGCCCAGGCACCTGTTAGATGAGTATAGTGAGCAAGTATGGTTCGGGGTACTCCATAGGCACACTTACCTCCGCCCAACTTGCGTGTCAGACACCACCTTCCACATGGCGCCCCTCAAATTCCAGTTGAATGATGACACCTTTCACCGTGAGGTCTCTGCGTGGCCGGGGGTCACCAAGCACATCCGCAACGGGATCACCCGATACAACTTTGAGCGGATGATGCCGGCGCAGCGGCCTGCCGAGACAGGGGCAGCGGGGTCCTCACAGGTTGCAGCGGGACCTCCGCAGGATGCAGCTGAGACCGCACCGGACTTGCCCGAATCACTGGTCCCCATCGTACAACACCTCAATGCCCAGGTACGACGCCTTAACGTGGCAACCCAAGTTTCTTCAAGTGGTGCCCCTTTATTTCCCTCATTTTCTGAATTTCAGATTGGTCGATCTCTTGCTCCCTCCCATACCTCCCCTCTCACTTCTCCCCTCCCCACCAACCTATTCACCTCTACCACCCCTATCATCACACCGATGGGCGAAACGGGCCCAGAACCTGATCCATCAGACCCCCCTCCATCCAAGAGGGCCTGCATTGCTGTCACAGATCCCGTGGTGGATCTTACGGACGATGATCCACCATCCACTCCACTCACAGTGACTTTGATTCCGGAGGAACCCCTGATCGATCCGTCAGAGTTCCTCAACATTCGCCTCCCCCTTACCTCTTTCACTCCGTCCACTTCCCCCTCCACCGGCCGTCCACCTACCACCTCCTCCAATCCCTCCAACTCATCAGCCACTGTATCAGATCCTCTCATCTGGGAGCTTTTCGGAGGTGACCACGGGGTGGAAGTCACCTCTAGTACTGAAGCCGTAGTACCGCCGGTTGACCCCGTGGCCACATCCCAGGATCCTGTCTCCACTATATCTACCCGGCCAGCCACGGTTGGGGCTGATTCGGCTGACCCTCCCCCAGAGAAGACCACGCAGCAAGACCGGCCGGAGTCCGATATGGCCACCTCAATGCAGTAGTAGACACCGGTCCTTCCTCCTAAGACCTCCAATCGATCAGCGGCCAGTGGCCAACCTTTGCAGGAACGGATGCCGGAGCAGGGTGCTTCCGGAACGGCCAATGTAGAAACATGGGGTACAGGGCAGCTGTACCTACTCATTCAGCGGGCGGCCCTAAAGGCCGAATAGATTCATTCAGAGCTGCAGCAGCGGTGCATTGAGCAGCACCACCAAATCACAGCGCTTACTGAACAACGCGATCAGCTGAACAACGAGAAGACCTACCTACAGGAGCAGGTCACCATTGCTGCTCAGGCGTTCTCCAGCCTATGGCCCGCTGCAAGGGCTCATCATGCCCCACTTCCTGACAATATAGCGGAGGAAAGTGTAGCAGCCCAGGCTTACCACCTTCGGACTGCTTTCACTGGTCTATGCAGGGAGAATCAGGAACTCCAAGCGGCGTTAGCTGCACGGCCTACCCTTCCTGATCCACAGATTGTCTACTCAGAACAGGTGGCTTCCAAGCAGACTTAGGCAGCTTGTATGCAGGCGACTCTTCATTCCACTGTGGGCGAGGCTTACGCCCTCCTGCGAAGTCTGCAGGAGTGCTCACTCGCCCTCACTGTCAAAACACAGCCTATCTCTGCCCAGCTGCAACAAATTTCCCGTGAAATTCAGGATACCGCGGACCCAACACGGTTAGATCAGCTCTATGCCTAGGCGGGCGAGCTTGAAATTCAAATGCAACAGACTGAGGCTGACTCGGCGGCGGCCAAACAGGTCATTCGGGAAATCCGTCTGCCCATTCGAGCCAGTGCCGAATCCATACACAAGCTGGATGCCCAGGCCGAGACCCAGCTTGCCACGTTGTTCGGGGCTGTCCCGACGACTCTAGAAGAGGCCGCCGCCACCAGGATCTCGGAAGAAGCAGACTTGCTCATGTAGGAATGGCAGCAAGCGGTATCGAAATTCACTGGGCTTAGAGATGCAGTGCTCCGCAGGGTCCCGGAGTTGGGGCCCTTGTTTGAAAAACCGCATGGCGGAGCACAGCAGGAAAGGCCGCGGGACGAAGGCATAGCAGAACAGGGCACAGGAGCCAGCGGGGCAATGGAAGTGGAGACTGTTATTTGTGATTGACTCGTGGACGAGTCAAGGAATTGTGGTTGGGGCCTGTTGGGGCCCTTGTTTTTGATTGTTTTTGAAATCTTGGTTAGAACATTTTGAATTTTGACCTTTTTGAGTTGCGGCATGAAGACACATGGAAATCGCGACTGCGTCGCAACTACCAGGAGTCGTGGAGCTATCAAGGTGGTGCGGAAGCATGCGATAGCTGGAGATAGAACATGCACAAGTACAGATGAAGGAAACACACAGCAGAAGACAGAAAGTGGAACACGCAGATAGCAGGAGAGAAGCTGGGAGCAGCTGAGGAAAAGACACAGAGGAACTGATAGTTGCGAGAGCGGGTGAATAAATAACAGTCACCCAGCTGGAAGAAAGGGAGGATGAAGAGGTTGCGAGGCTCATACAGGGGAAGACGCACAGATCGACTGTGGAAGAATCATGCATGACCTTCCTAGGGTTCCTCATCTTCTCTATTCTACCTTTCTGTTCCGAAATCTATCTGTATCAGATTTGTAAGCTATCATTGAGAATGCCATGTAATCATGTGTTTGGCCAAGAGATTAATACAATGGAAGGTTGTTGTCTCAATAAGATGTTTACATGCCTGTAATGTGTTTATGCTGGTTTAAAATTTTATTTGCAAATGTCTGAATGCTTATTAAGTGATCTTGCGTATATAACTCTGTATATGTAATCGATGCACTGTCCTTCATGAGTTGCGAATTTGTTCCTTGCCATTGATCTCATCCCCTTCTGCATGTGGTTGCGGCACGCCTCGGGTGAGACGCACTGCTCTCCAGAGCAGGGTGAAAATGCCGGCGTGTTCCTAGACTACACCGGACCCCTTTGTTGGCCACAACTCTTGAACCTAGGTCTTGTCCGCGAGACCTGACTTCTCGCCAACAAGATGGGGAAGGAGGGAGTTGGGATCCCTATTATTATGGGATTGGCCCTATCAACAAGGAAGGTTCCATAGAAGGTGGCAAAACTACTTCCCTTCCATAGAACTCCCGCAGCCAAACCTCCCAACTCAAGATAGGCAAGGGTTGTGAGTTTGTTTGAACTCAACTTCCGCCATCCATATTTAAAAAACAGTCCCTAAAATGGGTGGCGCGATTGCTGCTCTATGACAGAGCGCCAAGTGGCGCGACCTCTTTACAGAATTTCCCTGATTGGCGCGAGCACTGAACTGTCTACCCGCGCCAATGCAAAAAGAGCTGTTTTTCATGGATTTTGCAAGGAGATGTCTCAAGGGGAAATGAAGCTCATACTCAGAGGGATGCAATGATGATATTTTCAGTGCATGACAGTGTTCACAGGTCACGTTATGGGTCCTCCATTGTGCGGGACGGGGAATGGTAGGGACGGTGACAAATTACTGTGTAACACCTCCAGATGTCACACTCTTTCAGAGGTGACATATCTGGTAAAAGCCCTCCCAGTCAATCTCTGGTTAGAGTTTGTTGTGTTTGGAAGATGCCCTTGAAAAGGGGAATCTCATAAGCACTGTGGTGGACAGTGTACCCTCCAGAAGCATCCTAAACCCTCCACCTGGCGACTCCATAACTCCTTAAAGATCAAAGACTCCACTGGTGATCAGTAGGCTTGCTGATTATCTTGGTTCACATAAGACTCCACTGGGAGACCAGAGCCCAATACAACATTAGCCATTATAGAAGTAACAAGTAGGGTTAAGTTGCTTGGTTAGAAAACAACATTCTAGCTTCAAGAACCATTCACACAAGAGCTTATCCTAACCCAAACCCCCTTGAAATAGTTGACAACCCTGAGAGCATCTTCAAGAGATCTCCTACACCTAAACAAACAACTATTTCCAGCCACATCCATAGAGCTAACTCTGCACCAGAAGACTTTACAGCTCTATCAGACCCATTTTTTGACCTAGACCTACCAAGAAGATTACTAAGAACTAGGTCATTCAGTGTCCTAGACCAGCCATACCTTGAGCTCCCTGGTTCACCACCTCAAAGTGGTAAACACCCTGGGGATAGACAGACCCCTCCATCTACACCTCCTGATATTCACTTCATTCAAAACTTGGGGCTCTGCCACCCTAAATCTTCCCAACAAGCTTCTGTTGGTCCTGGCATCCCTGTCATCCATATACCAGCTGCTCAAGCTAACCCTTTGCCCCATCAAAACATCATCATGGCAGCCTGGTATGCACCTCTGATTTTACCCCAGCCTCTAGTACCCTTACCTAATGATTATCAATCAAAGATCCCACACTTCACTGCAAAAGAGTCCACCACAGCTCAGCACCAAGTGATAGATTCCTTTGGCTACATAGAAATAGATGATGAAACAGTCAAAATGAGAATATTTTCCCAGAGCTTAGGAGGGGATGTGAAGAAATGGTTCAAAATCTTACCTCCTAATAGTATCCAAGACCTTCCCGCTTTATATCAGAATTTCATAAAAAAATGGGAAGTTAAGGCTAACCCTCTCCAAATCCTAGCAGAATACAAGAACCTAAAAAGAAATGCAGGAGAAAGTGTTCCGGACTACTCTACAAGGTTTAACAACGTTTATAATGCTCTTCCACCACACATGAAACATCCCCTAGGTATGGTACTAGTGAAATACCCTGAAGGTTTGGATGCTGACATGGCCTACCAACTTAGGGAGATGGATTACAACACATTGGAAGACATGCAAAAAGGAGCAGTGAGTGTAGAGGCAAATCTGATTGAGAAAAAAGCAAGATTGAGAGCTGAGAAAAGGGTAACGTATAGAGATGACAATGTAGCTTCCACATCTAACCCCAATAATGACCGCATGTCCAAAAACATGGAGAAGCTACAACAAATGGTGGAAAAAATGGTTGTCACAGTTAGTAACCTAAATAGAAATCAACACCATAACCAGAACCAGAACTTTAGAAGAAACAATGCCACCCCCAACAGACAAAGAGAATCATATCAGCAATTTATTCCCCCATTCCAAGAGAAAATTTTATATGAAGATGAGGGAATCGTAGAAGAGTCTGAGGGGACCACCATAAACTTGCTTGAAACGGAAGATTCAATCCACAACTGTTCCACAAAAGAATATTAGCCCTCACCCTCATATTGGGATGAGGAAAGATCTGAATCTGAGGATTACAGACTTGGATTTGAAGATGCCAACATGCAGGTCAGACAGTATGAACTTAGGAGCAAGAAAAGCCTAGATAATTCCAAACCCAAAATTTCTGATATTACCATCAAAAAAAGACTTGAGAGATCCTCTAAAGAAACTGCTGAAAGTAACAAATCAGCAGCTGAAAGTTCTAGGAAAAACAAAGAGAAAGACAACCAAAACAATGATAAACAAAGCCAACCAACTAGCAGTACTAACACTGCAGTTAGTGCTCCTGATAAAACTGTCATCAATACTATACATAACGAGAATCAGCACACTGATTCAGCCACTAAGGTAGTGGTTAACAAAACAGAATTAAACATTCCAAAGAATCAGTCCACTTTCAATTTGGAGAGTGAGATTGCAAAAATTAAAATCTCTGTCCCACTCTCTGAGCTGGCCACTCAGGATGTATATAAAGGCCAAATTTTGAAAGCATTAAATTTAGGAGAGAACAATGACAATGTAAATCTAAGTGATGATCAACCTACCCTTCTGTTTGGTCCAAAGATAGAAGGAAAGTTTCAGGAAGGGGTAGTGCCTCCTTTTTATATTAGTCTTAATATCCATGATAAGATTCTCCACAATGCAATGCATGATTTTGGGGCATCACACAACCTGATGCCTAAAATAGTGATGGAAAGATTAGGCCTAGAGATAACCCGTCCCTATAAAACCTATATTCATTTGACTCTAGTAGAGTAAAGTGTCTTGGCCTAATCAAAGACCTGTGTGTAAGCCTTACCCAGATTCCAGCAAAATGTATGGTCATGGATGTTGTGGTGGCAAATGTGCCACCCAAGTATGGCATGTTATTGTCAATATCATGGGGAGCCAAGCTGCAAGGCACAATGCAGATGGATGGGGCCTATGCCACAATCCCAATCTTTGGCCAACTTAGAAGACTGTACAGAGAGGCACAAATGAAATTTCTGGTCAGTAGCCCCGAAAAGCCTAAAAATTAACCTTTATACTCTGTACATACAGACCTTGACTCCTTCATCCTCTGTAATGAAAAATCCTTAGAAGGGTCAGAGTCCAAAAACAGAGATACAAATAAGGAAACAAAGCCCATGGACTTTAACATAATGGCTGCTCTAGACTCAGAGGAGAATGATATAGAAAACTCGAAACAGTGCACTGAAACAAAAACTCAGAGCGAACCTGAAACAGAATGCAATCAGCCGATTAGTCACCCTTCATAAGTTCATAAACCACACCAAGAACGAAATGATGATAAACCCGAGAGCGAACCTTTATGGGAAATGAATTTCGATGGGTCATGCACCAAGAGAGCTACAGGTGCAGGAGTGTGGATACATAATACAGAGAGTGACTATGCAGAGAGCCATGCATGTAACCTGCATTTCAAATGTACAAACAACATCGCAGAGTATGAGGCTCTGATCCTAGGCTTAAAACTGCTAAAGAAATTAGGATCTCGTAGGATAACCGTGCATGGAGAGTCTGAGCTGATCATTAGGCAGGTAAATGGTGAATACACAGCAAAAAATCCTAGACTGAGAGCATATAGAAATGACACTATGGATCTCTTGAAAACCTTTGTAGAATATGACCTGGTGTTTGTCCCTAGAGGTCAAAACGAAATTGCAAATGGATTAGCCTGTGTGGCTAGTTCTTATCACAAGCCTCCCAGCGACCAACAGATCATCATTCAGACCAAATTCAGACCTATAGTGCTGGACAATGAAAAATATTGGCAGGTCTTTGAGGGTGATAAACAGATTGACGATTTCCTAGTAGGCAGAAACAAGTTTGAATTTTCTGATTCAGAATCTAAATCTGACAGTAGCTGCCTAAGTGAAGAGTCCTCAGATGAGGAAGAAACACCCTGTAATATAGAAATAAACACTTTAAATGAACAGATTGGAAATCCGAACAAAAAAATGTGAAAACGCAGATAGTGAAGAAGTAGAGGTGTTGCAGACCAAGGATAAGAACATACCTCGAGGTCTGGCACCTTTAGAAGACCTTTCTGACTTCGATGATGTAGCAAAAAATCCCACTATAGAACATGCAGACTCTGATGTCGAGGAATGCAACATAGGCACTGAAGATAAACCCAAGATGATCAAATTGGCTAAGTCCCTGCCTGCAAACATGAAAAATAAATAGATTGACCTATTCAAGGAATTCATTGATGTGTTTGCTTGGAGTTATGAGGACTTAAGGGCCTATGACACAAACATCATACAGCATAAAATACCCTTGAAAGAAAATCAGAAGCCCTTCAGACAAAAACTTCGCAAAATAAACCCAAAACAATTTCCTACAGTGGAAAAAGAGATTAAGAAGATGCATGAGGCAGGTATAATTGTGCCGGTGAGGTTCTCTCATTGGGTATCAAACCTAGTGGCTGTGAGAAAGAAAACAGGGGAGATCAAATTGTGCATAGATTTCGGGAATCTTAATAGAGCCTCACTCAAAGACAATTACCCATTGCCAAAAATGGAACATATTCTTCAGAGGGTAGTAGGTTCTAAAAGGATCTCCCTGCTAGATGGTTTTTCAGGTTACAACCAAGTTTTAGTACTCCCATAAGACCAACTGAAGACCACTTTTACCACTCCATGGGGCACTTTTATGTATGTAAAGATGCCTTTTGGATTGATGAATGCTGGTGCAACCTTCCAAAGAGCAATGGACATAGCTTTTTAAGATGAAATAGGACACTTCATTTTCATCTATTTGGATGACATAACAGTCTATTCCAAGACTGAGGAAGAACACCTAGAACACCTGAGAAGAGTGTTTGAAAAATGTAGAAGGTTTGGTCTGTCACTAAATCCTAAAAAGACTATATTTGGGTTGCAAGAAGGTAAGCTTCTTGGAAACATCATATCTGAGAAAGGGATTAGGATAGATCCACAAAGAGTTGAGGGAATACTACAAATCACACACCCGAGAAACATCAAGGAGTTACAGTCCTTTATTGGGAAAATCAACTTCCTCAGGAGGTTTATTCCCAACTTAGTTGAACACCTTAGAAATATGACCAACATGCTGAAGAAAGGTGTAGGAGTTAAGTGGACTGTTGAAGCTAAGAAATCTTTTGAATCAGTTAAACTTGCACTCACCCAGGCTCCTGTCCTAATCAGCCCAAATTTCTCAAAAGATTTCTTGATTTTTTCATTTGCCTCCAAGCATACGATAGCTGCAGTTCTACTACAGAAAAATCCAGAGGGAATGGAACATCCCATTTCTTTCTTCAGCAAAGCACTCAGAGACGCACCCTTGAAATACAACATTATGGAAAAATATGCCTATGCTTTGGTTAAGGCCTTGAAAGAATTTAGGGTGTACATATTGCATTCCCACACCATAGCCTATGTACCCAACATAGTGGTTAAAGACATCTTGTCCCAAGAACCAGATGGGAAGAGGGGAAAATGGATTTCTGTGATCTTAGAGTACGACCTTGAGATAAAACCCACCAAACTGATCAAAGGTTGGGGCCTAGCTCAACTAATGGCTGAATCAAATCTACAAGCCCTAGACATTAACATGGTAGATGCCTTGGATGAGCAGCAGGGATTACCTGATCCCACTGTTGAGGAGAAGTTTTAGAGCTCTCCTTGGTATTCTGACATTCTGTATGTGCTTACACACCTCAATGCCCCTCCTGAACTATAGACCAAGGCCAGATTCTTAAAGCTAAAATCCAGGAGCTATTGCATAATGAATGAAGGCTTATACTGGAAAAATCCAAATGGCCTATTGCTTAAATGTTTGCCTGAGTCTGAAGCAGAAAGGATTAAGCAAGAATTCCATGCAGGAGAGTGTGGAGGCCACCTGAACTAGAAAGCCACTGCAAACAAAATACTCAGAGCTGGCTACTATTGGCCTACACTCTTCAATGATATCCATAAGATGGTAATTGCTTACCACAAATGCCAGATTTTTGAAGGCAAAAGAAAACTCCTTCCCTTACCTCTACAACCCATCACTGTTGAAGGTCCCTTTATGCAATGGGGCCTATATTTCATAGGAGAAATTCATCCTGCTTCCTCTGCATAACACAAATGGATCTTAACAGCCACAGACTACTTCACTAAGTGGATAGAGGCCATACCTACTAGGAATTCCACAGATTCAGTCATAATTAGGTTCCTAGAAGGTCATATCCTCTCTCGGTTTGGCTACCCAAGGAAAATAATCACTGATAATGCTGCTGCTTTTGGATCCAAGAAAATGGTTGATTTTTGTCACAGGTATAAAAAAGCACTCAGTCATTCAACTGCCTATTACCCTAAAGGTAATGGATTAGCTGAATCATCAAACAAGAGCCTGGTGACCATCATCAAAAGGCTGCTAGAAGAGAACAAAAATTCATGGCATAACAAGTTAGTGCATGCCCTGTGGGCTGATAGGCTTACAACAAATAAATCCATTGGCATGTCACCATATCATCTTGTCTATGGAACAGAAGCAGTGTTTCCCACCAGCCTTGGAATACCAGTGATTAAACTTGTTCAAGAAATACAAACAGAAGAAGATAGCATGGTGAGGAGAATAAACTAGACAATTCATCTCCAACAAACAAGGGAAGAGGTCTATAACATAGCTATCAAGGTCCAGGAAAATATAAATAAGTTATTTGACAAAATAACTACGGCTTCTGATTTCAAAGTTGGAGATAAAGTTCTGAAGTGGGACTCAAGGAAGGAGGACAAAGGAAAGCACGGAAAGTTTGACAGTTTGTGGCAAGGTCCCTACATCATCCAGGCCAATGTGGGTCCAAATTCCTTTTTTCTACAAGAGTTAGATGGTACAGAGCTGTTTTTGGGTCCTGTCAATGGCAGGATGCTCAAACACTACTTCTGCTGATTTCCAATTTCCAGTTTCCATTTCCATTGTACATACCATTGCAGTGTTTGTTTTCAAGAAAAAGAGACAATGTTCCAAAAAAAAAAAAAAGTAGAGATAGCTGGTTCAAACATGCCCAAAACCTAGACCAGCAAAGAAGAAAGAAGAATCAGCTCTAACAAGCCCAAAATCAGAGCTGAGATGAAGGATAGAAAGTGACTCTAACAAGCTCAAAAATTGAGTCACTAAGAAAGAAGGATGCTTCAAACTTCAAATTTCAAGCCTTCAAAGTTTTGTTTTCAGTTTTCTGCAAGTTTTTGTCCATGTGCAACTGTCTGTATGCCTTGGATCCACAACAAACTAGACTGTCTAATCCTAGTTTGACTGTTTTTAAATTTTTGTTGTAGAATGTAGAGAAGAAGTCTGCTGGACAGTCTAATCCCAACAGATATTAGACTAGGTAGAGAAACATGTGAGACCAACAGTTTAATCTGGTCTCATGGAGTAATAAGGGTAGAAATAGAATAGGTTTATTTTCTTATTTGTAAAAAATAAAAATGATGTAAGGGGTCTTCTAGTCCAAATGCACCCTATAAGAAGAAAAAATGCTAGGATTGTAGGATGGGTAGGTAGATTGTTTGGGAATGTTTCTGCTGATCTATCATATTTGTGGCAGCTATAAATCAACGAAGAAAGATGGCTCAAGGTACCAAGCATCTGGCCTACTCCGAAGATATATTCTCTGAATTCTTGACTCCTTCAAGAAGAAGCCATCCCCATGTGGAGCCACTGTTAGCCCCACTATAAATTTTTGACAAGCAAACAGGGGGCTAAAATGTTTTCGAGTCTTCAATAAATGCATTTCCTCTAAAAATACATCATCCTTGAAGTCTCCTGTGCCTTCGCCTCTGATAAATTCCCTCTGCTGACTCCCATTATAAGGTCTCACTGATTGAAAAAATTGTGCTCCTAAAGGCCTACTTCTGCCCCTTGTACCCCTGCAGAACGCCCCATTTTAACCTTTGTTTTCCCCTTGTCAAATTCCCCTTTGATCCCCTAAATCCTCCCAAAATCCCCTTTACATCCTACACACACCCCTTGTTTGGCCTATTTTCCCCTTTTTCCCTCTATCGTTACCTATTTCTGCCCTCAAAATGCATTAAAAATTAGCCAAAACCTACATTTGTACATATATGGGTCTTAGCCCCCTTCAGGCTAGCCCCCTAAACTGTTCCACCATGTGACTCGGGCACCAAGACCAGGCGCCAAGGCAAAAGACACTTATTGCAGAGTCCATATCGGGCGCGTTTTAAATCGTTGATCTGTATAGATCAGACGATCGTCGCATCCCCACAACGTCTGCCGTTAAACCCATTCACTCCTCTGATCGCATCATCCACCATTCATTTACCCGCAGATCAATGGTCCGGAGTTCACCTGCCCTATGGTCCCCGCGCCGCGCACTGTTTAAAAACCGGTGGTATCCATCGCACCGCGTTTGGAGGATGGGCGGTAATTTTATTTTCGGAGCGATTCCACTCACCGCCTGACACGTGGCTCCATCACTATTTCAAAACCGCCCCCCCATCACGCGTTATCGTTCGACCTTTGACCCAGCGTGATATTCATATCAACCATCCGATCTGGGGATCTCCATCCAATGGTAATCGCACCCCAAAGATGCGCGGGGGATAACCTAAAGCATCCATACCCCTGGCCCACCGTCCGTCGCCCTCTGACACGTTTTCCACCGTCGATCTCCTCCTGAGATCGGACGGTCCAGATTTAAAGTCAGCCCCGCAATCAACTGGGTCCCGCCACGTCACCTCTCCATGTTTTTTTATCACGTTGTCCTCCACCCTCCTTATATTTCATTCATATTTCATTTAGAGGTCATTTTTCAAAGGTTTGCATTTAAATTTTTCGCCACAGTCCGCCAGCTTTCACCATGGCCTTCTTCCACTGTTACGCTGTATTTTCCGCCATCACCCTACACTATTCCACCATCTCATTGGTCTACATGGTCATTCTCATCGCCCCCGCTGCATCCGTCCATCCCCATGCATGGTTTTCCTAACGTGTTTGTGTGTTTTGCAGGGTTACAGACAGGCGGATAACTGCCATGATTCGTACGCACTATTGTAATGGCACAGTGCACAGAGGAAGCTAAATTCAGAGCCTGGTATTACAGGAAAATGTCCGGAAAGGTGTCTGCAACATAAATTTCATTAAAGGACAGAGTTCGAACTCTGCAAAACCCCTCTAGCGCCATTAAAGCTCAGTTTTTCGCTGACAGAGACAGTTGAAAGCGACAAGGAGTATCAGTGAGAGAATTAAAGGTCTAAGGCACATTATTGAAGATCTCAAGCCTTAGATCCAGTGTTTAAAGGGCAAGGTACCAGAATCGAAGGCCCCGTGGATTGCTCAGAAGGTCCAGTGCACAGAAAACCATAATAGTAGGGTTTTGACATCAGCAGAATGTTCTTTCGTCTAAGGAAAAGTTGCCCATACAGTCTGTATTCTATACCGTGTTCTAGGGAGATTTGCGGTCCTGAAAATAGTCCTGATGCTATCAGAGAATTTGATTCACAGTATGGTAGACCCTAGTGTTAATATTTCCTAAATCTACCTTAGGCTGAAAGAAGGCAGAGTTCAGGGTAACATCAAACCACGCTCAGTCTGGTAGATAGCCCTACCAGATCAGGAGAGGGCTCTCTCCGAGTCAATCTCAGCAAAGATAATCAGTAAGGCTTGAGATGACTTGAAATAAAATCTGATTTTAGGCTAGGTATATAAGTAAAGGAGTTTGATCTTGATTTTGAGGGTTTTTTTGGAATCAAAGGGAAAGGCAGTTTTGGGTCTGGGGATGAGGCTTAGTTTTTTCAGAGTTCTGAATGGGGCAAGGAAGGAAATTGTTTTGATTCTTTGGATTGAATGAATGGATAGTTCATACCGGTGAGGAGGTTAAGAGGGCAAGAGGCTTTCCAGAATCCTCTTCAAACAGATGAAAACATGGAAAATTAAACAAAACTGAAGGCAGAGAAAAGCAATCTAATGAATTACACCTTTATCACTCATTTGTTTAATTTAAGAAGAAAGTAGAAGGGAAATGATACACATAAAAACATCAGTGAACTTACAATCACATAGAGAAACACATCATCAAAACACAGAGCCACATGGATCCCAAAGAGTGCTGCAAACCCTGGTCTATTCCTTTGCCAAAATTGCAGAGATGAAATGTACAATGAAGTGCCAAGCAATCCCAAGTGTCCAACCCTGAAAATGACTGAAGAATTACAAGATATAGACAAGCCTAACTCATCCCCATGCCTCTATGGGTCAAGCTCACCATTCTAGGAGCTATTTCAACCATATCTAAACTAAGAACTAGAAAATAGGCAATGAAACAACTTGCCTCTATATGATAGGAAACTGATTCATTCACATACATTTCACTTTTTAGTGAATGAATCTACTAGGATGAGTAAAAATTTGCCAAAATTACATCAATTTACATCAAGAGTTACATGAAAAAGTCAAACTAGCCAAAACTAGGCGAAAATCTGAGCTGTTGAGTGAAAAATAGGCCAAATTTCCCAATGCGCTGCGCTTGAAATCTCTATGCGTAGCACAACTTTGAGGCTGATTTTGAAATGATTGACAATGGTTTTTCCTAAACTTGCCATTAACATTTCACCATTAAAATGTTTCATTCACCCCAAATAATTACTCCATTGTGCAGATATATATCATTAACCATCATAAAATAAAACTATGTGGAAAGAACAATACCATCATCATCATCTAAGCAACAGAAAGTAAAAAGATCAAAGGAAGAGAAGCATGAACACATAGAGACACCAGGACTGGTTCGAGACCAGGGAAAAACCCACTATGGGGAAAACCCTTGGAAGTTCTTCTTCTTAGATCTTCATTGAATGATTCAGCAACAAGAGTACAATTATCCATGAGTACATATCTTTACTATGCAGAAAAAAAATAGCATATAATCGCTAAAACCATACCCATACTTATGCATGAAGGAAACTAAATCTGAGAACTGAAATGCACTGACACTAGTTGTAGAAAACTGATGAACATGACTAATAATGAATGAGGACTAAAGTTACATATGTAGCGGAAACAAACAGATCTGATCTACAGATAAACATATCTACAGTACCAAAACTAGAATCTGAAAGATCACCAAGTCACCTTGATTCTGAAGTCCTAGATCTGAATCCAGGAGACGTCAATGATTGCTCTGACATAGTTGTGATTGAACGACTAAAGTCTGGAAGTGTTGCACAATCAACTAAAGGTGAACCAAATTAGATCTGCCTAGTAACTCTCTAATTCATGGCCTTAACATGATCAACCCACGACTTTGGAGCTCTGAGACGCTACCATAACATTCTGAGCCCTTGGCTATGCTTCAGATCAACCTGATCTGACTTCAAGGCTTTGGGCGCACCCTTAAAAAGTCATGCCAGTAGCTTTGGCACCTTGGAAATGGGCACAACACTCCCTACCTGTGGCTCTACTGACCTAGAATGCTACTTGGGCCTTTCTTGCTCGCATATTTTCTTCAATAGACTTAGATCTGAAATATGATCCCGATCCAATGCGTGCCATTGTGCGAGCTCCTTCTGACGTACCTTTGCAAGCCAAGAAACCGAAAATATGACCAAAAATGAAAATAGCATGGAGAAGATCTCATGAGAGAATGTGTTCAAATTAAATTGAGGTCGCCTCTATTTATAACTTTTTGAGTGACCGCTTGGGGCTTTGACCGAATCAACATGCGGTTAGGCCAACCCATAAAATATTAAATTAATTCATCACTTAACTTCTTCTTAACTGATTGGGGAAATCTATAGGTCGATTTTGATCCTCTCAAAAAGAGGAATCTAATTAAATTATTATCTTAATCATCTGAGTTATCCAATGTGGAATTTACCTTAGTTGAAAAAATTAACACTTCCTCTAAACTAGGAAGAATTCTACTTTTCAATGTCTACATCTAGTTCTCTGCATCATGGAATCATCACGGCTCAACACAATTTGTTGATATATGTTCATCATTCAATATGCCATTCTGATATTCATGTATCATCACATGTCGTCACTGAACACCTCTATCATGTAGTTGTCATGCTGATAACCTTTCTCATTACAAATTATCAATGTACTATTCATGCTTACTTTTGCTTATCTCTTGATTGTTTCTACTTGTATGTTGAACATTATTGGATATAGAAGAATAATTTTTCATCGAAGGTGAGATTGGGCTACCACTCTTCATTCATCAATATTTCCTTATGGAGTCTTTGACATTGGGATATTACCCAGAATATCATCAACAGAGAGCATATCAACAGGGAGTACATCACAACTGGTAACCGCATCAGGGAGCGCATCTCCCAGAATATCATGGGGGAGCTATACCTCTACAACCCCATATCTAGAAAATAGGATACCCATCCATGCAGGGGAGATCATATTGACCCTGGTGTTGCATCAGGGAGCTTACTCTCAATCCGGAATCGCATAGGGTTATTTCACATCGGGGACCTCACTCTCAACCCGAAATCACATAGGTTCATTCCATCCCATCCTATTTCCTATTGATCTTCCCATCGATGACCCTGAATAGTCATGTAGTAGAACACTTGCATCATAATCCTACTTGGATGAGATACCCAACTTACCAAGAGGTAAGTATCACATGCCTCCAAGCCTTCTCAATTTTTGGCCAAACGGAGAGGTATTCCCAACAAGCCCTGCTTGTGGGTATGATGCCAAGTGGGGTATCCTCTACAATGACCAAAGGTGGAGGAGATACTCGACTTTTCAAAACGGACAAGGATAACACACATCCCATAGGTGACAGATAGGGAACATGCCCTATTTTCCAGAGTTCCCTCAACCTTAGGAGCCCTCTATCTCAATTCCTCTTTCTGGGAGCTCAAACGGAGAGGAAGAGTTGGCAGAGTTTCCTAGATCAGCGCTGCTCTCATATGGTATCTACTGATTCATGTACCTACAGGACATCAAATCAAGTGCTATTTTACAACATGCATAATCATGTAAATCACAACAAGATACCAAAACCATCCTCCCTCTCATGGAGGTGTCAAATGCGCATGAATACCATAATCATCCTCCCTCTCACGGACGTTACATGGATACTATAACCATCCTCCCTCTCACGGAGGTGTCAATCACAAGCCTCAGCTTGTCTCAAATAGTTGTGATGTCTCAAATGGAGAAATCATAGTTCCAACTATACATATTTGGGATTCTCTATCCATGTCTTATCCAGATCATACTTGATCGTCTCTCTAAGGAGCTTATACATCATGCCTCACATCTAGCCTTTCTAACAACATTATATCCAACCTCGGTCTTGCTATGGAACTCTCATCCAAGATATCATGGAAAATCTCATACTAAGGAAACATCCAAATGTGATCATCAGTACTAATCCAAAACATCATTAGTTCATTCATGCAACTACATATCATGGGAGAAATATCTCAACCAAATAAAAGATGTTTGGTGGAAATTTTGATTGAAGCGGCTCAATCATGAATTCAGTCATGTTCTATACACATCAAAAACAAAACATCAATGCTTCAACCAACTAACAGATGCCATATCACATTCAATCAACATTTGAATTTTAAATCAGAGTATCCAAGGATTTACATTACACAAAGAAATTTCAACAATCTTGTTATATGAAATTTCTTTCCCAAATTCCAGAAATCAATTCATCCTGCCATGATACACCATTTTGTTATTCAGAAGCCATCTCTTACTTAGATTTTCAGTGGCTTATCATTTGTTAAGGATAGACTTATCAGTATGTATAATCAAATCCACAATCAATATCAAGACCATACCTTAGAACTCATTATCCTGACTTCATCGGATAACAAACACATATAAACAAATCTGAATCAAGGAGTTTCCATCACGCAACACTATCTATGATCCTAAGGCCTTATCATGCCAACATATCTAACCTTACTCAAATCAATGTTGTGTTAACTAAATCGGCTCATCCAAGTTTAGAAGTTAGTCACAACTATTATTAAAGACATTGATTTCATAGTTATCAATTCTTTCAAGCAGATACAGGTAGCACACATATCAATTATTGACTTCATTTCATTTCAAGCTCTCAAGTTTTTCATTTAACATGTCATTATAGGTCATTTCCATTATTAGATGTAAGTGCATACACATCAAGATTAATTCATGCATGTTCATTCTAAATCACAACAACAATTGTGTTAGGAACAAGGAGGCCAACATAGAACCATATGTATGTATTCTCACATACGACACTAAAGGTCACTATGTCCACATAACATATTCATCTGGGAAAATCAACCATCGTCAGATCAAATCATGTAAAATCCAAATTTTCAATAATGGTAAGATCTATAAATCTAGACATGTATTCAATCATTAAGCATCATGTCAAAAGTACCAAACATAGTTTATCAATATCAATCAGAAAAAACATGATGCACAATCCTCAAACACAATGACATATCTATATGAATGTCTCGGTCACCTACACACACAAGTTCAATTCAAACATACAAACTTTCCTGACTAACAAATCTTACTAACATCTACAGAACTGAAATATTACAATTGACCATCTGATTTCATGCTCAATTCCAGCAATTCGAGAAATATTCAGTTCACAGCGACAAGACAAATCAGAGATCCATGGATTCAGAGTACAAAGTTTTAAGGAAAATTTTAGGGGCTAAAATTCGCAGGTGAGCTAATTTTCTATACCTTTTCCAAAAAAAGATTCGCTAATTTCCATTTTTTTCTAAAAACGATTCGCCCAAATTTTATAGTATGAAATTATTTTACCCTAAAAATTGCCAAAATTTTATATAGAGACTATATAAAATTATTAGAAACTTGAATATTTTTACAAAAATATCTCCAAACATTTTACAGATTGCATGTTATAGACTAGTCGGATTCGCCAAGGTTTATAAACTTTAAGATAATTTACATCCTTCAAATTTTCCCTAACAAACCGAATTCATTATACATAAATTCAATTTTGTTTCTCTCAGGCATAGTCACATCTATGAGCCTTCCTTTGCATAAATGTGGCTTAGCCCTTTGTTATGGATTAACCAACATCAAAAATTCATAAATATTATTTCAATAGCAACATGAGTAAGAATATTTTAGGAGAAAGAAAATCTTGTTAAGTAATAGGAATTATGTAAAGCAGAGGTGATAAGAGAGCAAGTCACAGAGCTCCCAGATGATGAGTCTCATGGTGGAACTAGGGTTTGTGGTTTCCTTTGCTAAACCCACTTGATGACTCACCTAACTGCACCCATTGCAACCTATGGCGGCTCACTACGGGAATTATGGTTTTGGCAACGTTTAGGGCCACATGGCTATTATGGTAGCACTCTCCACAGAACCTCATCTTTCGGTCGGCTGCACTATTATCTGCGCCTTCACCAACTGACAGAGCACAACAGTTTTCACGACCTGTTCCTCCATTGGAACGCTACCTTTGTCAGGGCATTATCCCCTTGATCACTCATCTTTTTTTCTTCTGGCGACCTTTTCACTACCCACTTCTGGTTTTTCAACTCCCCGTGACTGTTCTTCTCTGACTGGCAGTTGGACTCTTGCATTAACGGTTTCTTATTGGGGTTTTCAATGGAGGGGGACCAGGATAAATAGCTTATGGATTATTCAAAGGACCCATATGCCCAGGTCGACATTTGGACCCTTGCTCATCGTTTATCTTCTGGTATGTATGTTTCTCACCCTGCTTCCTCTCATTTTACTTGTTCTGCTTCTTTTGGCTCCATAGATTCTGCATCCTCCCATCTTACCTTCCCTGACCTCGACTCTTTCCTGGTACCTAACCTCTCACCCTCCTCCCCTACTATTCTCTCGACTACTGATCTGGATCTCATCTCCTCTCCGAATCTCTGACTCTTGTCCCCTGCATCCTTAGCTTTCCTCTCGCAGACCCTCTCTCTCACTTCAGCAGCTCCCTCTTTCACCCACCCCTGCTCACTAGATCTGGTGCCTTCGCTCCCTGCAACCACATCTTCCCCTCACTTCGCCCCACCTCCCTCGACTACCTCCCCGCGCTCTCAGCCCCCAACACCTCACACGGACCTGCAGCTTCCCCCGTCCATTGTCCATCTAGTTGTTTTTCCATTCCCCTACCCAACTCCACCCCCCTCCCCCCTCCCATCTCTTCATCACCTCCTTCACTTACTGCCTCGACTACCCTACCTCCTGAGCTCCCCCCTAGTGCCCCCTGTCGCACGAAATGTGTGTAGACCTGCAAGCGTGCTAGCCTCCTGACCCTTGGCGCTGGCATACAAATGGCCAATATCATGGGCACTGTGGACAGAGTGGTGGTTGGTCGTGTTCGTAGCCGGAACTATGGGGTCAAAATATTGAAACAGTGGGTACAAGAGATTTAGGGTGAACTTTTACAAGAGCTTCCCACCATACATACTCTTACTTAGGGATGTTTCTCTCTCCGCTTCACATCCAGGGATCCCACTAACCTTGTGTTATCGCAATTCTGGCACATTGAGATGGCACCTGTGTTACTGAAGCGGTGGAACCCCTTGTTCGACCCTGAACGTGAATCGTTGGGAGCGGGACCTATTTGCATTCATTTTCCTTGGCTACCGCTACATTTATGGAATGAACAAACCTTCAAGGATATGGGTAACCTTCTGGGTACATATTTGGACCATGACCACTCCTACATTGACTCTGGCAAGATGGCATTTTCCCGCATTCTGGTACATCTAGATACCAGGGAAGGACTTGAGGAAACCATCAATATTCAATGGTGCAATTCTACCCAGGCGCAGCTACTAGATTATGAGGGGGTTCCATTTCACTGTCATTGATGTCACAAAGTTGGACATGTTTTTAAAGATTGTCCATTTAATGGATAGGCATCTTCTCCTCTCTCTCACGGTGGTATGTATCCTATTTCTCCAGTATCGGTCTCACTGTAGTGACAGACACAGCTCACCGGCTTCCTCACGACACCTGATCACTCCTCGCAAGCGGATTACACATAGGTAGATGCGGATGCCCCTTTTCGAGTCACTCGATCTATGGCTACTACTACATCTACTGGACTCCTTCCAGATGATGGTACTCCCTCTTCTCCTCCTTTTACATTTTTGTCTTTTTTATCTGTGGCATATATTCAATGCACAGAGCCTTCTCTAGCTAGATTCTCTACCCCTTCCATTATTTTCCCCCTGTCCTCCTCACCTCTTCTATACCCCCCCACCCCCCCTAACATACCTAATATTTCATCATCGTCTCCTCCCATCTCCTCACTTGCTCCTTCTACTCTTATCCCCACTCTCCCCACTATTTCCCACACTCTTCCCATTCCATCCATCATTGTTGAATCTACTGAAACCTCATCCACACACTCCTACAATTTGTGCCCTCGCATTTACACCTCGGATGGTCTTGGTCCCCTTCCTGGCCCCTCTCACTCTCTGCACAAGCCCTCTCGCAGCTGACACTCACATATTTCGAAGGCCATCCTTCAGGCCGGTATTGAAGTTTCCTATGGTACACAACTCTCTATTGATGGGATCCTTAGAGCAAGAAAATCCCCACTCTTGGTTTCTCAATGATTTGTCTTTCCTTCAATTGTCATGGGCTGACTAGCCCTGCGAATCATCTCACTCTTAGACGCCTCTTTACTAGTTCCTCAGCTGATGTCATCCTCCTCCAGGAAACTCATGGTTCATCAGAACTTGTTATTCAAGCTCTTTCCCACCTCCTCCCTACATGGACCATCCATGTCATAGATGTTAATGGTCGCTCGGGTGGTTTGGCCCTCTTTATCAACCCCTGACACATAAAACTACTTAATGTATGGGGAAGGGAATGCATTCTGGGGATGGATGTCTTCTTGGAAGCCCTTGGTCTCCAATTTTGTATTATTGATGCATATGGACCCTGCACCAATAGGCAACAGTTATGGACCTCACTTATGAATTCATCTGTGCTTTGTTCTGACAATATTATATTGGCTGGAGACTTGAATTTCTCTCTTGGGATCTCAGAGTCTTGGGGTCCAAATTCACATGCGGATACACGCTCTGATTTTTTCAGACACTTACTCTTTATCCATCATCTAGTGGATCCCCTCATAACCACTCCCTCTCCCACATGGCGCAACAGGTGCACTGGGGTCGATTTGGTTGCTCGCAGGCTTGATCGCTTCCTTATCAAGGAAGGTTTACTACAAACTCTTGGCTCGTTCAGATAATGGATCAGCTCTAGTGGAATCTCATATCACTCTCTGATTTATCTGGAAATCACTAGGGCCTTTAACAAGTCAGCTTCTCCTTTCAAATTCTGCTCTGTGTGCTTACAAGATACAAACTACATAAATTTAGTGGACACACAATGGAGACTCCCTCCACCACCAAGCCTTCAATCACCATCCTCTATTTTTTCACGCAAACTACTCTCTATTAAGAAGGAGTCCATTACTTGGGCTAGGAATAAGAAAAGAATGGAGGACCTAGATCTCACCAAAATTGAACAGAATATTCATAGACTAGAAAGCTCTATTGGGGGAGGTTTTGCAACTGAAGATGAGAAATTACATCTTATTAAACTAGAATCTGACCGTTTAAAGATCCTACAAGTGAGGGATGAAGTTTGGAGACTTAAAATTCGTGCCACTTGGATCAAAGCAAATGATGAAAACTCCAAATTCTTCCATAATTTTTCCAAGGGCAGAAATACCATCAATACCATTGGGAACTCGACAATGAGGATGGTTCTACAGCTTCTACCTTTACTCAGCTTGCACAGAAGGGTATCAATCATTTTCGTGAGATTTATAAGGAACCTCAGCAATCCTCATTGGTTGAAATCATTAATATGGCCGTCCTTTTTCCAAGATATGTGGATCCTGTAGCAGAGGAATACCTCCTTTCACCTGTATCGTTGGAGTTATTAGAATATATTCTTAAATGGTTCAAAAAAGACAAGAGCCCTAGTCCTGATGGATGGTCCATGGAATTTTATCTGGCTTTCTTTGATCTTCTGGGACATGATCTTTTGGAGGTGGTGGAAGAGACTCGACAAACTGGGCGCATATATGAGGTATTTAATGCTACCTTCATTGCCCTTATTCCCAAATCTGATCATCCCTCTTCTTTCAAATATTTTCGCTCGATTTCTTTATGCATTGTATCGACAAGATTATGGCCAAGATCCTTGCAAATAGGATGAAACCCATTTTATCTAATTTTATTTCACCTGAACAGTTCGCATTTTTTGAAAATAGACAGATCCATGATGCAATAGGCGTTGCACAAGAAGGATTACATTCTATGCACACTAAGAAGATCAAAGGGATGATTCTCAACATTGATCTGGCAAAAGCTTTTGATCAAGCTAGCTGGCTCTATATCCGCATGCTTCTTACACACCTGGGATTCCCCTTATAGATTATTAATTGGATAATGTATTGTATTACCTCTGTTTCATTTATCATTCTCATTAATGGGGTTGCAACCAATTTTTTTCATGCCGAGCGGGGACTTCACCAGGGGTGCCCATTATCTCCCCTTTTATTTCTCCTAGTTATGGAGGGCCTTAGCAGATGTATAATTGATTAAACATCCCGTGGCAGAATGAAAGGTATCTGCATATCGGCAAACTGTGTACTCACACACCTATTATTTGTGGATGACATCATACTCTTTCTCAATGGCACTCTTGGTGATTCGACAGTGATTAGATCCATCCTGCTACTTTTTTGTACTGCTACTAGTATGCAATGTAATTAAATCAAATCTACTTTGACTTGTCATAGTTGCTCAACACGTGAAATACATTATGCTCAGCAGTGATTCCCATTCACCCTCACCAGATTTGATGACAGATTGAAGTACCTGGGATTTTACCTCAAACCAGTGAGCTATAACACTGTTGATTGGAATTGGCTTATCACCAATATTGAAAAATGATTGAACAACTGGTGTCATTGTTGGCTATCAAGGGTTAGACAATTGACACTGATAAAATATGCCTTATAGGCCATTCTGATATACTGGATGTCTCTGGCCTAGATTCCTAAAGGAATACTTCACAAGATTCAACGGATCTGCATGAAATTATTATGGCTCGGTGCTAAAGAAGGTCACACTTTCACCTAGACCAAATGGACCCGTATTGCTTTACCTAAGCGATGGGGGGGTTGGGGTATCAAATACTTACCGACCTTTGCTTTGGCACTGGTTTCTAAACTTGGATGGCAGATTCTCACTGGCAACAATTTATGGACTAAGGTGGTCATTCAGAAATATATCCATCCACCTAATCCTCTTGAATGGCTTCGTCTTCTTCCGGTGCACCATCCCTATTGTTCAACGATTTGGCACGTTGTCCTTGCCTCGATTCGACATATCAGTGATGATTTGGCATGGAAAATTGGTAATGGATCCAGGGTTCGTATTGGTTGGGATTCTTGGGCGGGTTGTGGCAATGCCCACCTCCTCCCGAATGCACTTAATGACTCTCTTAATCGTGCTGGATTTTTGACACTCAATCACATTGTTGAAAGGAACCGAGCCACCCTATTTACTCAAGATTGGCTTGGACATCAGGAACTGCAGATACAACTGCATTGGATTGAGATCTATTCTGCTTATCTGGATGCATTAAGAGATACCCGCGTCAGAATACTTGATTGGGAGGATGAACTTATTTTGAATATTTCTAAATAGGGTTTATATACGCCAAAATAGGGGTATATTCATATTTTTCGAGCACACATACATGAATCCTTGCTCCCATGGTGGCGCAATATCTAGAAATTAAAGGAACCCGTGAAAGCTAGGCTCCTCATGTGGTTTATTCTTACTGAGAAAATTCCCACGAGGGGAAATCTCCAGAAAAGAACACTTATTGGTCCCCATAGATTTCCACTTTGTAATGCGACTACTGAAGATAATATCCACCTTTTCCTTCATTTTCATGCTACTACTTATCCACTCCTCCATCAATCATAATCTTCGTTGGGAGGGGAATACTCTTACAGAAGCATGGGATCATTGGTGGGATTTTGTTGTTCCCATAAGTTGTGAAATTTTCCTATTTTAATCTGTTGGAGCATCTTGATGGCCCACAATCAGACCATATTCCACAACATACCTCATCACTAGCCCTCATCTGTTGCCCACATTATCTCCATTTACCACTTAATACCAAATGATCCACCCCGCCACGGCCTTGAATTATTTCCCCTAAGATTATTGACTTCACTCTCCCTTGGGCCTATTTCGATGGTTCCGCTTAGACTCATGGCTGTGGTGGTGGCTTCATACTTCATCATACATCCCACCATTTTTATAAAGTCAAGATTGGACTTGGACGAGGCACCAATAATTTTGCAGAACTCTCATGTCTTCTATACCTCCTTCAATTTGCCATCACAAAAAATGTTCATGCTCTACAGATATTTGGTGATTCCAAAATTGTCATTGACTAGTTTAACCTACAAACAACTTGTCACGTACACACACTGCAGAATATTTTGGATGAAGTTCTACAGCTCAAAACACATTTTGATCATATTTCATGTCGGCACATTTACAAGGAGAGGAACACAATTTCTGATCTCCTTTCCAAGGACTAGGTGACACACCTATTAACTGCTCACATGGAGATACAGGAGTATAATGATCATGCATACTATCAGTATTTCCACCGACCATTTGTACTTGATCATAGGAGGGGGGACATCCCCCAATAGAGGAAGAAGTTGTTTTTTATCATTTTTGCTTACAGTATATATGTTCTCAGACTACTGTTTTGCTATTTTGTGTTGTTCTACAACATGTATTTATGTGGCACATAATGGATGTATCTATTTTTTTCTACACTACAACTATCTATTTGAAAACTTCATTGTTGATTTGCATATGCAATTAGCATATACAACATGTAACTTTTATTTACATTAATAAAAGCTACGATTTTTCCTGTGGAAAAAAAATAATAATAATAATAAATAAAATAAAATAAAATAAATAAATAAATATTTTAGGAAAGAGGTTCTCCCCTCTAAATGAGAATCCACTTCCTTCATATCATCAATATGTTTTTACAAGGATCATGTAATAGAAAATCTATTAGATCATAAACACATATCTATCATGATCATCAATATCATGTCATCAATATTTCATCAAGAGCTGGACTAGAAAGATTAGGGCGGCAGGCTGATGTGACAACACAATATTAAGATCCAATAACAATACGTTTTAATTTCACCGCATGCTATAACCAGAGTTAGTCAAAGATCTGAAACATCAATCTCACAGATATGCCTTTATCATCACGGTTTCCAATACCATGCATATCATGATAAATAGGATCAATTTAGGTTAATCGATGAACCAACAAGGTGAAATCACTCTTTTCTATGAGCTTTCATCATGCATTATCGACACCATAGACATGAGGTGACCTCCTATAAGAGATCCAACATATCTTATGTGTATCAAGAATCAAGAGTACCATCCACTAAAAATCAGAAGCAGGATCTCAAAACAATAAGAGTTAGCCGTACATTTAATTTATGCTACTATATCCATGATCGACAATCGCATCAAGTACTCTCGTAGAATCAAGAATATCACCATGATCAAACCATTCAATACCAGGTGCACTATTTCATCAAAATAAATCCTAATCACTCTTATATGTGCATGCATGAGCCATCTGAGAAGTAGACATTCTCAATGCACTTAAGGACTTACCTAGCCATCCAATGTTGTAGCTAACTCATAACATTAAAAAAATATACCATGCATGCCTTATGGTATTACCTGTGCACCTTCACATAGGCAGCTTGCAGTGCACAAGTGCCTCTTTACCTTTTCTGAATCTAGTCATCTTTCCTTTTCTAGATCTAGCAAACTTTCTTGCATTTCCTGATCTAGCCATATTTCCTACATTTCTAAAGATCCTCGAGAGAGATCAATCCATCACATATCATCACGAAGGTTAGATATATCCAGGTGCTCAAATATACATGCAAGAAGTAATGACTAGAAACAATACTCATAGAAATATGATCTATAAGCATAAACAAGAGTAAGGGTTATAAGTCAAGGAATGCTTATCTTCAATGAGAGATAATCCTCTCCTTCTTGAACCAGCCTTCAAGATTTAGAAATTGATCATAAAGTAGTGTTGCCATCAATCAGGAACTTTATCAATAACCAGGTCAGCTTTCAAATCAATCCAATTTTTTGAGCATCTTTCCAAAGGCTATGTGAGGGTTTCATAAACCAAATCTCAAGACTTTACCATAAACTAGGGTTTCTCTCAAACCCTTATCCACTAACTGCCTAGGGTTTTATTCATACCCTAGAATTATTTTAGGTCTCTACCATCCTTTGCTTGCTTCCATAGAAGTTTTCTCCTTCGGTTGATCTCCATGGATTTTCTTCAACTAGCTTTGATACCATGTTAATTTTTCATAAAGCAGCATTATTATTTACTTTGATAATTACATTTCACCATTAGCATGTTGCATTAACCCAAAATAATTATTCCAATGTATAGATCTATATAATTAACCATCAGAAAATGAAAATATGTGGAAAGAACAATACCAACATCATCATCTAAGCAACAGAAAGTAAAAAGATCAAAGGAAGAGAAGAATGAACACATAGAGACACCATGATTGGTTCGAGACCAGGGAAAAACCCACTATGGGGAAAACCCTTGGAAATTATTCTCCTTAGATCTTCATTGAATGATTCAGCAACAAGAGTACAATGATCCATGAGTACATATCTTTATGATGCAGAAAAAAAATAGCATATAATCACTAAAACCATACCCATACTTCTACATGAAGGAAACTGAATCTGAGAACTGAAATGCGCGGACACTGGCTGTAGCAAACTGATGAATATAGTTTATACTGAATAAGGACTGAAGTTACATCTGCAGCGGAAACAAATAGATCTAATCTACAGATCAACATATCTATAGTACCAAAACTCGGATTTGAAAGATCACCAAGTGATCTCAACTCTGAAGTCCTAGATCTGAATCCAGGAGACGTCAATGATCGCTCTAACGCAGCTATGATAGAATGACTGAAGTCTGGAAGTGGTGCACAATCAGCTAAAGGTGAACCAAATTAGATCTACCAAATAACTCTCTAAGTCGCGGACTTAACACACTCATCCCGTGGCTTTGGAGCTCTGAGTCGCTACCATAACATTATGAGTCCACGGCTCTGCTTCAGATCAGCCTGATTTGACTTCAAGGATTAGGTCGCACCCTTAACAAGTTGTGCCAGCAGCTTTGGCACCTTGGTTGCAGGCACAACACTCCATGCCTGCGACTCTACTAACTTAGGCCGCTACTTGGGCCTTTCTTGCCCAAGGATTTTCTTCAATAGACTCAGATATGAAATATGATCCTAATCCAATGCATGCCATTGTGCAAGCTCCTTTCAACATACCTGTGCGAGCCAAGAAACGAAAAATACGACCAAAAATGAAAATAGCGTAGAGAAGATCTCATGAGTGAATTTGTTCAAATGAACTTGAAGTCGCCTCTATTTATAACTTTGTGAGTGACTGCTTGGGGCTTTGTCCGGATCAACATGCGGTTAGGCCAATCCATAAAATAATAAATTAATTCATAACTTAACTTCTACTTAACCGATTGGAGCGATATATAGGTCGATTTTGATCCTCTCGAAAAGAGGAATCTAATTAAATTATTATCTTAATCATCTGAGTTGTCCAATGTGGAATTTTACCTTAGTTTCAAAAATTAACACCAAGCACAGTTAAGGAAGTGGAATTGACAAACCAACCACTTCATGTACCCAACCCCTGAGTTAACTTACTTTTTAGATGAACTAACCCCCCAATTGTTCCCATGACAAGCCCTCAATGTGATTATAACCCTCAAGTCAATCCCACAACAAGGCCTCCAAGCGAATGTAGACTTTTTCACCCAGATCTGTGCCAACGACTACGATATTTAAGCCACTTTTTCAGGATAATATCCAAACCACTGCCCATGACTTCATGAAACTTTCCATAACAATGAATGACACCATGACAAAGCCTTTCACACAAAACTTAGAAAATAACTTGACCTAGCTAGGCCTATCCATGACAAACATTTAATCAAACACATCGTGAACATGTAATCTACAGGTCATAATTACATATATGATCATAGGGGTCTCATACTTATCTGAGAATCGTCAATAAGGTATGATTCAATCTCACAATATCCACATTATCACCTATTAGGTCATTCATACATTAACATTTCATCTAATAACCAACATATGATGAGAGCCATAACTCAATATTGTCATAAAACCATGCTTGTAACCAACATATAACCAGATAAACAATAATAATAGAAAAGACATAACAACCACGTAATAACAAGCACATTTACACATAGTGTAGAAAATCTAACCAAGGGATTCAATCTTATCTTGTAATGTACTAAAACAAGATATTAAATCCTTCTACAATTTGCAGAAACAAAATTCGATCACACAATCACATAACAAGTAAGAGAAAGAAATAATCAATTGCACAACACAAGATGTATATGGGGAAAGAAACTGCTCAAAACCCCGCTATATGTATATTGTATAAAGTCAAGACCATGAAACAATACAATGTTATTTCATGTATCGAGAAACCCCTGCACTCTATTGACTGTGTCACTTTCATCTAGGAAAAACCGGTCCAATACTTAACCAATTCTCAACCTCTGAGTCTTCCCAGCCTTGCTTACACATTCTTGGGCTAATTGAACCCTTATTAATTAGGAAAATCCCAATTAATGATTGTGCAATCCTTCCCAGGTTTGATAGTGACCTCATGCATGACATGTACAATTTTCTAATAGTACAACTGATAGTTATCTTCCCTTCAACCCCAATCCCTATTGGGCCTTCCTTAGAACTTACATGCAACAACTATTTATATTGAATTATTAGTTAACTAATTGATCACTCATTGTGAATTAAATCAGATTTAATTCACTGGACCTATCTCTAGCTCATCTCTCAGTTAGAACTAGTTAAATTGATTTTAACTCAATTAATTGAGTTAATTCATTACAACTCACAAATAACTGAAACTGGACCCCCATAAATCATGGGAGAACTCTACATGCCTCCTCTTTGGCACCCAACTCGAATTTCCTTAGCTAACTCAGTCATTCTGACTTATTTAACTAATATAAGTTGTCATGTGATGGAATTACAATTTCTCTTCCAATTTAATTAAGAGAAAATTAAATCAGAAGCCCCATGGGTGCCATTTCTTGTTTCCATTTCAACACTACCTCTCAACAAGAAAGGGATTATCTACTACCCTGATCCTGCCTCTGTGGAATTGGAATTTTCTTCTTGCCAGCGCCTTGGTTGGGCCTTAAAATTTTTCATGTTTTCATCTTTCAATATCACCATTCATACCCTAAAATGCTATGTTTTTAACTCGTTCCATACCCTAATTTCATAACTTACCGCCAAATATATATTTTACACCCTGTGCTTGGTTATCATTAGTTTTCTTAGATTTATATGATTAAAGATGATTTTTTTATGATTTCCTAATGACATTTTCACTAAGTTCATTTTCCAAAGAGTTCCATTGCCGAAATTCTTCACAAGGCAGTGAAACTAGTTACTGCATAGTTGAGTATGGAATGAGATTTTTGTAGGTGAAAATATAAAGTTTGTGACTAAATCGTGAATAATCTCGACATTCTAGCACATGGGTTTTGTTCAAAGCACCCTCATTTAGGTAACCCAGAAACGGTTTGGAAAAATTCGACATAATGAGGAAGTTACGTTCGGCGGAATATTCCAATGTAAATGTAATCATGTTGAACGTCAACGACTTGGCCAATTCGGATTTGGTTGTGCACACCTTGGTTGAGCTAAAAATGGAAATGGTTCCTACATTCTTGCCATGATCAGCCCAAGCATGACCCATTTGAAGTCTCTCTAGAATAATTAAGAATAGCATTTGTTAGATTGTTGTTATGATTATTTGGCAAATAGTTATGCTTGGCTTTTTCAACAGCTTTGTATAAAAATCCAGAGCTCTCAAGGGGGGAGAAGGAGTAGAAGGAGGTAAAGGAGAGTAGGAATTGAGTAGTGAATCCTTCAATTTGTTGCTTAATATTGTAATTAGAGACTTTGTTAATGCCATGATTATGATTTGATCCAAATTACTTCGAGTTCCATTCATTGTGAGTTTTTGATGCAAATGGTTCAGAGCTTCTTCTTCTGAAAGCCGTTTAAGCTTCACCGAGTGTGGCAAGGGCCCACCATCATCTGGGAGCAAGCTTTCTTGTTCATTTTAGATTAATTACAGTAGTTTGATTCATTCTCATTCAGTTAGATTTGTGATTGTCTTAGTTTAGTTCATTTTCTTTTAATTAAATGCTTGAAGCTGTGTCACAATTCGATTCTTCATTTTTCTGTGTGAAAGCTATCTGATTTGTCTTTCATCCTATTGTGTGAAACTCTTATACAACATACAAGAGAGCTTGTATGACTTCGACATGTTTACAAGCGTTTTGGATCTGTGTTTCATGGACTGTTTCTACCATTTGTTGCATAACCAGAGTTATGCTCTGTCTCTCCTAGACGAGCCGATTCAATTGGCCATCGAATCCATTTGATTGCCAAAAAATTCATTGACTACCATCGAATCTACCATTTGATCCAAGTGTGGCATGCATTTTCGTCTTTCCCTGAAGGTAGTGAATTCATTTAACTTGTAAATCATTTGGATTTTAGACGTTACAATTCGAATTAAGGAGTTTGAGTTATATTGTGAGCTTCTGTGTAAGTTTGAAGAGTTACAATTAGAATTTCCAAATTGTGTTTTCAAGTGCTGTGTGTGAATGTTTCTTTATTGGTATTCATAGGTTATAATAGTGTGAATAGAAGTTGGCAATTACAGTAGCATTTGCAGTGAGTTTGTTATTAATTCATTTGCATTGGTTTAATTAAATATCATGATTGCAATGGTTTTGTTCTAATTTCAATTATAGTAATTTCATTTACAGCGATTTAGTTAGTGATTTCATTATGATTTCCATCATAGTAATTTAGTTAATGATTCAGTTAATAACATAATAGCATGATTGTTATTGAGTAGTTTACAAACAATTTGATTGGATTGTGTGATCTAGTGAAGTAGAATAGAGTAGTTTTTGGACATATTGTGATTTAATTCAGGCATTTCCAATATGGTTAATTCAAGCATTTTTGGTGTGATTTAATTCAAGTTATTAAAATAGCATTACCAGTGTGATTTAATTCGAGTCATTGGAATATCATAGGATAATTTAGAATTAGTTCAATTTCTAGAACAGTAGCATAGATTTGGTTTTATAAGCAGTGGGAAATAAATTCAATTTCGTTTATAAATTTAGAGAATTTCATTAAGATTTCATTTTTTATTTTAAACGATAATAATTAAGGAAACTTATACACTCCGACCATTAAGCTAAACCAAAAACGCAGTACAAATCGTGTTTATGACTCCTAGATTGACAATTAAATATTAAGAGGTTTAATCACTAATTACAACACTCAACAACCTTCGACAAGATGTTTGCATCCTGCTCCTCCGTGGGAATGTACTCTAATTACCTAATGCGCCTCTGCACACAATATTTGAGATGGTGATACCGGATATCAATATGATTGGACTTGTCATGAAAAAATGGAATTCAAATTTTCTTCTTTCCAGCGCCTTCGTCAAGATGTCTGCATCCTGCTCCTCTGTGGGAATGTAATCTAATGACATAATGCGCCCCTCCACACAATATTTGAGATGGTGATACCGGATATCAATATGCTTGGACTTGTCATGAAAAAATATGTTAACCAATAGTTTGATGAAACTATGGTTATCACAATCTATCACCACCAGATCCAACTGTCGACCAAACAAACCAAAAAGTATCTTCCTCATCCATATGGACTCAAATCCTGCCTGACTGGCCACCATGTACTCTACCTCTATTGAACTGAGTGCAACTGATCTATGTTTCCTGTTGTACCAGGAAAATGTTGTTGATCCTATGCTGAAGATTCCCCCTCATGTGCTCTTCCTATAGGATGGAATCCCTGCCCAATCTGCATCAGTGAAGCCTTTAGGCTTCACTCCCTCTATATGTCTATACCATAATCCATACTCTATAGTGCCTATGAGGTATCTCAAAACATGCTTCCTTTCCTTCCAAAATAGCTTGGTAGGATTAACCATAGCTTGACTAAGATGGTTAACTGTGCAACATATGCTTGGTCGTGTATTCACCAAATACATAAGTGAACCCATAAGTTGCCTATAAACAGTAGCATCCACTACTTCGCCTGAAGTAGCATCTTCCTTCCTCCAGTTTCCTACTAGAGGAGACTCCATGGGTTTGTTGCCCTCCATGTTGAACTTCCTTAGAATCTCATTGCCATACTTGTCCTAAGATAAAAATAGCTCCCCATCTCTTTGCCATATTTCCAATCCCAGGAAATAGTGCAAGAGACCCATGCCCTTCAGCTCAAATTCTCTTGCAAGATCCTCTTTGTAAGACATGATGAGATGCTCATCACCTGTCAGTATCAGATCATCGACATAAAGTACAATCATCAAAATATTACCATCAACCACAATATGATATAGGTTCACATTCTCTTCACTCTTATTGAAGCCTAACTCGGTGAAATATTTGTCTATCCTGGTATACCAAGAACGAGGTGCTTGCTTCAAACCATACAGTGCTCTCTTGAGTCTGCACACATGCGACTCCATATCTAAGGTCTCAAAACCTTCTGGTTTCTCAATGTACACTTCTTCCTCAATAATTCCATTGAGAAAGTTTGTCTTTACATCCATTTGATGTATCTGCTATCCCATCTACGCTGAGAGTGCAAGGATGGATCTAATAGATGAGTACCTTGCGACTGGTGAAAAATTCTCATCATATTCAATCCCCTCCACCCGAGAGAATTATCTGGCCACAAATCTGGCCTTTTGCTTCTCCACACTCCCATTTTTTGCATGCTTCACCTTGTAGACCCACTTGGATCCTACCACTGACTTCCCCATTGGTCTTGGGACAACTTCCCATGCATTTTTTCTGATAATGGAGTCATACTCATACTCCTCAACCATGGCATGAACCCACACTAGCTGCTGCAATGATTCCTCAAAATAGTATGGTTCTATCTAAATACCTTCGCTCATAAGAGCCATGTATCCAGTGTACCGCTCTGGGGACATTCTCTTCCTGCGATGTGATGTGGGTGCTCCCACATTCTCTCTCACATCTATCAATAATCTGTGAGCCTCTCTGGTGCGCTTCCTTCCATCTCTCGTGGATGGCTCTACATGAGTGGTTTCTACCACTCTATGTTCCTCTGATTGTGACTACTCCACATCCTGAGGGTCATTCTTAGGAGCCAAGAGCTCCTCAACTGCATGCAACTCAAGCTCCCAGTCAAGGGACAATCACATGGCTTTCTCTTCATCGAATTTTACATCTCTTCTAACCACTTTCATCCTATGTGTTGGAACTTAAACCCAATATTTTTAAGTTGTATCAATGTACCCCACAAATATCCCTAGCTTTGTTGTTGGCTCTAGCTTATTCCTGGCATCTTTGGTCACATAGAAATAAACAAATGAACCAAAAATTTAAAATACAAAAAATCTGGTCTTTTTCCTGAAAAAGCCTCCTCTTGTGTACTCATCCCAAGTATCAGATGAGGACTTATGTTCTACACAAATACTATTGTATTTCATGCTTCCACCCACAGATGTAACATTAGACCTTGATCATGCAACATAACTTGTGCTGCTCCCACAATAGTTTTGTTCTTTCTTTTTGCAACCCCATTTTGTTGTGGGTTATGAGGTGTTATCAATTCTCTTCGAATTACTTCTGAGGCACATAAGTTCTTGAATTCGTTAGAGATTTATTCTCCACCATTGTCACTCCTCAAAGCATTCACCTTCTTCCCTGTATCTTTCTCGATAGGTTCCTTGAACTCAAAAAACTTGGAGAACGTCTGATATTTCTTCTGCATGAAGAAAATCCAACACATTCTTGAAAAATCATCAACAAAAATCACATAATACCTGTGTTTTATTGTGGAATTTGTCGAGAATGGTCCACACACATATGAGTGAACTCTCTCAAGGATCGTCATTGCTCATATTTACATATCGTGAAAGGTGGCCTTGGTATACTTCCCTAATGTACACCCTTTGCATGTATCTCTCTACGCAAGTGCACCCTTTGGAAGTCCTGTAGAAATATGTTGCATGATCTTCAAGGCGCCATGGTGAATATGGCCCAATCTCCTATGCCCTAAATCACCGATGTCTCGGCTCTCCACCTTATTTGCTTGTGTGGTCAATGAAGCACAATTTTATACATCTAGTTTGTAGAGATTCTTTACTCAAACCCAAATCTTTTCACCTATCCCATGGCTTTGTGACGAAGGAACGTCTTTCCTTCACTGAAAATCACATCATATCCACGATCTTCCAACATAGCAACAAAAACCAAATTATTCTTTAAACCAAGAACATACATGACATCTTTTAATGTGAGTGGAATACCTGACTCTCTCTGAAAAGTAATTGTACCAACACTGGTAGCGCTATACCTCCCATCGTCACCCATCTCGATGTGCATCTGTAGATCCTTCTCCTCCAAGCTACTAAAGAATTATTTGTTTTCGGTCATATGGAACAAAGTGCCACTATCCAAGTACCACACAGAACCCATTACTGATGACACTATGCATGCGATGAGGGTGAAGTCCAACTTGAACTGTGATGCAAGTGCTTCACCTACTACTCTGCCTGGGGCCTTCTTGTTGGTCTTCTTTTGTGGACAATTTGTGGCATAGTGTCCATGCTCATGACTGTTGATTTTTTTTACCTTTGAAAAGTCTCGCTTCTTGTTGAACTTTGATTTGGAATGGGACACCTTCCCTTTTCCTTTCTTCACCTTTCCAGCCAAGGCACAGTTCTCCTCATCATCGGTCTTTGATGAGGACCCATCTCTGGTGCTCCATAGAATTTCTTCTTGTACCAAGTCGGACCACAATCGTTCCCAATATGGTAGCTTCTCCCTCCCATTCACAAAGTCCTGGTAACTATGCCAACTCTTGGGAAGGCCTAGAAAAGCTAGGCTCACCGAATCATCATTGGAAACAGTTACCCTGACACTTCTAAGCTCATCTCGACATTGATTGAACTTTCGTCAAGTATTTTTGGATCGTGTCACCCTTCTCCATCTTGATCTTCTTAAGCTTGTCTTTCAGCGCTAGCTTCCTGTGGTTGTTGTTATTCTCAAACAGATCTGTAAAGGCCTTCCACATCGCATATGGAATTTACTTTCCATGGAGACTCGAGACCATATGATCTTGAACTCCCTCTAACAATATCCTTCTCTCCTTTGCTACATTATTCTTCCATGCATCAAGTTGTTGAGCATATGTTGCAACAGGCTGAGGAATATCATTGTCAATGAATGGCTTCAGTCTGTTATCCTCCAACACTGCCTCCATCCTATCCTTCCATGTTATTTAATTCAAATTTCCCTTGAGTGCATATTTGAGTCTCAAGCCATTGAAAGACATCTTGATCTATTGCTGGTCCTGAAGAATGAATATGCAAATTTGATGTACATGCTAAAAAAAAAACTCAATTTATGCTCTTCTATTGTGATTCTTGAGGCTCTGATACCATGTAGAAAATCTAACCAAGGGATTCAATATGATCTTGTAATGTACTAAAACAAGATATTGAATCCTTCTACAATTTGCAGAAACAAAATTCGATCACACAATCACATAACAAGATAAATAAATAATTAATCATGCAACACAAGATGTATATGGGGAAAGAAATTTCTCAAACCCCATTATTTGTATATTTCATAAAGTGAAGACCATGAAACAATACAATGCTCTTTCATGTACTGAGAAACTCTTGCACTTTGTTGACTATCTCACTCTGAACTAGGAAAAATCGATCCAATACTTAACCAATTATCAGCCTTGCTTACGCATTCTTGGGCTAATTGAGCCCCTATTAATTAGGAAAATCCCAGTTAATGATTGTGTAATCCTTCACAATCTTGCTAGTGACCTCATGCATGACCTATACAATTTTCTAATAGCACAACTGATATTTATCTTCCCTTTAACCCCGATCCCAACTCAGCCTTCCTTAGAACTGACATGCAACAACTATTTATAGTGAATTATTAGTTAATTGATTGATCACTCATTGTGAATTAAATCATATTTAATTAACTGGACCTATCTCTAGCTCATCTCTCAATTAGAACTAGTTAAATTGATTTAAACTTAATTAAATTAGTTAACTAATTACAAATCACAAATAACTATAATTGGACCCCCTTAAATCATGGGAGAACTCCACATGCCTCCTATTTGGCCCTCAACTCAAATTTCCTAAGCTAACTCATTCCTTCTGACTTATTTAACTAATACAATTTGTCATGTGATGGAATTACAATTTCTCTTCAAATTTAATTTATGGAAAATTAAATCATAAGCTCCATGGGTGCCATTTCTTGTGGCCATTTCAAAACATAGAACACAAGAGGAAAATAGATCTTATTATCATATGCAAATCCAACCAATTTAGGGACTTCAACGTACCACCTGACCATATATTGCACTATACCAAATCTTTCTTTCATAAAAGCACCTTCGTGTCATATTCCAAGCATGAATGTGGGATCTCATAGAATAAACCAAGAAAACCAAACTAGGGCTTCTAGAGAGCAAAACGCCTCAACACCTAACTAGTGATTCCACCTCACGGTGAGGCATCACTAAACATCACCATATCGATCTCTATCTAAGTTGTCCAAGGCTCCAGAGAATTTGTTCCAACTCGGATTCTAGGACTAGTAACTCAACTCACAATTGTCGTCGGGCTCCAAAGTGTTTGTCAAACCAAGGCTTTCAGGACTAGTAACTCAACCCACCAATGGCTCCCAAGCATTTTTCCAACCAAGGCTTCCTGGACTAGTAACTCAACCTAAGTTGTTATATGGATTCCAAAGAATTTTTCCAACCAAGGCTCCAAGAACTAATAACTCAACCCAAAACCATAAGGAACATGAGCACCAACAACAGAGAGAAATAAAATAAAAAATAAAAATAAAAATAAAAACCATGGCTATCCAAGAAATGACAAGGCTAGGCAAAAACATTGTCAATCCAAGCAATCCTCCATGCCAATGAAATATCATAACTAAATAACCACATGCATATTCCATGCATGTCAAAAAGAGCAAGGAAATTATACATGCAACTCAGTACCTGCAAGCAAAACCCAATGTAGCTGTTGATCGTGTTGCTCCCTTGCGCTTCCTTCTTTTCCTTTACTTTCTTTCTCCAAATCCCAAGTATGCCACAATAATCCAAGAGTGATCCAACAAACTCTAAGTGTGCAAGAGTATGAAGACAGAGAATAGAATATAGAGCTCCACCATAGAACTAAAAAAAGCTATGAACTGATCCTCATAAATTTTTTTATCATTGATGCCTCTATTTTCTTCAATTTTCCATTATTTTCCTTCGATTTCCTCCTCACATGCACCTTGTGCCCTTTCACCTTCCTTTTCTCCTATTTTCCATTATTTTCATAAATAAAATGCCAATAAGTGCCTCATGCCTTTTCAAAGCCTTTCTCACTGCCTTTACCAATTTCCATAGCGATTAATTAATCACAAGTGATCTTTGTCACTATATTTTTGTTCAACATTCAATTTGGAATACATGTCCCATGACCTTGGTTATTATTTTTCCTTTATTAACTTTATTACTTGGATTTTTAACTTGGGGTTGTTACAAAAGGTATTTTCCACCTTGAAAAATACACCAAGTCTTATCTGGGAGGATGGGTAAGTGCTTTCTCCACTTGCAACATGGAAAATAGACTAAGAATGGGTGGGTGTAGATTGGATAACCCATAAATGTAGGAACAAATAACTGATGCAGAAATGCGGATGTAAATGTAGGAACAAAATAATTGATGCACAAATGTGGATGTAAATTCTTGCGAGACAGTTCTTACAATGTAGGAACAAAATAACTCATGTGGAAATATGTATGTCAAAATATTGTGGGACAATTCCTCCCACTAGCGACATTAGAAATAGACTAAGTATACGGGTTGTAGGGTAAGTAATATGGGAGAGTAATGTTGTGGTAGATTTCCTGGGAGAGTAAAGTATTACATGAGAGTTTTCCATGCTAATAAAATATTATTTATTTTGGAAGTTGGGTCAAGAATTTAACATATATAAAAATGGTAAATAATTTTTTTTTATGGAAAGGTCCTCAATTGATTCAAGGTCAAATGGAAAGAAATTGGGGTTTCATGTATATGTGATGTTAATTGTGATATTAATGTCAATGATGAAATTAATTAATTTAATGGATGATTAAGGGTGTTTTTAATTTAATGAGTCAAATAATTATAATAATGGACATGTGAAGAATATACAAGTATTTACCTAAGACCATGAAGTTATATTGCTAGGCTAGGTGGCCCTTGTGTTAGTAAGACACACCCTTGAGGTGACAGGTGGACCCTGGTGACACCTCATCTACCACTTGTTGGATGTACGAACACACTAATGTGGCAAAGGTACAAATCTCCTAAGGGCCATAACTTTGTGCATCGAACTCAAATTGAGACGAAAATGGCATCATTGGAAAGCTCTTGATGAGTAGAAGGTGATGGTGACTTTAAGGATGTGGTATAAAGTGAGTACATGAATGAAAAAATTATAACCCTCATCTCCTTTAGGTCACCTAGGAGGTTGGGTGTCTTACAAAGTGATAACCTGAACCCTTATTAAAGTACATAGGGGACTAGGTAGCGTTACATTTAAAAAAAAAATTATTCACTTGTTGATGCATTTGGTGTCCCTTAATGCTTTAATCAACCACGTGACTCCAAAAATGAATTTGTTGGAAATACTAAGGGGGGGGTGGTGAATCAATATTTCATAAATTTCAACAATTTAAGTATAAACACAATAAACCAATAACATCACATCAATGGAACATAATATATATATATATATATATATAAACAACATATTTATATTACAAGGAAAGCCACATATTCTGAATATACCAACTACAACTGGAAGAGCTAAAACCCCAATAATTACCAACTTCCACTAGAAGGAGGTGACAACCTCCTAAAGGAAGCTACAACTTCCTTCCCTAGAACCACCATGTCACCTTATAGAATAAAAGGTAATCTTCTTGGGCTCTTTTACAAGCTCTCTAGGGTAAACATGAGCATAGTGTCACTATGGTATGACCTGACCTCCAAGTTCCAGTTATGGAAGTGGGGCCGACTAACCAGAAGAAAATTGAAAACCCTTAGAGACTGCAGACCTCTCAGGAGCTTGACAACCACCCCAGGTGGTAAATCCTTGAGTTGGCACTCATTTTCACTAGCTTAACTCCACAACCACACACACAAAACAACAACCATGTGGTTGGGAAGCTATAACCACACCCATAAGCCTGTATCCATGATGTTATGGCCCAAAATCCTTTGTTTTGTGCCAACGGTTATGAGATCTATGCCACTTTTTAAGGCTAGCATGAAGACCACTGCCCGGAACTTCCTATAACTTTCCAAAATCATAACTAAGGTGATAACAATGCTAAACAATCAATACTTGAGCAAGATATTGACCAAGACATTCCTAATGCATAATGAACATCTTGTCAAATGAATGGTTAACATAGAAGCTGAATGTCATGAATGCATATCTGATCACAGACTTCTAATATTCATCTAATAATCACCAAGAAGGCTCTATGCCCTCTCTAGCTAGCTGCAATAACAATTGTTAGTCCATGCATTCATTAAGAATTCAATAACTTATCAAATGATGAATAAGAGCCATAGTGAGAACACATCATATAACCATGCATATAACTAGCACATAACCATAATAGAAACCATGAAAAATCGACAATAAGATCACCATAATAATCAATATAAGTTCTCATATATCACAATAGGACAATAGATCATATTAACAAATACAAATTCCAACCAAGTTAGGGACTTCCATGTACCACCCGACCATATATTGGGCTGAACCAAATCTCTCTTTCAGTGAATGAACATCGCACCATATTCCAAGCATGAATGGGGGATCATAAGGGTTAAACCAAAATAGAACCAACCAGGGCTTCCAGAGGCCAAACCACCTCAACCCTCAACCATAATGATTTCACCTAACTAGTCCATAAATCACTAACATCAACTAGATTGGTCTCTTTCCAATTTGTCCAGGTCTCTAAGGACTCCTATATCAATCCATGGCCTCCAAGGACCCAAGTTGTTACAAGGCTCCAAAGAACTACCATCTCAAACCACAACCTCCAGGGCTCCAGAGATTCTATCCCAACACACAACCATAGGGAACCTGAGAACCAATTAGAAAATCCAAATGGGGAACCCACTCCACCATGGCTATCAAGGAAATGGCATATCAAGGTTGAAACCACTATCAATCCAGGTAAATATCCATGCCAATGACAACAAATTACCAAGGGACCACATGCATGTACCATGCATCTAAAAGATAGAAAGGAAATCACATATGCAACCTATTACCTGCAAAGTATCCCTATTGTAGTTTTTGATCCAACCTTCTCTTCCACTTCCCACCAATTCCTTTCTTGTCCTTTGCTTGCTTTATCCAAGTCCAAGTGAATGCTAGAATGCTCCAAGAATTCTCTAAGTGTGCAAGAGTGTATGAGAGAATGAACAAGCATTGAACCCAAAATAGTCAAAAGATAGCATATGTTTCTCTGTTGCCTTTTTATCATTGATCTCTCATTTTTCTTCATTTTCCTTCTAATTTCCTTTGCATAAATATTTGTGTCTCTTCACCTTCCTTTTCTCCTATTTTCCTTATTTCTCATAATTAAATGTCATTTATTGTCTCTTTGCCTTTGCCAATTTCCATACCCAACAATAAACCACAAGTGGTGCGCACTATAATGTTTTCCCACCATTCAACTTGGAATATGTGTCCTATGACCTTGGTCTTATTTTATTTACATGGAAAATCAACCATGGGATGTTACAAACCCATCCCCCTTGTGGGAACACCGTCCTCGATGTTCTATGATGCTTATAACCAGCAAAACATGTTGCCCATGTAGCTTTATAACACAACTCGATGTAGCATTTACAACATACCAACTATTGAAAAATCATGACCATCATACTACTTATTGGAGCTTTATAACATAGCTCATTTTAGTAACGAAAACACATGTACCAACACAACTTCTCAACCAACAAACAAGGAATGATACAAATTCAACATTTTATCATCCATTTCCCATGTAGCTTCATTAGGCCCAAAGTGCTTCCATTGTATTGTAACTTTCTCTATTGCTCGGTTCTAGAGCATGAGTCATTTCCATTGCAAAATGCATTTTGGATCTGGCTGGAACTCTCCCTCTGGTTCCACCTGCAAAATAGACCAATCAATCACATGATCAACATCTTGGACATATCTCTTAACCAATGAAACATGGAAAACATCATGGAATTTCAGTGTTGGCGGTAATGCAAGTCCATTGGTCACTTGTCTAATCCTCTCAAGGATCTCAAAAAACCCATAATACCAAGGTGCCATCTTGGCACATGATCTAATACTTAGGAGATCTACTTGGGCTTCATGCCCAAGTACACATGCTCCCCAACCTGAAACTCCTTGAATGCTCTACGTTTATCTGCATAAATCTTTTTCCTATCCTATGTTACTTTGAAATTTCTTTTAATAACCTGCATTTCATGCTTCGTCTCATCCAACATATTTGGTCCAATCAACACCATGTTCACTGAATCACTCCAGCTAATGGGAGTGTTACAACTCTTCCCATAGAGAGCCTCAAATGGACTCATCTTCAAGGATTCTTGTTATCCATTATTATAATCAAACTCTATCAGTGGAAGATACTCCTCCCACTTCCTCTGTTTATGCATGACATACATCCTCTAAATATCCTCAAGAATTATGTTAACCCTCTATGTTAGGTGTATCCAAGGATATGCCACCTATTATTGTGTTATTTGTGTACAAATTGTGTCCTCTATGACACCTGCTACCATATGCCCCATTATTCTTATCCTCTTGTCCATAACTGATCCTCGTATGTCCCTGCTTCCGCAAATCTGAAAGACTTTGAAGGGTGTCTAAGTTAGCTTCTGCTTGCTTTTCCTAAGCTCTGGAAAGTCTTTCCTGTGACTCAATAAAATTGTTATTATCTTCCTTGCTACTTTGATCTCTACCCTCAGACTCCTTAGTGTATCTGCTAGACTAGGAAAATACTCTTCTCCTTGTCGCTCAACTGACCTTTCCCATTCCACTGAATTCACATTAGGCCTATAAGGGGATTCGTGTGAACTGTAGTCCACCATTATGCTCTTCATATATGATCTTCTATTTCCTACAAAAATACCATGTTAGATAAACTTAATAGAATGCATAATAAAATTCATACCTTAGTGTATCTCAGAGGAGGCTATCACATCTGCACAAATCAGGCCAAATTAGCATGATATAATATCACAATCATACCAACTCATACATGAATTTCATAACCATAACTATGAAAATGCATGCATATTAACACATAGACTGTTATGAAACCAGCTCCAAAAATAGAAGAAAAGAGATATCAACGCCTTAGAAATAAGCCACTTCGAGGGAGCAACCTCCAATACATTACATAAATGAACAATTCTTGGATGATACAAATGAAAAAACCTCCTTTCTATATATAGGAGTCCATGGGGCCACAATGTAATCCTAGCCTACCTAACAATAATAATGTAAGGGCACAATAATAACAATATGGGGGTTACAGGGGTACAAAAATAACAATAAGGGGGTTACACTGACAACAATAAGGGACTATACTAGTAATATAGGGACCTAACATGCTCCTCTTGTTCAAAAAAGTGTTGTCCTCAACGCTTGAGTAGCTCCAGGTGGTTCTGTATAAAACTCACATCCTCCCATGTAGAATCTTTAGTGAGTAAGTTCTTCCATTTGATGAGATACTCTGAAATTGATCGATTTCGTAACTATCGAGTTCTTGTTTCCATGACTACTTCAGGTTCCAATATGGTTTTTCCTTCCTCATCAAGTTATGGCAATATTGTTTGAAGTGGAATTTTTTCCCCTATAACCTTCTTTAAGCATGAAACATGGAAAACTAGATGCACTCGCGAAGAAGCAGGAAGCTACAATTTGTATGCCATAGTACCAATCTTTTGCAACACCTTGTAAGGACCATAGTACTTTGGCGATAATTTATTATCATTTTTAGCTTTCTTGAGGGACATTTGTTTGTATGGTTGTAGCCGTAAAAATACCCAGTCTCCTACATCAAAACTTCTCTCACTGTGATGTTGATCTGCCTATTGTTTCATTTGATTTTGTGCCAAATGTAGGTTATCCTTTAAGAGTTGGAGAAATTCTTGTTGATGCTCGATGTGATCTTCCATTGCTTGAACCCTAGAATTTTCCCTTAAAGAAGATGTGATGGACGGTGGATGATATCCATAAAGTGCCATAAATGGGGTCATTTTTGCTGCAGTATGGAAGGAAGTGTTATACCACCATTCAGCGAGAGGTAACCAATTGACCCATTATGCTTACTTATCAGATAAAAAACAATGAAAATATCCTTCCAAACATTTATTCACTACCTCATTTTGACCATCAAATTGAGGATGATAAGATGAACTATGAGGTAGTTCCGTCCAAAAATTGCCTGTAAAAATGGGATCTCTATCACTTACAATAATCTTCGGGTTTCCATGTAGCTTTTGAATTGTTTCCATAAATTCAGTAGCAACTATACTTGCTTTAAATGGATGAGATGATACACAAAAGTGTGCATACTTCGTAAGTCTATCAACTACCACTATGATGACATTCTTTCCTTCAGACTTAGGTAAACCTGTGATAAAATCCATTGAAATCTCCTCCCAATGTTGACTTGGAATGTATAAATGTTGTAGAATACCTAGGGTCTTAATTGTCCCAACTTTATTTTGCTAGCAAACCAAAAATGCCACCACAAACTTTTGAATATCAGATCTAATTCCATCACAAAAAAATTCTTTCTTCACCTTGTGGTAATTTTTTAAAAATCCCGAGTGTCCTCCTAAAGGAGAAGTGTGCAATTCCAAAAGAATATTTTGTTTTAGTTGGGAATTCTTGCAAATATATAAGCGATCTTTGTACCATAAGGAATCATTTTCCCAACTAAATGTATCAGATGTACTAGGATCTTGCTGCAACTTTTGAATGAGTGTCCACACTTCTTCGTCCTTCTTCCATTCATCCCTTGCTTCGATTGTCCAATCTATTTGGCTAATAGAAATGGCATAAAGCAATGCTTCCACCTCTTCATCCTTTCTTGAGAGTGCATCTACAACAACATTTAGCTTCCCTTTTTTGTAGATGATTTCAAAGTCATAACCCAACATCTTTGTGACCCATTTTCTTTGCTCTGCTGCTCTTCGAAGATAGTCTTTGTTCCAAAAAAGTGTTTAAGACTATCATGATCAATTTTTACCTTGAAGTGTCTTCCCATTAGGTAAGGTCTCTCCCATTTCTTTAGTGCATGTAGCTGTACCAACATTTCCTTCTCATAAATATCCTTTTGTAAATAATTTCCTTTGATTGGACGAATTTCAAAAGCAATGAGTCTTCCTTCTTGCATTAAAACAACACCAATTCCATTTCTTGAGGCATCACATTCCATAATAAAGGTTTTTGTGAAGTATGTCATAGGGAAGACCGGTGCTAGGCACATTGCCTCTTTGAGATGTTCAAAGGCCTTGGTTGCTTCAGAAGTCCATGAAAATGCATCTTTCTACAATAATTTTGTTAGAGGTGCCGCTATTCTCCCATAATTCTTAACAAACTTTCCATAATACCTTGTTAACCTGAGAAATCCTCACAACTTCTTTATGGTTGTGGGGAATTTTCAGTCCTTAATTGCTTTAATTTTGTTGGGGTCTACCTTAACACCCTCGTGAGATACAATATGACCCGGATATTCCCACCTCTTGTACTCCAAAGAAACATTTGGATGTTTTTGCATATAATTGTTTCTCCTCCAATAGTTTGAACACCCTGTCAACATGTTGAACATGATCCTTACAAGACATTGTAGATTAGTATATCATCAAAAAATACTAGCACAAATTTTATAAGTGAGGTTCAAAAATGGAATTCATCGCCCTTAAAATGTAGAAGGTGTATTAGTAAGGCCAAAAGGTATGACCAAAAATTCATAATGATCCTCATGAGTTCTAAATGTTGTTTTATTAATTTTTTCTATGTTCATTCTTATTTGATGATATCCGGAATGAAGATCCAACTTAGTGGAGTAAATTGTTCCATGTAATTCATCCAATAATTCATCAATGACAGGAATGGGAAATTTATCTATAATAGTGATTTTGTTGATCTGCCTATAATCCAAAACACATGCGCCATGATCCATCCTTCTTGTGCACCAATAATACTGGAGCAAAGAAATAATTTTGACTAGGTTGAATTATATCGGCCTCTAGCATTTCTGCAACCAAACGTTCAATCTCACCCTTTTAGGCATAAGGATATATGTAAGGCCTGATGTTTGGAGGAACACTTCCTAGAATCAAATGAATAGCATGATCAAGGTCATGAATAGGCAGGAGTATCAAATAGCTTGGAATGATTGTCCAATAATTTTTAGAGACATGGAGAAATAGATGATTGTGATGTTTGAACATGTAGAAAGCATAGTTTTTCAATTATGCCTCATTTTATTTCTTTAGAAGCATTGTCATGACATTATACCTTATTATCTTTCCTACCTTCCCTAATATACCCCATAATTCAACTTCATTTCCTTCCGAAAAAAATTTCAAGAAAATTTATTGAAAATTAAAAGCTATCGTCCCCATTGATTGTAACCATTGTACTCTTAGTAGAACATCAAAACCTCCCATTGGAATGGAAATCATTGGAACATTCAATACATATTCCCCCATGGTTAGCTTGATATTATGACATTTTCCAGAGAAATTTATAGTTCCTCCATTTGAAACCATCACTTGACACTTTGGTGCTAGGTATAGGAAACAATTCAATTCCTTGGCTACCTTACAATGAATAAAATTATGGGTACTACCCGAATCAATCAACACTACTACCTTTTTCTTCTTGATATTTCCTTCTATCTTAAGATTTTGAGGAGTGGTAAATCCTGCCAATGCATTACACGATATGGTCGGACTCATTTCTTCTTCTTCTAGGGTTGGTTCCTGATGTATATCCTCTTCTTTTGAATTTTCTTGTTCATTTTCTTCCTGCTCTTCACAATCTATGTAAAATAATTTCTTCTCAACACACTTATGACATTTAGTGTATTTGCTATCTATTTGTAGCAAAGCCCTTTTGCTCTTTTTTCTTCTGATTTTTGTGGTGTCGGCACTTGTAGGTTGTGGAAGTCTAGGAGTAGCAACACTTCCATATTTATAAATGTGAGTGGTAGGATTCCTTGTCGCCATAATTTTACATTCAATTTTCTTACCAACTTTGAATGCCTTCTCCAATGAATCAGGTTCCCAAACATGAACTTCATGTTAGATGTTATCCTTTAAAGTCCCTATGAAGACATCAATCCCGTGTTCCTTTGGAATATCGGTTACCCTTATATTCAACTTTTGGAAGTCCTCAATGTGCTCCACTACTGAACCCTTTTTTTTGAGATTTATCAATTGGCTAAAGAAGGTGTTGCTCTTTGTATCCTGATAATGTGCTATCATTTCCTCCGTAAAAATTGACCAAGTGAAAAAAATTTTACAGGAGAAAATCCATCGATACCACACAAATTTATTTTTTTCTAAATGTAAAGTTGCAATGCGTACCTTCTGTTTGTTTTGTACATTATTGAGATCGAAATATTGCTCCATCTGTAGTATCCATTTTACGAGATCCTTGCCATCAAACTTCCTCATATCCATCATTGGAATATGGTGGTTCTTCAATCCAACATTAGAGTTTATAAAATCAGGATTAACATTTATTTTTTTCTCATCATGAGTTTCCTCTACTATCTTTTCGCCATTAGGAATCATTTCTTGTATCAACTTGGATAAACCTTCCTTCAAACCTTCCATTTTTTCTTCCATACCATTCTTCAAACCATCCATCGTAGCTTCCATGCCTTTTTTCAAACCATCCATCTTATCTTCCATTCTTTTCTTCAAAACATCCATTTCACTTTTTGTTGCTCTTTGCGAGAGCGAAATTTGGTGCACTTGCTCTTGTAATTTTGATATGTCATGTTGCATTTCTTCATCTTCGTGAGCCATAGTAGAGCCTTCTGAAGGCTTTATTGGTGTTGAATTATTTTTAGGGGGAGTTTTAGAACCCAATACTGATATATATTCAACAATATGCCCTTGGAATCAATTCAAATGGATTCTTCAAACAAGACTTACGCAATTTAGAAAAAAAATACACACCTTTTTCTTGCTTTTGAGGAGCTCGATATTCAAATTGAATTATCTCTGTGATTTTGGATCTTCAATATCTGAAATTGAGCCCTGTAGTAGCACTCTAAATCTTCTTTCGAATGCCACAGGCTTGACCTGATTTGGATTCTTCAAGGCAAAGTTATACCCAATCTCCCCCAATGACCTAATTATGGACTGGTTCAGTGGAGCAAACTTGTACGACGTGCCACGTGTCATTATTCCTCCTTAGGCTCTGAAATTGATAAATAGGAAACTACAGTTTGTGTACTTGCAGCCACTTTTTACATAATTCCAATCTGATGCTCAAAGAGAGAGTTATGACAATTTTCCCACGGTTAACTCTTTGAGATGAAATTTGGGAGCCTAAAGAAACCCTAACTTCCATAGATCATATCTTCGAAAATATTGCGAACCAAGATCTGAAATTTGTACAGGAAGTTCCACAAGATTTCGGATTCGCTCTGTAAAAAATTTCGCTTCTGAACCTTCGTTGAAAAAAATTTATAGTGCAAATTCCACGATGACTTGTTTTAGGTGAAATTCGGTAGCCTAAAAAAAACCTAACTTCCACAGATCATATCTCCAAAAATATTGCGAACCAAGATCTGAAATTTTTACACAACGTTCCTCAGGATTTTGGCTTCGCTCTTTAAAAATTTAAGCTTTTAAAACTTCGTAGAAAAAAATTTATAGCAAAAATTCCATGATGACCTGTTTGGAGCAGCGAAACCGTAGAATCCAAAGTTCTGATACCAAATGTTATGAAACCAGCTCCAAAAATAGAAGAAAAGAGATATAAATGCCTTATAAATAAGCCACTTCGAGGGGGAAACCTCCAATACATTACATAAATGAACAATTCTTGGAATATACAAATGAAAAAACGCCCTTTCTATATATAAGAGTCCATGGGGCCACAATGTAATCCTAGCCGACCTAACAATAATAATGTAAGGGCACAATAATAACAATATGGGGGTTACAGGGGTACAACAATAACAATAAGGGGGTTACACGAACAACAATAAGGGACTATACTAGTAATATAGGGACCTAACATAGACAACTGACATGCATGCATAACAATATACATTTAGCCCATCCAGTCCAAGTGCTTGAACTTGGAAGCTCTGATACCACCCTGTAACACCTCCTCCCACATTTACCCACTTTTACAAGCTCTGCAGGTTAAAAATGAGTTGAGTGTCACTATGATATGACTCAAACTCCAAGTTCCATTTATGGAAGTGGGGCCCACTAACCAGAAGAAAACTGACATCCCTCAGAGACTACAGACCACTCAGGAGCCTGAAAGCCACCCCAGGTGGTCAATCCCTCACCTGGAACTCATTTTCACTAGCTTAAATCCACAATTGCACCTGTAACACAATATCCATGTAGTTGGATGGCTATAACCACACCCATAAGTCTATCTCCATGCGGTTATGGCCCAAAATCCTCTGTTCTATGCCAACAGTTGTGGGATCTATGCCACTTTTTCAGGCTAACCTCTAGACCACTACCAAGAATTGCCTATAACTTTCTAGAATCATAACTAACATGATAGGAATGTTAAACAAGAAATACTTGAGCAAGATATTGACCAAGACATGCCCAATACATAATGAACATTTTGTCAAATAGATGGTAAACATAGAAACTATAAGTCATGAATGCATATTTGATCATAGACTTCTAATCTTCATCTAAGAATCACCAAGAAGGATTTATGCCCTCTCTAGCTTGCTACAATAACACTTGTTAGCCCATGCATTCATCAACCATTCAATAATGTATCAAATCATGAACAAGAGCCAAAGTGAGAACACATTGTATAATCATGCATATGACCAACATATAACCATAATAGAAACCATGAAAAATCAGTCATGAGATCACCATAATAATAAATACAAGTGCTCATAGATCACAATAGGAAAATAACTCATATTAACATATGCAAACGCCAACCAAGTCGGGTACTTCCATGTACCACCTGACCATAGATTGGGTTGAACCAAATATATCTTTCATCCAATCACCCTCGTGCCATATTCCAAGCATGAATGTGGGATCATAAGTGTTAAACAAAAATAGAACCAATCAGGGCTTCTAGAGGCCAAACCACCTCAACCCTCAACCATAATGATTTCACCTAACCGATCCAAAAATCACTAACATCAATCAGACTGGTCTCTTCCCAAACCGTCCTGGGCTCTAGGGACTCCTATCTCAACCTACAACCTCTAGGGGCCCAAGTTGTTACAGGGTTGCAGAGAACTACCATTTCAACCCACAATCTCTAGGGATCCAAGTTCTTCTAGGGCTCTAGAGATTCTATCCCAACCCACAACCATAGGGAACCTGAGAACTAATCATAAAATCAAATGGGCAACCCAGTACACCATGGCTATCCATGAAATGACAAGGCAAGGCTGAAAACACTGTCAATCTAGGAAAATCTCCATGCCAATGACAACAAATGATCGAGGGACCACATGCATGTACCATGCATCCAAAAACTAGCAAGAAAATCACACATGAAACCTGTTACCTGCAAAGTATCCTTGTTGTAGTTGTTGATGCAACCTTCTCTTTCGTTGCCCACCAATTCTTTGTTTGTCCTTTGCTTGCTTTCTCTAATTCCAAGTGAATGTTGGAATGCTCCAAGAATTCTCTAAGTGTGCAAAAGTGTATGAGAGAATGAACAAGATCTTAACCCAAAACTTTCAAAAGCTATAAATTGTTTCTCTAATGCCCTTTTATCATTGATCTCTCATTTTTCTTCATTTTCCTTTTAATTTCCTTTGCAAGCATATATGTGTCTCTTCACCTTCCTTTTCTCTTATTTTCCTTATTTCTCATAATTAAATTCCAATTATTGCCTCTTTTCCTTTGCTAATGTCTTTGCCAATTTTCATCGCCTGTAATAAACCACAAGTGATGCCCACTATAATGTTTGACCACCATTCAACTTGGAATGCGTGCCTAATGAGCATGGTATTATTTTATTTACATGGAAAATTAACCATGGGTTGTTACAAAAGAGGTGACAACCCCTCCTAAAGGAGGCTACAACTTCCTTCCCTAGCACCACCCTACCACCCTATAGAATAAAAGGTAAAACAAAATTTTCTTGGGCTCCTAAACTAGGGATAATGGCCCAATTACAATAACATTCAAAAAAATTTCAGTTCCACCCCTTTGTTATATGCAATATTAATATAGTTCAATAAATAACATGCATACCTTTTATCATTAATGCAAATTTCCTTACTCTACTTTTGATTTTCCTAAACAATCCTTCAAGGATAGCTCAAAAACTATGATTCACAACTTCATTAGAGGTTTGTTTCAAGGCATCTATCAAAGTCTTCTTCAAATCATCAAAGGTTTGTGCCAAAATTATACTCTCAAGGCCTGCTTCAAAACACAAACTTCATATTTTTCACGGACTTCCTCAGGTATAGTAGGACATGCACAAGTCATCAATAGAGAGGGACCATACTATTTAGCAATAGTAGGGATCAAACTACTACCTGAGTTATCAATTCTTCATAGAGCATGCCCTAATTTCATCTCTTTTAAACTCAGAAAAAGGTCCCCTAACTTTGGGCCTAATTTACCTCAGAATTTGTCTTAAGACATGTCCAATTTCTACCTTATTCAACCTGAATTGGAACAGAGGTTCAAATGTTTTAGATTTTGCTATCACAGAGGTTCGGTCTTGTGGTAGAATAGGCCTTAGAAAGGGGCTGAAATTTAACTGCCTCAGAGGACTGATACAGAGCCTAATTAGGGCCTCAAGTAGGGCCGAATTAGGGCCTCATGAAGGGCTAAACACATACCAAACAAATTTGGACCAGCCACAGAAGGTAAACTGGAACAAATGTTCAGATATCAAGAATTTTGTTATCATATAAGTTTGGTCTTGTGGTAGAAGAGGTCTCAGAAAGGGGTCGGAATTTGGTTTCCTAAGAGTACTGATATAAAGCCGAATTAGGGCCTTAGGGAGGGCCAAAATAGGGCCTCAAGCAAGGTTGAATTAGAGCCTCATGGAGGGTTGAATTAGGGCCTTAGGTAGGGCTAAACGCAGACCAAATAGATTCACACCATCCACATAAGTTATCCTCTGATTTGTGAAAGTAGGTCTTGGATCCAAAGAGTTAGTATTCTATAATTTGTCTTTAGATAGGTTTTTCTTATGCTCAGAAAGTTCCACAAAGATTCTTCCTCTAAGAGGTCAAATATAAGCCTTAAAACTGACAAATTATGCATAAAAAACCACCATAGAAGAAACATAAAAAGAAAGATAAAACCCTTCTTGAGTTTTGACCTTCTTTAGATATTAATTATGTCTTAGACCTCAAACTACTTCTTCATTTATTGTTGCCTCAGATCATCCAAATTTTCTTGCCACAAATGCCCAACAACTGCCATATTTATACCTATTTGGAGGTGGGGCGGGGGGGCTGGGGGCTACATTGGAGCCGACTTAAGGATTTAGGTCGGCTGGCAAAGGACATTTAGTTTAAAAAAAAAAAAAAAAATCATCATAAAATCTTCTTGCCATGTTGATCTAGACTCATGGATATAGGTAAAGTTAAATTATAATGTTTGACCTTCTTGTAGATCTTGCAAAGAAGTGATAAGGTCATGAAATTTCATCCTTTAGCATAATGACAATTTCCAACATAAGTATGTGATCATCTACTTGAATACTATGAATTGAACAATGTAGAAACTCCTGAAGAGGAATTGACATGCAAAAATCCCAACAAAATTTTTGTGGGCTTATGCCATAGAAGATTGTAACGGTGTTGAAAGAATAACGTGTTTGTGCCATGAAAAAAATTAAAATGGAAACTCCATTTATTAACCATAGAAGTGTTTCTCTTCAAGTTAGTGGTCTTAACATCCATGTAATTTCATAGGCTCATAAAATTTCTTTGCAACATATGGAGGTGGGAAGAAAACAAAGTACTCTTCCAATTACTAAACATGTACAACTAATGGTAGATGTTAAGAAGGGGATAATTATATTAATGATTGAAATAATATATTTTGTTTCCATACATGATTTACCTTTAGAAGTACTTAAGTCAATCTATAACTTGAATAGGTATAAAAGCATTTCTAGGATGCCTCTAATGGATGAATACTCAGCGTATGCAACTACAACATCTAGAAAAGTGTTTCTACAATTTGTTGAGGAGGTATACTGTAAAAAACTAGGAAATGAGATTTTTCAACAATCCATTTCACATATTTTAGTTGAAGAAAGTATTGATCAAACTATCGTGCAACATTTGATCATTTTTATTACATATTTTGCAAATGAATGAAGAGGTCAATGTGTTACAAAATTCATATGATTGCTTCAAATTAGGGATATAACATCTCACTCTTTGTATGATGCAATGACATTTCTTTTAGAGAAATGGTTGTATCCTTGATTAATTTTGTTGAATTTGGATCTAATGCAACTTTATCCATGAGGGGTACTTTTGAAGGACTATCTACCAATTTCCATCAACATGCTCCTCATTTATTAGATATCGACTACATAGCTCATCAAGAAGTGTTGACAACAAATGACACTTCATCTTATTTTGCATAGTTCCAAGTTATTGATAAGTTTGCAAACAAGGTTTATTCACAACATAGGAAATCTATTAAAATACATGGAGAATTAAAAGAGCTAATGGAGTCATTTCAAATCATAAGGTTAGAAGTGTTGCAAATTCAATACATTAGGTGGATTTTTAGAGGCAAAGTCATGGAAAGACTCATTAAGCTCTTAATTAACATTGGAATTAGGGGAGAAATAAATGAATGCATGAGTTGGCCATGATATTTCAAGTGCAAATTTTCATCTATTTACTTGCAAATATGCTTATCTATTAAATATGCTAAATCAAAAGTTCTAAGAGGATCATGTTGACATTATAGCTGTTGGAACTACTTTATATGCCACTATTAACTTGCTTCATAAATAATTTCTAAGAGGCATATTTGAGGTGGGTGCAATGCACATATTATATATTTTTTTAATCTTAACAATGTGAAATGTATCATGAAGTAAGTATTTTGATGCCTATAGGCATTTACAAGCCATTTAACTTATATGACTGTACTAGTTCAAAAAACACTTACATTAAAAAACTAAAACACTATAAATAAACTTAAATTAAAACAAGTACAAATCTATTTTAAAGTAAATTTAAATATATGTGTCTAAATTAGATCTTAATTTTTCTATATATCAGTAATAACAGGAACAAATATTTATTTAAAAAATTTAAGGTTATAAAATAGTAATTGACTTTAAAGTAAATTTAAATGTGTGTTTTTGACTTAAAACTAGAAATAGAAAATTTTGATGAAATTCTTTTGAATTAATCATAATGAGCAATTTTTGGGTCAAATGTTTCGAACCAACCAATGTGGTTCATCATTAAGGCATTTGATGAGAAGTCTGAACTATCCAAGGAAACAAATAATGTAGAGATGCAAGAGAAAGGTAAAAAAATCCAAAGATAATCCCATAATGATGGAAAACCTAAACAAAGAGTTTGAGAAACTCAAAGGCTAAAAAACCCTATATCCAAAAAACAGTAATAGAATAAATAAACTTTGCATCAAGTGTTCTCATGATGAACCACATTGGTTGGTTCAAAATGTCGACCCAATAATTTCTCATTGTGATTAATCCAGAAGAATTTAAATCAAACATTATGAATAACAGAAGTTTGAACTCATAAATAGAAAATATTGTTAGTTTTACCACATGTCAATGATAATAGTAGTTAGGATAGAGCGTTGATATTTATCTCAAAGGTAGTTATGTGCCTTTTGTTTTTCAATTTAATAAAAAAATGTTACAAAATTAATTAAAATAACATAGAATTAAACTTCAATCCTAATATTGGTAATTAATCAATTTTTTCTTTATTATTTTATTTCAAAATAATACATATGTGCTTTATAAAGTAGGGCTAACAGAGTCATATAAATTAAATGGTTGGTAAACGTGGATATGCATCAATCCATAATAAACATCAAAACAATCACTTCATAACAACATTTACTTCATGATATGTCTCATGTTGTTAAAATTAAAAAATCATAAAAACAAATAAATTATAACTTATCTTAAATTACTATTACTATTATTATTATTATAAGTTAAACATATATAGATTTAAAAAGTCATGGAACATGATTCTTAACTATAGAGATTTACCCCCACTTTACCATGGAGATTCTTAATCCGTAAATACACTTTGTTATAATGTCATATGATGCTTTTTCATATGGCATTTCTTTAATTTATCAATGTAATTAAGAGGGAAAAAAGAGCATAACTACTTCGGAGATAAATCTCAACCTTTGATTTGTGTATACTACTAAGAATATTCTAGAATATTTCGTGGAGGTTAAATCTTACCTACTCTCCACCTAATAATTTTTTATAATTAAATTAAAATTTTGTAAGCCCTATTCCAAAATAGACATGGCTATTTGTGTATTAAAAAAATCATAAAATAAATAAATAAATTATAACTTTATTTTAAATTATTATTATCATTGTCATTATTAGTTATAAAAAAAGAATCAATATAGAAGTCAAACATGTATATGTTTTAAAAAACATGTAAGAAGATTTTTAACCATAAGATTCATCCTCATTTTACTGTAGAGATTCTTAATTTGTAAACATGATTTGTTACAATACCATGACTTATCAATACCATGTGCCAAAAAGACCATATATAATTTCATATTCCACTTATTCATATGACATTTTTTTAATTAATCAATTTAATTAAAAGGGAAAAAATGGCATAATTATTTTGGATATAAATCTCAATTTTTTATTTTTGAATAGTATTAAGAATATTCTATAATATTCCTTGGAGTTTAAACCCCTACCATCCACTTAATAATTGATGATAATTAAATTAAAATTACATTAGCTCTATTCCAAGGTGTATTAAAAAAACTAGAATTAAAGTGGTTGAAGATGGAAGCCACTTTGGGGGAATTAAATTTCTCAAGGGGCGTCTAGTCTCGACTGAGCCTTGCACAATCCTATAGATAATCATCCCATTGTGGGTTGATCGGTCTTATTCCATCCGATAAACAAGTTGGCCCTGACCTAGGCTTAGCCTAGCGCGCGCACACACACACACAAAAGAAAATAAAAAAGAAAAAGTGGAAGGAACCATTGTTATAAAAAGCAAGATTAAATCCCCGATGGGGTGATGGATGAAGCCTTATTTGTGCAAGCCGAGGGTGTTAATTCCCATCTCACATGGTGACAGGATTCTGAGACGTAGTGAACCAACAGGTTATGGGGTTCTACACTGTAACATTCTCGAGGCATCAATGGTTATTTGGTTGTGGGTTTCAATGGTCTTGGGCATTATTTGCAATTTTGAGATAAGAAGAAGGTCTACCAGAGGTTCTGCTAGCGAGCGTTTTGCAAGGTGCCATGCAGACCAACAATTAGAGGGGGTAGATTTTGTGTGCTAGAGAGTGCGGGTTCTAAGGTTGCTATGATAAAAGTTGATGACAATCCCGTTATTTGGGACCCGGGTCCTCCTTGTCCGCTCCCGACTGATAAAGGTAGTGATGAATATTTGCATGTAATTTACAATTCTTGACAACTCATTTGCATTGAATTATGGTTTGTTTGCACTGTGAAGGTTAAGTGGAGATCTCAATGGCCTAATGCTCTGAGTTTGGCCCCCATCAGAAAAGTATGGGGTTTTTCTTTCGATTATTTGTTTATTTCAACATGGCGACTTTTTCTCTTGCATTTCTGCTTGGAAATTATTTGGGGGTGGTATATTTTCTTCTCTTTAGTGTGGAACTGGGGTGGTGGAGAATTCCATCCCCAAGGAGGTCGAATTTTCTCATCATTGGGGGTAGGATTTGTTGTATTTCTTGTCTGGACTCATTTGGAAGCATCCATTGATATCCTAACATGGGTATGTGGGAGGGTTGGTCGAGTTCTAGTTGGTTGAAGTTGGGCCTTCTTTCCTATGTTAATTGTCTCAAACTATGGTGTAATTGGTAGCAACCCCCTCTAGGAATTTTGGTTGTTTCTTGTGTGTTCTAGAGCTCCTCATGGTTGTTGGCTTTGGGGTATCGGGCTGCCCACCTTTAATTCTTTGTATTTGCATAGTATGTCCAAGCACATTGACCCTCCTCGACTTAGTAAGATAATCATCTGGTTTTGTAAGGGAGTGACTGGGTCTGTGGGTTCTGGTTGTTGGGTGGTTGAAGTGTTCAATGTCAGAGTTGTCATTGTTATGTTGCGTAAAAGGGGCCAGCCACGTTGTGGGGTAGGGAAACGTGGCCATGGTAATCCTCTCCTGTAAACCCTCCAACCAATCATTAGAGAAATTTTGAGGTCTAAAATGGGCCTTCTAAGGAAAATTATAAAATAATAGTGGAAATAATAAAGTAAGATTGGATTACCTCATCAAGTTTTGGAGGGAAAAAATAAAAACTACTTTTTTCAAATCATATTTTTAATTTATCTCCATACACTTTTACCCAAATTTCAAGCAAGAGTAATCGTTGGATGCTGAATTTAATTTTGCATCCAATGAGTGCATCTAATGAGTGCTCCTACTCGAAATTTGGGTAAAATCGTAGGGAGAAAAGTTGAAAATATGAGTTGAAAAAACAGTTTTTAATTCTTTTTTAATAAATTTTTTTATCTTTTTACCTTTTTACTCCAAAAATGGTGAATCATCCCCCATGGTTGACATCATCACATTGAATCCTATTGGTTCCTATAAAGTTGATTTTTTGTACATTTTTGTTTTGAGGCCCTATTTTTGACCTCAAAATTTCTCTAATGCAGGGGAGATTGACCATCCATCTCGAGACTCTTCCAGACGGGTTGATCCACCACCACCTTTTGACTCGCTATAAGCTCAAATTCATGTTATACATGCATACATCAAACAAATCACTCAACAATGACACAATGACCACAACAAGGTGATTAGTTTCCTCAATGACATCCAACATAACTAGTGGCATATCATGGACTGCCAAGAGTCCCTTTGCAGAGGCCAGAAACGCCTTCAGGACAAAATGGATAGATTTTAGGGACATATGGTGCATATGGAGTCTCATGTGCATGATCCTTTTCATCGCAAGGTGAGGGTAAAAAATGTAGCTCTGAAACCAAACAATGCTCAAGAATGATGAAGAGGAATGGTTATTTTCTTTATTTTGCTCAGTTTTGGGCCTTATGGGTTGTTGATATATGGATTGATAGTTTTGTTTTGTTGTTATCCCAAACTTTTTGCTTGCTTTTAATGGGCAAAAAATATGGTCGGAGTGATGCTACAACATTTTTGACAAAGCTATTGAAACAATGTAATATGTTTATGAGTTAATGAAAGTCATTGTTTGACAAAAAAACAAAAAGAGGTAAGATTAAAGAAAGTTCACTTAATTGTAGGAGGATCAAATTTTAACTATAATGGACCTATTGACATTGCTCAACTAATTAATTTATATGACTAAACTAATAATAATAATAATAATAATAATAATAAGAGTAGTCTAAGGAGGCTACATTTTTGCTCGGAAAAGAATGGAAAATCTGGCATGATTTTGACAAATCTCGCAGAAATTTTTGGAAATCCGAGTTACAATTTTCAAAGCTTCATATTTTTGGTGCCCGAGGGGTTCTTGATGGTGCTGAATCCATTTCCACTAAAAAAAAAAATTAAACACTCTCCCATGGTCTGATTTCTTCAAAAAAAAATTCACCAGATTTCAAAAAAATCGTCCTCTAAGTGAAATCATCACCTCATTAGACATCACCTTAATAAAAACATATTAATAACAAATTTTCACAAAAACAATCTTATTGAAAAAAACTAAAAAATAGAAGGATAATGCATGGGAAAAAACTATAAGGGTTAATATACGCTCATGGCTAAGTAAGATTAAAACTTATTTTTTTAAGAAGGCTAATGTATGATTGTGGCTATGAAGGTTACGCATCTCGCAAGCCCCAGAGAAATGAAATGAATGAAGAATGAAGGGATTTTAATGATGTCCACGAGACCAAGCGGTCTAAGGGACCTAAGACTCCAACCCATCACAACTTCAAACTTTTCTCTAAGTCTACTCTCTTGTCATGAATCTTGACCAAGAAGTTTGCAGTTTTGATAAGTCTCGCTTCCTCGAACAAATTTTTCAGATAATCCACCTTTAGAATGCTTTGAAACTGATTACGAAAATCCTCATAAGCCAAAAAATCCATGATGTAGTGTCATTCTATTTCAACCTCTCATTTCCAGCAAAAGATGCAGATCCTTTCTTCCCACTCTTCTTTTGGAGTTGTCCATCTACGTGTTTCACATCTAAGACTATGAGACCCGATCCTCAATTGTGCTATTAATATTCTAGCATTTTCCCGTGATTTTGGCACCCAAATATATCTTCTCATCATGGGACCATGTCGGGTTGAAATATTTGGCATAAAGAGATTTTTTTCGACCAATCTGTTTTTCCCACATGGTAGTCCTTAATTTTTCAATCACCCTTTTTTTAACTTCCTCTTTAGTGTTAGGACAATCCTGCCACTTAATGCCCCACTTACCCAGCCACTTGTCATTTTGTTTCCCCCAATTTTTCTTCCACCTCGTTAACTCCTCTACGACAACTATTTTAGGCCAGCGATGTTCATCCATGCATTCCACCTTTTTTAAGTAACTTTAACAAGTAAAAAATTGCCTCGACCTCCATTGGAAATAAAGTAGCCTCAACTAGCAAGATCTCATAAGGAACCGTTGATTTGAATTTGAATTTTTTATTTTATTTATTTATTTATTTATTTTCCTGAATAAGACTAATTATATTAATCGAACATATGGTACAAGGTGAGATTACAATCAAGAGAAGCAAGAAACCGGCAAACCGGAAATGATAAACTATCAACCTCGGTCCCGAAGGGAGAAAGAGAAACAATCAAAGGAGAAGAGAGCAAGAGAAACAAGCAAAGGAGAAGAGAGCAATAGAAACAAGCAAAGAAGAAGAGAGCAAGAGAAACAAGAAAAGGAACTAAGAAGCGTGACTCAAAAAGCCAGAAGATAGAAGCTGGCTCTACCCAGAATGGGCCAAAGCCTCCTTGCAAAATTTTTTCCCTTTCTTTTTGTTGACATTGACCCATTCTTCTTGGTGTGGATGTGCAGGAACCATTTGTAGATTTTTTTTCACTGTAGGAGGAGTCTCCTTATCTGTTTCAGACGAGGAGGACTCATGCATGCGTCTCTGAGATATTGATGTGACTGGAGGATCCTCAGGGGCGGCGGAGGGCGAATCATTCGTTTGTTTTTCCTGCTCCATATCTGCATCAATCTCTTCCTCATCTGAACTCGAGGACTCAAAGTCATCCACCGGGGGTGAAAAACTTGGAATCCATCTTTTGGATTTAGATTTGAGATTAGTTTCCTTATTTTTTGTAAGGAATGTGGGGCAGGAATTCTGAAGGTGGCCTGTTTGGTGACAGTGGCGGCACTGAAAGGCAATGTTCTCATAATCCAGAATTTGTGTCCATAGGGAGTTGCCAATCTTGAGATTAATTTGGCCAGGGATGCCTTTTCTTATGTCTACTTCCACACATATTCTGCCAAATGTGAATAAACCATGGTATTCTGGAAGGTAATATGTGGTCAAAAAATGGCCCAGAGTATTTCCTATTCCTTTGAAGACTGAGAGGTGCCATAGATGGGCTGGTAAATTGGGAAGCCTGACCCAGATAGGAACCTTGGTGATTATTGTTGTGGTGGGGTCGAAAACTCGGAACCATGAGGTGAGGAATATCCCAGCTCTTCCCCAAAACCACAGTCCTTCTGTTAAGGCCTTTTTATAATCCTTCTTGTGATCAAACAGAACAATAAAGAAACCCTTGGAGCAGAAGTGGACCGTGAAATTATGGGTCCAGTTAGCGTATATCCAATCGTAGAGATCCTTTGTGCGAGGCTAAATACCATTGAATCTGCATATAATAACATTTTCTGCAAACTTTTGAAGTTGTTCTTCTAGATCTTGGTGGGAAATCTCAATGGTGGGAATTTTCTCTATTTTGTCAACCAAAAATGGCTTGGGAGTAGCCGGTGTTTGAGCTGCTATCTTAGGCTGTGCATGGAAAACATCCTTGTAGGAGAAGGCTAGAGTAGATGAAGAAGCTCCCACTACTCCCCCTCTCAATCTAAGGGAAAAGACTAGAGTAGCATCTTGTTCAATATTATAAAATGAAAGGGGGAATTAGGCATCGAGTTGTTTACCTTAGAATTATGTAAAGAGCAGAAGGAATCCCCAGCCTGTGCTCAAGGGTTGGCAAGAGATTCTGAACTTTATCCGATGGGCGGACCCACAGTAGCATGGATCTGCTGGTAATAAGCGAGATCTGGATTTGAAAGGCCGAAGAGAGTAGATCTGAGTGACTCTGGTTGCCAGGTTGCATTGTGGAAGCCAGGTTGAGAATGATTTCCTTCTCGTTGTTGGCCGCAGCCCTTTCTGACTTCCTGGAGGTGAGGCATCCGTCCTCTTGCTGGAGATTCACTAGGCAGGAGGCTTTTTTCTTTCCGATTTCATAGTAGTCTGGGTGCTGCCAGAGGGGCAGAGCCGCATTCTGAATGTTGTTTGCAATCACTCCGCTCGCTGGAACGAGTCTGTGAATGGCGAATGGCGGCCTGGAAAATGTCGAATGGCAATCTGCTGAGTCTTTCGGAAGCCAGGGCACGTCCTCAAACCACTATGAGCAGAGATCTCCATAACTAGTCGGCGGCTTGACGGCATCAGCAGACAGGGGAGCTATAAAGAAGAGGCTAGGGTTCATCTTGCTCCGCCCAAATTCTTGTTAGGTTAATTCAATTTAGTCCTAACTTTGAAATTATTAGTTATTAGGTTCTTTTGAATTATTTCTAATTGCCTCCACTTGTGGTCTGACATACTACTCCCCCAAACTTCACCTCCATAGAGTACAACCGGTGTAACCAACAACCCAAAATTAGTTTTCTTGGTCTTCTAGTGCCATAATTTGTCTTTCCTACATCTATTTTGTAGAAGGTAAAAGGCTCTCCATCCCCCCTGAATCCTTTTAGCTCTACATTTCTCCCAATTGAGCTTGTTGTAAAAAATAATTTCTAAATACTTTTATTCTTCCACAATTTCCAAGGGTTTTCCCTAAAAAATAAAATTCACCTGTTGTTTTTTCCTCTTCAAGGAGAAGATCATGATCTTGGTTTTGTAACATTGACTTGCATCCCAACCTCTTCACAAAATAGCTCTAACGCCTTCAAATTCTCTCTTAGAACATGATCTGATTTTGAAATTAGGATAAGATCATCAACATACAAGAGAAGTCTCACCACATAACCTGCTAACTGAATACCCTCCCCACTGTTATTGTTTAACTCCCCACTGTTATAGTTTAACCATTCTTCCAGCTTATCAATATATAAGCCAAACAACATGGGGGAAAGAGGGCACCCCTGCTTGACCCCAATGTCACTACCAAAGAATTTAGAAAAACCTTCCTCAGTTCTGATTTTAGCTCTTACTTTCTCATAGAGCTTATGAACAACTGGCCTATATTCACTTGGAATTCTGATCTCTTCCATCCTTCTCCAAAGCTTGTCTCTAGGAATCGTGTTGAAATATTTCTTGAAACGAACAAAACAACAAAATGCCTCCTCACCTTATATGTCCCATAATTTTTGTATGAAATTCCTAAGAGTGATACAATGATCAATGGTAGAATTTTGCGGCCTAAAACCAACATGCTCTTTTGTTTTTTTACCTTCCTTTTCTTCCCAACTGCTAATTCTACGCTCCACCATGCTTCCAAATAACTTTCCAAAAAGATTATTAACCATAATAGTGCGATAATTAGAGGGGATGTTAATGTCTCCACTTTTGTACAAGGGGATAGCAACATTAGTTGTCCATTCATTTGGAAAATTACTTTTTGTGATGCTATTGAAGATATTTTAAATAATCAGAGCCAAGGTTTCAACCCCCCACTTTAAAAATTCTGCTTGCAATCCATAAATATCTTGAGCTTTATCATTTTCTAACTTTTTTATACCATTCTTGACATATTCTAATGAAAATAACTCAGTTGAAGTGTTGGTTATGGGACGGCTACTTCTCTCCTGTTCTCTCTCGTAAATAAGCTTTGCATACTCTAACCATTGAGTAACTGAGATATTATTATTCATTTGCTTTTTATTTTGATGCAATTCCCTCCAAAAACTTTTGGGATTAAGTTTTCCCAAGGAAATTAATTCATTCCTTCTTGAAGTCACATACCTTTATTTTTTATTTTTATCGTATTTTTGTACTTTTCCATGCCTTCACTGTTTACCTCCTTCTCTTTAAGTGATCTTTTTGCAGCCTTGCACTCCTCATCAAACCATGTATTGGTTGGAAAAATGTTTGAAATTCTCTTCATTGGTCAGGATATTTTTCACACATTAAAGGCTTTGTGGATTAAAGGGATCACCATACTGTTGCCAATGTTCTATATTATTTCATTGTCCTCTTCAATTTCTAAGTTGATTTTTTCCACCTGAAATTGATGTTCCAAAGCAGCAACAAAGAGCTCTTGATTTTCCTGATTCATAGTGACTCTACCATTTTCCTGAACTTTCTTCTGTCTATGTTGGTTTTGCTCCACCTGCATCCCACTTGTGTGCATGCCCAACTTAATACGAAGAGGCATATGATCTAATTTAAATTGAATAGGAAAAGCTCCAATATTGAACTCTGACAATTTAGAAATAAATATTTGGGAGTAAATCACATAATCCACCACACTTTGACCATTGCAAGTTTTACATGTAATATCACCAGATCTAGGCCAAGCTTTATGCCATTGCAAATGACCATGTCATAAAGGATACATAGGCCTAACTATTCAGTACCGAAGTGTGAAACACTCCCTTTTCCATCTTGAGAAGACCTTTCCCACTTGTGATCCTCACTCTCATTTAGCCAAAGAGGATTGTTGTCCTTATTCTCATCACTACCTAATTGCATAGTCTGATTGTTTGTTTTCCTTGCATTAAAGTCATCGACCAAAACTATATCTCTCAAAGTCTTGAAGGCAGAAATGTCTTTTTTTAGAGCAGCATAAGGGTCTTTACTATCTAAGTTTTCCTTCTTATAGAACTTCAAATTTTTTTGAGAAAAGTAACAAGCAACCATCCTGATTGTTGTGTTTTTGTCTGTTATATTAAGCCATATAAATTTCTTATTTGGGTCCTCTTTTTCCACTTTTACAATTCCACTCCAACTTTCTCGTATTAGAACTGTGATCCCTCCATGCCCTTTACCTGTTCAAATGTCCTTATTCCATACTAAAATTTTATTGTATCCCTCAAATGGTAGAACCTTGCAACCTTCATGCTCATGAGCTTCCATAAGAAAAATGATGTCTTTCCCTTCTATTATGGGCCCCAAACCCGATCCTCTCCTCCATGGATAACCTCTACAATTCCAAATTACCATGTTTAGATACTCTCAGGGGGGCCCGAATCCCTATTTTTGATTTGTTAAATGCTCATTGATTAGAGCTTTCCCATTTTTTAGCCATGCCCATTTTCCCGCCTCCCTTGCTGATTTCACTTTCTATCATTCCTTCCTTCGCTCTTCTTGTTGTTCAAATTTCAAGTCATCATCCAGGTAAAAATGAGTACCTCTAAGCATCCCCCTATTTTTTAGAATATCCATCTTATCATCTATACTTCTCAAAATACTCTCACATGTATATGACTTCCATTTTCTATTTTCCTGCCAATATTGTTTTCCTATTCAATAGAGCCTGACCATTTCAACTCTTCCTTGAGAAAATATCTGACTAACATATATGTCCTCTCTTTCTCTCCAAAGTCCTTCAGAACTTTGATAATTACATTTGTAGCCTTGACTTGTCTGCCTTTTTCTTCTCTTACTTGCCTCTTGATTTGCTTCTCCATGATTTCCTTTCGCTCGGTTGATGGTTCCTTTACAACTTGTGCCCAAGATTTAACCTCTTCCATTTGTTGTCTTATTTTTCTTTCTCTCAACTCCATGCTTGCCCAAGCTTATTGAAACTCTTCTATCTGTTTTGTGTTGTCAATGTTCCCTGCCTCTGAGCCCTTTTTTTTAACTACCTTGGTTTGTTCTAGTTCCTGTCTCAAAGTGATCAACTGTTGTTGTCCTCTTTCCATATTAGTTTTCAAATTTATTATATGCTCTTTAATAACTCTATTTTCCCTTTCAAGTTTCTGACTGACTACTAACAATTATTTTATCTTTGAATCTTCGTGTTGTTCCTTTGATTCAATAGTCTCGATTCTTCTTTTCATGCTCATGAGCTCGCTTACATAAACCTCCAACGACCACAAAAGATGAGTAGTTGTGGGGTTGTATGTGTTATTACTTCTTTCTTCTTTGTTTTTTGTTAAGTTTTTAATTTCTCTTTGCTTTAGCATATACTTATTTTGCTTAGATCGCACGCCTTTACCTTTTATCTCATCCACCCCTTGACTCCCCTGCTCTTCCTCTAATGAGTTAATTTTGACAATAAAAGTTTCCTTGCTATTGATTGATTTTGGTAAGATCCATGTGAGTTTTGTTATTTGTGCTTTTTTCATTTGTTTAGCTTGTATATGCCTTAAAAACCCTCTGTATTTCTTTTCATTCACAAATATCAGTCTTTCACTTGTACCGAATGTATCAGATGGAACACACCCTGTCCCTCTTACATTCTCTGTCAAAATGTTAGGGGTAAGACCTGGAATTTAAAGAGGGTGAATTCAAGGAATGCTCCAACCCTCCTCGTAAAGCCTCCTTAACACAAAGCCTATTGTTTGGTTTTGGAAAATGTTTGATGTTTTACACCGAGCTGAGTTAAATTTCCATAACTTTAGGTTACATGGGTACTTGTTTTCCACCAAACCAATTTGATTATGTTCATTGCACCCTCTTGTCCCCATGCTTATGATAGATAGACAAACACAACAAATATAAAATAAAGAACTTTTCTTGTTTGTTCCTCATTGCCCGCCTGTTCACTGCTATCCGTTGCTTGTCCCTCTCTCACTGTATCCGCTGCATGTCCCTCACTCATTGTATCCACTACTAATGAAAGAAAAAACTCTTAACAAAGCTCACCCAATATTGAATCTATGTCTATAATGTTTGTTTGTGTGATGCCTTCTAACAACCAAAGTGGCATATCCCCGGTGGAGGATTATGTGATTGTCTGAGCCCAAATATTTTTATGGGAGCAATAGACCAGCTATGGTGAATCCCATCAGCCCTACCATTAAAGTTACCACTACAAAAATATAAGATATCAAGAGTGTAATATGTTTGAATAATGAATACCTCGTTTAGGCGAATGACGTGAACAACATCCCTGTCATAGGTAGATAATGCATTTTCCCCTTGCTCTGTTTCTCTTCCTCCCCTGTTGGTTGTTTTATTTTTCCTTGGTTTTGTTTGATTTCCCTATCTTCCTCCAGAAAAACCTGGGCCGACGCAACAGGGTGTGGGGTTAATGTCTAATGCCGACGTCGTTGGTCGTTGGTCACTAGTCGCTGGTGCTAAAACAAGATAAATTCATAACGGTTTGTTGGGGATATGAAATATTTTCTTCTTTGTGCCCCATAAGTAGATACATGTTAGATTACTATATTTATCTATTTTGGTGTAAAAAATAAAATGCCCCATATATCTATAAGCGAAGAAATCAAAAGAAATAAGACAACATAGAAATGCTACTCAAATAATGTCATCGAATAAAAAGGTGAAAAGGTCATACATTATTGTTATTCCATCACATAAAAATTTCTTGGACATATGGTCCTCACTTTTCACTTGCATTCAACACTTTCCATTACATATTCCACATATATAATAAAATGAAAGTGATTAATCACTTCTCACTTGCATTCTAGACTTTCCATTGCATATTCCACATATGTAATAGAATAAAAGTGATTGATCATTCTCTCTTGCATTCAAAACTTTCCACTTTCCATTGCATATTCTACATATGAAAGAAATAAAGAAAGAAAGTTTTTTTAACATCCACGAGGCTAAAAATATCCTATGGGACATATTGCTTCTCCATCTAGCTCTTGTGTTCATCCCTTTTCCTATGAATTTTTACAATAACTGCACCCAGCTTCTCGACAAACTCTTCGTTGAATAGATTATCCCAAGAACTAGCTGCTAGAATATGTGCATAATTTTCCATGTTGTCTTTGAAGGCCTCACATTCTAAAATGAAATGTTTTTTTGTTTCCACTTTTTCGAAAGAGCAAAAAATACATACTCTTTCCTCCCACATTTCTTTTGGCCTTTTCCAGCGCCCTGTTTCACAACGGAGTTGATGAGAATTAGTCCTTAATTGAGCAATAAGAATTTTAGATCTCCAAGAAATATTGGCCCCTACGTACACCTTTTGTTGATGGTTATGAGTGGGGTTAAACTCTTCAATGTAGTACTTCTTCTTTCTCCCTAGCTCTTTCTCCCAAGTACGTTTATGAAACTTATCCATAATTTTTTTTTTTATATCTTTACTATTTTTAGGACACATGCTCAAGCAAATACCCCATTTACTAAACCATTTATTATTTTTCCGCATCCAAGTCTTCTTTATTTTGCACAATTTGTCACTAAACACAACCTTAGGCCATCTAACCTCTTCCATTTGCTCAATTTTTTTCAAATACCTTATTACTCACACCATAGCAATTGCTTCAATAGGAGGAACCCCTGTTTCACTTAATAGGATAACATAAGGAACTGCACTTTTAATTTTGAATTTGATTGTAATCAAACGCTTCTGAATTTTCTCAATTTGTTTCCATTGCATCTTGGTTGTGCTGCTGACCCACAATTCCCAACCGTAGAGAATCACCGGAATCACTAGAAGCCCAAAAAAAGTTAGAGTGGTTTTCCAGTCCCACAGCTCTGCCTCTCTACACTTGTTTTGAAGAGCATAAAATGCTTTCCAACTCCCTAAAGTTATTTTCTTTCTACAACCATCCCAACTTAAATTTCTATTGAAGTCAATTTCGAGGTATTTTTAGTCTGCAACTTCTTCTAGAATGTTGCCTTCAAAGTATAACTTATGATGGTTATGCTTTCTTTTGTTAGAGAAAACCACTACTTTCGTTTTGCTAATATTGACTTGCATCCCCACCCTTCTACAAAAATGCTCAAGGGAACGTAAGTGCTCTTGCAAACCAATAGTTGATTTAGCAATCAATATAAGGTCATATGTGTACAAAAGAAGCCTTATAATGAACTTGCCCAAATGGATACTGTCACCCCCTTGAAAATTTAGCCACTCTTAAAGCTTGTCAATATATAACCCAAAAAGGGTAGGAGACAATGGGCAACCTTGCTTGACCCCGATATCGCTTCTAAAACTTTCAGAAATGCCTGCTGAAGTTCTAATTTTGACTTTCACCTCTTAATACAGCCTATGCACAACTGCTCTCAAATGCTTGGGAACCCTGAGTTCCTCCATTCTGCCCCAAAGCTTATCCCTAGGAGTTGTATCAAAGGCTTTTCTGAAATCAACAAAGCAACAAAAAAATTCTTCCCTTTTTTCCCAAACTTTTTCAATGATGTGACTTAAAGTTATAAAATGCTTAGCTGTGGAATGTTTAGGTCTAAAACATGCTTTCCCTTTAGCACGTTGTCTCTTTCTTCTGCCCACTTGTTGATTTTATTTTCTAACATGCTTCCAAATAACTTTTCAAACAAGGGATTTATCATTATGGTTCTATAATTAGAGGGATTATTGACATCACCACTCTTGAAAGTGATTGATGTGGAATAAGCAATGGAAAGTCTCTAGTGCAAGTCTTGAATGCAAGTGATGTGGAATATGCAATGGAAATAGTGCAAGTCTTGAATGAATGCAAGTGATGTGGAATATGCAATGGAAAGAGTACAAGTCTTGGATGAATGCAAGTGATGTGGAATATGCAATGTGTTGTATCTCAAGAAACAATCCCTTGGCTGTGGTAAGGAATCAGTGCTTAAGACATTTTATAGATGTATGTCACAATTACAATATCAAATGGCCTCCGTTTAACACCCTTGGAATTCAATTACTTAATACCCTCAATAATATAATATAATGAAAGCCTTCACAATTCCATAAACTGTTGATATTCAAATGGAATGAAAAGAAGAACTGTAAAGGAAACTCTAAATGATATGTTGAAAACACAGAATCTACCACTTCTAAGTTTCAGAGGAACTTCATGGAGAAAGAAGAAACTTGAAATAATATGCTGCAATCATAGAATCTATTACTTTAAAGTTTCATCAGGAGAATTTAAAGAGAGAAGAGATGAGGTGAAGGAGCGCATATTAAGGTGATTTAACTCTTACTTGCATATGTAATTAAGAGACTGGCTGCTACATTACTTCGCTTCATTCAAAGAGGAATAGACACAGAGCGAAACATGAAATATGTATCAACATCAACAGGTGTAGGAAACTCGATCTTCTTTCATTAATTTCATAGAGAATTAAGTTCTAAACTAACAGTCCTCCAGAGGTCCAAAACTCGGAACCCCTTTTCTTTATTTCCATCTCCTTAAATACATCAGAGTAGTTCGTAACTGTTGAACTTATTGAACTATTCCACTTCCTTGACTATTAAGATTACTTATGAAATTAAAACAATAAAACAAATTGAAACATGGAAATATGGTTCATTTTGTTGAATCTGATGTCGCTGACGTGTCCTCCCAGGGTGTTGATGTGTCCTTTCTAGTTATGATGCAACAGCTGCACCGCTCTGTAGCGACGCCTCAGTGCCCGAATCTGACCCAGCTATCGTGCTTCCAATAGTTCCTATGTACGTTCTTCTGTCCGACTCTACCAATGCCTCTATGCTTCAAACGTTACCATTGTATTACCTGCTACCCGACTCTGCCTTTTCTCCTTTGATCTACGTTGGGTTGCTTACCTGAGTCTCTCTACTGTGTTTTGTCAGTTTCTTCATGACCAAGGAGTTTCATCGGTTTTACGTTATAATCCTCTTTTTCTTCCTTCGACACGGTTTAACACAAAAAATACCTTTCCACCGGATTTGAAAAAATTTGGAGTTTTCTTTTGAAACCACATCACATCCACCTGCACATCACATTTCATTGTTTCTAGCTTGTCTTTGACACTTATCTTCTAATTCTTGCGATGCGCGTTATGCGTTCGGGCCCCACCGCATCGCATATCTCACTTCGGCAAATATAACTCACGCCCTTTGCAATTAACACTTAAAACCTATGATATGCAGTCTGCGGGCCACGTCACCGCATACCGCTCTTCGGCGAACTTAACTTTTACCTCCCATGCTCATTCACTAAAACTTGCAATTGGAGATTTGCGATCGGTCCCCACCGCATCGCACATCACACTCCGGTGATTTTAACCTTTACCTCCCGTGCCTATCCTTTGAAACTTGCAATTTGCGGTTTGCGATTAAATCTTAGCCATCCATCCCTCCACTCTAGTTTTGTGCTTCGATCTCAACTGTCCATTTTTTCCTTTGCGCCTCCTCCAAAACTCTTAAGTTTTTAAGGGAAATGTGTCCTTTCTCTGCCTCTTGAACTGTTCTGCGTGTGGACAAGCCCGACTCGACCCACCTTCACATCTTATCACGTAATGTTAATGTACCAACATATAAATTAAAGTTCTTCTATAACACACACCATTTTATATTTTCTATAATATATGTTTTTTTGGTGTTTTGAAAATTAATTCAAAGATAAATGCAAATGAGCCACAACATCTGGCTCCACTTGGGGATAGTGCTTTCTTCCACGGAAGCGCTGAGAACCGCAAGCTAGTGTCTTATCCATTGGGCATGGAGTCAAATATTGCTTGGTGACATATGACCAATGAGCAATCCAGTATTTACAATGGTGGAGTGTTGACTTTTAATGTTGGAAATAATGCTTCAGATACTGCCCGTTCACAGACAGTTGTACTGGCTCTCCATTTAGATCTTCCAAAATAAATGTGCTATTTGACCTTGCCTCAGAGAGTCTGTATGGACCATACCAGAGAGGATCAAATTTACCATGCTTCCCCTTGTCTTCTCATCTGGTGTCCCATCTCAGTACTAGATCTCCTGCTTGAAAGATAACTTCTTTTTCTTTCCTATCGAATATAGACTTCATCTTTTCCTGATAAGTAATTAAGTTATCCCTGAATTTGTTTCTATTTTCACTTGATTCAACTATTTTGTTCAATCTCATTACCAGAGCATTAGGTTCTTCCTGAGCTTCTTGAAGGAAAGAAATCACTGGTTTGGCCAGCTGAGTAGGAAACAATGCTTGAGTTCCATAAACCAGTTCATAGGGGGACTTTCCAGTAGATCTCTTGGTAGTGACTTGAACTGCCCAAAGGGAAAACTTCAACTTCATATCCAAATCCTTATGATTTTCAATGATTGCCTTCTTCAAGATCCTGACCAATGTCTTATTTGAGGACTCTTCCAATCCGTTCCATTGAGGATGATATGCTGTGGAATGTGATAAGATTACATTATATGTTTGACATAAATTAATAAAACAAACAGAGTTGAATACCTGAGCATTATCATTCACAATTTTGATTGGATACCCGAATCTGTTGAAGATGTTTTCCTCTAGAAACTTCATCCCTACTTGGTCATTTTTCTTCTTCGTGGGTGTTGCTTCAACCCATTTTGTAAAATAATCAGTGGCAGTCATAATCCACTTGAACTGTCCACTTGACGGTGGATTGATCTCTCCAATAAAATCCAATCCCCATTGCCTGAAAGGTTCTTCAATAAATACAAGGATGAGAGGTAATGGAGCAAGTTTTTTCTTTTCAACAAACAACTGACACTTCTGACCAGTCTATAAACATCTGCAAATAGGGTTGGCCAATAGAATTCTGACTTGAGAATTTTATGAGCAGTGACCTTCCAGCTATAGTGTCCTCCACACAGACTTTCATGATATTGTTTGGTGACTTCAATAGATTCTGGTTCGTTCAAACATAACAGCAAAATACCAGCAGGATCTTTCCAGTATAACTTTGCTTCTACAATAACATATGGCCGAGACTTAAGCTTGAGAGCTCTGTATTTTGTTCTATTTAGTGGAGTTGGGCAGGAAAAGAAACACAGGTAATGTACAATATATTTATACCAATCAGAGCACAAAAATTTATATTGAATACCTATTTTGGACTTGCTTTGGTCTTCTTCATTAACAACTCCATCCACTGGTGCCAATAGATTAATTCCCAAGGCTTGAAAATATGTCTCTATCAACAACTTCGCTAACCCATGTCCCTTGACCAGCTTGGTGGGTTTGATGTCCAAATCATACTCTTGCATTTTTGCTATCCACTTCCCCCTTTTTCCTTCAACATCACTTTGGACCAGCACGTCTTTCACAGCAGAATTAGGAACATAAGCAGTTATTCAGGACTGTAACACATAATTACTAAAGGATTTAAGTGCTTTGACCAAGGCGTATACTTGTTTCTACAGAATATTGTATTTGAGCTCAGCATCTCTGAGGACTTTACTAAAAAATGCAACTGGCTGCTCCTTATTATCTTCATTTTTCTGCAACAACACAACAATGATAGTAGTGGGGGATGCAAATGAGAATACCTGAAAGGCTTTTTGATAGTCTGGACTAACCAGAACTAGAGCTTCCTGCAGCGCTTCCTTTATTCTAGCAAATGCATCTCTTGCTTCTCTATCCCATTTCACTTCTGCACTTTTCTTCAACATATCTGTTATACTCCTCACAATCTCAGCATAATTGGGCACAAATATCCTCATAAAGTTTATTTTTCCCAGGAATCTCTGGATGTCTTTCTTGCTTCTAGGTAAAGGAATCGTCTGGATGGCCTCCACCCTTGTTAGGTCAATCTTCACTCCTTGTTTAGAAACTATGTGACCCAATAATTTACCTTCTTCTAAGGAAAATAAATATTTCTTGGGATTTAATGATATACCAAACTTTATGCACTTTTGAAAAGTTTTTTTCAAATGCTCCAACTGTTCATCATCTGACCCTAAGAAAACAGTTACATCATCCAGGTATATAACTATGAACCTGTCACCCACAAAGGCTATGTCCATGGCCCTTTGAAATGTTGCACCCACGTTCATAAGGCCAAATGGCATCCTCACATAGATGAAGGTGCCCTAGGGCGTCGTGAAAGCAGTCTTCTTTTGATATTCTTTTTCTACCGCTACCTGATTGTACCCAGAAAATCCGTCAACCATAGACAACCTATGAGCTCCTGTCACCTTCTATAAGACATAATCCATTTTTGGCAGAGGATAATTATCTTTTAGAGATGCTCGGTTCAGATTCCTGAAATCTACGCACAATCTTATCTCTCCATTCTTCTTTCTTACAGGGACCAGATTAGAAACCCAATCTGAATATCGGAGAGGGACTATAATTTTTGCCTGCAACAATTTCTTCACTTCCTTTTCGATCGGAGCTAGCAACAATGGATTGATTTGTTTGAGATTTTTTCTATGTAGTTTGAGTCATTCTTTCAAGGGAATCTTATGCTTAATTACACCTTTGTCATATGTTTTCAGGTCTTCATATGACCAGGCAAAGACATCTATATATTTCTTAAAGAGATCAATGTATCTTTCTTTGTAGTTTTTGGGAACCCCTTTGAAAAATTTCACTACTTTGGGCTCTTGCTGAGTTCCCAAATTACAATCTTCCATCTCTTATTCTTGATGTGTTTTCTTCGAATCAACAGCAACATCATCAGCATCAGGGGAACCAACGCTCTAGGGAGCACATTATATTTCAATTGGATAATCTTCTATTCACCTATTGACTGCTTGAGGTTTCTTATTTCTGCTCTCTGCTCTATTTTTTCTTCCTCCTGGTCTATCTCAACATCTTCAAAGTTTCCAATCATTTTCAGGAACTAATTTATCTGTTCATCATCATCAAACACCTGCCAATGTTTCACATTGTCAGGGATAGAAGGTCTATGTCTAACTTCAATTTTGTACCTTAGCCTGGGATTTATGGAAGGTTTGAAGGTGTTGGCTACCACTGCTAAGGAATCGACCAATCTATTCTCCTCCCTTGGAATATACTAAAGATTGAAGGCTTCAAAATAGTTTTCTATCAGATCCCAAACTTCATTCATGTACGATCTTAATCTCGGATGCTTGGTTTGACAATGATTCTTGATCTGCCTTATTATCAACTCAAAGTCACCATAAATTGAAATACATTAAACCCCCATCTGTTTAGAAACTTGAAGGCTTGAGATTAAGGCCTGATATTCAGCCACACTGTTTGTCGAATCAAATTCTAGTTTAAAAGAGAATGGCATGAGGTTACCTTCTGGTGATATTAGCAAGAATCCAGCACCTGCGCCTTCCTTGGAGTAGGTGCCATCAAAGTAGCACTTCCAAATATTTTTTGAGTGCAGCTCATTATTTACAACTGATGAAGAGAGCTGCTTCCCTGTGTCTTCAGCAAATTCGACATCTTCATGCAGCATGAAACAAGAAAGATCTTCTGTTTCTTGACTAGAAATGGGGGAATTTCCTGCATCTTTATTAGAGGTGGTCTTCACAAAACTTATTTCCCTGTACAATCTCCTTTCTTCCCCATTAAAAATCAGAATGCTAGCATAAGTGAAATCTAACTTTAGTACACCTCCCAACTTAGCTCCTTAAGACCTTGACAGGAGCATTCCAAACATGGTTGGGATGTCTGCAACCACTACATCCATGATATACTCTTCACTGGGATTTGTGCCAATGAAACTACTACATCTTTAATCAACCCAACACATTTCACCCTTTTGGAATCAAATTAATACAGATCCCTATACGGTTTGGTAATTTTCAGGTTAAGCTCCTTCATAACAGACAATGGCATGATGTTATGGGACGCTCCCGAGTCTAGCATGCAATTATGTAGAGTAAAATCATGAAGCAACATAGAAATATAGAAGGGTGGAACAGAAGGATCTACTTCTTCTACATGAGGGTCAAAGGTGACCACTGGGTTTTCTTCTTGTAGTTTCACCATGTCACTTATATCTTCCACCTATGTGAGATTAATAAACTCTGAAATTTATTTCTTGTAAGATGGTATTTTAGCCAATTCTATAAGAGGTACCTGAATTTTAACCTTCTCCAACTCTTTCGCCAAACTGAAGGCATGAGTTTTCTTAACAATTTTTTTAGGTTCTTCTTCACTCTTTCTAGAATTTGCTGCTTGTTCGGGTACAGGAACAAATCTCTCCAAAATATTAGTGTCAACTGATTTGTCCTGGCAACATTCAGCCTGCTGCACATTTGTTCTCTTAAGTGAGTTTGTAGGTTGTTTCCCATTACTGACCTGTTTCACAGGGTCCTTTTGTTGTGGAGTCGCCATTGGAGGAGGAATGGAACCTTGTTGTTCACCTGCATTATCCTGCACTCTAGATCTCTTTCTAGACCTTAAATCATAATTTTTATGTAACTCAACTTGCATGAAGTCTGTGAATTGTCTACAGTATTCATCCATCTCATCTTGATTAAAAGATACTTTGGCTTCAACACATTCTCCCTCATAATCTTCCTCTTCATCCTCTTCTATTGTGTATATAACAGATACTTGATCCTCGGCCTCCCTTTGGTCATCTTCTATTGGCTCTATGGTTGTTGCTTCTATATACAACAGTGCTTGAACCTGGTCTTGATCTCTTCTCTCCCTCTGCAAAATTTGCAGGGGATGTCTTCTGAATTTAGGGTTGAACCCCCCTCGGTTTTGTTGTACTTGTCTTTGGGAGTTTTTATTTTCCAATTCCATCTTATATAGCTTATTTGTTAGATTTTTTATCACCCTTGCCATATCTTCAATCCTCAGATCTTCTGATGATTCTTCTTTCTCTTTCCCCTTCTCTTGGACTGGTTGTTTCCCTTTCGCCTTTCCAGCTGTAGTCATATTAGCTTCAATCTCTAAAGCGTATGTCTGTATCTGCTCAAGAGTAGGGGCTCTTCTCTCTCTCAATGTAAAGCTAAAATCAGCTTCAAAAGCCCCAGAAAAAAAACTACTTTTTCTCCTACAGGGGAGGGCTTCATCTCTATAGGGAAACTATTGTACAATTTGTTGAATCTTTTTACGAACTCAACAATGTTTTCATTAGGCTTTCTTTTAATTGCATTAAATTATGTCAATGAGTAACCGCAATCTCTCTTCTCTCCCCATCTCTGAGTGAATTGTGTTTCTAACTCTTCCCAGTCATTTATGGAATCATTTGGTAAACCTTTGAACCATTTCCTAGCCTCTCCACTTAGAGATTGCACAAATAGTCTCATCACAACATTAATATGTTCTACATTTAAATTCTTAGCAAAAGTGCAAAACAAAGACAAATGTTGTTCTGCAGTTACTTCATCATCTCCGGTGAAACGAGGAAGTAATTTGAGGTATTCTTGAGGCATGGCATTCATTGGTTGCAGAAGATTTAGTGGTGCATATCTATCCATTAAGAAAGTTGGTACTACCATATTAACAACTTGGTTAATTTCTCCTTGGGTGGTTGAGGTTGATGAAATTGCTGTGAAATTGAATGAGGGTGGAGGAAAAACTAATATGGGGGTAGGCTGATGGATAGTAGCAGAGGGACCAACAACTATATTTGGTTGAGCTTGAGTGGAGGTAAAAGAAATAGACTCAAAAGAATTTTCTTTTAGCTGAGGTTCTTGAAAATAAATGGGTGTGGAAGGGGTGTCTTGTTCCAAGAAAGGGAATTCCTTGGAAATATCTTCAAACAAAGGGTTATGGGAATTGCTGCTTGGAGCAGGCAATGCAGGATCAAGTATTCAAGGAGTTTCAGGTTTCTAAGCCTTTTTAGAAACCAATCTTTCTAGATCTGGAAAAGCAGGGACTATCTGACCTCGTGTGAGACCTTTTGAAAGCCAAAATTTTGAAAATAACAAACACAGCCGAATATTTCCTCCTCACTGAACAACCAGAGGAAATAATGTGAAAAACCCAGGGAAAATAAACTTCGTTTCTTCGTCCCCGGCAACGATGCCAGAAAATGTTGTATCTCAAGAAACAACCCCTTAGCTGTGATAAGGAATCAATGCTTAAGAAATTTTATAGATGTATGTCACAATTACAATATCAAATGGCCTCTGTTTAACACCCTTTAAATTCAATTACTTAATACCCTCAATAATCTGATATAATGAAAGCCTTCACAATGCCATAAACTGCTGATATTCGAATGGAATAAAAAGAAAAACTGTAAAGGAAACTCTAAATGATATGCTGAAAACACAGAATTACCACTTCTAAGTTTCAGAGGAAATTCATGGAGAAAGAAGAAACTCGAAATAATATGCTACAATCACACAATCTATTACCTTAAAGTTTCATCAGGAGTTTGTGAAGAGAGAAGAGATGAGGTGAAGGAGCGCAAATTAACGAGATTTAACTCTTACTCACAGATGTAATTAAGAGACCGACTGCTACATTACTTCACTTCATTCAAAGAGGAATAGACACAGAGTGAAACAAGAAAGACGTATCAACATCAACAGGTGTAGGAAACTTGATCTTCTTTCATTAATTTCATAGAGAATTCAGTTCTAAACTAACAGTCCTCCAGAGGTCCAAAACTCAAAACCCCTTTTCTTTATTTCTATCTCCTTAAATACATCAGAGTAGTTTGTAAATACTGAACTTCTTGAACTATTCCACTTCCTAGATTGTTAAGATTGCTTATGCAATTAAAATAAGAAAACAAATTGAAACTTGGAAATATGGTTCATTTTGCTGAATCTGATGTCGTTGATGTGTCCTCCCAGGGTGTCAAGGTGTCCTTTTTGGTTATGATGCAACAACTACACCGCTCTGTAGCGACGCCTTAGTGCCCGAATCTGACCCAGATGTCGTGCTTCCAATAGCGCCCCAGTACGTTCTTCTGTCCGACTCTGCCGATGCCTTTGTGCTTCAAACGCTGCCATCGTATTACCTGCTACCTGACTCTGCCTTTTCTCCTTTGATTTGCATCGGGTCGCTTACCCGAGTCTCTCTGTTATGTTTTTTCGGTTTCTTCATGACCAAGGCGTTTCACTGGCTTTACATTATAATCTTCTTTTTCTTCCTCCGACACGGTTTAACACAAAAAATACCTTTCCGCTGGATCTGAAAACCTTTGGAGTTCGCTTTTGAAACCACATCGCATCCGCCCACACATCACATTTCGTTGTTTCTAGCTTGTCTTTGACACTTATCTTCTAAGTCTTGTGATGCACGCTATGCGATCAGGCCCCACCGCATCTCATATCGCACTTCGGAAAATATAACTCACGCCCTTTGCACTTAACACTTAAAACCTGTGATATGCGGTATGCGGGCCACGTCACCGCATATCGCTCTTTGGCAAACTTAACTTTCACCTCCTGTGCTCATTCACTAAAACTTGCGATTGGTGATTTGCAATCGGGTCCCACCGCATCGCACATCGCACTTCGGTGATTTTAACCTTTACCTCCCGTGCTTATCCTTTGAAACTTGCGGTTTGTGGTTTGCGATTTAATCTCCGCCGTCCATCCCTCCTATCCAGTTCTGTGCTTTGATCCCGACCGTCCATTTTTTCCTTTGCACCTCCTCCGAAACTCCTAAGTTTTTAAGGGAAATGTGCCATTTCTCCGCCTCTTGAACTATTTTGTACGTGGACGAGCCCGACTCGACCCACCTTCACATCTTATCATGTAATATTAATGTACCAACATATAAATTAAAGTTCTTCTATAACACACAACATTTTATATTTTTTATCATATATGCTTTTTTGGTATTTTGAAAATTAATTCAAAAGTAAATGAAAATGAGCTAAAGTGTACAAATCTTGCTTGAGTGATTGCAAGTGATGTGGAATATTTTTTGGTGTTTTGAAAATTAATTCAAAAAGTTAATGTAAATGAGATAAAGTGTACAAATCTTGCTTGAGTGATTGCAAGTGAGGTGGAATATTTTTTGGTGTTTTGAAAATTAATTCAAAAGTAAATGCAAATGAGACCAAGTGTACAAATCTTGCTTGAATGCTAGTGATGTGGAATATGAAATGGAAAATGGAAAGTGTAAAAGTAAATGCAAATTAGACCATGTGTACTAATCTTTGAATGGGATGTGGAATATGCAATGGAAAACGGAAAGTGTAAAAGTAAATGCAAATTAGACAAGTGTACAAATCTTGCTTGAATGCGAGTGATGTGGAATATGCAATGGAAAATGGAAAGTGTAAAAGTAAATGCAAATTAGACCAAGTGTACAAATCTTGCTTGAAATGCGAGCGATGTGGAATATGCAATGGGAAATGGAAAGTGGACAAATCTTGAATGATTGCAAGAGATGTGGAATATGCAATGGAAAGAGTGCGAAGTCCTGAGCAGGGATGGAATTTGACGGCCATTTTGCCCGTCATATGGCATTTTGGCCGTATTTGACTGTTGGAATTTGTGGATGGCCGTTTTTCGTGATGTGCTCATAGAGATGGAAAACGTATTTTTGACGTTTGAATTTTTTTAGAAAACGTTCTTATGCCCCTTCATTTTCCATTTTTTTCCGTTAGTGTTGACTCCTCATGAACGAGGAAACTGCAAGTATGGACTCAAATTATAATGTAAAGTTACCTTTCCGCGTGCAACTTTCTGGGTGCAGCTGAGTGAAACTGTAATGTAAAGTTACCTTTCTTAGTATTTAAGAATATCAGTTTGTAAAGTTACCTTTCTTAGCATTTAAGAATATCAGTCTGTATAGTATGTGCTCACTGGAAATTTGTATAATTTTAATAACTAATCATTATTTGTTTTTTGAAATTAAAATTGATCTTGCTTTCCGGGATATTTTACAGAATGTACACAACTGTAAGCTGCCTTCTTTTATAGAAAAGACACCGAATATTGCTGGTGATGCCATTGTGAAGCCATGTTAAATTTTAATATAGCTGGTGGGTGGGTACTGGTTTCAAGGTCAAAGAGCATAGGCACAAAAGAGGAAGTTTTGGTGGTCTACTTCCCTAACAGTGGACACTCTCACTCTCAAGGCATATGCCCATTCAGACTTGCCCCAATTCAAGATTGGTTCAACTCTAGAGAAAACCAGGTTAGGCATTGATTTTTTTTCTTATAGGTTTTAGATATTGTGAGCTATTAATTTTTTTATTTCATAAGGTAGGTTTGAATTGTTGGGGTAATATATTTCCCTGAAATTAGCTCAAGCCTCCAAAGTTTTTTTAGTTACAAATTAACACCTATTTCCTAAGCGATAGTCGATGATGTCTTAATAACTCATGCGTCCTTTGTTTCGCCGCACTTAGTTAAACTAAGTTCTCATTTCTTCAACTACTGCTTTTAGTTGACATCGTGTAAATTGGTATTACCATGTCCACTTCAGCGTTACCAGGAACTTATTATCGTGCAAATTGGTATTATTATCAAACCTTGATATTACATATCAAACATTTAAATAGGCCTATGCTAGTTATGTACAACTCCCATAAAGATACAGTATACTAGTCTGCCCATGTACCTTGCCCTAAATTTATTGCTTGAAGTCCATTTAGTAAAGGATGCAAAAGCAGGAGAAACAAGAAATATTTTCTTTGAATGTAATATATTTCAGAAAAAGAGCAAAGAGGGGAGAGACCAAAACATAGAGAATAATGCCACCTCGTAGTAGGAAAGGATGACTAATAAAAATGTAAAAATTAAAAGGGATTATCATGAATACTAGCTTGGCAGAAGCCCCGTGAGGTTCCCTCAATAAGACTTGGTCCAGACTATTGTTATCCTTCACCATCTCCACAGTGCCCTTATGATCCAATTGCTCCATCTCAATAATCTTCAAGCTAACCAAAGTTGTTTACAGATGGAATAAGCAAACCAAAGTCATTTAAAGATGGAATAAGAAGAGCTTGAGGGAGAAACAGAAAACAAAATCTAGAGAGTTCCAACGAGTTTAATATATAAACCATGCGTGAGCATTGGGCAATGGGTATGAATCTAGTGAATGGAGTCAATTGGTTAGTTGGATAGCTTCAACCATCATATTCATAAACACATAGTCAATTTGATCTATTTTTGGGGGTTCCGTGAGATTGGGATCAAATGGGTAGCTATACTTTCTGTCTACATGGATGAGAAAAGAACAAAGATCTCACATGAAGGTTGTTATATAATTTTCACAGGTGCCTTGGGAGTGGGTCTCTCTGCCACTCATTTCTAGGAAACTACATTGAGTGTGGACTGAAATGCCCAAGTTGACAACTAGTCAGAGAAACTCATAAGGATGAAAAATGCCCATCTTGGGTGGAAGACGGTTGTTTCCACTTGCTCGAGGCTACCCTTTCGCTCACACTCATTCCCTCGATCTAAAGACCAGCAACACAGTCGCGTCCTCCATTAGTAGAGCTTCGAATTTCAGTCCAAGTGTGTAGGTCATAAGTTCTATATGTTTCTAAAGTTTGCTACACCATACCGCTTTCCTATGCATATTAAACATTTATATATTTCATTAAAAAAAAATCGTAATCTATAATGGATTTTCTATACCCTGAATAATGTAAATTAGGTCTCACGTACTTTTTGGATAAATGGTGCTACATAAATAATTTTTTTTTATTAAACTACATAAAATTTAATCACTTATTTTCTTAATATATTTGGATAAAACTTTAGCATTTTATTTATTTTTAAAAATAAAAATATATAGATTACTTTTTAGGATTTTTAAAAAGTTTTGGTTGGATGAAGAATAGAATTTAAAACGCTTTTCAAATAGTAAAAGGAAGTAATTTAAAAATAAATAAAATACCTTTTAGGATTTTTAAAAAGTTTTATTTCCAGGTTGGATGAAGAATAGAATTTAAAACTCTTTTCCTGCAGTAATTTAACAAGTCATTTGTGTGTTACAGTTATTTTGGTTTTTTTATTTATGATAAATATATGAATTTTTTAAACATAATTATGTTATTGAAGGGTAAATTTTGAACCAAACATTTCTTGGTGTATCTTGATGGTAAGCATAAGAACCCAAAAGTGGTGTACCTTGGTGTATCTTGAACCCAAAAGTGGGAAGCATAAGAACCCAAAAGTGGTGTATCTTGGTGTATCCCAAAAGTGGTGTTCAATTGAATTATTTTGGGTTTCAATTGTTTTTGACGTTTTGGGTTCTTATGCTTCCCATCAAGATACACTAAGATGGTAATCAGAGGTACCAGATGGAGGAGGTTAAGTGGTCGCTTGAGCTTCAGGGGGTTGGGTATCCACGAATCCTCGCTGGGGGAAAGGATTGGTAAACACAGCCGGCTAGATAGGTGCAACATTGGGAGGAACCGAAGGGAAGGCTTGAGGTCCTCGAGATGTTGCTTGAGTCTCCCACATCTAACGCATCTGAGGTAAAAAAGGACAGTTGTGGGTGTAGTGACCATAGACACTGAAACAAGAACAAGGCTTATTCGTGCGAACATCCCTGTTGTGCCCTGTTGCTGGTTAGCAGTATTAGGTGCATTCCCTTGGTGATTGTTCCCCGGATTACCTTGGGAAGATTGATTTTGGTTACCTTTCCTATTCTTTTTGGAAGTAGGAGGATTAGTCGCACCCTTCCGTGTGTACACCTGCCCCTGGGGGGTGGTGGCTGCTGTTGCGAGGGTTGAGAAGACAAGGGAGGCAGGGGCGCTAATGCTAGAGGAGCTGTAACACCAGGCTATGGATACAGATAATAAGGATGTTGGGAAACATTGTGGTAAACAGGTTGGGAAAAAGGAGGAGGCATGCCGTATCCTGGATACATGCTACCAGGAGCAGGAAAAGAGTTGTAGGAGCTATCCCCTCTCTGATGGACAGCATAACCCATGGGAGGATGGGTGTACGGATGAGAAAGGGCTCCAACAATAACGTCAGCGGCATGGGATGCCCCTGGTGCATTGGCACCAATAGGTCTAGGGAGATCAGGTAAGACAGTATAAACATAACTAGACTATGCGTAGATCAAGTCATATTTCAACGCAATTTGGAGAGCAGCTTCTTCGGTCTGAGGGAAATGAGATGCGACATCTTTGCTGATAGCTGGAAAAAGGGATATGAGAAACTAGTCCACGTAAAGACAATATTTGAAGGTAGGGGCTTGACATAGGCTCTTTCTTCTCCGCCAATCCTGGACATGATCGGATAGGCGAGCCGTAGACGATTGACGGAAACGTAAGTCACTTTTTTATGATGTAACTTGCATTGAATGAATGTAGTTTGTTGAAATAGTGAATGAAAAACAAGGGAGATGCATTAATTTCCACTTCCCGATGTCCAAGTTGACTCAGTGTTTACCTGTGAATTAGCTTTCAATTTTTACCATGGTCCATCCCACCTACGTGGTTGGTCTACCTTTGGAAGTATGATGTAATTGAAGAATTTGAGTGGGTCTCATGTATGAGAACATTTTCTCCTTTTCATCCTTTGGCTATGTGATTTTGAATTAAATTTTATTAATTATAACTAATTTGCTTTATTAAATGTACCAAGGTCATAGGGCAGTCTAATATTTTATTTTATGTTTTTAAAATTTTTGAGTTATTTATGTATTAAAAAAAGGATTTCAACTAATAAAAGGTCATCTCAACAAAATAAGCATTACAAAATTTTGATCTATGTTGGAAGTACACCATGTGAACCAAACATGGAAGAAATTTCTTAGAAATTATAAATAAAAAGGGAAAAATGTGAGGTGAACTAGACAACTTGAAAGGGCTATAGAGAACTTAGAAGACAACACTGATAATTGTCCTAAGCGTCTCAAAAACCTAAGATTTTAATAAGGTGATCAAAGAAGGTAAAAGGGCAAGTTTGGACTCCATAATGACAACAAAGGTTTCGTCAAGATATCATTGTTTGCAAAGATTCCAAACTCATCCCAAGGATTTTGTCATGCCAAAGATGGTCAAAAGAGGTAACATAAAAATAATTAATCCTCACAAAAAATTAATTGTAAGACACGTAGGATTTTTTAATTTTATTTTTCGAAATGGGCTAAAAAAGCGGGAAAGCCAGCGGGCAGAGTAGGTACTGGAAGATTTTATCTTGACGTGCGCGCGCAGATAAGGGAGTGTGTTTAGTGGCTCTACCCTTTGGGTGGGGCCCAGGCCGTTTCATCAGAAGGTATCTGAAAAAAATTGAGCAAATGGAAGAGGATAGATGGCCTAAGGTTGTGTTTAGTGACAGATTGTGTAAAAGACAGAAGACTTGGATGCGGTAAAATAACAAATGGTTTAGTAAATGGGGTATTTGCTTGAGCATGTGTCCTACAAACAGTAAAGAGATAAAAACTTTTGTTATGGATAAATTCCATAAACATACTTGGAAGAAAGAGCTAGAGAGAAAGAAGAAGTCCTACATAGAAGAGTTTAACCCCACACATAACCATCAACAAATGGAGATCTAAAATTCTTATTGCTCAATTAAGGACTAATTCTCATCAACTCCGTTGTGAAACAGGGGGCTGAAAAAGGCCAAAAGAAATTTGGGAAGAAAGAGTATGTATTTTTTGCTCCTCCAGAAAAGTGGAAACAGAGAAACATTTCATTCTAGAATGTGAGGCCTTCAGGGACACCAGGGAAAACTATGCAGGTATTCTGGCAGCTAATTCTTGGGATAATCTATTCAGCGAAGAGTTTGTCGATAAGCTGGGAGTGCTCATTGTAAAACTTCACAAGAAAAGGGCCGAATACAAGAGTCAGAGAGAGAAGCAATCTGTCCCATAGGGTATTTTTAGCCTCGTGGACATTAAAAATTCTTTCTTTCTTTCTTTCAGATTTTATTTTGAGCAGCCAACCCAAGAAGAAGGAGAAGAACAGGGCGATTTCAATTTCCACGTCCTCGGATTCCAGCTGGCCACGCCACGGTCTGCTTCCTCTTCCGCCTTCTCCATGCGTGTTTGTCGATAAGAGTTTGTTTGATGGGGACTCTCGCCACGTGGCACCCTCAGGAACACCAGATTGCATATTTAGGACACCAGATTGCATATTTTGAATTTGCAAAAATCCAATAACCAGCCAGATTAGGACTTGCATATGCGTAATAGGGATGGTTATTGGATTTTTGCAAATTCAAAATATGCAAGAGATGGACTCTCCTCGTTTCCTTCTCTCTGTTTGCAGGCGCCTTGGCTTTATTGTTTATCGGCAACAGAAGCGGTCTCTACCGCGATTTCATAAGCAGTTTGGGAGTTGCAATGATACAAATTGCAATTTTGGTAATAATGGGCTGATTGTGGTTGGAGTCTTCAAATAATCGCACATGCGGTGCTGCAATAATATGATTCTCAATAACAAGATCATTCAGTTTCAATACATGTAAACTATGGTTTGCTTAGGAATTACGCAAAGATTAACAGGATATAGAAAGATGCAAAGATTAACATGTTTTTTTTTTTTCGATAAACTGTCATACACAGCAAAATCTAGCTTCTCCGTTACACTGAAGAGTGGGTATGTGTTTATGGAAATATTGAAAATATATAATTGGTATAATCCTGTAATAGATGAAGTATTTGCACTGGTACATCAATATAAATTAGGCGTTATATTGAAGAACATGTATGTGTTTATGGAAACACTGAAAAGATACCATCTAGTATAATTATGAAATTTTCATGTAATAGATGAAATATTTGCACTAGTACATTAATATAAATCAGGAATTGGAAAAAAAAAACTATACTTTGATAGGTGTTAATGTAGGATGCTTTCTTTTTCTTTGAAAAAAAAATCAGTGAAATTAATCAATTCAATTGGTGTTTTGGGGGATTTTGTTTCCATTTTTTTAATTATTTTTTTTTTTTTTAAATTCTTAAAATTGAAATTTTATTAGTAAAGTTTTCATCTATCATTTTATAAAATTCAGAAAAAAAGATTGATAATTTATATATATATATATATATATTTTGAATTTTGACTTTTATGATTTATTTATTAGAAATTATTTTAAGTGATATTAAATAGAGTCCACTTCTATTAAATAAAATTTAGAAAAGCATATAATGATAATTATATTTATGATTCCATGTTTTATAATAATCATATATTTTTCTTTAATATGGTTGATGTTATGGTTAATGATGTATGCAAATTTTGAGGAAAAAAGGATGATGAAAAAATTTAAGATTTGATATTTTTCTTTAATTAATATATATATATATATATATATATATATATATTTTTTTTTTTTTTTTCTTTTTTCTTTTTTCTTTTTTTGAGATATTTGTTAAAATCTAATTATTAACTTTTGATCAAATTTCAATTTTTTATTTAAACTAAGTTTTTAGCTATATATTATTTCGAGTATCATTCCATTTTAACTAAGTTGGAAAACTCTCCAAAAAGTCTAACAAATAGCCTACTAATTTTTTAATTTGACCCATATTATGTTTAATGATGTACATGCTTATATTGAATGTTTTGATATAATGGGTAAGGTAATTTTTTTTAATGTGTTAGGTATGGTTTGATGTGGTATATATACTCTATTGACATGGTTTGGTTTAGGGTAATTAAGGGGAAATGCGTTTTCTTTGTTGATTTTAGATGGGCAAACACTCTTGAGCCAATAAGAAAGCTTCATTTTCGCTTTTCTAACCAATTAAATTTTGCCATATATTGGTCTTGGTTGACCGATAGGACTTTGCCACGGGATTGCTTTAAGCCCAAGTTTTCCCAAACCCTCCCTGTTTCGTCCGCCGCCATACTTGACTTGTTTGCAAACACTGGCCAATGCATGTCGGATTAGTTGGCAGTGTTCCTTTTCATTGCATTTTGTTTGTTTTTTGGCTTTTCCTTTTTGTTTTTCTCTGTAAGAAGTGTTGTGAGTTGGGGTCGAAGTCGTTCTAGTCTTTGATTTGTTTCAGAAGCTTTGGTTTGTGTTCTAGATTGGTTTTGGTCTTGGTCTGAGGGATTTTGTTGCAGAAGGCTTGTTGGGTGCCCCAGTGGAGTTGGGAAGGGGTGTTTAAGAATCAGAGAGCTCCTGCTTTCAGTGAAAAAGGTCATGGGTTTCGGTTAGGGCGGGGAGAGAAAAAGGAAGGGTAACAGGTACTGGTAGATTAGAGGGGGAGCCGAGGCTGCAGTCTTGGCATTTGTTAAAGCCCCCTTTTGTTGCTCTGAATAGTGAAAGACGGTAAAAAGGCGTGGAGGGATGCGGCCCCTGGCTTGGTTAGGCGTTGTGGAGTCTCCTTGTCATAGCCCCTTCTGTAGCTATGGCTTGCCCGGGGAGGGCTCTCTTCCTGTTCCCCTGGTTCCGATTTTTCCCAGCCCTTTCTTTTCCAATGGCGGCGGTGTAGGCGCTACCGTTGTGGAACCTGTCTCATGTCTGCCACCTTTACGAGGCCTTCTAGGTGCATGTAGCTCAGTGGTAGAATCACTATCTCTGTCATATGATGTATCAGTGTCTGTCTCCATGATGTCCATACAAGGTGTATGTTGGCTTGTATGAGAGGAAAATGAGAATTTGGTGCTTTGTTTCAATTTCCAAATATGTGTCAAAGGGGAGAGACTGTAGGAGAAATAGGGCAGTGGGAACAATGGGGTTTAATCAAGTGATAATTGAAGTGTAGGGACAACCAATTAACTGTTTGGGAAAGTTGGGGTTTGGGAATTTTACAAGTGAGATGGGAAAGTGTAAATGATAGGAAATGAAATGACTTGGGATAGGGAAATGGGGCTTAGCAGTAAGTGACCTTTAGAGATGTAGGGAGATGGGAAATGGGGCTTAGCAGTAAGTGACCTTTAGAGATGTAGGGAGATGGGAAATGGATTGTAATGATAATATAACAATGATGTGAGAGGAACAACAAGGTGGGGAATGGAGAACTTGGCACCAAAATCAAATTTAAAACTCCAATTTCAAAACCCTAAGGGAGCAATTTTTAACAAACTGATAGGGTTTATAGTTTTGGCATTCAAACTCTCATATTCAAACTCAAACAACACCAAACATGGGTTAATGGAAATTACAAAGTCACATAAACTTACTTGGAGCAAAGGAGACCGATTCGTTTTGATGATTGAGAGAGATGGCAAGAATTTTTGTGTTTCGGCCCTGTGCACCGCGACAGTGGCCCAATGCGCCACGACCCTTGTATGCGCTGCGCCAGTTCAAAAAATGCACAGTGGTGAGCGGCCCTATGCGCCGCGCTCAGCCAGTGCGCCGCGACCACCGCCCAATGCGCCGCGCCAGTCAATTTCACCCACAGTCTGCCCTTCAAACACTGTTTCGCCCTCCACGGTTTGTCTTGGCTCAATGATGTCTCTTGGTATGCAAATGGATTGTTGAATATGAAAATATCTTATATATATCAAATAATTTGATTTTTCATTTAGGCAAACCCACTTTCTAATGTTGCAGACTTTGACACTTTTTAAATGAACTCTGTTTTTGTTTCCTTTGTGCTTTTGACTGATGAAGAAATTCTTGTCTGTCTTTGCAGGGATAGCTGGCATGGGGTTTTGGCAAAGGTGACCAGGGATGCGCATGGAGTACTTTACAATTGAAGAAACTTTGAAAATTACACTGCATTTATTACAAAAGGATAAAATAGACAATTTTTTCTTCAAAACAGAGTTTTGAAGAAAAATCATTATCAAACATTATGATGATGAAAATTTTTGCACTGAAACCTAATTTGAAACCTCCCTCATGTGCCTGCTGACATTATTAGTCATTCTGAAGACTAAATTAATGAAAACCTAGACCTAATGAGACTAAAAACCCTAAAATGACTCTTTGTCAAATAGGAGGCCAAACATGACTGTAAATGACTTTAAAATTGATTTTAATAGACAGAACTAGGCTAGCAGGTACAAGACATGAGGGATATGAGTGACAAGACCCTTTTCGTCAGATGATCCATTCTCCTAATGGAATGCAGCTGACTGAAATTGAATGAGACACCTAAAATGAAATGCAACAAGAGAAATTTGATCTCTGACGGAGGGATGAAGATACCGACTCTAACACCTTGCATCATTTATTTACCTTTTTGTTTATTCACCAGAAGTACTACAGAGTACTGCAGCCAAAGTACATCAGAGACATACCAGAGTAAATGGAAGCCTAGAGAAGACCACTCTTTCACCCAAAGAGTGCCATGGATAAATGCACAGAATTTAAATAGAATGGGCCTCGGCCCTCTTCCTTTCCTGATTTTTAATGCTGCATTTAGTTTCACCTACTTTCTCTGCTCCACTTGAGCTATAAATTCATGAAGGAACTCATTGTAATGGTTGTTGTTGACCAGTTATCAGAGAATTGCAAGCTGTTTCTTTTGAGACATAGTCTCTGTGTAAAGTTGTAAGATAGGTTGAGGAAGATGTTTTATGACTGAGTATCCAGCTATTGGCAATGTTGTACTTAACTGGTGTTGCTTTTTAATATGACAAGCACATTTCTTTGGATCCTGATCTAAAGAAGCGGTGATGTTTTTCTATCTCTGTATTTGTGTTTAACTTGCATTCTGTTTCATTTTATTTCTACTGGCTCACATCAGAAATTTGGCATAGGATTTACCCTTGTTAGGTACCCTATGTTTCTGCTCTCCTTGCCTTCAATGTTTTCTACTAAATGTGTTATCTAAGAGTTGATTTCAGTTAATTTAACCAGTGTAGTGGATGTTATTTCCTGCTAGCTGATGTATGAATTAAATGAATCTGTTCTTAGATGTTCTTGTTAGGATTTAATTGAATGAATTGGGGACACTGGGAGGTCTAGAACCATGTCTCTATCTCACTAGGATCCTTTTCAATTGATTGAACCCTTCTAAGATCCCTCAAGCTGGAGGTCAAAGCATTAAGAGTTCAAAGTCTCTCTTTGATCTCAGGTCTTTAACTTTGTATTCTTAATATTTATTGTTTCCTCCTCCCTTACCATTCCATACCACACAATCATCTTTAAGATCCAATGTTTTAGATGACTAGCCCAACTGAAAGCCTGCACATTGAATAGCTAGTAAACCCTTTCCTGATTCCATTGCCCAATGGCCTTGAATACTCCTTGGAATACTTCACCTCTGCTTAAATCCTCTTTTCTCATCCTTGTCTTACATTGAACCCTTCTTTCCTGATGAAAAACAACCAAACATACATCAAACAAACAAACCTTGTGCCTATAACTAGCCTAACATCTTAACTTTTGAGATTCAAAGACATAAAACCTTTGCTCATATAGAGAGATCCGTCTCTGGACCCAGGAGGGCTAGATCCTGAGGTCTGAAAGTGGTTTGATGTTGTCTCATCTTTTGGTCTTGCCAATCTGGCCAAAACATGGGAACCCCAACAGAATCCATGTAGCATTAGAAATAATAGAAGTGGAAATGGAAAAAGTTACACTTGCAAGAGTTACCCTGTTATCATGGAGGTTCAGTATGAAAAGCCTAGTCAACTCAGGGTGATGTTGAAATCTTTCCACCTTTTTACAAAACTCATAGCACTCGACATATCTGAAACAAGACATAGATAAAGGTGAAGCCTCTAGCTCTCTAAGGTTTGATGGCTCTACTCTGATGATTCTGCCTCCCTTGTGTGGTCTTCTTTGCTGTACAACCTCATCTTCCTCAAATTCATCATCACTGTGTTCCTCCTCTTTGTAATCTCTGTCTTATCTCTCCATGCTTGTTTCTTTGGCACTTTGGAAACCTTATTTTGGAGATGAAGAGGAAATATTGAAGTGTTTGGAGGAGTTTTAGAGGGTTTTGGCCCTATGCGCAGTGCCTTTCCTAGGTGAGCACCGCCCTCTTTCTATGCGCAGCACTGTGTAATTTTTCATTGGCCAGAACACTCTATGTGTGGCGCCAGTCTCCTATGCACAATGTCAGTCTCCTATGCATAGTGCCACTCAATTTCTACAATTTTTTCCTTGCTCGAACCACTTTTGCTCCAAAATCGAATTTTTCTCCTTGGAAAATGAACAAATGGGAGTTTCTCTTTGACAAATGGGATTTTATACTTTGAATGGATTTTGGATTTTAAATATTGGAACCCACACTTGTTTCTTCTCTTTAACCTTTCAAAACACTTTTTTAATGCTTTGGATGACTGACATGGCCTTTTTATTTTATTCATCAAATGTCTTTAGCTAGGAATAAGCATATTTTTGGAATTTATTACATACAGTGACTTTCAAATTACATAAAAATAGAACATAAAAATATCTCTGTTTTGTTTTTATCTCAAAAATGAGATTTTTGAGACGAAAACTTACAAAATGAAATGTAGCTTTACAATGGAAAACCTGACTTAAGCAAATCATGAGTTTATTCTAGGTCACCTTCACACCTTCTGTTGCCCTTTATTGAAAATGAGACAATGCAATGATTTGACCATAATGAAACCCTAGTGACCTAATGAGAAATGAAAGAAACTGACCGAATGAGTGATTTTGACTAAAATTGGAATGAGAGTAGATTTATTTTCAATATGATGAAGACATGGAAGAGGGTCAGCAAGCATATACTTGTGAAGGAAAATGGGACATTTGACAAGGACAACCACCAGTGGAACAATTTTATATCATGACCTAATGGAATGATTAAAAATTTCAGAGTGGGACACCGAAGATGCACATGAAAAATGTGTTTTGATCCCTGGTGGAAGTATGTAAACACTAACACTAACACCAAGGAAGCAGTTGTACCATATTTTCAAAGGATCAAGATCCTCAGCCATCATCCTTTTGAGTCATTGTAAATCCATTCTGAAAAATTTGTAATGTAAATGATGCTAGTAAGACTGTGTATATATGTAACAACCTGGGTAAGCCTATTACTTTTGGCATCGAATTTCATCATAGGATGTTTTTCGTCTCACTGATTCATTTGTGTTTCTAAACATGGATGATCAAAAGATTTTTTCCCTCTAGCCTCACCCCAAAGCTAGGGTGGAATTTATCCTAAGTCTCTTAGGTGAGTCCTAGTGTTTTAGTCAAGTCTTTTGTAAAAGTGATTTGAGAATAATTTAAGCTAATTGGCTAAATTATTTTATTACAAGTCACTTGGTCTACTAGATCATATTGTATTGCAGAATTGTATGTGTATTTTGAGGGTCTATAACAAACGGATATTCCCGCTTCGAGAGTTGAATTTTATAAAATCTTATGTAAAAAATATTTTAGTGCATGGTTCCTCGTACTTAGATACCATGGCTAAAATTTATGAGGGTAAAAAAATAATGAATCCCCTAAAGTGTCAATTAATTAATTTTTCTGGCAAAAATAAAATTAATCCTAAGATAGAAAATTAATTAATTAGAGTAAAAAAATTAAATTGTTAGAGAAATTAAATTCTCCAATTGGAAAAATTAGTGGGTCTTGAAGAAATTAATTTTTGGAGGTCACCCACTTAGGGAATATTGGAAATTTCAAGAAAAAATGGACCCTTAGGCCTTGGTGGTCAAGTCAAAGTCAATTTTTTGAGGAAATTAGCTAAAAATAATTATTTTTGAACTAATAAAAAATGGGTTTAATGAGAAATTCGTAAATTCCTCAAAAATAAGTATTTTTGATGGCAGAGATTAAAAGATCATCAAAGGTTTATCAACAACCGAGATTTTTTTGATGGGGATCAAGTCAACTAGTCATTATTTTCCACTTAGGGGATTTTTCTATAAATGAGAGGTCATTTATGTCTCAAGCCAACTGATCTTTGGCTAATGTAACTTTATAAAATTTGATATAAAGCTATTGTCCCGTTGGGAACATTTGGACTATCATAATAAAATTCTTTTGGGTGTAGTTCATGGTGTCTTTATCTAAGTGATTTGTGGTATGTATTGGGTATGACCATTCCTATATTGTGCTTTAAAATTTAGTTGAATCGGTATTTCATTGTAAATTATAAGAACATTATATTGGTAAGTTTTGGGCTTATCTTAGGTGATTTGATTCATTGTACGTTCTAATGGTTTATTCTTGAGAAAATATATAGGGTTTGCAGGTTCCCTAGCCCTCGAGCTCCAAGTTCACTAACTGTGGGCACATGCTGACAATGTTTTTATCCTGAATATTTTATATGATTTTATAACTTCGTTAAGGTTGTGGTTTGGCATTTATTTTTCGAAATACATCTAGCCATTGTCAAAATTTACAAAAATTTTGCTCTCAAATATTCTTCTAAGAATTGTACACTTGTATATTTTGCAAATATATTTTGTATAATTAATTTGTAAATTATTTTATTTTTGAACTCTTGTTTTGCAGAAGGGGTTTTTCTAGGGTTTTGGGATTTTGAATTCTTGTATATATTGGGGTTTTTTGCACTTGTAAATTTATTTTTGTGGGTGAGATCAAAGGAAACTTGTTGGATTAGAGTTAGATCTAGGCCATTGAGGATAATATATAACCTCTATAAAACTTTTGTAGAGCCAGTAGCTGAATAATTTGCAGGAATATTGAATATCTGAAAGCAAATCATATTTTGGCGACAGTTTTGGAATTTTTATAAGGCTTATAGGCCTAGTGTGGCCCTCATACCCTAGTCGTCCAGCCTTAGAGCCCTCAGCGTCATCCTTTTTAGCCCTCAAATGCTAGTCGCGGTCCTCTAAGGGCCTTGGCATGCCCTAGTGGCTTTGTCTTGGGTGTTTTCAGGGCGTTGTAGGCTTGGCCATAAGGCCTATCCCTCTCGACCTTCCCTCCTTTACTTGGTCGCTAGGCCTATAGGCCTCATCCTCCCTCCTTATCCCTTCGCTATGCCTTCCCTCTTCCTTTGTCCTCCTTTTCTCCCCTTATCCCTACTCTGTTAGCCTCTCCTCCCTCTTGGTCCCCCTCTTCTTCCCATTTTCTCCCTCCTTTTCCCTTGTCACTCCCTCTTTTCTCCTAGTCGCAGCCCCTTTAGGCCTTGGAACCCTAGGTCATAGACCTTAGGGCTTCTTTTAGCCCCTTGACCCCTTCTTCTCCTAGGTCGTGGCCCTATTGGAGCCCACGACAACCCTTTAGGGCTCCTTCCCTTAGTCTCTAAGCCTACAAGGCCTTCTTTCCCTCAATTATAACACTTTGGTGCCTAGCGTTAGTCTTTCTTATCCCTAGTCTTACCTCTTTCCATCTATGTTGGTGAATTTGTTAAAATTGGAAACTAGGGCCAAATTCCACTTTGACCAGCTCCTATGGAAAAGATAACTGTAGCATTAAATTCCTCTCCTCGAGAGGACCAAAATCGATCTAAATATCATCAAATTTAGATAAGGAAAATATTTGTTTATTCAAAAATAAATTCTATAAGCGATGATTTTGTTTAGGCGGGAAAAATTGAAAATTTGAATTTTGAAATTGCCTCCAAATGTCTAGGTCAAATCATCATGTCAAATTCTATACAAGGGCATCACCCATCCTCATTACACACATCAAATGGCTCTCAAGTATGTCTAAGGTATCTAAATTCAAATGGAGGACAAAGGAGTGCTTTGGTTTGGGTTCTCTCTTATGTTTCAGGGCACGAGTCTAAGGCTAGGACGTCCAGGAGAAGAAGTCAAGTTTGGGAGGGGGATTATCTCTATTTGAGTGTCGTTTTCTTGTAGAATAAAGGTCGTATTGACTAAGGTTTTCCGTAGCCAGTAAGAAATATTGAAGGATTGTTTCAATGTTGGTTAGGGCATCGGATCATTTGCTAATTTAGGCCGCAATTCGGAAGAAAGGTAAGAAGGGATTTTATGCAAATTTGGTATAATTTAAATCTATGTTCAGGATTCAAGTAAGGGTCAGCGACAGTAGTAGTTTGTATCACTTTTTTGTGGGGTCGTAAGGCTTAAGAAGGTTCTTCCTCTCAAGTCGTAGTCACTAGAAAGTATTGCGCAGTAGATCAGGGGCTTATTCGTTGATTTTTGGATCAGCTCATATAGATGTTGATATAGGGTTGTTATAGGGTGCATTGAGGAGGGGCCTCAAACCCTATATCATTGCATGAATTTCCAAAATTATAATTCAAGAGAACAAACCATTGGAAGGAATATACTTTATGTTTAGAGCAATTTTTGTACTATTGGTGTGCCCTAACTAGTCTTGTTGATGCACAAAATTCATTGGATATTAATCTTTATTGTACTCTCTCTCTTTGTTGAACATTTGATATCAATAAAAGAAGAATTGAAAAAGGGTTTTCCCCATCTCATGGTTTTTCCCTGGCGTGTGCCAATTATTGTGTTCTCTTATCTTGTCTTGTCTTTTGCACTATATTCCTGCATTAGTTATTACTATATGTCAAAGATTAATATGATTGCTTATAAGTTATAAGTTATTGGAATATAGTGTGTTCTCATGAATTATCTAACCTAAGCATGAACATGTTGAAAATTAACGTGGTATCAGAGCTAAGAGGAGACAAGACCAAGTAAGAGAAAAAAGAAATATCTCAGAAGTTTTCTTCTCTCTCTGGATATCTAGAAGTAAGATTGCACATTTGCAATCATTTATGAGTGAAAAATATTCCTCAAGGAAGACTTCACTATCCTCATATTGCTGCAATTAGAAGCAAAGGCAAGATAGATGTATATTTTTATCGAATTTGGAAGAAAGGTGTCTAAGATGTTATGTAAGTACTCAACTTCAGGTTTCTGAATTTAGGACCTGTGTTCTAAGGTAGAGATCATTTAACGTATAGGTAACCCTGACTATTTCAGGGCTTCTTATCATGAAGAATATGTAGATTAGAAGTACCACATTCAACTATGGAAAAATTGATGCAAGGTTTGGAAAGAAAATAGGTCTATTGATCACATTAAAGTATCAATTATAGGGAACTCATACATGTGGCTTCTACTAGTTTCAAAGAAGATCACTCAAGTAGATGTGCAGGAAATAAAAGACCAATGGTTTTGGGCATCATCATTTAGCCCTTATCTCCATCAAAGGAAACAATCCTAATCCTAGCTAAGCATAGGCATGAGTGAAGGTTAAACAGAAACCTCCAAGATCTGTATCTTTTTACCATTTTTTATCAATGAAATTATCAAAGTACAAAGGGTTGTTCTAGTATTTCAAGAGCTATAAAAGACCGAAAAATATGTGGCATGGAATTAGCAGGCACCCCGTAACTGGATGTGAAGTTACGACAAGATGAGTCAAGGCATTAAATAGACCATGGAAGCCCATACAGGAACCAGGGTTGCAGATTAGCTAATAGGAGAGGGTTAAGGAAATAAAGAGGGTTAATTAAAAATAAAGATTGGCAACAAGGTCTGCTACAGTTTTTTAAGTTAAAACAAGATATTTATGTGATGTTGAACTTTGATCAAAATTTTCCATCAAACTATGGAGGAAATTTATTTATATGTCATCTCAAGTCGGATCATTCAAAGCACTTCAAGTCGGCTCATCTAAGGCTAATTAGCCCTCATGTATCCACTATAAAATAAGTATCGGTCACTCTCATTTGGCCCAGGCTAAGCATTAAGATTTGGCCTGCAATTAAAAGGGTATTCAAAATTCTACCTCAAGGCGAGAAAAGAAGAATTCAAGCTATCTTTGATTGTGATTTCGTTCATCATTCAAAGGTTCGATGCTACAGAAGTTAGGGCTCATGTGTATCTCTATTTTTGTTGAGATTTTGGGTAGCATCGGATGTGCTTTAGCTCTGAAAATTTGTGGAGGGGATGGAACACATGAGATATCCAATACCCAAAAATAATTTTGAGAAATTCCACCTAGTGTAAAAGTTATTTAAATAATTAATTTTTTTAATGGAGACCCTAATCTAACTTGGGGAAATTGAAAAATTAAAGTGAATTAATTTACACATGTGATGAGAATGTTCTAAATAACATGGATCAATATTTCTCTAATCTTAGACGTTGATTAGTGATTAGGTCATGGTCGTTGATTTCTCAATGAAAAAATTATTAAAGGAAATCTTCGGGTCAGTTGGAGAACACACATAGAGTAGCAGCACTTGAGCTAAGTCAAAAGTTTGGGGCGTGTTTTGCTGATAAATTTAGAGTGAGCTTGGAGTTTTAGTGAGGAGCAGATCAGCAAGGGATGTTCTAATCCAAGGCTGAGAATACATACATCAGAGAGGAAGTATCGTACCAGGCAGTGTAGAGGCCAGCAGGAGGGACGCGACCCAGCCAAGCCGATGCAGAGATCACGCAGACCCTTCTGGGTGACGCAGAGGTAGTGTAGAGGCCTTCAGAGTGACACAGGGGCAACCTGTGTTGCGTAGAGGTTGTGTTGTGCTAGAGGGGTTGACGCAGAGCCTAGAGGAGTTACGGTGAGGGTTCCAGTGGGCCAGAAAGAGCTCATATTCAGTAATTCCTCAAGGGTTTGAATAAGCCATATTTTTTGTCTCCAAGTGATAAGGTACTACTATCGTGAATTTATCTGTGGGGAAAACCACTACTGGTGCCCTAGATGTATTCATATATTCTACTTAATAAATAAAACCCTCAAATAGTTTTTGCACTAGTTTTCTCGCACTAGGTTTTTCCGGGGACATTTGTCTGAAAAATCATGTGTGTCCTTTGTAATATGTGTGCTATGCTTCAATAAATTATTTGTAAATGTGTAGGCTGTTAGTTGTGTTTAGTTCGATATTTTCTGAATATTTCTAAAAATAACTTGTATAATTAAATCACAAGTAGGAGAAGTAAATAAAGATACTGCAGTAGGATTTCTGTAATTTTCTATTTAGAAATTTTCACATGGTATCAGAGAAATTGTAGATCAAGTTGAAGCCATCAGCAAGAGGCTAAATATTTTTGCTGCAGGAAGGGTGGTTGAAGCAGCAGAGATTTGGGAGAAGGCAACACAACACCATAAGGGAAGCATAGTCTGTCAGGCTCACGCTGGGCTGACACAGGCCCTAAAGGATGATGCAGTCTGAGTTGGAGAGACGTTGTGTCAGTTACCATGGTTGGAAGTGCAGCCTATGATATTCTAATTTGCTGGTGGGGCATCGGTTATGTCAGTGCAGAATAGTGCCTAGAAAAGTTGAAAAGTAAGGGGAAACAGTCTCTCAGCAGATTTTCTGGCAAAAAAATCTGAGATTCGATGAGGAGGGTGATCGTAGAGGGTTGATTCGACATAATATTTGAAGGATTTTCGTGAAGGAAATTAGTTGTCACAGGGATCAGTTTCTCTAGAGGGTTTCTATCACCAAGAAACCCAGATCCAATCTTCTGTTTAGTGTAGCAGCAGTAGAAGGGGGAAGAGGACATGTTTCGATTGATGGAGAAAGATGGCCATGTACGGACTGAGAGATTAGGATAGGTTAGACGGTGTGTCTAAATTTGTAGTCTGGAAAGCCATAATCTTGACAATCTTAGAGGATTACAATATCAAATACCACATAGAGAATGTCCTAGTTGTGCCGACCAATGCGGATGCTCTGAAGAATTTTAATGAAAATCAGGCGTGGGCTAAGCGCTTGATCATGGATGGAGTTGTCCTTGATGGCAACCCACTTGATAGAGTGTTGTCCTTGAATGACAACCCACTTGATGAAGATGATGGCAACCTACTTGATGAAGTTGTGCTTGATAGAATATGTCTTGATGAACTTGTTAAATGATGTAAATCTGATGTATCTACAGTGAGGACAGAAGGTAATGAAGAAAATATTCAGTATGTCACTAGATCTGATGGAAAAAGAGTATGTCTCAAGGCATACGCGGATTATCTGGATAAGTCGCGTATGCGGAAAATAACGTGCCCAAATCAGCATGTGAGCAACTCATGAGTGCAAACAAAGGTAGCTTCACCATGGTATTGACCCATTGTATTGGGTAATGATTCGTCTATTTGACCCCGTCCAGGAATACCATCGGAAGTAATGTGGTTTTGGCTCATGGTATTGAAAAAGGGTAAATCTATATAAGGAGAAGAAATTCATTGTACAAATCATGAGTGTGGGTGCAAGATGTCTGAGCTTGAATGAATACTTCTCTCTGAAGTAGATCTGAATGGAAAGGGTTACACTTGAAGATAAATCTGAATGTATGATGCACCAATGATGAAGAAGGCATCTAGATCTGAAATATACTTGTATTTGCTAGATCTGTTTATGGAATGATTAGATCTGAGATGAGGCGAACATCTGTCTGAAGTAAAGGGTAAAATCTGTGTGATGTATCTGTTCTGAAGAATTGCAATGACATAAATGTCTGAAGAACCATACGCTAGTTCGCCGAAGAGGAAGCGCGTATATACGCGGGTTTTCTGAAGTAAAAGCGCGTATGGGCAGAGAAATTAGCTCTGCAATATGTACAGAGGTATACGCAGGTTTGTATGAATGAAGGCGCATATATACGCGATATCAGTGAAAGGAAAGTGCGTATGATAAACTAGGATTTGCTGAAGTTGTGAGATGTCTGATCTGTTCTGCTGTCTTGCTGATATCTGTTTCTGATGTGTACTACTATCTGTTTCTGATGTGTACTGCTATCTGTTAATGTTGATCTGGGTAGTTTGAATATTGAGCAAGTTGTTGAATTGATGGATGTTCCTTAAGCTTAATTGTGTGGGTTGGATCCAGTGTGAAAATTGATGAAACGTGGTCCATAAGAGGTGCTGAGGGTTGTAGCCTTCAGTCAGGGGGTTGTAGCTCCCTTCCAGGTGAGGCTGGTAAGCAAGGAAAACGGTTTTGACTCCCTTCAGTGATGGGACCTTTCCGGTCGTAGCTCCCTTCCGGGGAAGGCTGATGGCAATGGCAGGTGGGTGCTCGTCTTGATGTTGCATGGTACGCACCCGGCCCCATTGTTGTAAGATGTTTTCTCTATAATAAAATATTGAAGGCTGAGACAATGGCAGCGGTGGTTTTCTCCCGACTTGGGTTTCCACCTAAAATCCTGATGTTCATGTGTGATGCTTATGTGTGATGGTTTATTCTGTTCTTACTTCACATGTTTACTGTTTATTGAACATCTGATGAATGGATGATGAAATGATATAAGTGAAGAATTAATGGCATAATTAGATCTCTGTGTATATGCGAGTTTAATAAAGGGTATCCACGTATATACGCGAGTCTGTATCAGGAAAGTAGCGTATGGGGTTTAGAAGTAAGAAAAAGTAAAAATTTTGAGTATGCCCTAAATACTGGTTCACCCCCCCCCCCCCCCCCCCCTCTCAGTATTTTTCCCAACAATTGGTATCAGAGCAGGTCCTTCTGCAGAAGCTTGATCGCTTGAAGGAGATCCGTCGCAATGGGAAGTCATGAAGGGATAATGTCTATAAGGCCACCTCTATTCAATGGAAATAATCTGTTATTCTGGAAGATACGAACAAAATCATATCTGCAGAGTCTTCGTGCAGAAGTATGGGAAATCGTGGAAGAAGGTTATCAATATCCGGCAAGTATTCCTACTGATGCAGCAGAAAGGAAGAAGTATGAAATCAATGCCAAAGCAGTCAATGTCTTGTTAGGAAGCATGTCTGAACCAGAATTTGCTAAAGTGATGCAGCTGAATTCAGCAAAAGAAATATGGGACAAAATCATTCTGAGCTATGAAGGAGATACAAAGGTAAAAAGTGCCAAACTCCAAACTCTTAGAATTGAATATGAAAATTTGAAGATGCATAGTAATGAGAGTATTGCCAGTTTATTTTTACGTCTAGATGATATTGTGAATCGTATGAGAAGTTTGGGTGAAACCATAACTGATACTACTCTGGTTGAAAAAGTCTTCAGATCTTTGACTTCAAAATTTGAGTCAAAAGTAGCAGCTATTGAAGAAAGGCAAGATCTGCAAACTCTTACTATTGTTCAATTGCATGGTATCCTAACTGCTTATGAAATGAGACAAGGAGGTCCCTCCCAGATTAAAGAAGGTGCTTTTAATGCATGTGCAAAAGGAAAAGAAAATAAATATGTCAAGGAATCAAACTATATATCAGAAGAAGAAGAAGCAAATTTTGTGAGAAAACTTCAACTCGGAACTGGAAGATTCAAAGGTAAGCTCCCCTTCAAATGTTTTGGTTGTGGAAGAGTTGGTCATTATGCTGCTAAATGTCCTTATAGAGAAAATCGTGATAAAGAGAAACAATCTGCAAAGGGAAAGATTTATTATGCAAATGAAGATTCTGACCAAGATCTGAAAGTGCTCATGGAAAAGAAGCAAAAGAATAAGGCTACTCAAAGAAAGGAGATATCTCAGAAAACATGTGCAACAGAAAATGAAGAAGATGAAACAAGTATTGATCGTTGTTCTTGTATCTCACTTACTTGTACATGCAATGATGAAGACAGTGAAAGAAGTGTTATGGATCTAGAAGAAGCCCTCAATAATAAAGTTGAAGAACAACAAAGAGCATCTAATAAGCAAGAATTTATCTACAATGAGATGATCTCTAAAATGAAGGGACAGATAGAAATACATCAAAGAATGCAGTATGAAGTAACCAATCAAAGTAAAATCCTTGAAGCTAAAATCATCTCTCTCAAAGAAAATCTGGAAAAATCAAATAAGAAAAATGAAGAACTTGAAGCAAAAATCATCTCTGTCAAAGAAGAATTGTATAAGGAGAATGAAGAACTTCTACAAGCATTTGAAGAACAAGAAAATGGGCTGAAAGAAGAAATCTTGAAACTGAATGATCAAGTAGAAGAAGGAAAAAGGATCGAAGAAAGTATGAAGAAGCAATGCCAAAGCTTGGAGGTTGAGGTAAACATTCTCAAAGGTAAATTAGAAGAAAAAAAAAACTCTTGAGGTATCAAGATAGTACTAAGATTCTGGACAATATTCTTAGTAGTCAAAGGTCTCCTTCTATTAAACTTGGTCTGGGTTTTCATGAAACGGTCAAAGGAGAATCTAGTTCACAAGGAGGTGGTAAAGAATCAAAGGACATCAATGCAAAATCTGAAGTATTGAAAGAAACAAAAGGTCAATCGACAATCATGAAGTCTCAAAGGAAATCATTCAATAATGTTGAATGCTTTAAATGTCATAATCATGGACATGTTGCAGCCAATTGCAGAAGCAGATTTTTTCAGCCACAAACAAAAAGATCCTACATAGAAAGGTACTCTGGTTTCTTCCAGGGATATTGTTTTTCATGTAACAAGTATGGTCATAAAGCAGCTGATTGCAATAGAAGGAAGAATAGAAAAACTCATTAAGATCCTTATGCTTATTTTGCTGGTCATGCAAGATGTTATGCTTGTAACAAGTATGGACATGTAGAAAAATAATGCCGGATGAATAGATCTGAGAAATTGGAGAACTTCCAACACACAATAAGAAAGCTCAAGCAAAGTTGGAAAAAGAAGGAGGACCGGTCAAAAACATAGGGAATATTGACCCTACTACAGTCATCCGCTTCTGAAGCTTACTTCTCTTAATGACTGCAGAAGTGATGTGAGATACATCATGGAGCTTAGTAATGTATCGTCACAGGGGGAGCGATGTATGATGATTCTCATGGTTGATTTGGAAAATCTGGTTATGATTATTGCTGACAGAGCATCTGACATGAAGAAGACAAGTACAGGAAGGAATGTGAAATGTTCTATAATTCACTTTCCATACGCGGGTTCAGTGAACTAAAGCCACGTATACACGTGAGTTTCAGCAGACACAGTCGCGTATGCATTAATGATAAGAAAATTGATATAACAGTTGAATATCAGAAGCAAAGGTTCAGGGGGAGCATCAGTCTGACTGCTATTGATTGTACTACTCGCATTATTCTGGTTGTACTCATGCTAATGAAATGATAAATTTTTTCTTATGTTGAATATTATGGATGAGCCCGGATTGCTTATTTGATGAAGAATATCTTTTGGATGAGATGGAAGTTTTATGATTCAGAGATTAGGACAGATCATGCAGAGATTGTTGCTGATAACTTGCTGTTGAAAGAGCTTCATATTGCACAAGCTAAGGAGGAGCCTTGAACATATGGAAAGGATGTTTGGATGCACATTTTCAGGGGGAGCACTAGTCTTGCTGAGTATAATGCATTGTTGGAATTATGATGATTCTGAAATATGATCTCTCTCTTAAGGTCTTTTTGGTATTGGTCATAAAAAGTCATACTTGTTATTTGATAAAAAGGTCTTGTTGAGACCCATGATGTAAAATTGTAATATTCAGTCATGTAAGTACTTGTCAAAATTTGTAAACCCACTTGGTTGGGTAGCTAAGTCAAATTTGTAAACCCACTTGGTTGGGTAGTTGAGTTGAGATGTGTAAACCCACTTGGTTGGGTATTTGAGTCTCATATGTAAATCCACTTGGATGGATCTTTGATGCAAGTATGAGTCATTGGTGATAGGAAGGTCATAGAGTCATGTACTTCATTGAAAAATATGTTTGTAGGTTCAGCATGAACTCAGGGGGAGCATGGTCACTTCAGTGTACATCAGATCTGCGGAGCGCTTCCTTCTACATGAGGAGAAAAACCTTGTGTTGGTGTTGATCCGCCCTTTGCCCTTGATGTCAAAGGGGGAGAGTGACATGGTGTTTTAATAAAGAGAAAGAATGGTGTCATTGTATTCTTAATGTATCTATCTATTGTCATGATCAAACACCATCGTGGTTGCCATCAAGTCCAAAGGGGGAGATTGTTGGCAATATGATGCTAAGTGTTGTCCTTGATGGCAACCCACTTGATGAAGATGATGGAAACCTACTTGATGAAGTTGTCCCTGATGGAATATGTCTTGATGAACTTTTTAAATGATGTAAATATGATGTATATACAATGAGTACAAAAGGTAATGATGGAAGGAATGTCAGTATGTGCTAGAACATGATGAAAAGAGTATGTCTCAAGGCATACACGGATTTGTCTAGACAAAGTAGCGTATGCACGCGGGAAATAATGTGCCAAGTCGCGTATGGGAAAAAGTGCTCTAAATACGTAAAACCAGGGGTAACCACCATGGTATTGACCCATTGTATTGAGTAATGATTCGTCTATGTGACCCCGTCCAGGAATACCATCGAAAGTAATGTGGTTTTGGCTCATGGTATTGATAAAGGGTAAACCTATATAAGGAGAAGAAATTCATTGTGCAAAGGGGGTAAGGAGTCTGAGCTTGAATGAATACTTCTCTTTGAAGTATATCTGAATGGAAAGGGTTACAGTTGAATGATAGATCTGAATGTATGATGCACCAATGAAGAAAATGATGAAGAAGGGAATCTAGATCTGAAATGTATTTGTATCTGCTAGATCTGTTTATGGAATGATTAGATCTGAGATGAGGCGAACATCTGTCTGAAGTAAAGGGTTAAATTTGAACTGAATATCTGATCTGAAGAAGTATGCTGCTCTATAATGACTGAAGATGTATACGCTAGTTCGAAACAACGGAAGCGCGTATATACGCGGGTTTGGTAAAGCGAAAGCGCGTATCTGTCCTGAAGTATGAATAGATGTATACGCAGGTTGATGTGAATGGAAGTGCGTGTATACGCGGTATCAGTGAAAGGAAAGCGCGTATGCAAACTAGGGTTTGCTGAAGCATGGGGTATGAAATGTTTGATCTGTTCTGCTGTGTTACTGCTATCTGTATTCTACAGTTCTGAGTTGTCTATATCATTTTTGTTGTATGATTGAGCTTAAATGTATGGAGTGGGTCCAGTGTGAAAATTGATGACACGTCGTCCATAGAGGTGCTGCGGGTCGTAGCCTTCAGTCAGGGGGTTGTAGCTCCCTTCCAGGTGAGGCTGGTAAACAAGAGCAAGGGGTCGTAGCTCCCTTCCAGGAGAGGCTAGTAAATGAGCGCAGGTGGGTGCCTGCGTACTGGTATGAGTCTGCGCCAGTATATAAGTTGTAAGATGTTTTCTTTATAATAAAATATTGAAGGCTGAGCAACGACAGTGGTGGTTTTCTCCCGACTTGGGTTTCCACCTAAAATCCTGGTGGTCATGTGTGATGCTTATGTGTGATGATTTATTCTGTTATTACTGCACATGTTTACTGTTAACTAAACATCAGAAGAATGAATGTTTCATAGATCTAATTAAAGATTTAATTGCATAATAAGATCTCTGTGTATACGCGAGTTTAATGAAGGAGATCCACGTGTATACGCTAGTTGGCTTCAGCAAAGTAGCTTATGGGTTTTGAAGTAAGAAAAAGTAAAAAGTTTTGAGTAAGTCCAAAATACTGATTCAGCCCCCCCTGTCAGTATTTTTCCCAACAAGGCCTTATTTGTTTTCTGTGAGGTTGTAGGTGTCTTTTGGTGGCTGGAGAGGGGTCAATTTGCCTCTGGTGTGGCGGTGGAGGCATTCTTGGACTGATAACTTTTTTTCTTTTCCTAATACACTTTTTATTTCACTTTTAGGTGTATTTTTAAGGCCTAATTAGGCCTTCATATTCTTTATGGTCTTTATACGGTCTCTCTGTATTTTAATCATTGGATTAAATCATTAATTTTCAATGACAAGCATTAATCCTTCGATTCACTTCACTGATAGACTTTGCCGCTATCTCTAGTATTGGTGCAGGTTTAATGGTGCAATAGGGTTTTAACCAGTGTTTAAACAGTGCTTCTTTAATAAAATATGTTTTAAACCTTTCTCAGCATATCTCCCTGTGATCTCTAGTCTTGGAACTGATATTCTGAGTTCCAAAATACCCGTTCTGTACTTGTCTGACAGAGTGCGTTTTACGATCTTATATCCTACAAAAAACATAGAAACATGTTAAGAAATCCAAGGGGATAGAGGGGAGGATGTTGTGGAGGACCGAGGGAAGATGAAGGAGCAGGGGAAAAATGGTATATCGTAGCAGAAAAATGGTGAAAAAATGTGTCGGGAGGTGAAATTGTGGTAGACTGATGAAGGTTTGGTGTGGGGGGGAATCTGGACCGTTAGATTAGATCTAACAGTGGCAATCTACGGTCCAGATTGTGTGATAGGGTCGCTAGAAGGATGAATGAAGAAATCAGTGAATGGGGCGAGGTTTTATTCTGTCCGTTGGATTGAATAGAGGAACAGTGGAGATCGTTTGAGTTAGAGTCATTAGGGAGCAGGTGAATGGAGAATGGGCGGGGTAATATTAGATCATATCCGTCGGATCATATCAATGAACGATGGAGATCACGCGAGCAAACACACAATGGAGGAGGGTGGTAAGCGGAAAACTGGGGCGGTTTTCGCGTGGGTGCTAGAGTGGTAAATGGTTTTAACAAAATCTATGTGATTCCATACACGATTTGACGCGTGGCAAAGTAATACCATCGATATCCCGCAACTTTGGACTGTTAACGTTCAGGTATAAAAATCATGTGATATGCCTCTCGACCGTCGGATGTGGAGCAGAGAGATCCTACAGTGGAAAAGCAATGCGATGTGGGAGGATGCATGAGCAAATGTGGGCCATCAGGTTCACTGTGGACTGTTGTATTCATGCGGATGGATGTTGTAGATTTGATGTCGGGCGGAGGATATGAGTGATGAAACGAATGACCATCGATTGGCGTAGATCTATGGCCCATATTCATTCCAGACCAAACCATAGGGAAAAATAAAAACAAAGGGAAATGTGCATTCGCAGAGGGAAAAGGGGAGAAAGGGGCTTAGCACAAGGTGCCCATACATGGTCCCATGGATGGAAAGGACCAGGGTTAGTAGTGAGTTTAAGCCTTTGGGGGCTTAATATTTCAAAGGAGCGGAGAATGCATTTTTGAGCCTTTTTAAAGGGTTTTTTGGGTTTTTAAGCACCCAATTGCGGGGTTGATGGCCTATGAAGAAATGGGTTACAGAGTATAAGCCCTTGGGGGCTCAACTCTGTTATAATGTAAAATAAAGGGTTTTCAAGCCAAAAGAGTGCCTTTTTAGGCTAAATGGAGGTTCTGTTAGAGAAAATAAGGGGCTTTTAAACCAGACCAAGCATAATATGAGGTTTCAGCAGGGTTTTAGGATGAGATGGGGGTTAGGGAGGGGATTATTGTGGGATTTTAAAAGGGTAAAAGCAATAAAAATGGAGGCTTTGTGGGGATGACATAGGGCAGATGGAGGCCTTTTGCTAGTAGTTTCTTCACCAAATAGTAGGATTTTTTTTTGGAAACAGCAGTGAAGAATCTTCAAGGAGCAGAGGACAAATAGAGGCTTCAAGGATGAAATATTTTCAAGGGAAATGTTTATCTTGAAGGCTCAGAAAAATAATTAGCCACCTTTTTCCTTGTCAAAAATTTATAGGTGGCTAACAGAGAGTAAGATGATAATATGATCCATGAATAAGCCCTCCATATTTGTATAAAATGTTCCCATGAAGAGGAATGAACCATGTGTTGCATGAAGATATTTCTTCTTATTCTTGGAAATCCAAGTCAAGAAGATCATATCACTTTAATAGATTTCTTCATCCACTACTCCATCACTCTCACCTCCTCCTTGTCCATCAAGTGCATCATATGTGAAGTGATCCTCATAACACTCCATCAATAAACCCATGCTGTAATGTTCCAAAATTTTAGCCTCAAAGCTAAATGGAACATTGGAGTTAGCAGGAGCTCTAGTCAGTGAATAAATGGGTAGAAAAGCCCATAATTCTCCTAAGGAGGATAAAAACACTCCAATTGTGAAAGGATACACTCTTTCTAGCTTAATAAAACACCTCCATGTCTGAACAAGGATAAAGTCAAGCTTCTTTGACTAAGTCAACAACGCAGTTTTAGAGGAGGAATCCAAGGAAGAATAACAAAATTTTGGGTGGGAGATGTCTAATGAACTAATTGAGTGGGGGCAAGGCAAGCAAACTCATTTTTTATATAAGGAAGAGGATGGCAGCATTATGGATCATGTCTTAGATTTTTTTTCATGTCTGTGCAGACTTTTGCTTCCTCTTGTTGTTCAGCAGAATAGCAGTGCTACTTACCATAGGGTGTTCCCGAGCAGGAATCCCAACTATATCCTTCGACGAGCCTCATTGGTAGAGTTTTCATTCATCATTCCACATCAGGTTTTCAGGCCAAGCATTAGCCAACTTCATCAGCACATTTTTGCCAGAGATTGTGCAGTGTTGCTGGGTGCAGCAGTGGAAGGGATTGGAATCCCGGTTTCTGAGCTAGTTTCTCATTGGAGGAAGGTTTCCTTCACTTCAGGGACTTGTTTGGAGAGCTTCAGGGCTGATTTAATATCTATGGTATCAGACCACACATTTCCCATACATTCCCTTGGTGTTCCAGCTAGGGAATGCATTATTTTGGAGGCAGTATTTAGTGCATGGTTTGGTGGCTCTGTTGTAGTGTTTTATTATGATTGATAGGTTCATCCTTTCATGGGGGGAAGAACTTGAGGGATATGAATCATATCAGTCATCATTTAGCCTTATACACTCTTATGTTTCTATGTTGCAATGATTACTTAGTAATTTTCTGAAGATCACATTTGTATGCAGAGTGTTTGACAAGAAACCCTTGCTGAGTTCTCTTGTATTTTGTATAAGGAGAATAGATCTTAGTTTATGAGCATTATTGTATAATATATGAGTAGATCTATTTGTATTTTTATTTTCTACATTAAAACCCTCATAAGACTGCATAGTCACTTTATGCAGCAACTCCGGTAAAATGCAGTTTTGGGGTTTTTAGTCATTTTCAGCTACACTAGTGTGGGAGGTCTGTTTAACCCACCTAGTTTCATTTATTTCTAATATAATATTGTATTTAGATGCTAGATGGATGTATCTATGGGATCCAAGTGATAATTTTACTGTTTTATTACATATGTTGCTGGATATACATTTTAAGTGCATGATTCATGTGTTGTTCCAGATTTGGAATATTACAGTGGTACAAAAGCATGATCTCTGGCTTAGCCTGTGAGATCCCGCTATTAGAGGAAGGAGAGATGGACAGAATCCAAAAATATTCAGTATGTGAAGGAAGAAATGAAGACAATATTACAAAGCTTCTTCCAAAATGTAGTGAGAGCTTTCAAGGAGAGCTAAAGAAAATGAGATTAAAGATGGGATCTCCAAAAGAGGTTGAATCTAGAGTTGGATCTAAATCTACACATGGTGAATGTGAGCATGCAGATACACACCATGATGCACACTGCATTCAAGTGCACAGATATATCTTGTGATGGATAGGAGGAGGAAGAATGCCTAAGAGGAGAACTCTTACTGATTTGTTGCAAGAGTATGAATCTCAAACTGAGAGGTTTAGAGATCATACCAATTTCCAAAGGTTTTGCAAGATCCAAGTGGAGAAGAGAAAGCAACAAGATGTAGATAGATTTATTCTATCTACTTTTTTCGGATCACCTACATGTTCAGTTGGAGCTTGGGTGAAGGAGCTAGACTCCTATTTGTAGCTGCACCATATTTCTGAAGAGGAAGCCATCAGAGTTGTAGCACTACATTTCAAAGGTAAGGATCATGCATGGCAGATTTTTTAATCTTGTTCCTTAAATAATTCCATCACTTTATCTTATGCAAGATTCATAAAAACATTGATGGAAAGGTTTGGTAAAAAACTTCCTAAGACACATGAGCAAGGAAAACCTGAGAGAACAAAAACCTTGCACATGATAAAGGAAACTCCACTGCAGAAAACCATGGGAGGAGCTGACATATTGCATTACACATTGCCAGAAGAAAGACCTCCAGTTCATATTCTTGAAAAAGAGGGCATGGGGATCTCATTTTCACAGGAGGATCCAACTGTTGAGATGTTTCCCATACACATTGAGGGAGATTAGGGCAACAACGCTGCCACATCTAGAGCACATCTAGTGCCTCATGTAGAGGAAGGAGGAGCACATGTTCTAATAGGAGGGTTTTTTTTATCCTTACAAGAAGTTCCCCGGGATCTCATACATAGAGGTCCAAGCAGAATCAATCAACAACATGATTGTTCAACATTGCAGTCGGAAGGAGGAGGTAGGGAGGAACAACAACATCAATTGATGAGAGGCACACACCCTTCTCTATTTCATATATCCAATGCAAGGAAGTGGTAGACTGATTTGTGTTGTAAAAGCAACAGCAAGGTTTCCCAACCATATGAGCAGTCTACTCTTGACATTGATGTCTCACTCTATGGAGGCATTCCACCCGGGAGGCCACCTGATCTAGAGCAGACAGAAGACATCTTGTCTTTGGATTCACCACTCTGTGATTTTGGAGAGGTCAGGAGTTTGGAGGAACACTTTAGCATGGGGGATGTCAAAGCAGCAAGCATCAACATGAGGAGAGCTTCACATGCCAGATCACCAACACTATCTCTTAGGAGAACTAATCGTTATTGGAGATCTCAAATTTTGGTAGAGTACTCCAAGAATCTTGGTGCATGCATGATTCTTGATGATCCGGATGGAGATGACAGATACATGGTGGATAAGGTGGTCATCTATTCCTATGGCATAATCTTGTTGACTAGATATTCTAGTCTCAAGGAGAAGCTACTACATGCAGCACAGGAGGACTTCTCTTGTATGCACTTTGATGCATATTTCCATCTGATGGAGGAGTTCACTTGGGAGGGAATTCAACATGACATATTTCATCATATGGAGAGATGCCTAGCCCAGATGGTGATAGAGCGAATGTCACGGCCACCTTCCTACTCACTGGGAGTAAGGGAGAATTTCCAATTGAGCCATTTCAACTCAAGACCTCAAGTACATGATAGAGGAGGTACAATTTCACATTTTGTATTGTACTTATTTTCCTTGTTTGAGCAGCATGATGTAACAAGAATAATTATCTCTTCTTTCATATTGTATGATGATGTACTTGCAACTACTTGTAGCATTGATTATGGCTATATTTTTTATGTTTTGTGGTGGAAGCCACATGATTCTTGGTGCGCACCATTGACACCATATTTTAACTTCATTTTTTCATCCTATGAGATGATTGTGGAAACAAACAAGTGGTTGGTAAAGAACTTGTTATTTCTTATTTTGATGCAAGAAAAGGATGCATTGAACAGGTTCCATGAGTGGAACTTTGATTCACTCTTCGATTGTCATTTGGAAACTTTTTTTATTGTACCTTGCTTCCATGTATTTCTGATATTTTTTTGCTCAAGGAAAGCTTTGTATGGAGAGAGCCAATTGGATGGCATGGCACCCATATGCTAGAGCAACAGAAGAATTTTTTTTATGGGGCATCATACAAGTTGACCATCATGATCCTAATCTATGGGTTGTATGAGGGAGAGATGAGGCAGGAAAAAAAAGTTTTTGTTGCTATGGTTGCACTCGGGCGAGTATGGGAAAAATTATTTCCATACTTTTCATGAGATTTCTAGAGAGAAGGAAGGCACATTCATGGTGCAAGGAGGCTACCCTTCAGCATTGGAGGATTATGAGAGGCTTCCATATCGGAAGAAGATCTTTTCACATAGCAGCATAATGGTGCATGCCTTTGGCATGTGGAATGTCAAAGGGAGGAGTCATGGAGCCTTATTTCTAAGGCTTACAGCACTGTCACATGAGAGTGCGTTCTTATTGATAGAGTGTTCCAAGGAGTATATATATCGCTTCTTCTTGCTTATTTTTATGAGGGGGTCCTCACGGGGGAACTTATACATGGACCTCACCTTCAGCTCACACATTATGCATGGTAAGGAATACATTTATATGCTTGTTGATTACTCTATTGAGTATTTGTACTTTCTCACCATATGTAAACAATGCATCGCTCCACATAAGAGCAAGATTATTTATGGGTTTCATGGTCACTTTAGGGCCAAATATTGTAATGTTGATAACCCATCTCTATATGACTTTGGGAAATTATTGTATTGCTTTGATTGTACACAGCTGGTATATATGGCATCTTACTTCTTTATAGTAGATGAGCTAACATGCATAGCTGCAAGTTCCTTGAAGAACATCTTGCCACTTGATGCTATGAATCAGAAATTGAAAGGAGTGCGCTGCATCCACTAGAGAGACCATATGTATCATCCAAACTTGCACATAACCTTCAGCCATTTTCTGATTTGGATGCCATGTGGTGATGATGTGCCATTCATCTTGTATGGAATGGTTTGGGTGGACATGACTCATGACTTTGGAGGAAGGGTCTTTGGAGACTCAATATTTTTTTTCCATTGTAGGGAAATCATGTTGCAGCCCGAGATCAACATACCCTCTACACTTATCATCAGTGGATAGGAGGAAAGTGTGGGATAGGCCCTCTTGCCTATCATGTTCTTTTATTTAGCCCACCTACATTTTCGGAGCACAAGGTCGAGGAGATTTTTCATGAGTTACCATGTTGGAGGGTGACTCACTTCATTTGGATGATATCATGGGTGAGGAAATCTCTCATTCACCATGATGATTATCATCCCTACTTTGTCGAGGAAATGAGATAGCAAGAAATTTTCCATTCACACTTTCCACCTTTGATTGATGTATACCATTTGGTTTTGCACACTTGGGAGGAAACACTGGACTACAGTTCATTTGCAGATTCTCTTGATGCAGTGATGGAGGCTATTGATGGGAAGCCAGATGAGGAGGATTGAAGGAATTTGTCTCTCCTTATACATTTTCTTGAGGACAAGCAAAGGTTTTAGAGGGGAGGACTGTAATGTTAAAAAAATTTAGCCTCAAAGCTAAATGGAACATTAGAGTTGGCAGTAGCTCTAGTCGATGAAAAAATAGGTAGAAAAGCCCATAAGTCTCCTAAGAAGGATAAAAAAACTCCAAGTGTGAAAGGATACACTCTTTCTAGCTAAATAAAACACCTCCATGTGTGAACAAGGATAAAATCAAGCTTCTTTGACTAAGTCAACAACACAATTTTAGAGGAGAAGGAATCCAAGGAAGAATAACACAGTTTTGGAGGGAGATGTATCTTTGGATAGAGATGACCTAATTGAATGGGGCGAAGGGAAAGAAAACTCATGTTTTATATAAGGAAGAGGATTTCAACATTATGGATCATGTCTTCGATTATTTTTTATGTATGCTCAAACTTTTGCTTCCTCTTGCTATTCAGCAGAGTAGTAGTGTTTCTTAGCATAGGGTGTTCCCGAGTGGGAATCCCACCTCTTTCCTTTTAGGAGCCTCATTGGGAGAGTTTTAATTCATCATTACACACCAGGTTTTTAGGCCATGCTTCAGCCAAATTCATCAGCGTAGTTTTGAAAAAGATTGTGCATTGTTGCTGGGTGTAGTAGTGGAAGGGATTGGAATCTCGGTTTCTGAGCTAGTTTCTCATTGGAGGAAGGTTTCCTTCACTTGAGGGACCTATTTGGAGAGCTTCAGGGATGATTTTAGATCTTTGGTATCAGACCACATATTTCCCATACATTCTCGAAGTTGTTCCAGCTAGGTAATGCATTATTTTGGAGGTAGTATTCAGTGCATGATTTGGTGGCTCAGTTGTAATTTTTTCTTGTGATTGAGAGGTTCATCATTTCATGGGAGGAAGCCCTTGAGGGATCTACATTAGATCAGTCATAATTTAGCCTTATATGCTCTTTTTTCTAGTGTTTCAGTGATTATTCAATAATTTTATGATGATCACATTTGTATGCAGAGTGTTTGACAAGAAACCCTTGCCGGGTTCTCTTGTATTTTGTATAAGGAGACTAGATCTCAGTTTATGAGAATGATTGTCTAATATATGAGTAGATATATTTGTATTCTTATTTTTTGATTTAAAACTTCATAATACTGCGCAGTCACTTTATGCAACAGCTCTGGTAAAATGCAGTTTTGGGGTTTTTAGTCATTTTCAGCCACACTAGTCTGGGAGGTCTGTTTAACCCACCTAGTTTCATTTATTTCTGATCTCCTCTTGTATTTATATGATATATGGATGTATCTATGGGATACAAGTGATCATTTTACTTTTTTATTACATATTTTGATAGAAATGTGTTTTTAGTGCATGATTCATGAGTTGTTCCATATTTGGAATATTACACATGCTCCTAAGTGACAACGTTGTTGGCCTTTGTAATAAGGCTTATGTCATATCATAGCTCCATTATTTGACATATCCAATGTCAAATTCATCTACCATAATGCTTTTTTATTTGGAGATTCCTTCAAAAGTGGTAGTACCTCCCGGTCTTCCAAGGCTAAGGGGTAGCCCCTTTGCACAATAATAGTTCCATCACCTACTCCTACAACATCCTGTAAAGCATGGGAGAGAATCAACCCATACTCTCTCAAGAATAACCAAGGTAACAACATATCTTGTTTCTCCCTCATACCTCCCTCATACAAGTCATGGAGTAATATCATGATGGTTGTCCTGTAGAATGCTTCATATAACCAAAACTTCTGCTACCATAATACATGGGGGACATGCAATGCCTTAACCCATAACACACCTTTTGACAAGGGATATGTAACATGATTACCATAATATTTTAAGAGTATCCAACACAGTGTTGCCTCCTAATCCCCTCTGTCATAGATTAGCAAGTGGCTTTCCAACCTCTTGCTCATTAACATCACCCATCTAACCAATAGTGAGTGTCTATCATCATGCCCAACATTGGAATCCTTCCAATGAAGAATACCATCATAGTAATGGGATATAAGATGTATCTAATCAACCATCTACCTATGTTCTACTACACATGTGGAATGGTCATTGGAATGCCCCACTAATGGCTGGCCCCCAAACTCATCACTGCTACTCAAGGACAACGTTTATGATCTCCATGATGGTGCATATATTATTTCAACATTGTGTTCACTGTTGGAAAAATATTTATGCATTGCATTGCCTAGGACAATGCTCATTCCATCCTCCAAAAACATACACTCCAACCCCAAGAGTTGTGTGTAGCTCAACAATGAGTAACCAGGATGAATTTTTATCTCTTCCTTGATTCTATCTAGGCTCTTTAGTGCAGTGATAGTGTGCTGCTCCAAATAAAGAGTGTATCTTGACCCTAGGGCATGCAATGATATATTTCCACAACCCTCCATAAGATTTTCTGAAATAACAGGAAATGGAAACTTAGGCATACCTTGGTGAATCTTGGGAACATCTTGTATGGCTACAAGAGTTCCTTCCTCCAATTTGATGGTTCCCCCAGCTGTTGCTGTTGCTGGATGCTCCTCCGTAGTTGTATCAGTACTGGTACAAGTCTCCTAAGGTGGTGGTGAGGGCTCCTCATCCTCTGAATTCTTCTTACAAAATTTTCTGATCACCTTTTGAGTAAAATCTGCAAAAGTAGTTACTCTTGCATGAATCCAATGGATGAACCACCAAATTTTTTCTTCACCCTCAAGGTGCAACACTGCAATCTCAAATACCTCTCTTTCTACCACTAGATGTAGTAGGAAGTATGCATCTAGTTTCCTTTCCCAATCCCTTGTTGTACATGTCAGTGACCCACCAAAAGTAGACAATAGAAACGTATTGTCCTTGATTCTCCTATTGCTCCAAGGTCTCTTTTCTTCCTCAAGCTGAATGAACTGTGGGAAAGTTAGAGTCTCCTTGAAAGCTCTAGGTTGAGTTTTTTATTCTGTAAGGTATTCACTTAGAATCTCATGATCCAATTGTCCTCCATCTTCATGCATTTTGTCTTCTTTTTTGAAAGAAAAGGGCATAGTTTCATTGCTTCTCTCTACTCTTCTTTACTTGACCTCCTTGGTGAGGCCCTTATTAGATTTGAAAAGAGATGAGATAAAAATAATTATTTCCATAATTCTGATCTCCTTCTTATTCTCATGATAGCATCATGGCTAAGATCCATAGGCTGAGCCAAGGTTATGCTCTGATACCACTGTAATATTCCGAAATGGGGAAACAGTAATATATGAACATAAAAACTAGAAATAGCTGTGAATAACATTACACCAAAATGTATGACAATAATGTAGCCATTTCATTATTTAAATCAATAGAAAATAAGTACAATAGAGGTAGGCACAACAAAAATAATCAAGGCAAGCAAACCTCCCATGAATACATATGCCAAATAGAAAATGCTGCTACATAGCTGAATGCTCATGAACAAGTACAACACATTTTAGATGGTACACTACTGTTGGAAATGTAAAATAATATAGATCTTAAAATATATGGCTCAGAAAGTGCTTGGAGTAAAAATATAAGCCCCCAAACACATCTTCAAGACAATCTAGAAAGGATTTCCTGAAATATAGAAAAATACAAAATGCTAGAATGCAGCCCTAGCAATGAATAGCAGTTGTTGCTGAATAACTGGATGAATATGTAGGTAGATGATACATATAAATGATAGATATCCTCCAATAGATAGTTCAAGTGAAAGGTTGATAATAACAGTGAATCTCTCACCCACCAAACCAAACAATGAAACCCCTGCTACAAATGTTAACTTAAATAACGTAGTCGTTGAGGGATACTACATTGTAGGAGATGAGAATATGTTGGCCTAGTGCCAAAATGTGAAAAAAAGATCAATAACCTCCCTTGCTAACCTCCCAAAGAGAATAATGCTTCCTCCTCTGAAAAACTAACTCCAAAAGTGGGTTTCTCAACCCTCCAATCCAACACCCTACAACACAACACAATACTCTGCAAAAACTATGTTTTCGCTGAAGACTGAAGCTTGGCCTTAAGCCTGCGTGTGGAAAATGAAGTATAAAGCTCTTCTAAGAGGCCTCTCAAGAAAGGAGATTGGATTCCTGCTCGGGAACACTTGGTGCTAAGAAGCACAACAATCTGAACTAAACAGATGAAGAATGCAAATAGTCATGTAGACCATAAAATCAATAATCAATAACATGCCTCACTATGTCTTCCTTACCCTCCTTATAAAAAAATTTGAGCCTTCTTACATTGGGTACCACTCATTATGGTTTCCACCATCATGGAATCTTCCTCCCACTAATATTGCATTGTCTCTATTGATGATTTACTCCATCTATACCAGCGTTGTTGACTTGGTCAAACTTGACCATATCCACATGTATTTGTCCCTGTTCACACATTAGGATGCTAAATCCAACTATTATCATGATCCCTTCTCACATCAAGAGGGATTTTATGCATATCTAAGATATGTATGGGCCTCCTTACCCATTTATTTATCTCACTAAATGATAAGAGAAAAATTAATATTCCAATTAGCTGCATGGTAATTTAGGAATATAACACAGATATTCTCTCTAGCAATTCAAACTCTGGAGGAAGCCAAATGATCTCAAGGATTCTCTCAAGCAATTTGAATCCTAGAAGCAGCCAAGAAACTCAAAGAGCAAAGCACTCAATCTTTGTTTACTAGGGATCAAGTGGATTGAGTCACCATTTTTCAAGGGAGCTATTGGTAGCTACCCTATAGAATAAATAGAGAAAAGCTAGAGCTAGGAAGGGTTAGTAAATTGCAGTCGATTCTAGTGGAAATTTTTTTGAAAGTTACTGAGCTTTTTATTATTTCAATGATCAAAATTTCAGAGGTGTACGAGGTTATTCTTTTATAAAATGAGGAGACTGATTTCATTTTACTGATTAAGTTTCATAGAGCAAGGCTTGTGGGTTAGGGAAAAATCCACGTGCCTCAGCCTATCTACTGTACTTGTTCTTTGCTTTCTGTCATTTCATTAGATCCCCTTCTGATAATTTCATTTATGCTTCAAGTTGATGTGTATTTTTTATTTTAGTAGGTTTCTCTAGTTTTTCATTTGTTTATGAGTAGTAGAATAGAGGAAAAACTCCAAAATTTGTTGTCAAGCCTCCCCCTCTCATCTCTGTCAATAGAGTTTGAGCAGGTTAAACCTTCCCATAGACCAAATACATTGATTTCTACTCACTATTTCCATCTCTGCGTTATGCCTCTAAACCTTTCTTCTACGCCTCCATTCCCTCCTATTTTTCGCTTATTTTAAATTGTTGTACCCACCTTTTTTCCCTAACAACACTTAACCAATTCAACTACCTTATTCCTCTGTTTCTATTGGTTACGCTCGCTTTACACGTTTTAACCCAAAAACGTTCAAAACCCATTGAAACATGAATTTCACCATTCCTCCTTGAAATCCCCGCTATCGTACTTCAATGACCACAAATAGGCGTGTTTAGTTCTTTATTTACAACTTATTGCAACTCCGCCGCATCACAATCCGACGCCACAAATTTTTTCCCTTTTCGTTAACACTTACCACTCCTAAAACCTGATTGCAAAATATTGCAATCACATTTCGCATCACCTTCCAAAATAAAATTTCGCATTTTTCACATCTCAATTTTCTCATTCCATTTTATTTTCATTAATACCTTCCACCTCCAAACCCTGATTGCGATATTACATGACTCCTTTGCCACATCACCCATTGCAATCACTCGTCGCACCTTTTTCCTTCTCCCTTAAGACTTATAGCTCCTTTTTTTTCTGATTGTGATATTGTGACATCGCATATCGCAGATCACACTTTTTACCACCCCGCACATCGCTCTCTGCAACCTTTTCCCCTTTTCATTAACACTTACCGCTTTATTTTTTCGATTGTGATATTTTTATCACACTTCATCGCTATTCCCCACTACACTTCACACATCTCGTTATTTAGCCTATTCCCTTTAACGCTTACTACTCCAACTTTGTGATATCATGATTGCAATATTAGTCCCACCTCCACATCGCATCTTCGCCATCGCATATTTCAATTTATTCCGGTCCAAAGCCTTTTGCACTATAATAAAGTCTTAATCTAGTTTAAACCCACGAATTCCACTTCTAAGCCTCATTTCATGTGTTAAGCCCTTCATTAGCCTCTTTAGCCGTTTCTCTCCTCCAAGGTGAAAATCACACTTTTAAAATTAGAATTAAGTCATGGATAGTTTAGTTGCATGGGTAGAATCATGGTAGATAGTCTGGAGGATAAGTAGAGTGCATTTAGAGGTTTGGCCAAGCTTAAGTGTGGTTTAGAATTAGTTTCCTTTCTGCCTTTTATTTCCCGCAAATTAAATTAGTTTCATTCTTTTCATTTATTTTTAGCAATTAAGTTAGTTTCCTCTTTGTCATTTTCTTCCAGCAACTTGCTTTTTAGTTTTTATCATAGTTTAGGAGGTGGCACCCTTTCTTAAATCAGAAGAGGATGACATGAACATAATGCACCTATTGTGTAACTAGCACTATCACCTCTAAGTTTGTATGAACACTGGGTTGATAAAGTAAAGTAGGGAAACCCCTAGGAGTTGCAGCACTCTTGGTGAAATACCAGGGCTCACCAGACATGATGTGATGGATAACATATTTAATTATCAGGACAAAGGCTTCTTGATGAGCACCTCACAGCTCAAAGAGAAGTTTCTCCATGCAACATATTCAGAACCTCATCGATTCTATTGGTCCATCAGTGAGAGGCTCTCAAGGAGGATGCACTTTGACATATCATGGAGTGAAAATATTGTCATCAGCTTGTGGAGGATGGTATTGTCGACATTGATCCATTATCGAGGTATGCACATTGCCTCAAAATTTATACACAGTACACATTTTCACCTGTGACCAGATTAACTTTCCGGGATGTCTTCATGATTTATGGTCTTCCCAAGGCCATGGATGGTGATGGGGAAAGTTATTGTATGAGCAGTTTTTGGGAGGATTTTCTCCATTGGGTGGATACAGGGTTGGTGCATGATATGAGTGATCACCCACATTTGTATGGATGAATGGAAATTATGAGAAACTTGTTGGAAAGCTACTTGAAAATATATGACATAGTGAAGAAAGAATCATGGTTGTGTTGGATGCTCTTGGGTGAGTATGGTTATCACCCACCATTTCAGATTGGTATTTTCCATGCCTTGCATAGTAGTGAGGTGATGCAACAACAGGAAGCATGGCTATGTTGGTATAGTGTGACATTCTACATGTCAATCAGAATATCATTGCTTCATGCTTTGCATTGTGCTGATGTGGGGTTGCAGCAAGAGTAATTGTTGCCTTGGTTACTCTTGGGAGTATGGGAATTGGTTGTTTCTGGAGTGACATCTACTGACGAAGCTAAAAGGTACAATTAAAAGGCCATGTACATAATTTTGAATGTTTTCTAAATTTTTTGAAAACAAAAGTTGGTGAATGTTCAAAAGATAAATATCTTTGGGAGAAGATTCATAATATATGTTTTACAAAGGAATCACAACAAGATGTTATTGAAAATTCAGATCCTTATGATTGTGATGAAGGAATTGGAGAAATGAGTAAGACAAAGTTTCAAAATCAAGTGATCAAGGTGATAAAGGAACACAAAAGTTGAAAGTAAAATACAAGAATTTTGGAAGTATAATTAAATACAACAAAAGAAATCATATGATGTGGCATTAGGAAGCCTAGCTATGTTGGTATGGTATGAGATTCTACATGTCAATTAGTATATCATTTCCCCATTCTTTGCATTATGATGATGTGGTGTGGGAGAAAGAGCCATTTTTGTGCTAGCTACTCTTGGGAGAATATGGATTGACATTCTCCCATACCTTACATAATGATGATGTGTGATGGAAACAAGATGCCTTGCTGTGTTGGCTTCTGTTAGGAGAGTATGGCCACCATACTTGGTATGATGATGAGGTGGTGTGGTAGCAAGATGCATTGTTCTGGTGGCTTGTCTTGAGAGAATATATATGGCTACCATACTTGGTATGAAGATGGTGTGATGTGCGAGCAAGAGGCTTTGTTGTGGTGGCTGCTATTGGGAGAGTATGGTTCAACATTTCACATGTCAATCCATATGTCTCTACTTCCTACTTTTAACAATGTTGATATGATGATCAAAGAAAGCAAGGCCACTAGGGCCAAGGCTTGGAGCATGGAGATACACAACCTACTCCATGTAGCATGGGTTGGAGATATGGCTTATGAATTAGGACTTTCCACTTGGTGAAGGAACCAATACACTTCACATACATCATGTAGAGAAGAGGCTCTTGGATAGTAGATGGTTGCCACTTGGGGACTCATTTATTAGGAGAGGCATCTAGCTACACAACTAGAGGCCATTCTAGAAATTTTAGAGAGGCAACTATGGAGCTAGGAATTCATAACAAATTGGAGTAGATCGGGAAACCTTCCATATGAGCATGCCACTTTAGAGTGAGACATATTTCTTGCAGCATCCAATTTTGCAATTGCTTGAGGACAAGAAAAATTTTGGAGTGGAGGAATGTAATATTCCAAATTTTCCATCAGCTAATTGGAATATTAGAGTTCTTAATTTTCTTATTTAGTTAAATAAATAAAAGGGTGGAGGGACCCATAAACCCAATAGATGAATAAAATCCACATCTATAGTTTGAATGGGGTTAGTTGAGTAGTGGAGTAGCAATATGGAGTGGTAGAGCACCATAATAATGAAGAAAGCGTGCAGGTCAGGGAGCAATAATGAGGAAGTAATGGAGGAAGTGGTGCATTAAATGCACACATGATGGAGGAGGTGGAGAGTAAATGCAGCAATGATGGAGATCATGGAGGAAAATGCAGTCTTTATGGAGGCTAGTGTCCACATGTGCAGTGCAATTATGAAAGGGCCAAGGATAGGGAAGGGTCAGTACCATAAAAGGAATATGAGGGCAGGAAAGGAAGGGAGTCTTGATTTTTATTGTTGAGTATTGTAAGACATTTCTTTGCATGCTTTAGTTGTTTAGCTAAGTCTGTTGTGCTATTTAGAACCAGGTGTTCCCGAGAGAGAATCCCACCCTTTGAGTGCCTACTTTGGAAAGTTTTTCTTCGGCAAAATTCATCATCTGACAATTAGTTCCACTTTCATCCACTCTCATGTGCAATTCCAACTACAAAAATTACGCATTCGTCAACTTGGGTTTGAGAGTTGGAAGGTTGTTTTGAGTAATTCAGCTGAGAAACCCATGGAGGGATCAAAAATTCACACTATGGATCCATTTCCATGTTCCAGGAGTTTCATTGACATATATAGAATTAGGCCATCCATATATTCTCCTCTGCAGCAAAATTTCCTAGAGGAATTGCATAATTCTGCAGTGACGTTTTGAGGAGAAGAGGAAGTTCAAAGAAACTCAACTTGGAATCTTGTCAGGGATTAATCCTTCACTCTGGGGATCACTTCATTAGCATGGGATCAACATTTTATTATTTGTCATAATGCTACATCATTAGCCCTCCTAGACAACGTAGTATTTTGCAGCAGTTGTGCATGCCACAATTGAACTTTGAGTGGAGGATCTAGATCTCAAGTTTTGAGCTTGGTAATCAGGAGAAGAAACCATCCCTTCATTTAGTGAGTTGACTGGGTGCCATTGCATATGTTATATCATTATTTAAGCCCATATCGGTATTTGTTTCTAGGTTGTGCGTAACTTAGTCAATGGGGGTGATGAGTGTCACCCAAAAAGGGCCGAACTTTCAAACTCAAAATATGGCAAAAATCTTTCTGGATTTTTCTAGATTTTTCGAGTAGAATCTGTGGTTAAAATCCTGAATATTTTTTAGCCCTATAGTATCCCCTCGCACATATATCTTATACCTAGCAGTTGTAGTTTAAACTTTCTAATGCTAAGTTTCATTAGCATATTTCAGCCATCTTGTTGCTTGAGTGCATTCCTTTTGGAGAACTTTGTACTTACATTGATGTTGATACATAATGATATGGATCAACTATTTTTGCTAATGTATTAATGTGTGGATGTTATATTTCGACATTTCCATCATTTTGCAATTTTGTGCTTACATTGTGGTTATTCCCTTGATTGTAATGTTATAAATGTTATATATTCTTTTTGCTTCCATTTTGGGATATTACATGTTTGTCCATTATACTAACATAATGTTGAAGATATTATGTATTACTTTATGAAGATCTTGAATGAAATAAATATTAAATTAAGATATCATAATAAGTAATACCGATAAAAAATCAACATTACATGTTTCTATCCTGGGTATCTCCTTCATTATGTGTGACTAAATTCTATTTTTCCTCTTCGAGGTCTATTGAAACTTCTTTATTGATATTCTTTTAGAATCTCACTTTAATTTTTTTCCTTCAGTCCTCATACGACTAACCATTAACACCAACACATTATTTATTCTCTAGGAGGGAGTTAATATTTATAGGAAATATGCCCCTTGATTCATGCAGATATGGTTAAAATGGCCACAAACATGTACTAGTATTTATTCTTTTGCATGAATGATTCAATATTGACATTTTTTATATTTATACTATGGGACTTTATATGAATAACGATTATTGGGTTGAACGTTATACATTCATCCTCTTTTATTTTTGCATGCAATGTATATTTAGAATTTGTTTAATTTTTTTACTACTATAATCATAAGTAATTAGTGCAGTTCGAAGTGTTAGTTTCTCCAGAGTTTGCTTCAAAAGTGAATAATGGGTTAACCGATATCTATTTATTTTCTTTTCTCTCTAATTTAATCCATACTCCGCTAGATGGCTACCTACTTATTTGTAAATTAGTTTAACAATTTTTGTTTAGATTCCTCAATGATTATTTTTGGCTTTGAATATGGACATAGGTCTCTCATGTGGGCTATTTTTTCAGTTAGTGTCAATATGCTAGTGATCAAACATACTCTTTAAGTGGATTTGCTAGTGTCATAGGTAAAAACTTTTAGTCTTTTCAAACAAGTTTTCAAAATAAATTTTGGTCACTAAATGAGTCTAGGTCATAATTGTTTCTCCACTCATCTCATCCATGGCCATCATCACTTTAGAGCTTATCGATTTCATTATCATTTATAAGTTTTAGGTCATTCAATCGATCTCATCTAGGTCTATTGTCTAAGTGTTATTGTTTCTCCTTTGATAAAGTACAAATTTTTCATCGAACAAGGCATACAATCCTCATCTCAGTCGTTTAGAGGGGATCTAGCATACTTAGGAAGAAAAAGTAAGACATGTTGTCTTATTTAAAAATGTTTTTTTGATAAGGGATTTCAAAAGGAAAAATTGTTTTATTCTTTCAATATAAGAAAAAAAGGGTCATTTCAAAGTTTATAAAAGACAAAATAAACTAATTAAAACCCATTATTCTCTTCTATTTTTTTTTAGAAACCCTCTCTTACCTCCATTTCTCTCCTTAGTGATCAACGGTCCAAAACGAGGCAAGAAATTACTCCAAGGAACAAGTTGCTACACCTAATGAGCATGTTGCTATAGTTGTGGAGCCTATTTCTATGCTTCTCAAACCAGTTGTTAAATTTTTGTAACTTTTTCTATGCTTTTGGAGACAGTTGTTACGCTTATGTAACTTTTTCTATGCTTCTGGAGGTAGTTGTTATGCTTCTGTAAAGAGTGTATAATTAGGGTTTCTGGCTCCCAAGCCATTCAAGCAAGCTCAAGGATTTTGGGAATTATTTCTTTGACCTCTTACCATAGTAAGTCAATATTATTATAACCTCCTATGGTCAATCTATCAAGTTCATTGTTTATTTTCATACTCACTCCATACTCAATTATATCTTCACTTCTTCATGTCATTGAAATATTATAGTGGAATAAACCATAATACTCCCATATAACACTATCCTATACTGCACACATGGATAATACTCCCATCCCCAACCATCCATATCCTTCCTAAGATCCATTTTCACCAAACCCTAAATTCTATCTAGTTCTCACACTATTAAACTTGGAAATTCCTATGTTTCCCTCATTTGACTAGCTTCCTCACATCCATTTCACTTGATTTCAATCACAACATGGACCCAACATGCAATACTGTCTCATGATTTTTTTGTAGAATTTTCCTGGGCTCCAAATGACTTCATCTCACCCTCTAAGCTAGCATCATCCCTATAATCTATTTTTCCCAAATCACACTACACATACCCATCCCATCAACACACTAGTGTTTCATCCTTTCACTGATAGAAAATAAGGAGAGTGAGAGGAAAAAATTAAAGGGAGAGTGCAACCTCATATTATAACCCTTAACCATGCATGAAATCAATGCTTCACCCTTGGCCAAAATATGTTTTGAGAGGACTAGATGTTTGAGGTTATGTGAGAAGCTCATGGAGGAAGGATATAATCTTTAACTTACAATCTTATTTGCCTCTAATATCGACATGGGAAAGGTCATCATTGCAAGTGTAGAGTTTAACCTATTAGTATATCTAATTTCTTCAGCAACAGGTATTACTAGTCATGGAGAGAAGTGGTTGCAAGGCATGGACTTAGACCTTGAAAATTACAAACAATTTCTCAAACCTCATGCTAGAGAGGAACTAGGGTACCTCTTCCCTTTCAGACACCTCCATAAAAATTGTGCTCCTTTGATGATGTTAATAATGATGTATTTCACATGTCAAGTAATATTTTTGAGGTTGTATAGGTACCATATCAGGTTTTTGATGCATTTCACCTCTATCAAATCGCTTGATTTGCAACATTACTTGTAAAAAAGTTTGATCAAAATGACTCAGAAGGTTCAGAGAAGAAAAAAAATATCATTACCCAAGTTTCTTTCACCATGGTTTTGTTAATATTATTGTGTTGAATCACCTCTCATCCATGAATATGACTTGGCAAACCTTCACGGAAAGAGTAGCAACAACACCCACCAATAGCCCTCCTATCATGCATAGCCGATCATCACCATCACTATTAGCACAACCAATGGGAGTTGGCTCTTCCATCATGTAAACTCAAATTCCAGAGGCTCCTAGGTTCTTTGAGTTTATTCATACCTATGAGAAAGGAAAGAGACAAGTATTTGCACCCAAATCTATGAAAAGTGTACTTACATTTGAAACTATTGTTGAGCAAAGTGAAATAGAGGAGCAACCTCTCATGCATCAAGATGAAAAACCTTTGCACCAACATAGTTAACCAATGCTCTTGGAGGTTGAGTTAGCAGAGCAGGTTCAAATAAAATTAGTTGAGCAACTCCTTGGGGAGAAGGATGAGGGAATAGCAGAGTTGAGGATGATATTCTCCTTTTCTAATTCTTAAATCACTTTCCAATAGAAATATAACTTTCAATTGAACGTGAAGGATTTGTTATAAAGAAACCTAAGACATACCTAGGGGTAGATAAAGGTAAATGTACGAATTTCATAGATTTTTACTGAATGCAGGACATGGAGATTGAAAAAAATCCAACAACGCCAAAGATAAGAGGTCACAAAATGATGTTGGAGCTAGAAATACAGTCAGCTCATCCACCTGAAGAGTTGACCTTTGATGAGCTAATAGCCATGGATATCAGTCAAGTGAGAGAAATCTAGTTGGCAAGGGTAAATGAATATTTGGGGAATCTCTTGAAGGGAGACAAGAGAGACAACAAACTCCAAAGACACATGGAAAATCACTATCGCACCAAGAACACAATTTCACAAATAATGCTAAAACAGTTGAAGAAAAGGCTAAAAGAAACTCAAATGAAGCTTAAAGAGAAGGATAGCGTATATTTGTTTTCTCAATATTCCTTTGATGTTTATCCCATCACTCAAACGTGCTACAAAATAAATTTTGAGAAGTTTTGAACAATTTTGATATTTTTTGTTATTTTTGCACAAATTTGGAAATCTCCTCCTCACAGAAGCATAGAAAAATTTTTGTACGCTTATTTTAGGGGAATACAAATGATGATTTATTTATATGCTTACATGAATTTTAATGAGTAAATCAGAGATTAGTAACTGTATCTGCATGACACGCTTTAATTTTGGATAAAAGGCCAAAAAACACACTCATTTTCTATGCTTCTGCCACTATTTTGGAGGCCTTGCTATGCTTTTGGAGTAACCTTGGGAGAATTAATTTTTGAAGGCCTTCCCATGGGTCATTTTAAAAATTCAAGATGTTCTGGAAACTAGACACATAGGGCTAGTCGCTCATTTTTCCATAATTATATTTGGACTCCTAAAAGTGCGTCAAAAATGGCTACAAGCTTCTACTATGGTTCTGTAAAAAATGTTACACATCTGCATTGGATTCCTCACAGCACTTGTCAAGCTCAGAAAATGTTACAAATTCGAGGTTTTTTATTTCTATGAGTTGAAATTAGAGTAATTGAGTTGGTTTTTTCCTCTTATAATGAGGGAACATGTAATTTAATGTAAGAGACATACACTCCTAGTTCATAGCTGAAATTCAGAGAATGGTTTGTTACCTCCCTAGAATCTAGGAAATTACTCATTTTATGAATTTTCGATGCAGTTTAGATTGGAATTTTCCCTGATGAGGTTTGAAGGTTAATATGTTCTCTAAGTAGACTCTCTTTATTATTTTTTTGGGTTGGATAGTCCTATTTTGCAGTGGAGCTATTGTAACAACATTTTGGAATTAAATGAAAGAAAGTATTGCATAACTTGTGTTGCGAATATTTTGGTATGCACTAAAGAATTTGTTCTCCTTCTAAATGTTTATCAATTCATGTTAAATGACATATTTCATTCTTTTAGATACGTCTTTCCTTGTGTATTTCATGTAATTTTATACGCAGAAATCATGTTTGTTCATGCTATGTTTTATACAAGGGTTACATGATGTGTCTATTTACTTCTAAATAAATGAATTCACATCAATTCTCATTCAAAATTTATATCACTTCATCCTATACTCAATGAAAAATTAATATTTTTTTCAAGATACCTATATAGCCTCACACATTCTATACAAATTGAAATTGAAATTCACACCTAAAAACCTTAGAACTAGCCTTATCACTGACCTTCCTATCAAGCACTTAAAAAATCAAACAAAAATCCTATTTACTTTGCTTACATACCTAGACTAAGATCAATAGATATTCAGTCAATCCATTGACTACAAAGTGACAATGAGAGACCCCTCCCTGGTCTTGGTGGGCTAGCTACCTGACCTAAAGCATAATCTATGGTTACCTTCCTTCAATTCCATTTTCAGCATTGGGAAGTTGGGGGGGAGTGATAACATTTTTGGTGTCGTTGCCAGAGAGCGATTGCAAAAATTTTCCTAGGAATATTTATTTATTCCTCTAAAGGTTACAGTTGTAGGTGACAAGATCTAGAATTCCAAATAGGTTGAAATCTTAAATTTGAACAAAATTCCAAAATTCCCATTTAAGATGGCTGCTAAAAGACATACTCGGTCAAATCGAAATGCAAATCCCTCACAAATATTGAATGACCTTGAGAGTATTTTAATAAAGCATAAAACCAAATGCGAGAAATTTTGAAGAGCTATTCCTCCCCTTGTCAAATAAAATTCCTTTCCTACGATATTTGCTTCAAAAGATTTGTTCTATAATTCAGAATCTGAAAGATATTTGTTTAGGTCTAAGTCTCAAACCTTACTTTTATAAACTATATTTGGTCCTTTCAATTTTGAGACCTTTACACCATTTTCCGAGCCTTTTTTATTCTGAATTTGATAGTGAAGTCTATTGATCAGTGGTTGTCATTGATGTCAACCCAAGCAGCACCAGGAGCTACCTCTTCTTGCATGGTAATTTTGACCTACGAGATTAATATATTATGGGTCAAGAATATTTGTGATGGATTCTACTTGTCGAGATGTTTCGATTTATATATGGCACGCCATGGAATTCTTCATGGTTTGAGAGATATTCATGTTTGAAGTTTGTAACCCTAGTTAGGGGCTAAAACCCCATGGGGTTATAGCATGGGTCATTGAAAAGTCAATAGTTAATAATTTTTAAGCTCCTAAAATCCCTCCCATTTTCACTTGTTGAAGTACCTCTCAACCTAAGAATTTATATAAATTGTGATCCTCATCTCCTCCTCTTGTATGGATTTCGCTACCTGAAACAGTTCATCATGGAATTTGCGCTCTAATATTTTTTCTACGAAGTTTTAGAAGCTGAAATTTTTATGAGGTGAATCAATGGTCCCAAGGAAGCTCCTGTAAAAATTTTAGATCAAGGTGCACAATATTTTCGGAGATATGATCTATGGAAGTCAGTGTTGATGAAATATCGTGAACTTCATCTCAAAGAAGTGACCTTGGAAAAGTCATCATAAATCTCCCTATGAGTATCAGATTGGAATTCTATAAAATTGGAAGATGGTACATGGAATTTAGTTTTCTTTATATCAATTTCTCATCCAAATGAAGAAACAATGACATGTGGCACTCTGTATGAATTAGCTCTATTGAATAAGTCCATAATTAGGTCATTGTGAGAGATTGGGCATAAATCTCCCTTTAAGAATCCATTTTGGATCAAAGAAGTGGAATTAGAAAGAACAGTCAAAGGAATAATACAAACCAAAAATCACATATTGGGGATTTGAAATAACGAAGATACACCACATTCAATATCGAGATCCTAGAAGGAAAGAAAAAGCTATATAATGTGTTTTCAAGGGCTACAAAGATTGAAATGCCTTGCTAATGAGGAGAGGCAAGCTTATACAGCGCTATGCAATATGGGTTTGATCCAAGAAGGGATCAACACTCATTCATTTGCACCCTTATTGTGTTGCATGCAACATGAGGATTTATGGTGCAAGGATTTGGAGAGCATCATGCATAAGAGACACAACCTTGAAGTACAACATCGTTGACAAACAGGCCTAGGCGTTAGTCAAATGATTGAAGGACTTTAGGGTCTATATACTCCACTCTCATGTCATTACATATATCCCAAATGTTGTTGTCAAAGATGTGCTTATGTAGAATGATCCTGAAGGGTGGCGAGGTAAATGAATCATTTCTATGTTGGAGCATGATTTGGAGATCAAGCCTACAAAGCTCATCAAAGGACAAGGCCTAGAATTTTTTTTGGAGGATTCAAATCTCCATGCTTTAGACATTGATTTTATTGCTACATTATCTCAGTAGCAAGAGGCTGAAACATTACCTGCTCAGTATCTAAATTTTTTTCATCATTTCCTTTGTATGCTAATATAGTTCATGCTTTGCAACACTTGAATCCTCCTTGTGGCTTTCCAAGTAATAAGGTTAGACCTTTGAAGTTGATAGATCTTAAGTATTTCATCCTTAACAGTGTGTTGTATTGTAAATATCTGGGTGGACTTTTGTTGAATTGCTTGGTTAAAGGAGAACTTGAAAATGTGATGAGAGATTTTTATAAAGGTGGTTGTGGTGGCCATCTTTATTGGAAGAATACAAACAAAAATATCTTGAGAGAGGATTTCTATTGGACAATTCTATTTTGAAATTTCTACAAAACAGTCATGAGTTGTGTTGAAGGCCAAATCTTTCAAGGGGAGAGAAATATCTTTCCTTTTCCTTCAAAAACTCTTTAAGTGTAAGAATCATTCCATAAATGGGGACTTGACTTCATTCGCGAAATTCCTCCTCCATCATAAGCTCAGCATAAATGGATACCCATTGCCACATATTATTTCACTAATTGAATTGAAGCCATTCCCACGAGGAAAGATACTCACACTATCATTATTAAATTTCTAGAGAACAAGATTCTGTCTCATTTTGGCTATCCATATTACTCACAATGCAATCGCCTTTAAGCCGAAGAAAATTATTGAATTTTGTAATAATTATCACATTAGCCTTGGCCATTCTACAAAATAATATCCTCAAGGAGGCTAAATCATCAAATAATTCTTTAGTGAACATAATCAAGAAGATGCTCAAATAAAACAAGAGAAATTGGAAACAAAATCTCACCAATGGTCTATGGGCAGATATAGTAAGCATGAAGATATTAATCAACATGTCACCTTTCCATCTAGTGTATGGTGTTGAAATGATGTTCCCTACTTACTAAGATGTACGAGTGATGAAAATTTTGTAAGAGATCGAGAGCGAACCAAATGATATCCAAAGGATAATGAGCCAAATGATTCATCTACAACAATCAAGAGATGAAGTCTTGAGTCACAATTCAAAGATGCATGAGAAAGTAAAAAATATTATGCTAAGAAGACCAATGTTGATTATTTTAAACTTGGAAATGTTATTCTTAGCTCGGATGCCAAGAATGAAGACAAAAGTAAGCACGAAAAGTTTGATAATCTATGGAAAGGTCCTTAAAAGACCATTTCATTCAGATGTAATAAAGAATTTTCATTAGAAAATATTGAAGGGCAAGAAGTTCTGAGATGACCTCCTACAAGAGCAACTCAAAATTCTTATAACCTCCTATGGTATATTTATCAAGTTCATTGTTGATTTTCATTGTTAGTCCATACTCTATTATATTTGCACTTCTTCAAGTCACTGAAATATTACAATGGAATTAACACTAGCCCTCCCATCTAACACTATCCTACACCTCCCACATATATCATACTCCCATCCTCGAGCATCGATATCCTTCCTAAGATCCATTTTCACCAAACCCAAAATTCTAGCTTTTTTTCATACTGTTAAACTCAAAAATTCCTATGTTTTTGTCATTTGACCACCTTCCTCAAACCCATTTCACTTTATTTCACTCATAACATCGATCCAACATGCAAGCCTATCTCCTAAACTTTTTGTATAATTTTCCTTGGCTTCAAAACCGTTCATATCAACCTCTAAGCCTACCACATCCCTATCCTTTGTGTTTCCCAAATCACACTACACATACCCACTCCATCAACAAAATAGGGTTTCATCCTTTCACGCATAGACTAGATGGAGAGTGAGAGGAAAAACTTCAAGGGAGGGCACCACCTTAGATTAGAGCCCTTAAACATGCATGAAATGAATTCTTCACCCTTGGCCAAAATTTGTTTTGAGAGGACTAGATGTTTGAGGTTCTGTGAGAAGCTCATGGAGGAAGGATATCATCTTCAAATTACAACCTTATTTGCATCTATTCTCAACATGGGATAGGTTATCATTCTAGGGGTAGATTTTAACCTATCAATAGATCTAATTTATTCAGTAAGAGGTATTCCTAGTCATGGAGAGAAGTGATTCAAGGGCATGGACTTACACCTTGAATATTACAAACAATTTCTCAAACGTCATGCTAGAGAGGAATGCGAGTACCTCTTCCATTTGAGACACCTAATTAGCAGTGGATAATTGGAATATTCGATTTTGCTCAATTTTTCCATCTATAGTTTATTAATAAATAAAAAGATGAGTAGAGAGGGTCTAACTCACTTAGTGGAATAAAACACACTCCCTAGTAGCACAACGTTGTGACTTAAAGGGAGCCAAGGGGGGCCAAGCACCACATGGAGAGGGGGCCCACATATGCACTAGGAGAGACTGCGTAGATGAGGATGAGCACATGGCATGAGGGAGGCTATGTTGAGGAGATAGGCCATAGGGTTTGCAGGAAGGAAAAAATTATAAAAGAGGGAGGAGCCTCCTCATTTCATTCATTTTTTGTTGATGATATTGAGCTAGTCGTTTTGATTTCTTGAGCACGTTGGTTGTTTAGCCTATCTGCACCACTGTTTAGTGTGTTGAGTGTCTCCGGTCGAAGATCTCGCCCTTAGCCCCTGGGGACCTTGAGTGCCTACTCGGGCAAGGTATTTTCTTCAACATATTGTGGGAGGTTTGGTGTGTGGTTTTGTTGTGGAGTCGAGAATTTAGAGATACTGCAGTCTTTGAGAGTGAGGGCGCAGTCCATCTAGGAGGAGCTTCGGATTAGGATTTTTGCAGGGGTTTTGAGCTGGGAGATTGAGCAGAGGATCAGCTTTTTCCTTTCGGAGGATTTTGGTGGAGTTTGAGGCTGTATTTTATTCATTCCTATTCAGCCTTTGCGCAGAGCCTTAGAGGCCAGCGTAATTCCCCAAGGGGTGTTTTTCGAGGGTTAGCCATTTTTGATATGGTTTCTGGGTTTTCCTGAGATTGGTGAGTAGAAGAGGATTCCAGATTTTTAGCTCATTCTGACAAGGGGAACAACCCCTAGTCATTAGTTCATTCCAGCAGTAGCAGCTACACGACAGTTTTCCAGCAGCTGGGACATAGTTTAGAGAGCAGCCATTTCCTATGTATTCTGAGAGTATTTCCTCACTTGCCTTGAGCAAGTGTAGGTGCCATCACTCTGATCACCTATTGTACTTCATTATATTTCTCAGTTTAATAAAATGGCTTAGCATTCTCTCTCTATATTTTTGGATGATTTGTCGTACATTCATTCTATGCTATTGTATTTCTACTGCACTATTATCTTTATGTATTTTCAAGCATTCTAGTTCTATACCACTTGGTGTGTTATCTCATACTCTTAGACAGAGTCTGCAAAGGGCCAGGTAGCCTCCATATTTCATCCTCTTTTCAAAGGTGGCATATCTGGTAAATGCCCTCCCAGTCCATCTCTGGTTGGAGTTTGTCGTGTTTGAGAGATATCCCCGAAACAGGATATTACAATGGTATTAGAGCATAGTTCTGGCTCAGCCTATGGAGCTAGTTGTCTATGACACTAGGGAAGAGGCCATATATTTGTTACAGAGGCGGGAAGTACAGAGATCGTGAGCGTAGGTTGGAGAACACCTACGGAGAGGGAGACTATGTTCGGGTGGTGGACACAAAGCAAGGGGAGCCTGTGACAGACGCAGAGCAGGAGGAGCCTATGTTAGATTCAGAGCAGAGAGAGCCGATGGCAGATGACACTGAACCCAAACAGTTTGGGGAGGCACTCCTCAAATTTGTGCAGGATTTAGCGAGGAAGATTGAGGCGATGGGTCAGAGATTCACCGCTGTAGAGGCTAGACAGTGTGAGACCCCAGGGGTATTCCAGGTAGGTGAGGAATCAGGTACATCCCACCATTTGCTGGAGCATGGTGTTGCTCACCGTGATACTACTTAGCTGATGGCTTCACGTGCACCTACATGCTCTACCATGCCCACTTTCTTAGGAGCATACACAGGGGCAGGAGCCCAGCAGGAGGCAGAGCCCAGACACATGGGCGAATATTTTCCAGAGTATCAGGCCTATGGGCCAGATTTTAGGGATGCTCTCTCATTCCAAGATTTTTTTTCAGCTCCAGCGGGACAGTAGACCCCGCGACCATCATAGAGGGCACAGACATTATCATGATGGAGATAGCCACCGCACATCTAGCAGATTCCATTTGCCTACATTTGATGGATCATCAAACAGTTCGACAAAGTTTTGGGTGGAGAATTTGGACATCTATTTCCAGCTTAACCAGATGTCAGAGACGGAGGCCATTAAGGTGGCGAAATTACATTTGGATGGTGAGGCCTAGGACTGGTGGTTCCATGGGATGGTTACACTCGGACATTCTACAGCGATGACATATGCCGAGTTTACCAGGAGGTTGATGGAGTGATTTGACCAGAGGGATCCGGAACAACACTTTGTGGAGCTGATGAGGCTCAAGCATACTGGGAGCCTAGAGACATACATTGCATATTTATTGAGGGTTTCAGTGATGGTGCCAGATCTATCCACGACACGAATGATCTATATGTTTGTGGAGGGGTTAGAAGAGCCACTTCGGGGTCTAGTCAGATCTACTAGACCAACTACACTCCAGGATGCTATGAGCAGGACCAAATATTTATAGGATGCATTGCCCAGGACTCGGACACCTTACCCCCAGAAATAAGGCTTCCAGCCGGAGGGGAAGGATGTGAGGATTCTGCCTCCAAAGGGGAATCTAGGACGGGCCCAGAAAGATGATGATGCTAGGAGGGAGCTGAAGAAGAAGAAATTGTGCTTTACTTGTCAGGAGCCGTGGGCACTAGCGCATAGATGTGTTGCTGGAAAAGCACACTTCATTGAGGTCTTCTTCGAGGATAGCGGGGAAGAGGATGAGGAGGATGATGAGGAGGCAGGAGATAGTCAGACAGCCTAAGATCAGTTGCCACCTCCACCTCCATGTATAGGAGGTGCAGCTTTTGCACCCACAGGAGGGACCCTTGTAGCATTGCGAGGAGTTTTCAAGTATTTGATGCTACACATATGAGGGACAGTACGTGGTTGACGAGTAGCAGTTTTGGTTGACAGTGGGGCAACCCACAACCTCATTGATGAACAGATGGTCGAGCGGAGAGGTATACCAACTGAGAGCTTCGACGGATTTTTAGTTTTGGTCCTAGGAGCCTAGATGATGCACTGTGCCTAGTATGTTCCAGAGTTAGCAGTGACGATGGTTACCCACACCGTGACCGACCAATTTTTTGTGGTCAACATACCGGATACCAATGCGGTACTACATGTTCAGTGGTTGATTACTCTGGGGAAGGTCACCACAGATTGGGAGGCCTTAGAGATGGAGTGGGATGATAAGAAGACCGGGAAGAATGAGAAGATTCACGGTATGCACACTTACCCACCTCAAATTGTTTCGACTCACTGAATGGAGGCAGATTTCTGGAAGGGAGACATAGAGTGGGCGGTTGAGTTTCATGCATTAGAGGCAGGGACCACTAGTCAGGCAGTTCATCCTAATATACAGGCCATCCTTGAGAGGTATGATGCAGTGTTTGGGGATATACCACCAATTCGACCACCAGATCGAGGATTCGAGCACACCATTGAACTTGAGCAGGGCATTCAGGTAGTGATTACTACCCCCTATAGGCATCCCAAAGCCTATGAGGATGAGATTGAGCGGGCCATCCAGGAGTTGCTGGCTCTTGGGCACATCAGACCGAGCACAATTTCGTTTGCTTCTTTCATGGTGTTGGTGAAGAATAAGGATGGCACCTTGAGGATGTGTATTTACTACAGGGCCCTGAACAAGAAGACCCTGAAGAATAGGTATCCTATACCCAGGATCGATGAGTTGGTGGATGAGTTGAGAGGAGCCAAGTTCTTCTCAAAGATTGATTTGAGATCAGGGTACCATCAGATTCATGTGAGGGAACAAGACATTCCCAAGACTGCCTTCAGGTGTCATTATGGGCATTTCGAGTTTCTAGTTATGCCCTTCAGGCTAACCAATTCCCCTACTACTTTTCAGTCTTGCATGAACCATATCTTCTGCAGTCATCTGAGGAAGTTTGTATTGGTATTTTTCAATGACATACTGATATATAGCAAGACTTGGGAGGAGCATCTCCAGCATATAGAGGCAGTATTACATATCTTGGAAGAGCAACAGTTCTACGCTAAGCTCTCCAAGTGTGAGTTTTGGATGGCGGAGATGTTGTGTTTGGGTCACATTATTGGAGTGGACAGAGTCAGAGTGTATGAGGAGAAGATCAGGTCCATCAAAGATTGGCCGGAGCTAAGGAACGTGACGGAACTTCGAGGATTCATTGGCATATGTACTTATTACAAGAAGTTCGTCAAGAGTTTCTCATAGCTTGTTGCACCCCTTACATATTTGACGAAGAACGGGGCATTCAGTTGGTCAGATATAGCGCAGCGAGCCTTTTATAGGCTCAAGGAGGTGATGAGTAGCTGCCCAATGCTTGCATTGCGATATTTTACGCAGCCATTTGTTTTGGAGTGTGATGCATTGGGATAGGGGATCAACACAATATTGATGTAGGGAGGACACCCTATAGCCTTTGAGAGCTGAAATATCCTTCCACACAAGAGGTTGTATTCTATATATGACAAGGAGATGTTGGCTATTATGCATACATTGGCCAAATTCCAACAGTACTTGGTGGGGAACAGGTTCAGGGTGAGGACTGATCACAACAGCCTCAGGTTCTTTTTGGAGCAGAAGCAGCTACAGGAGAGGCAGCAGAAGTGGATCAGTAAGATCCAAGCATATGACTTTGACACTGAGTATGTCAAGGGTAAGAATAATGTGGTAGAAAATGCCCTTTCACATAGACCAGCCACGTTATCTCTTATGAGCTTGGATACAGATTGGAGGGCTTGAATTTTAGTAGGGTACTCCAAACACAGATTTGCATGTGAGGTTCTAGATGGATAGGTGGAGGATGATAGGTACAGGGTGGTCGATGAGATCATCTACTATAGGGACAACATCTTCTTGACTAAGGGATCTCAGCTCAAGAAGAAGATACTTTAGGCATCACATGATTGACCATTGGCCGGTCATCAGGGGTTTACCAAAACCTACAGGGCCATTAGAGAGAGGTTCTCATGGAAGGGCCTCAAGGAGGACATACTCTAGCACATCAGGGAGTGCGATGTTTGCGAGAGGAACAAGGGGGAGATGAGCCATCCCACAGGATTATTGTAGCCTCTTCCCATTTCGGAGGGGAAATGGGAGAGTATATCGATGGACTTCATCACAGGGTTTCCCATGGTGCAGGGCAAGGATGGTATCTTTGTCGTCGTTGATTGACTGACAAAGTATGCACATTTTTTCACCATATCCGCACACTACATAGTAGCGTAGGTGGCCGAGCTATTCTTCAGAGAGGTTTTCAAGCTACATGGTCTTCCTAAGACCATCATCAGTGACAGGGACAACCACTTCATGGGCGGATTTTGGCAGGAGCTTTTCCGATTGGTGGGGATAGAGTTGAGACCGAGTACTAGTTATCACCCATAGAAAAATGGACAGACATAGATAGTTAACAAGTGGCTAGAGGGCTACTTGCATAACTATGTCAGTGGGCAGCAGCGAGCATGGCTGAAGTGGCTACATTCGGGGGAGTACTGCTACAACACTACACATCACATGTCCATTGGTCTGTCTCCATTGTACGTTTTATATGGATATCACTCTTTGTCCTTTGCTGACGTGATGTTTGGTGTTAGCAAGGCTCCGAGAGGCAAGATGTGGATCCAAGAGAGTCAGGATATTCTCCACGCTCTCAAGGATAATATGGCCACAACGCAGAACTAGCAGAAGTTGTATGCTGACAGAGGTTGGTTGGAGAGATAGTTTGAGGTAGGGGACTTGGTCTACCTACGAGTACAGCCATACCAACAGTCATCACTAAAGCAGAAGGGAGTTGAAAAGCTCAAGCCCCACTTTTACGGGCCATACAGGGTGACACACAGGATTGGACAGGTCACTTATGAGTTGGAGCTACCCCAAGGCAACAAGATCCATAACGTTTTCCATGTATCATGCCTGAAGAAGGCACTTGGGTAGTAGGTGATAGTGACAGATGAGCTACCACCCACAGATGATGAGGGGCATTTGGTGTTGCAGCCAAAGGCTATTATTGATACCAGGGAGAGGCAGCTACAAAGCAGGATAGTCCAGGAATTCTTGGTAAGGTGGAAGAATTTGCTGGATGAGGATGCCACTTGGGAGAGTGAGAATATTTTGTAGAATTTGTCACTTCAGTTGCTTGAGTACAAGAAACATTTTGCTGGGGGAGACTGTAATATTCCTAATTAGCAGTGGCTAATTGGAATATTTGATTTTGCTCAATTTTTCCGTCTATAGTTTATTAATAAATAAAAAGGTGAGTAGAGAGGGTCTAACTCACTTAGTGGAATAAAACACACTCCCTAGTAGCACAACATTGTGACTTAAAGGGAGTTAAGGGGGGCCAAGAACCATGTAGAGAGGGGGCCCACATATGCACTAGGAGAGACTGCACAGATGAGGATGAGCACGTGGCATGAGGGAGGCTATGTTGAGGAGATAGGCCTTAGGGTTTGGAGGAAGGCCAACATTATAAAAGAGGGAGGAGCCTCCTCATTTCATTCATTCGTTGTTGATGATATTGAGTTGTTCGTTTTGACTTCTTGAGCACACTGGTTGTTTAGCCTATCTGCAGCACTGTTTAGTGTGTTGAGTGTCTCCGGTTTGAGATCTCGCCCTTAGCCCTGGGGGAATTCAAGTGCCTACTCGGGCAAGGTATTTTACTCAGCATATTGCAGGAGGTTTGGTGTGTGGTTTTGTTGTGGAGCCAAGCATTTAGAGAGACTATGTAGTCTTTGAGAGGGAGGACGCATTCCATCTAGGAGGAGCTCCGGATTGGGACTTTTGTAGGGATTTTGAGCTGGGAGATTGAGCAGAGGATTAGCCTTTGCCTTTGGGAGGATTTTGGTCGAGTTTGAGGCCGTATTTTATTCATTCCTATTCATCCTCTCCACAGAGCCTTGGAGGTCAGCGTAATTCCCCTAGGGGGTGTCTTTCGGGGGTCAGCCATTTCTGATATGGTTTTTGGGTTCTGTCGAGATTGGTGAGTAGAAGAGGATTCTAGATTTTCAACTCATTCCGACAAGGGGAACAACCCCTAGTCATTACTTCATTCCAGCAGTAGCAGTTGCACGACAGTTTTCTAGCAGCTGGGACGCAGTTCAGAGAGAAGCCATTTCCTGTGTATTTTGAGAGTATTTCTTCACTTGGCTTGAGAAATTCTAGGTGCCATCACTCTGATCACCTATTGTACTTCATTATATTTCTCAGTTTAATAAAATGGCTTAGCATTCTCTCTCTATATTTCTGGATGATTTGTCGTACATTCTTTCTATGGTATTATAAGTTTGCTGCACTATTATCTTTATGTATTTTCGAGCATTCTAGTTCTATACGACTTGGTGTGTTATCTCATACTCTTAGACAGAGTCTGGAAAGGGCCAGGTAGCCTCCATATTTCATCGTCTTTTTAGAGGCGACATATCTAGTAAATGTCGTCCGAGTCCATCTATTGTTGGAGTTTGCTGTGTTTGAGAGATATCCCCGAAACATGATATTACAAGGGTCAATTCCCTTTAAATACAGCTCCTTATGGCGCATCAATCCAAACGTGGATCAGATTGTAACGTTAACATGGAAGCAACACATAGAAGGGTCGCCGGGCTACATTTGGGAATGTAAACTGAAAAAGACAAAATGTACCTTGAAAGAGTGGGCCAAGAAATATTATAGAGAACCAAAAAAATCCAAAAAAGAAATAAAAAATAAGTTGGAAATAGTTCAGAGAATGATAGAGGAACATGGCCTATCACAAGAGGATAAAGCACTAGAAGGTGATTTATATTATCAGATTTATCGTGTCAATAGATATGAAGAGGGGAAGTGGAGAATAAAGTCAAGACGGCTATGGCTTCAAGGAGGAGATAAAAACTCTGCCTTCTTCCATAAGGAGGCTGTTGTTAGGAAAGTCAGGAATAATGTCACTATGATCAATGATGAGGAAGGTCGCCTTCAAAAAACCCAAGATGCCATCAAGCAAACGGCCTCAGACTATTACAGCTCTCTCTTAACAGAGAAAAAAGAAGCAGAAGACTACTCAGACCTTCTTCAACACTTGCCCAAAGGAGTTAGTGAGGAGATCAATGAAAACTTGACCAAAGAAATTAATGAAGAAGAAATTCAAAATGCCATCTCGATGCTTCAACTAGGCAAAGCTCCTGGTCTAGATGGCTTTCCCATGTGCTTCTACAGAACATATTGGGAAATAATTAAAAGAGATCTTGTCAAGATGCTGAGATGGGCTCAGCACAAATGCAAAGTAGGAGGCTTCATTAATGCAACCCATCTAGCACTTATTCCTAAGGAAAATCAACCTCTATCCTTCTCACGTTTTCGACCCATCTCATTGTGCAACTCCTCTTACAAAATCTTGACCAAAATTTTGGCATCGTGCCTTAAAACTATCCTCCCCTCTCTCATAACAGAAAATCAAGGGGGTTTTTTGGCCAATATACAAATCTCACACTCCATCCTTCTTGTCCAAGAGGCCATTCATTCCACCCAAGCGAGAAATGAGAAAGGCTTTATCCTAAAATTAGACTTAGCCAATGCCTTTGACTGTGTGAGGCACTCCTTTTTATTTGTTGTCTTGGAAAAAATGGGTTTTTCCGCAACCTTTATTGACCTTATTAAAGCATTCATCTTTGGTCCTTGGATTTCACCACTCATCAATGGTAGACCCAGAAAATCCTTCCAATCATCCCGTGGATTAAGACAAGGTTGTCCACTCTCACCTTATATTTTAATATTGATGGCTGAATCCTTCAGAAGAGCCCTGGACTACAATAGGCGTATGGGTCTCATTACCGGGATTAAATTTGAAAATGGAGTCAAGAATGTCAATCACTCCCAGTTTGCTCACGATACTCTTTTAATGGGTGGAGCATAAAAAATCATAGCTTCCATTTCAAAACTCTCCTAGAAAAATACATGAGCTATTATGGAGGCTTGATAAACTACCACAAGAGTTGTATCTATGGTTGGAACGCTTCTTCCCAAACTCTTCACAGCATTGCAAATATCTTTGGAGTCTCTTGTAAGTTGGACTAGGAGCTTTTTTCTGATCTGGGCATGTTAGTGAGTGCAGGCAATATGAAAGCTTCAGCGTGGGATATCATTATGGACAAGATAAAAAGGAAGGTGCAATAATGGGGCACCTCTTGTCTCAATCCAGTAGGGCACCTAATACTCCTGAAAGCAGGTCTCTCCTCTCTACCCTTGTATTGTTTTACACTTCTGAGCACCAGCCAGCTTCCATAATAAAGTGGACACACTCCTCCGACACTTTCTATGGAAAGGGGGGGAAAATGAAAAAAAGAAATACAATCTAGTTGGTTGGAAGCAAGTTATAGAGCCATGTGAAAAAGGTGGGCTTGGAATTAGATCCTCAAAGCTTCTAAACATTGCCTTTGCTGGCAAGCTTGTTTGGAGGCTCATAACTAGCAAGAATGTGTGGTGGAAGAAAGTCTTAGAACATAAATACCTTAATTTCCCAAGGAAACAACTACTGGACCATGAGACTCCTAAGAGAGTGTGCTCAAAAATTTGGAGGATGTGTAAGAGAGAAATTCCTCTTCTTGCATAAAATATTTCCAAAGTTCCCAATGGTGGCAGTCAAATTAGAATTGGGGTTGATAGGATAATGGGGAAACATCCCATCAATATCTGGCCACGTACACATCATATCTTATCTTTTCTTAATGGTATAGGAATTCAAAATTTGGATCAGATTTCACAGTGAGATGGCCTCACTCAAACTTGGATAGGATGGGTCTTCCCATGCATCCCTGATGATGTGGAAATTAGTCTCACTAATCTTCAAGCTTAGCTCCATGGCATAGCACCTTCCAATAGCTACAACCATGATGGATTTAGATGGGACCCTTCAGGCACCATCTACACTGCTAAAGCTACCTACCTTCTGATATGCAACATTGAATTTCCTATGTCTGTTTGGGTGCAGTGGAAACTTGTTTGGAAAGTGAAGACCCTCCCAAAAATTAAAATTTTTCTTTGTGTTCTTCTAAGAGGGAAAGTTTTAACTTCTGAAAATATTAAAAAATGAGGAATTTCTGGCCCATCTCGCTATCCAAATTGTCGATCAGATGAATAAACCAACCAACATCTATTCATAGACTGCCCCTTTGCCCAACACCAACACTAGCATCTCAGAAGTTCTGCAAATATGGAGGAACAACTATCCCTGGCAGAGGAAAAAAAAATAATATTGCTCGAAGGGTATGGAATGCTCTGCCATGTTCTCTTCTATGAAACATTTGGTTAGCAAGAAATCCAATGATCTTTAAAGATAAAGAAACTAGAGTTAGACAGCTCTACAACAAGGCGTGGAGCCTCACCGTGGAAGCTTTGTCAGCAAAATCCCAAGGAAAGCTAAACACAGTGGATCTTTATGTGGAGGAAAGAAATTACATAGGATATTTACTAGACAAAAGAAACTTGGTTCAAAGTAGCAGCAATGCCAATACCACTAGCAAGAACTCAAGGTACAGTTGGAAAATTAGAATGAAGGAAGAGGAATTCTCAATATGGCTCAGAGGCTGCAATACACATTATTTATTTTTGGATGGCACCTCCAAATCCAACCGAGGGATGGATGGGGCTTGAGGAATCATCTGTAATGGTAATGGTGACATCATACTTGCTTATGAATGGGGACTGGGCAATCTTTCCAACAATAGAGTAGAAGCTTTAGGCCTTTATCAAGGTCTACTCCAACTTCAAAAACTTGGCATAAACACATCAGTGATTATTAGAGACTCAGCTATTGTCATAAGTCTGATGGTTCACAATAGGGAAGCTTCCAACTTGATCTCACACCAAAATATAAGGCGTTGTCAAGCTCTTGATCAGTAGAAGGAAACTCTTTTTATCATGTTCTTCACTCCCTCAACAAGGAAGCGGATGAATGAGCAAACAGGGCTTGTCTTCTTCAAATGGGAACACTACAGTGTAATGCTTCTAAATACCATTGTTATTTGCCATGAACAGACTTAAATATCCACGCAGACTCAAAGAACAAAATACCATTTCCATTGGACTCCTAAAACTCATTCCTTTCTTCGTAGAATTGTCTAGTGATCTACCTTTTGAACACCTTGAAAAGGCTCCTCCTATTAACAGCCCTAAAGTGTCTCTTTACAAGCTCTACAGAAGAAGCAGCCCAGCAAAGGTTCGAAATGCAGCAGCAGAAGGCAATCCTAAAGACCTTATTGGGAGATCAATGTTACACAAAAACATAGAATGAACGTGAATTGCAAATATTGTTTATTACTTTTCCAATTTCTAAGAATTTACACTAGCTCAGTTTATCTTATTGTGAAGAAAGCTGGTTGCAAAAGGGAATTTGACATCAAATTTGTCCTCAATTGCTCAGCTTTTTGCATGCTCTTCCATGTAACACTGGAGCTCAGACTCCTTTTTCTTTTTTGAATACAAACCAGCATCCGACTTTGTAAAAAAAAGAAAAAAAAATAATTAACAGTTGAAAAGAAATACTGATTCACCCCCTCTCAGTATTTCCAACAAAATTTTCTGCATTATTTAAGTGATTTTATGTATAACATAAGAGAAAGCATGTTGTTGTTCTAGCTTCAGACAATAGTTAGTGTGAGAAATTACTATCAAATCTAGACTATGATGTTCTCATTCTCCTCTTACCTTTGTTATAATTTTGAATCATTAATGTAATTATTGCTATAAAACAATTAGTTTGATAAATTGCTATAAAATCTAGACTATGTTGTTCTCACTTTCCTTTTAGCATTGTTAGAATTTTGAATCATTAATGCAATTTTTTTCTTTAATTACAAGTGTTTGTGGGTACATTTTATTTTTTCACTAGAGGTGGGCAAGAGTAAGGGTTAACTACCTCTGGAGTGAGTGAAGCCTTTTAATGGATTGCAGTTATGTTTATGTATTGTGGCTATGTAGATTAAGTCAGACTCCAAGAATTGTGTTTAGGCTCTCATGCAGAAGAGCCTACAATATTCTCAAAGGGTTTGTCTCTGTGTAGAGGAAACCTCTAGTTCCTACTCATGGAATTCCCCTCAAACACCTAGTCATCTCAAACCAAATGCATCTCGTCTAATGATTGTCCTCAAGTGCCTTTGAAGGATGGAAAAAATGAAGTAAAGTATTTAGGCTTTAAGTTTTAGTATTTATGTTTACTTTTAAATTTCAATAATTTTTTAAAAATTTCAACTTTCAACTTTTATTAATTTTATTTTTTAACTTTCAATTAAAAAAAAAAAAAATTAAATTTTTATTTTAAAATATGTCCACAAGAACACGAAAGAACCCCATTTTGGGGTTCCAAGTACCCATCATCCATGCCCTTCAAGACATAAGAACTTGATTTTTTTTTAATGAAAAAGAGGTTTCCTCTATTGGGTTTTCCTCTTCACCCCTACAGGAATCACTTAGTTGGGGAAGAGAACCCAACAAGAGATCTTGGTTCTTCTGGGCACCTCTACAAGAATATGGTACCTAGGGAAGAAAACTATGGAAGAGTTGGAGAACCCAACTAATGCAACGTAGATATAAATATTTGATATATTTTACCTTAATTCTAACTCCACATCTAGATTCCAACTCTAGATCTAGATTCTTTATAGAAAAGAGAAAATCACTCTAAATTTAGTCTTACGAAATAAATTACATAGAACAACAGAGAACAGTATAAGCTAGATCTAGGTATCTAACCCCTTATGTTTTATGGGAATTCTATTCCTTATAAAAAGCGAAAACCACCCCTATACTTTATGGGAGTTTAACCTTGAGAATGTTGGCACATCTATAATTTTTGATCTATCCCTAAATGGTCATTCGCCCAAAAACAAAATCACCGTTTTTTCAACTTCTATAACTAAAAATATGTCACTAGACACAAACGATTCTCTTACACAATATGCTTTTTCGACAACGAAACAAGGAAAAATAAAATCTCTAACCTGTGAATTCCGCAGAGATGTCCGATTAAAATCTAGCGATGATATGTCCAACTCTTCGTTGACGATGTGCCACTAATGCCCAACGGAAAATCTCGTCGACACCTATTGAAACTCGGCCCTCGGCTTTCTTTGTTCAGAACAAACAAGCATTTAGCCGAGAACTAAATGGCATTTTTCCTTCGTTACTTCCTTGCTGTTCTCCCTTTATAATGTTAATGTTGAGTCGAAATTCCTGATCCCAATCTCCCTCTTCAACAATTATGGAGATCAACCGTTCAGATTATTTTGAAGACATTTAAATAATTAAATTATTTTTAAGAAAAAAATAACCTAATAATACATAATAAATAATTAAATTCAGTTATTATATTTAGAGAAAAATAACCTAATATTACATTAAAAATAATTAAATTTAATTATTATACAAATGGTTGCATTTAATTATTATATTTCCATAATTTTATAATAAGAAAATAATGATTTGGACATTTTAATATACCAAGCTATGTTGCATTGGCTGTGGGGACTTGAGAAGACACTTTCAAATTCCCGAACTATTTATTATATTTATTAATTATTAAAAAATTAAAATGAAATTAAAATTAAACATGAATCATACAAACTTAAGAAGTATTATTAGTTTGATACAACTTATCTACATAATCATTCTCTGATGATTGAAGCATGATGAATCATTTCAAATTTTAAATCTTCAAAGTAAATAGTACTAAAATTTAATAAAGGCTTAAACATGAACAACTCATTAAAATTTAAATATAAATCTCAAATCAAGAGTCTCTAATTAGAAAACTATGGATTATAAATTTCTAAATTATAGTCATAGAGTATAGGACAAGGACAAAAATTAAAGTTTAAAAATATATAGTTACTAGAGTAAAATGGTAACAGTAAATGTTTGAAGTTTGATAGATATATGAGCTAGGCTTTAGGTTAGGGTAAATTTAATTTAGGAATTTACATTTTTTTAGTTTAAAATTTTGATTTTTATTAAAAAATATATATATATTTTTTCATTTCTATAAAAATGAAATATTTTAATATTTTTTTAACTTACTATTTGAATATTTTTTTGGGATTTATCGAACTAACTTTAGAAGGACCACTCCGGAAGTACCCAATGGATTCCTAGACAAATCTAGAAAGTTTCACACAAGTTCCAAAGTAACCCGACTAGTTCCAAAGTCCAAAGAAGACTGAACTAATAGGAACCCGCAAGAGTTATGGGGGTCCCCTTGAAACATAGGTAGAAAGTCTTTCCATGGCTGTCACATCACCAACATTATCCCCCATTCTCTTTATCTAAAGAGAAACTCACTTAGTAGAAGTATATAATAATACAATTGTTTTTAAATTTATGATTATTCTAGTGGTTTCATATAGAAAATTAAAATTCTAATGGTACCATGGTGTTTTTTTTGAGATATATAGGAGATAACCACACACATGAAATACTTATCAAATATGAAAACTTTTATCATCTAAAATTTTAGATTTGGTTTAAATCTATGCATAGATATATTAAACATTGGGCTATGGGGATCATCATGAGATAAATATACTATGATATTGTAAACATTGTAATTTTTTTAATTTTCTAGTTAATAAAATGATGATGTCCAAATCTAGTAGTGTGTAAATTCCTATAATTTTTATGCTACCACAAGTGGGAAGTGGAGAATGATAAAGGGGTCTTAGGTAATTATATATCATTCCCCTATTTTTTTTGTATTTTATCATATTCACCTTATTAAAAAACTATGAGTAGTGTAGAATATTAATTCTTAAAGCTAAGATATCACTCCAATACATGAGAAAGGAGTCAACCATATATTTTTGAATTTAGAAGCCCGGGGAAGGAGGAAAGAGTCATGGTGTGTGTAATTCTGGGGTGGCCCTTTGGAGAGTGGGGGATGGGAATAAAGTTCCATAAAATTTCAGTTGATAATAAGCATGAAAATAAGGATGGTATACTAGTGGAAAGATATAGAAAGCTAGGAAAATATATTGTGAGTTTTGGGAGGCATTAATTTTTTCTTTTTATCTCTTTCTATCTTTTATGGGAGACAAGTAATGTGGGTGTCTATAGTTGTATTTTTTTTGCAAAACATAGTATTGAGATCCATCCTAGTTGAATTTCATACAATAAATCCATAACAAACATTCCTAATTCACACTAGTGGTATCACATCCAAGATAGGGGGTGGAGTGCTTGAGAGTTGGTTAGAAATTTCTACTAGATTCAATCTATTGTGTACTTTGACTAGTATTTTATTATTTTTATGTAGATATATTATCTACTTACATTGTTTATAACTATTTTGCTACCTTATATTTATATTTCATTCGAATAATCAATATACTATATATTTTGGTTTCATGGTTCCTTAAAGATAATTTTTACTAAGAAGTGAGTTACTTATAGGATTTTGTAAGAGTTTGTTCCTATCGCATTATGTTATGGAAGAAATTCAAACCTTATATTTTCAGCCAAATATCTTAATGTTGAAAGATTATAACAAATATATACACCTAAGGCCCTCATAACCCTACCATATTGTATGAAGTGTTTTGCAAATAACTTATAATTATATAATTTGTTTTGAATATTTTGGGGATTGTAGTTTTGACCCTTATTTCTTGATCACATGGAATGAAGCCATGACATAGTGCTCAAATACCATGAGGATAATCATAGAAGTCCTTAATTAGAGTGACCTTAACTTAGATAACATAACTCTCCGTTTTTCACAATGCATGAGGCATACTAAGTAAAATATCCAATTCATAAAATATTTTGTGTTTTCTTTTAATGGAATACTATTAACTAAAATAGAAACCTTGAAAATACTAGTTTCTAGCCTTCAGTTAATCAACTAGGAATTGCAATCACCACTTAAAGCATATTGTGATCAAAATAACTTGTAAAGGTGCACCTTCTTATGATATATACCGAACTAAAGTATAAGAGCTAGCAAATAATTATAATGAAGCTTCTCCTCCAATTGTTTAAATTTATGTAAAAGTGTAGGGTCTAACAACTATTGTTTACCTAATTATAAAAACAAGAATAATATGGAACTATGAAGTTAAATTGACAACTGTAGCAAGACAAAAAAAAATATAAAAAGGGAAGAAAAGACAATAATTCTCAACCTAAAGCATAATAGTTACATAAACAAAAAATAATAAGACAAAATTAAGAGGAGAAATATTTTTCTTTCAAACAGGTGGTATAGGATATAAAAGAATGATATAAAAAATATGTGAATTAGAATTAATTTAGATAAAAAAAATAATAAAGAAAGTCACCAAGATGTATTGTTTAAAAGGAGACCATATTTGATAAAATTAACTATTTAATACTTAAAAGTATGTGAATTAAAAGTAATTTAAATGTTTCTTCATCATAACAAGGAAATCAAGCTAACTCAAGATAGTTAAAGAGTGCTAAATGACCAATAAGCTTGCCTCAACTATCTTACACCTTCAAGCTGTCTAGGAATATTTTGATAGTTATGTGTTAGAATTGGAACAAAACTGACATTCCTAATTCAGGCCACCCTAATCTCATAGAGCAAGGAGAAAATTTTATAATACTATAAATATAAGTTTTCAGATCACGGCGGGGAAATCTAATATTCAAGATAAAGAAATAGGGGTTTTATGTTTCATTGCTTCACAGACTTACAAGTTTTTGGATTACTTTCAATTCTTAGTTTATTGACAATACCTCAGAATTTCAGCATAAGCACTCTGCCAAGCTGTGACCTCATGCAATAAGAATCTGTGTTGATGAGCACGTCTATATTTCTCTGCATTTTAAAATATGTACACGTTTATTGATTAGCTCAACATATCAAATAGGAAAAACTCTTGTGAGATCCTTGTAAGGCATCATCCAAAAGCAGCCTTTGTACTCTGTGATTAAAGCGTGAGTAATGATAGAGCCTTTGTTTACACGGCTTTGGGGTCTCGAGAAAATTGACCTAAAATTAGGTCTTTTGACTGGATCATAGTAAAACCGCAAATAAACGATCAGATCAGATTTACGGGAAGAATTGAAAAGAAAAATGGAAGACACAGCTGGAATACCTGAAAATCTTGAATAAGTAGGATGAAATTTTAAATGGTGCATATAATCATGGTTATGAAAAATAAATAACAGTCCACCTTAGGGTTGACATTGGCAAACCCGTATAAATGTTAGCTCTCATTCCTTCACGCTCGACATTTCACAGTGAAAACCTTCAATTCCTTCTGGGCTAAGTGCGGGAGGGTTTCTGAGGCAAGACCGAAACAGATCGAAACACTTTGAGGGTTTGGAAGAATTCCCGAAGGAAGCCGAAGTCGGGAAAACGTTCGACTAACGGAGATTATGTCTTAGCGTTATTTTATCTGACTTCGCCACTGCGTCTGGCCAAAGCGATGGTGACGGTGAATATCGCAGAACAAATCAAAGCAGTAAACCCAGTGACTGGATATTAAATTTATTTATAAATCGTGGAGCTGCTTTGGCATTAAAAACGGAGTCGTCTAACGAGCCGGAGGAATTGCCCGGACGGTCAAAATTGGCCGGAATCTGGGCCAAAAAAATTTAAAAAATCTTGCAGAAACAGTGTTTGAATCTTGATTTTGACATTGGAAATGGATTCAGCACCATCAAAAACCTGTAGGACACCCTAAATATTAAACTTTGATAGTTATAACATGGATTTAGAAAAATTCCTGCCGTTATCGGAATTTTCATGATTTTCAGGGCGATTCCTCTGGCTAGTTAGACTACGGCATTAAAAACTGAAGCCATCCAATGTTCTAGAGATATATGAGGAGATTTTCTAATTCCAATAGGTGGCCTATTCTCTCTCACATACACTAATGTCACTGAAAACCTTCAATTCGTTCTCCGATAAGTGCGATAAGTGAGGGATGGTTTCTGAGTAAAATTGACGCTCTATTTCAGAATTTGGAGTGGTTGTTAGGCAATGCGAGGATCTTGTCCAAGGAAAACAGACCGAAACTCGTTGAGGGTTTGGAAGAAATCCTGAAGGAAACTGAAGTCTAGAAAAAGTTCAATTATCAGCGCTAAAGCTATTCCGAATTTGAAGGGGAAGGAATATTGCTAAAGGGTGTGCAGTCCGTCAATATTTGCTTACTGTTCTGCTGCTAGAGGAGCCTTAAAAGTTTCCAGTAATATAATAAAACAAAAACACATTGAGCTTTGGGGTGATTTTCTCCACATAACTTTTGCCTTGGTGTTTTGGGTTGAATAAGGGTGTACGTCGGTTGAGTAATCACATTGATCTGTTATGATTCTATCTTTTTGGTGAACACTATTTGCATTGATCAAGATTTATATGTGACTCAATCTCCAGGCCACTTACAACTCACATTGGTTTCTCTTTTTACAAGTGACTTCTCATTGCCTTCATCGTGTTAAGTTTTGTTTTATTACACTATGAATACTTCCCCTCATATTTCCTGACCCTCTCAAAGGCTAACTAGTAATTTCCGTGGAATAGTCTCTATGACTATATGGAGTCATATAAAGACCAAGAGAATAAAGAGAACATCATTTTAAACTAGAACTAATGGAAATGCTTCACAACTTTAAATCATTAGATAAGCAAAAAAACCCGCACTCAAAATTGAACGCCAAGAAATGAAAGGTAAAATCCAAGAAAATAGAACATGGTAAACAAACAATGATTGAAAATGACAAGGAGATTAAATCTAAAGAACAACTACATAATAACTCACCTCTAAATAACACATAAAAAAGCAGATATTAAATCCATCAAAGTGTAAATTAATAAATTAATTGTTGTGGACCATGAGCCTCACAAACTGGCCTTTAAATCTTATAGTTGCGGGTATAGAAGAACTAGCAAAAACAATGAAAAGGCATTAGAAATGGTTTAAAGAAAGAGTTAAAATCTCATTAGAAAAGAAACCTGTAATAAAAACTGGAAGCAATAAGGTTTGAAATATACTTGAGCACATAAACACACTCATTCGTGTGTGAAGGCTAGTTGTACAGACATAAACTCGATATAGCAGAAAACTTTGAGGCCTAAAAGGAACATGAATCTTTATAAATGAAAATATCATTCTAGAAGACCAAGTTGAACTTGGAAGAATGTCCAAAAGGTCAGAGAATGCAAGAAAGCGAGAGAATGTGCAATCTTTAGGAATAGGAAAGCTACTATTAGAGATAGAGTCACAATCACAAGTGATAGATATGGATTTACCTTAGCTCTCGATCCTCTTCTCGAACTCTAGTGGCTTTCCATGGTGTAAGGGTCTATGTTAGGTTTGATCGAGTGATATTGACCTTATTATCTTAGTTGAAACATGGAGCATGATGAATCACAAGGTCTCACCTCGATGAGGTCACTCTTGGTCTCATTCAAAGAATAAGAAATTCTCTCACGGGGGTTTTGGTGGTATAACCTACTATATAAAGGAACACCTTTTCCTCTAGCATCCGATTTTCATAAAGATGTGACCCTTCAATCAATAAATTTTGATCAAAATATTTGATTTAACCACCCAATAGGATCTCTTGAAATGTATTCAATCTCATCAACTCTACATCCTATAAGAAGAAGAAATTTGGATAAATTGTCATTTCAATTCTTTAGAAAAAAGAACATCTTCAACGTAGAAATGATGGTAATATCCTTTTTACTAGGATATTATAATGCTATAATTGCTACTATCAAACCCATTACATTAAGCAACAACTCTAACCCACGACCCTGGTAAATAAAATTAAAGATGACCCAACTTGGCTAATAAATTTAGGAGAAAATCTAAAGAACTTATTCAACAATATGACTCCACAAACCTTGGAGTTTTGAGGACCTAATTATTTCCCAATAGGTAGTATTACCAATTGGCTCTCTCGTCACATGACATGTTTCCATCGTTGGGTGTGAGTGTCGTGGATTATGTAATTTCTCACATTCTCATCCTCAACCATATTAAAAAGCTTTATCTTCTTAATGAGTTTGAAACCTCACTTTGGCCACGGCCTACGGAGTCTCTATCTCCCTGATATTTCTATGCATACCACCACACCATGGAACCAAATAAATAAAGGCATTCACTTCAATAGAAGTAAAATCAACTTTATAACTAGCAAGGATTTAGAGAGGGATTTAGGCCTGTAAATTATAATAATAACATTGGTCAAATTTATTACCATTTCAACATATCCTTTTCAAAACCATTAGTAAGTTTCTAATGATATTTCATTTATAGCGAGTCTAATAGAACTTCCAATCCATGGTATAACAAATGTTTAGAAATTGCAGGAAAGTGATCACACACGCTCTTAATGAGAAATTATTAAGTGTGAATATGTGAATATGTACAAAATATCATCAAGAGGAAGAAATATCTATAAAAATAAAATACACGATTTATATTCTCCACCTTTATAAAGTCGTGCCAATTTTTTTAAGCGAGAATGTTCTTGTCGAAGTAGAACCAAAGATAACCATTACGTCCCCTTAGAAAAGAGGGACAACTACTTTAAGAAGTTGTATGACTCTTTTGAGTAATAAGCGCCACCTTAATTCCTCCAATTAAGGAGGATGCGTTTCTCTCTTCAAGACAGGTATGGTATTAATAAGCTCACTAATGGGAAATATAAAGATATTGAAGGATAGGGTGAGATCCAGCAAAATGGAGATATCTGTCGTCAATATTTATCTCTAGCTTTTTCAATTTGGTTGCGTTCATTGGCTTCAGCAGTGCAGAGCAAACTGTGTGCCCTATTTTTAAAAAATGGGGACAAGAGTGTTGCACATCTAACTAGAGGACCATTATGATTTAGCATATCATGGCCAAGCTTTATGAGTCTCATTTTGCAAGAAGATTAGCCTTTGGCTTGAAATACATAGAAAAGGTGTTGAGAATTTGGAGGCCTTGATATTAATTCAAATTCTCTTCTTGATAATTACTTGTGAGCTAACTTGAGTTACTTATGTCTTCTCTTGCTTAGATTATTTAATCTTTCATCAAGTCAATTACCAAAATAGAAAAGACACAAAGTTCGGCTCCTAGAAACGAGGCAAAACCTCCCTCTTGGAGAGGAAAACCCTGAGACATTCTTCTTATAGACTTTAAGATGACAAGTACCATGACAAGATTCAAACCCTAAACACATATGCTTCTAAGAAATTTTTCATTTCGCTTTTTCAATGAAAAGCGTCCTTCTTTCCGCACTTTGTGATCTACACTGTCAATGCCAAGGCAGAAATTTCAGTCCTCTCCTCATATTTTCTTACTTCTCTAGATGTATATAATTCTTGCTTGATATATCAACACTTTACACAATCATAATCTACATTAGTATGATCTCTTCCTCATGAAGACCACTCCCTCGTTCGCATATATTCAAGACCCGAACTTGTACTTTAGTATTTTCTTGCAATACCTGCGCCAATCCGCATTCATTTAAGACTTTAGACTTTACATTAATATTATGCCTTGACTTCACATAACAAATGCCTTAACTGGCAGAACCATGTAGTTGATTGAGGTTGTATCATTCCTAAAATCACTCATATGTCTTGCACTATTTTCTGCATCCTCATTTCTGCATTTTGGTTCCCGAGAAAAGTCTACAATTTCGATTGGAAATCTATATGAAAAATAGAATTGCTAATCTCTCCGATAAATAGACATTTATTTGCAAGAAATATGTATTTTGTGCTTAAATCCATTCACAACTCGTGAAATTTCGCATTTCATATCTCAAAGCGGTTTGCAATTATTCTATGTTTTTTGCACCTTATCATATATGGGTATAATGATTTCTTCCAACATGTATTTGAGCACGACCCCCACAGCTTGACTAATGAAAGCCAACTTTATCTGAAAGTATAGATGAGGCCGATTTGAGAAGTCACAATAATTTTTAGCGTTCTAGTTTATCTTCTGACATGGTTTGAGGGCTAAATTTAACACATCATTTAGCTTGACTTTGAGCATTGGTGAGGGGGAATATACAAACCATTCTTCTGAGGTGTTGGCATGGTCTAGGAGCATGACACTTAATTATATTTATTCCTAGAAGTCTGAACCTAGCAGAAATCAAGAAAGAAGTATATTTAATCTATAATAAAATCTTGCTCATGGAAACCCATGAAGCAAGTACAAAAAATCATTTATTATCTCTTTCTTCTACTTTACATAATCCATAATTACATATTCAATATGAAAGGAGACCAACCTAGATTTAAAAGCAACAAAAATAGCTAAAGGGAAAAATAGGTTTTAAAAGGGACATCACTCAATTATTGACCATGGTCAACTCTTAGAGTCATTGCAGGTATGTTAGCAATAGTAAAGGCAATATATTTCTTTTCTTTGTGGACTTTTCACAAGAAGAAGATATTTTATTTATTTCTCAAAGATAAAATTAGGAGAGACTTAATGAGATCACGATCCCCCTCTGAGGTGAGGATTGATGTGATACAGCATTATGCAAGAGACCGTCATTGCCAAACTTAAGTCAAATGAGGGGGTGGTATAAAGAGTTAAATGTAATATTAAAGTTAAGAAAAGGGTGTCCCCTATGCCCTAAGCATTTTCATATACACCGATAAGCTAGAGGAGTGTTTGGAATATGTGGAGTGAAAGGGCACTAAAGCTTTCTTGTGTTCTCATTACACTTCTCTCTATGATGATGATATCATTGCTGTAAAAATCTATGATGTCATGGCAAACAACTCTGAATTCTTCATGAATGTTTGCTCCAAGATGGGTATGACGATTCCAATATTTGAGAAGACTAAAGTCATGATTATTAAATCCAAAAGGATCACCCATGGTAGTTTGTGTATAATAACTAGTGCTTAGAGTAGGTTTTTCTTAAAAGTATTTGGTCACTAACTTCCTCATCATCTCCAACTCGAATTATAGCATTGAGAAAAGTTATTAGGGGTAGGAAATCTTATTATGAGCTTGAAAAATAATTGTAAGTACGATAGATCTTTATATTTGGAGTAAAAAGACGTTCTTCTTTCACACCCTTGTCACCATGTTGTCTTATACGGATGTGCGGTTTAGGGTTATGGTATCGAGAGAGTTGGGGAGAATATTGAGATGAGTCAAATGTAGTTCATGACCTACTGCCTTAAGATCCAAGAAAATAATCCCTATCCCTGTCCTCTTCATTAATCTAGTCTATCCCCATTAAAGTATAAGAATGTGTTTATATATTTGATGTATAAGAAGAAGTTTGAAAAACATATGGAATCAAAAGTCTCTCTAAAATTTCTTATAAGTACAATCAAAACCCTCACTTCCCTCAAGCATAGGTGGCATAAGGATGTAAGTCCACATGCCAACCATTGGCGGTGAATTAAGGGATCTTAAGTATGAAACCAAAATATAATATCAAAAAATACTATTACCTCCAAGTTTAAGGACAAGATGTGGGAGGATCACGAGATGGAGGGTAAGGAAGATAAGTACTATAGAGAGTGATCAAATACCCTTGATAATCAAATTTATGTCTATGTGTTGTGCGATAAATAAGATGAACATTGCTAAAGATACAAAAACTAATTCCCATGAGCAGGGGAAGTGAGGCAGAGGGTGGTCATTAGACCCCGTAAGATGATAGAATGTGTGAGATTTTTATTCTAAGTAGGTGGAAAACAAAAATAAGTTACCTTAGACCCTCAAGCTCTTACTCACATTGCTCTCAATCCCTAGCATCTACCACACTTCCAATATTATTTACCTATTAAGCCAACCCACCTTTAACGATGTGGGAGCACTTATTTCCTTTTTCTTTTGCCAGAAAAAATATTTTGAAGAATCAAACTTAGATTCTTTCTCCTCTCTTAAGGTCCAATAGTCAGTATTGGTATTAATGGATAGTAACCATTACATCATCATCATCATCATCATCATCATCATTTTAAAACTTTAAAATAAATTTGTTTATAGAAAATAATAAAATTTCTAATTTATATATTTATTTTAAAAGTGTATTTACCAAATATTTATTATAACGATTGAATGAATATAATTTTGTTGATAAAAGTGATTTTAGAGATTGACACATATTTTTATATAATATATATATATATATATATATATATATATATATATATATATATATATATATATATATATATATATAATCCACTAATTACTAGATTATTAGATTTGTGTACGTAGAATAGTTTGATTTTTTAAAACATTTGTCAAGCCAGGAAAATACTCTACTATTTGATTTTTTTCCTTTTTTGTTTGTCGAGTTGTATGTGATCCTATGAGCGAGGATGTGGGGTGAGAAACTACAGCCACTACATCTAATCCATCAAATTTAACAATGGATCCCACCCACACCACACCAACCTAAGGTGACTCAATTTTTTAGCATGTATCTTCCGGTAGCACACAGCAAACTAATGAGATTTGATTTCTTATAGCTTTAACCTGCCCCTAATTGTGCATCTCCTTGCTAAAAGGCCCATAATAAACTAGTTGTTGTATTAGAACTCAAGTCTGTCTCAACCATTGGTGAATTAAGGAGGATCTTAGTATGAAGCAAAATATAATATATCAAAAATACTATTACCTCCAAGTTTAAGGACAAGATGTGGGAGGATCACGAGATGGAGGTAAAGGGAAGATAAAGGTACTATAGGGAAGTGATCAAACCCACCTTGATAATCAAAGTTATCTCTACGTGTTGTGATAAATAAGAAAAAAAATGAACATTGCTAAGATAAGAAATAATTCCCATGAGCTTAGAAGTGAGACGAGGGGGTGGTCTATTTGGGCCCATGGAATGATAGAATGTGTGAGATTTTATTCTAAGTACAGGTGGAACAAATAGGTGCTTTTAGACAGTAGAGCTCTCCATTCGCTCTCAATTCCCTAGCATCACACACTTCCATGTTCTTTTACCTATTAAGCCAACCCACCTTTAGCGATGTGGAGCACTTATTTCCTTTCCATTGCCTGAAAAAGATTTTGGAAAATCAAACTTAGATTCTTTCTCTCTCTTACGGTCCAATAGTGGTATTGGTATTAATGGATAGTAACCATTACATCATCTATCATTTTTAAAGTTTAAAATAAATTTGTTTATAAAAATAATAAAAAATATAATTTATCTATTTCTTTTAAAAGTTTATTTACCAAATATTTATTATAACGATTGAATGAATATAATTTTGTTGATAAAAGTGAATTTTTATCTTAAAATTTATCATAATTAGTTCGATTTTAAATTAAAACAACACATATTTTTATATAATGTTTATATGTTTATATATATATATATATATATATATATATATATATATTTAATTACTGAATTTATTAGATTTGTCAATAAATGAGAATAGTTTGATTTCAAAACATTACAATAAATAGAAATATACTCTACTATTTGATTTTTCCTTTTTTTGTTTTATCGAGTTGTATGTGATCCTATATGCACATGTGGGGTGAGAAACTACAACCCACTACATCTAATCCATCAAAATTAACAATGATCACACCACCACACAAACCCTAAGGTGACTCAATTTTTAGCATGTCTCTTCCGGTAGCACACAGCAAAACTAATGAGATTTGATCCTAGCACATGGCACAACCACCACCAGCAATTGTGCATCCTTGCCTAAAGGCCCTTAGCAGCTAAACAATTTGTTGTATTAGAATAAACTGGAGAAATTGATAATTATTTGGTGTTTTTGCCTAGTTATTCATTTATAAAGTATCAATTTTTATAGATCAATCTAAAAATATCTTTGGTCAAACTACACATGATATATATTTCTTAACAAAATATAATATGTGTTATCCCTTCATGTACATGTTCTAGTGAAATATTTCATAGAATATATTCTGTATTAGTTTAAATTAATGGACAAAAATTGTTCTATTAAATAGGAAATAATGCAAATTTTAGAGCTTGGTTTTCTATTTCTTTTTGAAATTTTCATAGATTTGGTTTTTTATTAAAATGGACCAACAATGCAAAATAAACCTCACTGAAATTATCATAAATTGAATTGAATTACAACTTTTAATAAAATTCTCAAACTATTTGTTTGGATTTGTTTAACATATTTCTTTGCATATTATATATGTATATTTTTATACAATCATAATAAGTGTACTAAATAAGTATTATGAAGACATTTGATACTCTTACTCCAAATAACATAGGTATCCACATATAGAATTAATTATTATTTTGAATCATTTATGGATTTGTTTAACATATTTCCTTTTGCATATTATATATGTATATTTTTTATACAATCACTAATATTGTAGTAAATAGTATTATGAAGACATTTGATCTCTTACTCAAATCACATGGTATTACTAGAATTAATTTAGTTTTGAATAATTTAAATTGTAATTAAATCATGATCTTTCACAATCACAATTTTCAATTCATCTATTTAATGTTTTCATTCAACTAAACTTTTAAACCATATTTTATTGGGTTCACATGAATATAAAATAACAAATAAGTATAAAATTCCCATTATTTTCATCTGTTATCTTAATTACTCATTTTCCACAAGATAAAATAGTAAAGGAGTATTATTTCTTACAAATATAATTCATAATTAAAAGTAGTTTTCTCTTGGATGTGGGTGTTTTAGAAAGTACATTAGGCCCTTTCTCAGAGCACCTCTCCACAGGCTCTGGGATTTTATTCTTGTCCCATTTACAACTTTATTCATTGAATTCATGGATCCTACATACCTTTCTGCTCCCTCTTTGTTTGGCGCTATTTGTGCAAGTTGTGAGGCGCACAACAAGAAGAGAGCCTCTACCGTACCTCTTGCCTCCTCACAAACAAGAGAGTATCTTGTCATTTATAATGTTCCCAGGTATAGAAACGGCTTCTGCTTTTGTTGGGAATATCTCAAGACATACCAATGTGGAGCTCGAGAAAAATCATAAACATGTCTTTGAAATAGCAGTCAGAATGCGTGCCTGTAAAATTCAAAAGATCTACATAACCGTACATTAGATTATAGCAATAACAAATGTATACAGATCTTAAGGGAAATGATCACTTCTAATTCAGGAAGATAAGGCTGTTTATGTATAAGAAATATGGAGAAATCTTGCCTATATAGAGGAGGTCCTAGCTAGCAATTGTAATTCTTGAGGGAGGCTACTATATAAAATTTCAATAATACATAGATGTGACAATAATGGCTTAAATAAAGAAGAGGAAGCAGATCTCAACCCACGAAAAACATACAATACACAATCCTCAAAGTTGGCTGGAAATACACAAAATTAATCTATAGAAATGCAGAGTTGTTGAGTGTTGACAACAAAATTGAAATAAATGGAGAAGGCTGAGGATGTTGCAATCAATGACAAAGTCTCTCAATGGATCTCTAGAATGAATGGTTGATCCTCTCATCTAAGATCTCACCCTCAGAAACATGTGGAGCCAGTCTGATTGCAAACACACACTGCAAAATAAGCCTTGCTGATCACAGAGGACTATGTTGTTGGTGAAGAGAAATTCATGTAGCCTTGTTGCCAAGTGCGTAATAAGCTTCAAGATATCTCCAGTACATTATCAAGAAAGAGGCTCGTCCTCGAAAATAAGCCCGATGGAGAGGTGATGTGGTGAACCTCATGCAACACCCAACAACACAACATTACTACATTAGAAACCAGCACTATCTTGGTGGAGATGCTTGGCCTCAAGCTGGATGTGAAAATAAGGCAACCCCTCAAGAGGCTTCTCGAGAAGGTGAAAGAATCCTAAGCAGAATTTTACTCCAACAATTCTTGTAAAACAACAAGAATGCACAATTTACTCTCATGACAATTGGTGAATAAACTTATAAACATGAGAAACAATGGTTACCCTCTCTTTTAAACAAGTGAAATGCTCTCTCTCCATAGGCCCCATCCATTGGTTCCTCCACCAATACTATCTTCCTCATTCACACTACATATCTTTAAAGTAAGCCACTCCTTCTATGTCGGCATTGTTGACTTGGTCAAAACACGACCTTGTCTTCATGCATTTGCCCCTTTTCAAACTTGAGGGGTGCAAAATCCAGTTTCTTATCATCTATCATTTCAACATGTGAGGGATTTTATCCATGTTTCAATCAACATGGGCCTCTTACCATTTATTTAGGCACTAGGGGATAAAATAAAAATTTTGATATTCCATTTAGATATGTGCCAAAATGGAATATTCTGGGTCCTCCCCTCCCAAATGTTGCTTGTCCTCAAAAGCTGCAAAGATAAAGCGAAGAATCTCCACCCAAGGCATGGGTAAATATGTTGAGGAGACATCTTCTAAATGGATCCTCCATCTGACAATGATCCATACAAAGTGAGTTGCATAACTATGTAAGTCTGGCAAACACCTTCACCTTTGTCTCTGCAATGTAGGTGGGCTAAAAATCTGATCTTGGTAGACAAATAGCCTACCCCCTGCTGTCCTCCTCTCCACATAGGATAGTGTGAGTATATCTTTGATATTCAGAACTGCAAACAATGTTGCTGCCCTCAGTGGAAAAATAGAATAGACCTCGAGGATCTCTTCTCCAGCGTTATGAAACATGATGTCCCAGTCATCATGTCATGATGAGTTGATCCACCACCATGTGTCAATCAATCATGTGGCTCTCTGATGAAACAAATGTTTTGATGCGGTGGCCACATGTGCTCTCATGTCCCATTTGAAACATACAAGCCTACAAACAATGTGGAGATCTCTCCCCAGGGACACATCCTTAGTAGCACTTGTTCCCCCAATCATGCTTTCCAAGAAATACAAGGACAACGAAACATAATGAACCATTATGAGGAATAATGCTTGAATTCATGGCAAGGGAGAAGGGCAATGGTCCCTCAAGCATTAACCAATGTGGTTTGACATCAATTCAGAAAAAGTGTAAGCAAAGGTCAGCTTCTCAACCCATGTGTTTGTCCTCTTTCTCCTCAAATGTATGGAAAGTGAATGATGTATGGTGCAAAGGTGGTCATGTCTGTCCCAAATACATTTCCCTCCCAGAGTCCTCTGAAAGAGATGCTTTCACCAATAGTGTTCATGGCTTCAAGTAGACCATGGGGTCTAGAAAGAATGTATCCTTGGAGCAACATTCTATACATATATGGTTTAGGGATGAATATACAATCAATCATGCAAATAATCATTACACGACCATAAACTGCAGTCCCCAAATGGAGTGGCTCAAAAATAGGTCCCCTCTTTTATCCTCAAAGAAAAGAGGTGGTGTGCTAACTTATCACAGATTTATCATATCTCCTCCACTCTGCCTGTGATCTCTTCATATCCTCACATGTTGGTATCAATATCAGCCCCAAAACAGAATGATCCTGGGAATACTCCACCATGTCTGGAGCTCAACATGGATCTATCCTCCATAGTGGCAATACTTCAATGATTCCTTAAAGGACATCTCATGTGGTTATATCCCAGAGTCTCCACTCTAGAAATCAATGAATGGCCTCCAACATGTGAACCATCTCTCGATACATTTTTGCGATAATTTGGTCATTGTCCTTACCATTCCCCATCCCGCACAATGGAGGACCCATTCCGTGACCTGTGAACATTGTCATGCTTTGGAAACATCATCAATGCATCCCTCTGAATATGAGCTTTATTTTCCCTTGAGACATCTCCTTGCAAAACTTATGAAAAACAGCTCTTTTTGCATTGGCGCGGGTAGACAGTTCAGTGCTCGCGCCAATCAGGGAAATCCTGTAAAGAGGTCGCGCCACTTGGCGCTCTGTCATAGAGCAGCAATCACGCCACCCATTTTAGGGACTGTTTTTTAAATATGGATGGCGGAAGTTGAGTACAAACAAACTCACAAACCACTGCCTATCTTGAGTTGGGAGGTTTGGCTGCGGGAGTTCTATGGAAGGGAATTGGTTTTGCCACCTCCCATGGAACCTTCCTTGTTGATAGGGCCAATTCCATAATAATAGGGATCCCAACTCCCTCCTTCCCCATCTATAAAAGCCTGCTCAGATCCATGGCAAGCTAGTCTTGAAGTGCTGAAGCTTTGCATCTCCCTATTCCCAAGTGCCTTTGTGCTGTAAAGAATCCCTTCTTTCCCTTAAGGCCCATTCAAGTGAGGAGACCATCGTTACGAGACTCTGGAGAGGTTTTCCCTTTCCTTGGCGAGCTTTGCGAGACGTGGACGACCGGGGACCCGTACGAAGGAGACTGCGACGTCAGAACTTGGTTGTAACTTCTATTCGTTTATCACTTAATAGATGACTATGATTATGGTTCCACTCCGGTTTCCATTATGTTAATGCGAGTAATATCTTTTCTGATCGATGTTTAGTTACGCATGCTGGTTTCTATGCTTGTATCTGTTCGTTTCTTCTATGTGCAGGTGTTCATCCGCAGAGATCGTGGAAGGATTGTGATCTGCCAGGGCTGAAGGACGGGGACATCTCTTCTTCAGATCGTAGTGTTGGAATCCAGGTAGGCTTCTATCCCTAGCCATTTCATTCGTAACTAGGAGCTTGCGTCATAGCATTGTTTGTTTGTTGCTAGACCCCTGCTGGGCTAGTAGGGATCGCCTCTGTCCGCAGAGGGGATTTACCTCCTCAAAAAATTGGTGACTCCACTGGGGAGTATCGTCCGGTCTTCCTTGTCTCGTTTATGTTGTTTCGCTTTGATCGTTTTTCCTTGCTTGATGAACCTTCTGGGTTGGATTCTGTCATTGTTTAGCTGCTTGGTTTGCTTAGCTTGTATTGGTCTTCTTCTGGAAGTAGCTTGTTTTTAATTTTTCTTGAGAAACTCGACTGGCGCGGTTTTTAACCCGACAGTCGCGCCACTTGGCGCGTGTTGCCTTTGTCTAGCCTGCGCCACTTGGCTTCTGGCGCCAGTTTCACTCTCACAGTCGCGCCACCCCTATGAGTTTTTAGAGTTTCTTCATTTTTTGGCTCTTTGGATCTGATCAATACTTTTCTTCTTGATTTTCTGACTGTCTGAGTCTGTTGGAGTCTTGTTTGGCTGGAATTCACCTCTATCCTTGGGTTGTTTGCTTCTATCTACCGATTTCACATTTTGAGCCCTAGGGCATCTAGTGGCTTAGTGTATCGATCCCTCCTTGGGAGTTTTGGTGTCTTGATTGTCCTGTCAACTTGTTGATTGATTCTCCACGCTCTCTTAACAGTCTTTGATTGTTTTGTTGCGTTTTTTGGGTGATTGTCCATTCCTTCATTCAGAATTTGTTTGCCTTGCTTTGGACCTAGATCACACGGTCCATCGGAAGCTTTTGAGTCTTTCTTTGCTTTGAGAGACTTTGGGTCGATTTGGGGATCTGATTGCTTGCATTGATTGAGTGAATTTTGTTTGTTTCGCTCTTTTGAATATCATCTCTCAAATTGTTCCTTTTGTTTTCAGTGCACATTATCCATTAAACATTGAAAACCAAAAAAAAATCTCTTTTGTTTTGATTAATTGGTGCAAATTGTGATCTTTTCCATATCGCTAGTGATTAGTGTTTGAATGAAAAGTGTTCAATTGCATTAGTTGCATTAGAGACATTGTTGTTTTTATTCCGTTCATTTCGTTTGCATAAAAGCTCTCAACTCTTATTTAACTAGTTTTCATCGAACGAAATGTTGCACTGTGGCATATAGCTTGCATTTAGGCGCCTTTCGAGACACTACATACGATAGGGCCTGGAAATTGAAACTTAATTGAAGATCAACTGTAAAATTTATTCAATTAACCTAAGGCAGCATTGGAACTTAACGAAACACATTTAGAAGGTCTAGGCTAGAGACGTGTTCCGGCGTCGTTAAACCTAGCAGCTGTCGTTCGCCTGTTGGCTTTAGACAGCGCTAGTATGGACTTGCGCTCCCCGTACCATCGCGTATATAAAGGGAGACCCCTATAGGTTTTCAATCCTTTATCCATAGGAAGTCGAGTCTGCCGCCCTATACCCGTGATACACCGAACATAGCATTCGGGGAGACTACCTGCACGTACGGAAAGTCCTTGGTCAATTTCTGTTCATTATTGGAAACCAAGGTGTATATTGCAGTTCACGGATATTTGGTACACCCTTTGTGCCTAGTTTTTCCTGAGCAATCATTTGGTCTTTTCTGACTCCTTAAACTTGAAAAGACCGTCAAGCGCTTGTCCTTTCACGCTTGTTTCAACTCTGAAAGAGATAGAGTCATATTTTTATCATTTCTCGACTCTTAAAACATGAAACGGTAGAATTTCTTACTTTCCAATGTGGTAAAATTAATCGCCCACGATTACACACCCATTTAGACATTTCTTGTTAACTGTTTGATCGTGTGTCTTAACTCGTTTTCATCCCGTGTGTGTGTTTGCTCTTTCCTTCTAGTCTTTTGCCACGGTGGCGGAACCTTCGGTTTCGTCTACTGGTAGTCCTTACACGGACGATTCTTCAGAGGCTTCTCAGCCCTCTGTTGAACCACAGCAACCTGTTGTTTCCGAGTTCCCTGACGGGGGACCGGTCCTCGCCGAGCAACCCTTTGGAGAACCAGTTGAGTTCAACTGGCCCTTTTCGGACCCTGTGTCTGAATTGAGATTAGGAGCTGATTTCCTTTCTCTTACATCGGGTTCACCGTTTGTTGCTGCTGTTTTTCCTCCTAGTCCTCGCCGTCTTTTGCGTGATTTAACGGCAGGATCGACCATGAGTGATTCTGGTGAGGAAATTCCGGGGTCTGATGACTATCAGCGCATCCCTTGTAGATTGTTTGAGGGAGACGATTCTGAGCTGGCTACCACGTCGTCAGCCAGTCCTTCTTTACCGCAGGGATACAGATCTCTGGGTCAGATTATTTCGGCTGCTGCCTCTATGGGAATATCATCTCCTGCTTCGAGGCCAGCTACCACTACACCCGGGGTGTCTCCTTCGACGCCCGTCACTCCTGTTCCTGTGCGGCCCACTGTTTTTGTAGCTGCCTCTTCTTCTGTTGTCTCGGCTACCAGGGCTGGGCCAACTCCTGAAGATGTTTATCTAGCTACTGCTATACCGGAGAATATCTCTCCGGAGGAGTATCGGTTGTTTTTGCAACAGCCGAACGCCGGAGCTGGACAAATTCCCCAAGATCCTTATCGATCTTTCTTTTCGCACTATGCGCAGGACGACACTCCCGTGTATGGTTTTCCGGGTCAGCTTGACGAGCATGGGGACATTTTGCGTCTTCCTGCTCCTGAGGCTTATCTGTATGTTCAAGGTTTACCGTACAACCAGGCTCGCAACCTGCAGGGACAACCTTTCCAAGGCCAACCTGCAGGCCAAACTGGCTATCTATACGACCCACAGGGACAGCCCATCCAAGGCTACTCTGCGGGCCAGCAAGGGCCATTGTACAATCCGCAAGGACCATATTATAGCCCTGCTGGTCAACCTGCTCAGCCTCAGCCGGGGTATCAACAGGGACCGGCCTATGGTCCTGGGGGGCAAATCCAGCCTTCTTTATCGATGCAACCGCAGTATCCTGTTGTCTCTAACGTTGCATATCAGCCAGGACCACCTCATGGTTCTGCTTCAGGTCAAACTGGTTTCCAGCAAGCACCTGGTCCTGTTCCACCACCAGGCCAACCGGGTCATCCGGTACAACCTGGTGTCCCGCCTTCAGGCCAGCCGGCTTATTCGGTGCAACCTGGGGCTCATTTACAACCAGGTCAACCTGCGCAACCAGCGCCGCCTGTTTATCCGGGCCAACCTGTTCATTCAGGGCAGCCCCCTCACTCGGGTCAACCTGTTCATTCAGGCCAGCCCTCTCATTCCGTTCACTTTGCTCAGCAGCCTGTTCATTCAATGCCGCAGCCAAATCAACAGCTGCGCCCTACGTACCAGGCTCCCCAGGGTTCCACTTATCAGCAGTCTACTCATCCTCAGAGTGGTTATTATCCTCATGGTCAGTCTCAACCGAACTATAACCACCCTGGAGGCTCTCAGTATCCACCTCCTCCACCCGGTTCTACCTACGCTCAGCAGCCAAATCCAAACGCTGCTTATACGGGGCAAACGCCTAATCAGGGCACGAACTCTGGTTATCAAGCCCCGCACTATGGTTACCAGAATCCAAATTAGTCTGGCTATACGAATTATGCCCCTCACGGTCAGAATCCTACGGGACAGAACCCATGGGGGCAGGGATATTCACAACCATCGTGGAGCATGGGTACCGGACCTTATTCTGGGACTGGAGTTAACCCTCCATTGCCGTTCCTGGCTACCTTGGATCTTCCGGACGTTTCAAAGTTGACCAATGATCCCATTTCACATAATCCATATTGGCCTCCGGTTCCCACCAAGATACCAGGAGACTGTCCCAAGTTTGAGGGCAAAGCTGGAGAAGACCCCCAGGCGCATGTGATGACGTACCACCTATGGTGTTCGTCTAACTCTTGGACCGACGATTCGGTTCGTCTGCGTCTTTTCCAGCGTACGTTAACAGGAGCTGCTGCTAAGTGGTACATAGAACTATCCCGTGGTATTTTTCAGGATTTCAACTCGTTAGCTATGGCTTTCCTCACGCATTTCCAGTTACCAGTCCGGTATGAGACTGGGACGCACCTCCTGTCTTCCCTGAAGCAGGACTCGGCCACTCACATTTCGGATCACATCCATGAGTGGCGGCGCCGTCGTCGGCTGATCAAGTTTCACATACCTGATCAGATTTTGACTCACTGGTTCACCACCTCCTTTGTTAATAAAATCGCTCAGGATATCGCGATGGGAGCGTGTGTGACGGAGGAACAAGCTATCGCGCGTGCCCAGTACCTGGATCTTGTTTATTCACAATCTGGCACGCTTTATGACATCCTGCCTGATGCTCCACGGCCCGGAGCCACAAAAGCCCCGCCTACCCCTACGGTGGATGGTGTCATTGGTTCCGTTTCTCAAAATTCGAAGAAGTCTTCGAATGGGAAGCAGAAGGCTAATTCTTCCAACAATACCTCTACTAATCCCGCCTCATCCGATTCTGGTAAAACCGCGGAGGTCAATGCCGTCCAGGCCAATCCTGCGGACAAATCCTCCAAGGGGAAAAAGAAGGGCAAAGGAAAATCAAAATCCGATGCCCCGAAACCGGAATCCAAATCTCGAACTGAGGATGGCTCCCAACGTAAGCCGAAATTCCCTTGCCTCATCTGTGAAGGTGACCATTATACTAAGGATTGTCCACGACGGTCCGAAGTTAGTCAACTTCTTAAAGGCTCAAAAGGGACTCCGGCTATTTTAAAAGAGCCATTTCCATCTCAGCAGACCCAGATGGTCGAACAGGGCTCATCATCTGAACCGTTTGGGTCTCAGGTTTTCATGATGAAAACTAATGCACCTATCACTGTTGCTACGCGGTCGAAGGACTACAATGAATCACGACAGGCGCCCGAAAAGGCAGTTGCGGATGGGCCGCCTCCCCCACCTGTTTCTGGTCCATTGGAAATCGAGAAGCCGACTCTCGAGCCCGTTGTGAAGCCACCTCCCAAGGGTGTTCTTCGGAGATCCTCTTATAATCCCAATGCTCGTGCCGCTCAACATTACAATATTGTTGAGGATTTGGCACAGGCGCCAAGTGCTATGTCCGCACTAGAGGTTCTTCAAAGTTGTCCTTCACAATGGAAGGCTTTACTGTCTGCGATTGGTGGTATCGATCCCGCCGACTCGAGCCTTATCACCTTCGATCTGGAGAATTATACTCCCCGACTTCCACATCAAATTGCTTTGGTCATTCAAGTCGGGATTAACGGTTTAAACGTTCATAGGGCCGTCGTAGATGAGGGTGCATCTACCTGCGTTATGTCCTCCGCTTGCTGGAAGGCCATCGGCTCTCCAGCCTTGTCATCGTCTCCTAATGCCCTTGAGGCATTTGATGGTCGGGAATCTAAACCGCTGGGAGCTCTCGAGAGTCTTGCGATCACATTACAGGGAAAAACTGTCAACGTGGAAGTGGAAGTGGTTGACGCTAAACTCAACTACAATATACTTCTTGGCCGCAGCTAGACCAATGCCATGCTCTGCGTGCCGTCTACCGTCTTTCGATTTATCAAGTTCCCTCACGAGGGCAAGATTGTCACGGTAGATCAGTTGTCATTTTTCACCTCTAGCTCTGAGAACAACGTGCCGTATGTGGATCAAATTTCGAATCCCCCAGACAGCATAGGACCTGGTCTCTTAAGACCCAAATTCTCATGGGTATTTTCCCCGCCACCGAATACCGCCGTCAACATGCCGTCCAGGTCCGATGACCCCCGGCTCATTCCTACACCTGTGCCGCCGCTAAGTGGTACATAGAGCTATCCCGTGGTATTTTTCAGGATTTCAACTCGTTAGCTATGGCTTTCCTCACGCATTTCCAGTTACCAGTCCGGTATGAGACCGGGACGCACCTCCTGTCTTCCCTGAAGCAGGACTCGGCCACTCACATTTCGGATCACATCCATGAGTGGCGGCGCCGTCGTCGACTGATCAAGTTTCACATACCTGATCAGATTTTGACTCACTGGTTCACCACCTCCTTTGTCAATAAAATCGCTCAGGATATCGCGATGGGAGCATGTGTGACGGAGGAACAAGCTATCGCGCGTGCCCAGTACCTAGATCTTGTTTATTTGCAATCTGGCACGCTTTATGACATCCTGCCTGATGCTCCACGGCCCGGAGCCACGAAGGCCCCGCCTACCCCTACGGTGGATGGTGTCATTGGTTCCGTTTCTCAAAATTCGAAGAAGTCTTCGAATGGGAAGAAGAAGGCTAATTCTTCCAACAATACCTCTACTAATCCCGCCTCATCCGATTCTGGTAAAACCGCGGAGGTCAATGCCGTCCAGGCCAATCCTGCGGACAAATCCTCCAAGGGGAAAAAGAAGGGCAAAGGCAAATCAAAATCCGATGCCCCGAAACCAGAATCCAAATCTCGAACTGAGGATGGCTCCCAACGTAAGCCGAAATTCCCTTGCCTCATCTGTGAAGGTGACCATTATACTAAGGATTGTCCACGACGGTCCGAAGTTAGTCAACTTCTTAAAGGCTCAAAAGAGACTCCGGCTGTTTTAAAAGAGCCATTTCCATCTCAGCAGACCCAGATGGTCAAATAGGGCTCATCATCTGCACCGTTTGGGTCTCAGGTTTTCATGATGAAAACTAATGCACCTATCACTATTGCTACGCGGTCGAAGGACTACAATGAATCACGACAGGCGCCCGGGAAGGCAGTTGCAGATGGGCCGCCTCCCCCACCTGTTTCTGGTCCATTGGAAATGAAGAAGCCGACTCTCGAGCCCGTTGTGAAGCCACCTCCCAAGGGTGTTCTTCGGAGATCCTCTTATAATCCCAATGCTCGTGCCGCTCAACATTACAGTATTGTTGAGGATTTGGCACAGGCGCCAAGTGCTATGTCCGCACTAGAGGTTCTTCAAAGTTGTCCTTCACAACGGAAGGCTTTACTGTCTGTGATCGGTGGTATCGATCCCGCCGACTCGAGCCTTATCACCTTCGATCTGGAGAATTATACTCCCCGACTTCCACATCAAATCGCTTTGGTCATTCAAGTCGGGATTAACGGTTTAAACGTTCATAGGGCCGTCGTAGATGAGGGTGCATCTACCTGCGTTATGTCCTCCGCTTGCTGGAAGGCCATCGGCTCTCCAGCCTTGTCATCGTCTCCTAATGCCCTTGAGGCATTTGATGGTCGGGAATCTAAACCGTTGGGAGCTCTCGAGAGTCTTGCGATCACATTACAGGGAAAAACTGTCAACGTGGAAGTGGAAGTGGTTGACGCTAAACTCAACTACAATATACTTCTTGGCCGCAGCTAGACCAATGCCATGCTCTGCGTGCCGTCTACCGTCTTTCGATTTATCAAGTTCCCTCACGAGGGCAAGATTGTCACGGTAGATCAGTTGTCATTTTTCACCTCTAGCTCTGAGAACAACGTGCCGTATGTGGATCAAATTTCGAATCCCCCAGACAGCATAGGACCTGGTCTCTTCAAAGACCCATTCCTCATGGGTATTTTCCCTGCGCCGCCACCGAATACCGCTCAAGTCAACATGCTGTCCAGGACTGATGACCCCTGGCTCATTCCTACACCTGAGCAGGTATATGAGTTTGGAGAATCCATGCCTTTGACGCCAGTAGAGATCAGCTACTGTGAGATTGTTGCCGCATCGGATCCTCCACCTCCTCAACATGCTCCGATGAGCATGGCTCTCGACGTCTACTCGCAATCCCCCTGGCTTGGTCAGGCTGATTCACCTGATCCTCTCCGAGAGACTTTTCCTTCAGATGAAGCCATCATTGAAACTATGTCTCTTGAGGAGCTGCCCTGGGGCGATGGGCATCATCGCTCCTCGTTTATGCCCAGCTTGGGGGCAATGACTGATTCTCTGGAGCGCTATGCTACTCAGGTTCCTTCCCCTCCTCTTCAAACACCGATCTTGACACACGAGGTCTTTTCGGAGGGCAATCTGAGTAACATCACTCAAACAGTTCCTATCAACATCTCTGTTAAACCAGGGATTGTTGAGTACATTCATGTGGGTGTGACTTGTTCTCCCGAGGAGATTCAGGTCTATACGGAACTTTTCAAGGAATTCAGAGATGTTTTTGCATGGTCCTACGAGGAAATGCCGGGAATTGATCCTAGTATTGTCGTCCACGAGATTCCAACCTATCCAGGTGTGAAACCTGTGCGCCAACGCTTGCGTCCCATGCATCCTCGGAAAGCCGCCGCCATCAAGGCAGAAGTTGAAAAACTTCTGAACGCGGGGTTTATTTATCCTATCCCCCTTACAGAATGGGTGTCCAATATTGTCCCTGTCGATAAAAAGCAGGGTACCATTCGAGTCTGTGTGGATTATCGCGATATCAATCGCGCCTGTCCTAAGGATAATTATCCCACTCCGTTTATCGACCAAATTATCGACGATTGCGCCGGGAGTGAGATCTATTCCTTAATGGACGGTTTCTCAGGTTACAACCAGATCAATATTGCACCTGAGGATCAACATAAGACCACATTCATCTGTCCGTGGGGCACTTTCGCGTATAAAAAACTCCCGTTCGGTTTAAAGAACGTTGGTGCCACGTTTCAGCGCGCGATGTCATACGCTTTTCGTGATATTCTCCATATTGTCCAGCCTTATCTGGACAACTTGCCTGCCCATTCGGGTAAGCGAGAGGACCACCCTGAGCATCTTCGCCAGATATTTCTTCGTTGCAGACGCTACAATATTAGGCTCAATCCTCATAAGTGCGTCTTCTACGTCGACTCTGGCCTTCTTTTAGGCTTTATAGTCTCAAAAGACGGAATTCGCCTTGACCCTTTGAAGGTTGAGGCCATTATAAATCTCTCGTCGCCCTCCTCCCTGTATCAGTTACAGAGTCTGCAAGGGAAAGCGAATTTTCTTAGGCGCTTTATCCCGAATTACGCCGAGGTGGCCAAAGGATTCACTCATTTGTTAAAGCAGAATGTTCCCTTTCATTGGGACGAAATTGCTCAAGAATCCTTTGAGAAGCTGAAGACATTGCTAGTCAATGCTCCGTTGCTTCATCCTCCGGACTACCACCGCGACTTTACTTTGTATCTAGCCGCCGCATTAAGCACCATCGCCATGGTCTTGGTGCAGGATGACGAGAACGGTGACGAACATGTTGTTTATTACCTATCTCGGAACCTTCTCGACCCGGAAACACGTTATGCACATGTTGAGAAGTTGGCCTTAGTAGCCGTACACGCCGTACAACGCTTTCGCCATTACATCCTATTGCGCACGATAACAGTGGTTTCAGACTACAACCCTATGACATATATTCTTTCTAGACAATTGCTGGGGGGTAAGTACTCCAAATGGATCGTCATCCTGAAGGAGTTTGACCTGGAGTTCACCACTGCCAAGTCGACTAAATCACTGGTCTTCGCGGATTTGATATGTTCTCTCCCTACAGACTCTGTTCCTTCGCACTCAGAAGATCATATACCAGACGAGACGCTGTTTCTTATCGATACTCGTGATCCTTGGTACGGTGACATCATAGTGTATCTTCAGACCGCGACATTTCGGTCTGAGTTGGATAAATCTGCCCGCCGTTGGATTCGGCACCAGTCCCAACCCTATCGTATAGTAGGTGATACCTTATATCGTATTGGAGTAGATTCGGTGCTCCGACGATGCCTGACCTTGGACGAGGCTGAAAAAGTTTTGAATGACTGCCACAGTGGCGCCTGTGGTAGACACATGTCCGGATATGCCACTGCCCAAAAGATTCTGAGGGCAGGTTATTTCTGGCCTTCTATATTCAAGGATTGTATCACTGCAGTCCGAAAATGTCATGCATGCCAGATTTTTCAGCGCAAGATGCGCGCGCCGCCGTTGCCTTTGCATCCCGTTATTACCGTTGGCCCTTTTGCGAAATGGGGCGTGGATTTTATGACGTGTAACCCTCACTCGGCCGGGGGGCATGCGTATATCATTGTCGCCGTCGACTACTTCACTAAGTGGGCCGAGGCGATGCCTACACTAGCTGCTGACGGAAGAACGGTTGCTTCATTTCTATTCAACCATGTTATTGCACGATTCGGGGTTCCTCAAGCTATCGTCACTGATCACGGCACTCATTTCCGCGATTACATGATGGCGGAGTCGATAAATTACAAGTAATTGCGTCACGACATCAACGCCATATTACCTCAAGCTAACGGTCGTTGGAAGCAGTTGAACAAGGTTTTGGTCACTATGCTTCAGCTGAATAGCTGGGGATCTCCAGAATGCAAGTGACACCCCACCATCACAGCCTGGCGTACTGGACATCTTCACAGGTGGCACCTAGATCCACCATCCCAATTGTGATGTGTCTGAATACTTTGTCTGAGTTGAATGTGGAAATCTTCACCAATTACTTTGAGCTGGCCTGGCTACTTTCTTCCTGAGAAGAGAGACACTTGATGTCTCTTCACTGTTGTCAGCCCACAATGCGTCATTAGTTTTGACATCGAGCCAACAGAAGAGGTCAATCTTAATGACCACCTGTTACTCTGTCTTTTTCACCTGAAGGAGGACTTGTGATCCCAGACACCAGCATAATATTGGTGCTTAGACACAGGTTTAAACCCATGTGGCACGGGCCTTATATAGTAAAACGCGTTTTGAAAAATGGGGCCTACGAGCTTATAGACTACGAAGGAGTTCCATTGGCGCGGCCCAAGAATGGGCTGTACCTTAAAAAATACTATGCCTGAATTGATTTCTTGGTGTGATGTGTGTACATAGGTGTGTGATTGTCATTTGTGTGCATGGTGTGGTGTGCTTTGTAAACATCTTTCTGCTGATCGGGTCTTCCTGGTTGTGCAGATGTCTATTCATCCATTTTTTGGTTTCGCGGATGGTGCCTCCCGCAGTACCAGGAATCTTTCTTCCGCAGCCTGGGTAATCTACGATCCTGCTGGTGAGTTGATCGACCTGCAAGGTGTATGTTTAGGACGTACCATGAATAATATCGCGGAATATAGCGTCGTATTGGAATTATTAACCGAGGCAGTAAACCTTGGTATCCGTGAATTGCTCGTGTACCTAGATTCACAACTTGTAGTGTTACAACTGAACGGACACTATTCGGTAGGAAACCCGTCCATTTTACGTCTGTATTTGCGTATTCGATTACTGGAAAGGAATTTTGATTACATTACATATCACCATATACCCAGGCATTTGAATACATTAACAGATGCAGTAGCAAATTTGGTATTAGACAGACATTTGCGCAATTTATAAATCATCATCACATGTAAAGAAGACTCATCCAGAAATAGATATGCATATATATAGATATCGAAATGTTTACATAAGAGTGTGTCACATAAAACTCAAAAAATATACATAGTCGTCTTAGTACATCCGGAGACGCTATGTCTCTCAAAAAATAGGAGTAGCATAAATCCTAAAGACTAGTCTGCATGGTGCTCATGATAGCACGTCACTGCACGCACTATGCGCCTCAAGATGCGGTGGATCCGATTCGGGACTCCCACCGTATGGCGCTGGTACTCCATCGGCACATCTGATAGCCGGGCATAGTCTGGGATCCCATGGGCAATCCCCTTGAGGTTCTGGACTAGTGCCTCTCCTCCGATGCCTTCCCCCTGGATCTCAGGGGCGAATTGTGTCCTTCGGGAAATAGGAGACATTCTGGCTGGTCTCTCAGGTCCTACATCTGCATGCATATAGAATTGTGTTAAGACGAATGTGTGTTTACAAAAAAAAAAAACATATAAACATAAAATCAAAAATATGAGGTCTTACCCAGCTCTTCATCCCAGTCGTCTCCTTCTAGTAGTGGGAGATATGGGTCCCCTGTAAAGTCAGTTCCCGAGTAGGGCCAATCTTCCACGATGATCAGTTGGCGCCGTAGCCACCTAAAGAACTCTGGCCTCCAGGACATCTGTTGGCCACCTCCAGATCTGGGCATCAGTGCTACCCAGCGAGCCATTCTCGGCTCTCGTGGTATCAGACTCACCACATGGGCCTCTTGGCCCTGGAAGGTTGGTATGCGTTCCAGAATGAACGATACCAAGATGGAACCATAGCCGAACTGCTTCAGTTTCCCCTGTTTACATTTGGTGAGCTGCCTTTTCATGTTGATCGTTACAGTTGTTGCCCAATCATACAGTCAGGGACCCATGCATTCTGAGGCCAGTAAGAGTTGAGTCTTTGTAGCCTCATGCGGTGCCTGCGATCCAGCAGCCCGCATAATGGTGTGGAGTACAACTCTCAGTGCTAGATCAGGGATGGTGGAGATGTATACCTTCTTACTTCCTGATCCTGTTTGTGCCCCACGGCACACCCGCGCCATTACTTCTTCCATCTTTTCCCCTGATGGTCTGCTTCCAGTCAGAATAGGAATCGGACCTCTATGGGACAATCCAGTAATGAAATAAATGTCAGTGACCTCCAACTCTAACACCTGGTCTCGTAGCTTGAACACTTGTTCATTTTCATCCCAGATGCTGATTAGATATTGGAGGAGCTCAGGCTGAGCTCGTAAGCATGGCGTGAGGAAGAACTTTTTTAAGCCACAGTCTCTAAGAGCATTCATACATGCTTGACTTTGCATAGCCTCTTCGTCCTCATCTCCGTGTTCTCGTTCCTTCCATTCGATCGCCATTTTGAGTGGTTATCTGCACTCACATGGACAAAAACCCATGATTAGATCTTTGGTGAGCTACAAATTTCAAGAAATTTGGTGTAAATACCGGAGTTTTAGGCGAAATTTTGGGTTCGACCGCTGGCGCGGCTGTTTTGCTAACAGTCGCGCCAGGTGGCGCGGGCCCTCTAATAAAAAGGGCCCAGTGGCGCGGGTCCGTGCCCGATACCCGCGCCAATGGGCCCGGCCCTAAAATTTTAAAAGTGGCCACATGAAGTCAATTTCTAAGGGAAAATTATTAAAAAATGTATGGAAAGGAAGAGCAAAGGAGCGCCTCTTACCTGTGACAGACGAGAAGCTGAATGGTTGCATGGATTGGTCGCAATCGCCGACGGAAGATTCTGCTCCAAATGGACCACTGTTGCTCTCCACAAGGTAAATAGTAAAAAGTAATTTCATTTTTTACCAATGAGACATATTTATAACTTTTCGACATTAAATGAGCTTTTAAAAGTTATTTTTGTCAAATATTTGCATATATTATGTCGAAAATGGATTTTACGCTTGCTTGGTATGTGCAGCAGCAGGTTTTTGCGACTTAAAAGATGGAAACGAGTTGTATTTTATACTTTTTCGGACTCGGTAAATACACAAAAAAGTCACTCTGGAGTCATCTTTCAGCTCTTTTCTGACTCTCTAAATATGAAAAGATTGCCGAGGCCCTTGTCGTTTCGATCTCGTTAAAATGGACACGAATCGACATTCATCCAGTATAAGTTTAACCCTTTTTCGGGCTGGGCTGGATCGATTACGAAAAAGGAATACCCTAGCCTATCGCGACTAGGAGGTTTTCCCGGATATTGTTTTCTACCTTTACGGATCTGGGGAACTATTTACGAAAAGGGACCGGTGGAGTTTTCTTTTCCGCTGTCTTTTCAAACTCTCTAAACATGAAAAGACGCCGAGTTCTTCCTTTGTCAGACTCGTTAAACCCTGATGACATTGGATTCCGTCGCAATGACGTTTTCCGAGTTTCTCCTTCCTAGGACTCGTTAAATGCACTAGGATGGATTCGCCCGAAGGGCGGACTTATATTACAAGCATATGCTATCCCCTTCAAGCTTGTCATCAAAAATAATTGGGGTACTCGCCAGAAATGGTGGGGGAAAAATGGAACCATCGTCGTTGTCGTCGGCAGTATGTCGCTCTTGAACATGGTACTTGTCTGCATTCGTGTCGGGTTGGGGACATCTCATCTCGCTGTTTCACTTTGCTTCCATGGGTTTGGGTAATCTCTTTTGACCTCTCATCTGTTCACTGCCTTGTCGCCATGACCTCTGATCCGTTGATGTCAAATACTGCCAAGTCCATTGTCGTGCCGTTCATGTGTTCAAGAGAAGTTGGCCTCTGCAAATATCAACCTTCCTCTATTTCTCATATGGTCTTGATTCACAACAAAACATCATGTTCCTTTGTCTCGTGTCGATGATGTGGGAATCATTATGGCCCACCGTCGATCAAGGTCACTTCCTGTCGACTTCAACTCATTATCCAGGAAGTTGGTCTAGAGACTCCTTATGGTACCTTGGAGCCTGCATGCCTCAATGGCAGGTTCGTCGCATTCGATGAGAGGTTTACATCATTGGCCTCCGATCGAATGATTCTGCAGGTGTTCGACATCAACTCATTTATTCGCACGCCGTAGATTGTACCTGTAGTACCTTGAGGACCATTGTCATTATTGGTGGTTTCTCTCGCGTCTGTTAACAGCTTTCATCATTGGCTGGTAATCAGACGATGTTCTTGCATGTTCGACATCAGATCACATATTCACATGCTTGAACTTGTACTTTGTTGGGTCGAGATGGAGCGCAAGACCCTGGATTGTGTCTGTTGTAATCCAGGCTGCGATTGTGGATTATTACCATTATGTACATGACTCACTGATTGGATGGCTGCGACCATACCTGAGTCTATTTGTTTGATCTTAGTTGGATGGCTGCGCCCATACCCTAGATCCGGATTATAGCATACTCTGTTCGGATGGCTGCGTCCATACCATGTATATACATCATGTACTTGAGATATCAGTTGTATCTTTCTGCGCAGGTTTTCCGACGGCGGGCCTTCAGTTGGACATGTTCTCGTAAAGCATTTCACCCCTCTCGCTCTCGGGCCTCATACTTTAGGGGGCATCTGTTACACAGTAATTTTTCACCGTCCTTACCATTCCCCATCCCGCACAATGGAGGACCCATTCCGTGACCTGTGAACATTTTCATGCTTTGGAAACATCATCAATGCATCCCTCTGAATATGAGCTTTATTTTCCCTTGAGACATCTCCTTGCAAAACTTATGAAAAACAACTCTTTTTGCATTGGCGCGGGTAGACAGTTCAGTGCTCGCGCCAATCAGGGAAATCCTGTAAAGAGGTCGCGCCACTTGGCGCTCTGTCATAGAGCAGCAATCGCACCACCCATTTTAGGCACTGTTTTTTAAATATGGATGGCGGAAGTTGAGTACAAACAAACTCACAACCATTGCCTATCTTGAGTTGGGAGGTTTGGCTGCGGGAGTTCTATGGAAGGGAAGTGGTTTTTCCACCTTCTATGGAACCTTCCTTGTTGATAGGGCCAATCCCATAATAATAGGGATCCCAACTCCCTCCTTCGCCATCTATAAAAGCCTGCTCAAATCCATGGCAAGCTAGTCTTGAAGTGTTGAAGCTTTGCATCTCCCTATTCCCAAGTGCCTTTGTGCTATAAAGAATTCCTTCTTTCCCTTAAGGCCCATTCAAGTGAGGAGACCATCGTTACGAGACTCTGGAGAGGTTTTCCCTTTCCTTGGCGAGCTTTGCGAGACGTGGACGACCGGGGACCCGTACGAAGGAGGCTGCGACGTCAGAACTTGGTTGTAACTTCTATTCGTTTATCACTTAATAGATGACTATGATTATGGTTCCACTCCGTTTTCCATTATGTTAATGCGAGTAATATATTTTCTGACCGATGTTTAGTTACGCATGCTGGTTTCTATGCTTGTATCTGTTCGTTTCTTCTATGTGCAGGTGTTCATCCGCGGAGATCGTGGAAGGATTGTGATCTTCCAGGGCTGAAGGACGGGGACATCTCTTCTTCAGATCGTAGCGTTGGAATCCAGGTAGGCTTCTATCCCTAGCCCTTTCATTCGTACCTAGGAGCTTGCGTCATAGCATTGTTTGTTTGTTGCTAGACCCCTGCTGGGCTAGTAGGGATCGCCTCTGTCCGCAGAGGGGATTTACCTCCTCAACACTCATCATCTGTTGATCTAGTGGTCTCCCCGACAAAATGTCTCCATGCAATGAGACATCCTCAATAAGAGATGACTAAATATATGAATGGAGAAAACTCTGAATGCTTCCACTACGCAATCCAATCACCTTCTTAGGTGCATCAACCTCATACAATAGATAGGTATGTGTGCTCCTCATCTCATCATGATGGTCATCCTCCCTATCTTTTCCTTGTGTCTCCATAGTTCCACACCTCCTCATTAATGGCACAGGTAAAACATGAGTTCTGCCTCTATCCCCATACATGAGATCCTGGGGACTCCCTTGCAAGGCTGCAAGAATCCCTCTACTTGGAGCAAGAGCTCCTACTTCCTCTGCATGAGGCACTAGATAGCCTCTAGGTGGCACAACGTTGTTGCCCTCAGCTTCCTCAACATATATGGGCAACCCTCTAACAATGTTGCTGCAAATATGGAATCTCTCCCAAGGTGGAAGTAATTCCTGATCATCAAAGTTCAAGAAGTATCCCCTTTGCACCATGATATTTCCATCTCCTACTCATGCAACATCATGCAAGAAATGAGAGAAAATCTTCCCTTGCTCTCCCAAGCATAACCCTAGCAACAAATGTCCTTGTTACTTCCTCATGCTCTCATCATAGAAGATATGTGATGAAGGCATAGTGAATGATATGAGTGTTGCATCATCACTATGCACCCATACTCTTTGCTGCTCGATGATGCCAACATCCTACTACATTCCTTCCACCCTCATACCCTTAGAAAGAGAGTATGCCAAGTGATGGAAAGACTCCTTTAAGAGTAACCAGCGCAGCGAAGACCCCTACTACCTGGTATTATAAATATACAAGTAGCTTACCAGCTTCTTTCTCACCATCCACATCCACTCAACCAATTTGTAATATTCCTTTTGAGGAATTTCAGCAATATCTCTAATGAGGATGCTGTATAAGACAACTAGTTCAAGAATAATGCAGTCCAGGACTGGGGTCCTCTAATATATGTTTTATGTAGCTTAAATATATAATGGCATCAGAAAAAAATAACTCTAGCTACATTAAACAGATCTCCCCAGATAAAATATGCTAAAAAGAATCACAACCCCAGTACATCATAAAATAGAAATGTCGGAGGCAACAAGACCATTATTTTTATTATGAAAACTACAGAAATATATGGAATAGCATATATCTCAATATTTCATTCATCATAAGATCAGAAATGAGAGGATTGACCTCTTCTACAAACACATTAGGACCCCCCTGGCAAGGGTTTCTGGCAAAATATCAACACAAGATACAGCACTACAAAAAATAACGTTGTACCGAGCAACTCTATATTGAGAAATATCTGGTATGCTCAAAAAGGGACACACAATACAATAATTGGCTCAAGGCCTCCCTCAATAGAACTCTTGGATTGGAAATCACCTCCTCCTCTTCTAAAATAAGCTCAAATGGATAGATACAACCCCAGCTACTGCAGCTACTGCAAGAATAACGCATTCACTGGAGGTGATTGTGTTGTCAAGGTCATAGGATGGCTTTCCTCAAGATAGTTGATGAGAATGGAACTCAAGAACTCCTCCTGAGATCTCCCAATCAGGTACAACAATGATGAAACTAGAATTCCCCCATGAGAACTCTTGCACTAAACAGTGTTGCAACTCTGGCTAAACAGCTGAAGCGTGCAATCAGTCATAAGAGTAAAACAAGAAGTATTTATGAATGAATCCTCTTGCTGATTTCCCTTCCTTTTTATCCCAAGTGAGCTCCTCCATCCCGGGCCCCACTCATTGGTGATGCAACTTCCTTGAGAAGCTTCCTCCTTCAAAACTGCACTGCCCTAGTGGCTTTCCCTCCCTTGTGACAGCGCTAGTTGACTTGGTCAACTATAGCTAGCTCCTTTCTTTTGCTCCTCTTCACACTAAAGTGGCTTAATTTTATCCTCCTACCTTAATCCCTTTTCACACAGGGATAAATTTATATCATGTTTCCTACTTCTTATTTCAAAAATGGAGCAATTATAATGTTCCAAGTAGCAATGGCTAATTGGGAACATTACAATCCTCCCTGCTCAAAAGTAGCTTGCCCACAAGAAACAGTAAAGAAGGATGTTGCAAGATGTTTTCTCCCTCCCAAGTGGCATCCTCATTTGGTAGATTCCTCCATCGAATCATATATTCTTTGATGACTCTGTTTCTCAACTACATCTCCCTTGTGTCTAAGATTCCTTCTGGCTGCAAGATCAAATGACCCTCATCATCAACAGGAGGAAGTTCCATGTTGGCAACTACAATCCTCCAAATGGCCTTCTTGAGGCAAGATACATCGAAGATATTGTGGATCTTTCTCCCCTTAGGAAGCTCTAGCTCATAAGCTATCTTACTGATACATCTTCTCACCTTGTATGGCCCATAGAAATGTGGTTTGAGCTTTCCAGCTCCCTCTACCTTGAGTGTGGACTCTTTGTAAGGCTGAAGGCGTAGGTAGACAAGATCCCCCACCTGAAACTGTCTCTCTATCCGACCACGGTCTACATACATCTTCTGCTAGTTCTAAGCAGTAGAAATGTTATCTTTGAGGGCCCTGAGTATGTCCTGGTTCTCTTGAATCCAATCTCTTTCCCTTGAGCTTTACTTGCACCAAACATAACATTGCCAAATGAAATTGCCTCATATCCATACAAGGCTCAGAATGGAGTCATGCCAATAGAGATGTGGGAGTAATGTTGTAACAATACTCCCGCAAGTGGAGCCACTGCAACCAAGCTTTTTGCTGCCCTACCACATAGTTCCTCAAGTAGCCTTCTAGCCACTTTTTCACTATCTCAGTCTACCCATGATTTTGGGGGTGATGGCTGATGCTGGGGGTCAAATCAGTTCCCACTAATCAGAAAATTTCTTGCCAAAAGCCACCCATGAAGCAGTTGTCCTGATCAGTCACTATGGTCCTAGGGAGACCATGGAGTCTAAATACATCTCTGAAGAAGAGCTCAGATACTTGTGAAGCAGTATAATGTGCATAAATGGTAAAGAAATGAGAGTACTTTGTTAGTCTATCAACAACAACAAATATATAGTCCTTACCCTGCACTTTCGGTAAGCCGGTGATGAATTCCATAGAGATACTTTCCCACTTCCCATCTAGAATAGGTAGTGGTTGTAGCAACCCAGTAGGATAGTGTGCTCTCCCTTATTCTATTGGCAAGTGATGCATTCTTTAACATGCCAGAGCACATCCTCCTTGAGACCCTTCCATGAGAATCTCTCCCGGATATATCTGTAAGTTTTTGTGAAGCCTTGATGCTCGGCAAGTGGTGAATCATGTGAGGCTAATAAGATCTTCTCCTTGAGGTTAGAATTATTAGCCAAGTAGATCCAATCCTTGTAATAGATAACCTCATCCATTAATCTAAATCTCTCATCCTATACCACCCCATCAAGTATCCCACAAGAAAAGTCATATTTGAAGTACTTAACTAAGAGTTAAGCCTTTCGATTTGCGTCCATGCCCCTTAAGGACAGCGCTGTAGGTCTCTTGGAAAGTGCATCAGCTACTATATTTCTCTTCCCCTTGACATATTCTATGTCAAAGTCATAGGCCTGGATTTTTCTCACCCACTTTTGTTGTCTCTCCTAAAGCTACCTATATTCAAGAAAGAATCTAAGGTAGTTGTGATCAGTCTTGACCTTGAACTTATTCCCCGCCAAATATTGCCAGAATTTGGCTAATGCATACATGATAGCCAACATTTATTTATCATAGATGGGGTATAGCCTCTCATGAGGGAGCAACTTCCTGCTTTCAAAGGCTATAGGATGCCCTCCTTGCATCAAGACTATCCCAATACCTTCACTTGATGCATCACATTCTAGCACAAAAGGTTGAGAGAAGCTAGGTAAAACCAAAACAGGACAACTACTCATTACCTCTTTGAGCTTGTCAAAAGCCCTCTGTGCTATAGGTGTCCAATGGAAAGCCCCCTTCTTCATCAAGTCTGTAAGTGGTGCTGCTAATTGTGAAAACCCTTTCACAAACTTTTGGTAGTAAGTGCATATGCCCACAAACCCTCTGAGTTCTGTAACATTCCTAAGGTCAAGCCAATCTCTGATAGCTTGAATCTTCTCCTCATGTACCCTCACTCCATCCATACCTATGATGTGCCCCAAATACAACATCTCTATAAGGCCAAATTCACATTTGGAGATCTTGGCATAGAATTGTTGCTCCTTGAAGATATGTAAAACTATCTCAATATGCTGAAAGTGCTCCTCCCAAGTGCGATTTTAGATGAAAATATCATCAAAGAATACCACTACAAAATTCCTCAAATGACCCTGGAAGATATGGTTCATACAGGATTGGAAAGTTGCTGGAGCATTAGTCAATCAAAAGGGCATTACGAGGAACTCGAAATTCCCATAGTGACACCTAAATGTTGTCTTGGGGATATCTTGCTCCCTCACCTTGATTTTATGGTGCTCGTATCTCAAATCAATCTTGGATAAATATTTGGATCCCCTCAGATCATCCATGAGTTCATCGATCCAGGGTATAGGGTACTTATTCTTCAAAATTTTCCTGTTCAAGGCCCTCTAATCAATGAAAATCCTCGATGTGCCATATTTCTTCTTTGCCAAAACCACTGAGGAAGCAAAAGGACTAGTAATAGGCTGGATGTGCCCTAGTGTTAGCAGCTCTTGGATAGTGTAATGTTCCCAATTGGGAAAATAAGCAATATTTTACAGAAAAATGGTGATGTAGAATCAAATAATTTCATAACAGATGTTAAATAGCAAATATTTCAGCTAATACAACAAAAAAAACCTTATACAGTGTTTTAGCGGCTAAAACGTGGGGAAAAGTGATGATTTTAGCCCTAAAATGTGTATATTCATATATATACGTGAAAATAAGGGTGGGAAGTGGTTGGATCTGATATCTTAGGTCAAGAGGGACCTATTCTCAAAATTTCAGCTTAAACAAATTGTTCTAGCTTAGTTAAACAGCTCGTCCTTCCCAAACTAGGCTTTAAAACCGTGATTTCCCAAGACTTGGAGTATGCAGAATTTTCTGAAGCATAGAGAGCGTATTTTCTGAGAGGGTTTCTGCAAAAAATTAAGTAAGAGGTATGATATAAAATTAATATCAATAAGACAACAAAGAAATGGAAGTTTAAACACTTATATTGTAAAAACAAGACTCCCAGCAACATTTCCGGCAAAATGCATGAAATAAGAAATACTACAGAAAATAACGCAGATGTTGCAAATATATATTAATATTGATTGAATAAATCATATAATGGCTGAATGATACAGAAATAGGGCCAAAGGCCTCTCCAACAAAACTTCTGGAGGGAAATAAGCAACTCTTCTTCAAGAAATAATATAAAGTCAAGGATGCAACACTACTGTTGCTACCTTTGCATGGAGGATACAGTTTCTAAAGATGAATGTGCTGTAGCTAAATTTGGATGAATGGCCTCAAGAAAAATACAGAAATGAAGCTCAAATCCTTCTCTCTTGATCCCTTAAGCAAGTTGATCCAAAGAGAGGATGGAATTCCCGCACAAGAATTCTTTGCACTAAGCAGTGCAGCAACTCTGGCTAAACAACTGAAGTATGCAATTGGTCTCTAGACCCATAAATTCAAAATACATGAATGAATTCTCTTTGACGCTATGCCCTCATTTTATTTTTGGTGAGTCTCCTCACCTTGGGTCCCACCTCTTATGGTTTCCATCTTCATTTGAATCTCTTCCCTCCAAAACTGCGCTGTCTTCTTAGGCAAGCTACTCCTCCTTAAGCTACGCTGGTTGACTTGGTCAACTTGACCTTGTCCTCATAAAATTGGCCCTTTTCACACTAGGAGGTGTAAAATAAGCTTCTCAAAGGTTCCCATTTTACATTAGGAAGGGTTTTATTCATGTTAAGAGGCCTCCTCTTCCGTTTTATTCACCTACTATACAATATGAGCAAAAATTAATGTTCCAATTTATTCATGAAATTTTTGGAACATTACAGTCCTCCCCTCCCAAATGTTGTTTTTCCTCAACCAACTGCAAGGATAAAACTGAGTGAATCTCCTTACCTCATCCGGTAGCATCAGCATATGATGGAAACCTCCAAAGAATATGATGCCATCTCATCCAGGAAACTCCATAGTGCCTCTCCCAAGCATATAGACTAGCATTTGGTGAAACACCCCAAATGACTAAGATCGTGAGAAGGAAAGTGCTCAAGGAGACAACCATGTGTGTTCTAGAGGTCTTCTCAACGCATGGAGTCCAATATGCATGGGAAATCCTATTCCCCAAAGTGAAACCTCCACCCCCAAGCTATCATCCATATAAAATGAGTCACCCTCCAACATGGTAACTCATGAAGAATCCCCTCCACCTTTAGCTCCTGAAGTGTAGGTGGGCTGAATGAATGATCATGATAGGAAAGAAGGCCTATCCCATGTTTTCCTCCTCCCTAGTAAAGACAAGTGATGAGGACATACTGATCTTTGGGCTGCAACATGAGTGCCCTCCAATGGCAAGAAAGAAGTTAGACCTCCTAAGGTCTCTCTCCCAGCGCTGTGAATCAAGCTGGCCCAATCCATCACACACATAATGGATAAGAAATAACTGCCATATGACACCCTATCCATCTCATGTCCCTCCTCATTAAGTAACAAATATGTTGTTGTAGAGGCCATGTCTCTTTCCATGTTCCTTTTAGAACATACACGGCAGAAAATATGGGAGTCCTCTCCCAACAAGGACACATCCTCCTTATGTGTCTCTCCTCTAATCATGCTCTTTATAAAGATAATGATAGTATCAGCAAGGAAACACATGATCAGCAACAAACTAAAATAAGTACTGAAGGTTTTATGTTGTGCAGTAAGGTACCAACAGTCCTCCAATTGGTAACATCACAGTTCCCCAAAGTGCTGCTTGAAGAAGTGATCTGGCAAGTTGTCTTTGAGTACATGTAAATTAATGCATGCTCTTATTTCTGATAATTTATAGGAGGTTGTTGAATATATAAGATGAACATGCATGGAAATAAACATTTTCCCAAGGCCATATGAGAGATGGCTGCCTCCATCACATAGTCTGGCCCAATAATGCTCATGGATCTTAATGAATAGGCTGCCCTCTTGTGGAGCCAGGCACTGCATAGAAATGGAGAGAAGATGAAAATATTGTGTTAGGTAATAAACACATGCAAAAAAAAAATTCTCACCTTCATATTGTCCCTCAAGTGCCTCAAAAGTGGAGAGGTCAAATGGACACTCCATCAGCAAATCCATGCCATGGAGTAACAGCGTTGTTGACTCATGCAAGTAAGCCCCGAAAAAAATATTGCTCCATCCTTTGACATGTATTTTGTCAAAGGTATCTTCCATAATGCTGCCATACATGAGGGGTATCCTCCAAGATGAAAACAACTCTTGCACTATGATGGTGCCATACTTCACCCTTGCAACACTATGCCAAGTGGGAGAGAAATTTGTCCCTTGCTCTCTCCCAATCCTCCAAAGCAACAAAGACCTTTGCTACCTCATCATACCTCCATCATACACATTATGTACTGAAAACATAATGATCATGCCATCATAATGTATCCACACTCCTTCTCGCCCATGATGAAAGTACCCTGCCAAGTTCCTTCCTCCCTCATACCCTTGGAAATAGGATATGTCTCATGATGGCCAAACTCTCTCCTGAGTAGCCAGCATAGCTTTGCCTCTTGCTACCCTGTGTCATAGATCTGCAAGTGGCTCACAAGCCTCTTGCTCTCCATCCCTCTTCCCTCATCCATGTTTGGCTGCCCTTGATTATCCTCTCCCTTAGCATCTTCCCAATGTAGACCACTAATATCCCCAAGCAAGTATTCCTTCTTACACCTCAAGGGGGGTTGAGATGTAACCCATTTGAGGTTTCTCAAGAGAGACCTCTCACCAATTAACCCCTTGAATCCAAAAGATCCCAAGAGTGCTAGAAAAAAGACATCAGTAGGGGATGGCACCTCATGCATGATGCTCTCCAAATCCTTGAACCATAACTCCTCATGCTGCATGCAACACAATAACGGTGCAAAGGAATGAGTTTCGATCCCTTCCTGGATCAAACCCATATTGCATAGTGCTGTATAAGCTTGCCTCTCCTCATCAGCAAGGCATTTCAATCCTGGGCCATGTGAAGACAAATTTCCAAAGCCTTTCACAAAATATTCTGAAGTGTTATAGCATGGAAATTTTTGGATACCTTTGGAAGTCCTTGAGACATCTTGTAGGGCTGCAAGAGTCTCTCTCTGCAATGCATTGGTTGGTCCAATTATTGATATGGTTGGCTGCCCCTTTATGAACATGACAACGTTGGTAGAAGCCTCTTCAAGTGGGGAAGAGAGCTCCTCCTCCTCTGGTCATCTACCCACTTCTTCTTGTGGCTCTCCATTCTCTGCACTCCCTCCCTAAGAACTAGAAATGCACCCATCTTCTCCTTTCTTAGTGTCCTCACAATGAAGACTAACATTTTCCTAAAGAAGATTTTTCTTTTCTTTGCATTTCATGATATGTTGAAATGCATCTTCTTGGAGATCACTTAGAGGAGATATCATGTCCACAACCATCTTGATCCCATAAGGATCTAAATGTAAAGAAGGCAAACCCTCCTTACTGCTATCTCTTGAAAATTCTGTAACCATCCTCCAGGGTGTTTTGGCTATCTCATGTAGCAACTCCCGGACGAGCATTTGGTTCTGCATGTATTTTTTTGGATCAGGGTTCAATCCATCCTCCAAGAACTCATACTTAAACCTCAAGGGTTGTGTGTAACTTATTATAGATGCATGAGGTTGATGGTTCAAATCTCCCTCGAACCCTCCAAGCTACACAGCGTAGTGCAATCCAATTGCTCTACCTCAATAGTACTATTTGATCCTGGGCCATATGCAAACAAATCTCCAAACCCTTCCATAACATTTTTTGAAATGTTGAGATATGGAAACTGATGCATACCTTTGTGAGCCTTTGGGACATATTCTATGGCTACAAGAGGTCCCCTATCCAATATGTTGGCTGATCCTACTATTGGTGTAGATGGTTGCTCCCTCAAGGTCATGATAGCACTGGTACTTGCCTCTTCCCCTGGTGATGTGCGTCTTCCTCCTTCTCTCAGTTGAATAAATTGACGAGAATATAGGGTTTCTTTGAAAGCCCTAGGTTGGGACTTGTATTCTACCAAATACCCACTCACATTTTCATGCTCTAAGTGGTCTCCTTTTTCTTCACTTCCTCTACAAGAACAAGAAGTGCATGCATCTACCTTTGCTTCTTGAAACCCTCTAGAGATCTCACCACAATTTTCTCCTCCTTGAAACCCTCTTGGAGTTTCACTGCATTTCTCTTCTCTTATATTCTTGGATCTGAATATGGATGAGATTAAAATCATCCTCTCCATCATTCTGACCTTGCTTGAAGCCACCACTAAAGAAACCCTTTGATGGAAATATGTACAAGGCTATTTCAGAGATGGACTGAGTGGGAATTTACCAGATATGTCACCTCTAAGGAGAGGATGAAATATTGAGGCTATATATCCCTTCCTCAGGCTCTGTCTATAGCTATGTAAATATTCCTCCTTCAGGGAGTCAACAATTTGGCATGAAGCCACAAGCTGAGCCAAAGATCTTGCTCCGATACCACTGTAATGTTCACAATTGGGGAAATAAGAAATATTTGACAAGAAAATGGTAATGAAGCATCAAATAATGTCATACAATATGTTAAATAACAAATCCTTCAGCTGATACAAGAACAAAAGCCTTATACAGCGTTTTAGGTGCAAAAAGAAAAGGAAAAGTAATGATTTTGGCCCTAAAATGTGTATATTTAGATATATGCATGAAAATAAGGGTGGGAAGTGGTTGTATCTGATATATTAGGTCAAGAGGGACCTATGATCCAAATTTCAGCTTAAAAAAATGATTCTAGCTTAGTTAAAAAACTCCTCCTTCCCAAACTAGACTTTAAAAGCCTGATTTCCCAAGACTTGGAGTATGCAGAATTTTCTGAAGCCTAGAGAGCGTATTTTCTGAGAGGGTTTCTGAAAAAAATGAAGTACGAGGTATGATATACCACTGATATCAATCACACAAAAAATAAATGGAAGTTTAAACACTTATACAGTAGAAACAAGACTCCCAGCAACATTTCTGTCAAAATGCATGAAATAAGCAATACTACAGAAAATAACGCAGATGATGTAACTCTGTATTAATATTGACTGAATAAATCATATAATGGCTGAATAATACATAAATATGGCCAAAGTAATTTCTAACAAAAATCCCGGAGGTAAATAAGTAGCTGTTCTTCAAGAAATAATACAAAGTCAAGGATGCAACACTGTTGTTGCTACCTTTGCATGGAGAACGCAGTTTCTAAAGATGAATGTGCTGTAGATGAATGTGGATGAATGGAATTAAGCTAAATATAGAAATTAAGCTCAAATCCTTCTCTTTTTATCCCTTAAGCAAGCTGATCCAAAAAAAGGATGGAATTCCCGCACAGGAATTCTTTGCACTAAGCAGTGTAGCAACTCCAGCTAAATAGCTAAATTATACAATTGGTCTCTAGACCCATAAATTCGAAATACATGAATGAATGATCTTTGATGCTATGCCCTCATTTTATTTTTGGTGAGTCTCCTCACCTTGGGTCCCACCTCTTAGGGTTTCCATCTTCATTTGAATCTCTTCCTTCCAAAACTGTTTTGTCTTCTTAAGCAAGCTACTCCTCCTTAGGCTGCGCTGGTTGACTTGGTCAACTTGAACTTGTCCTCATACAATTGGCCCTTTTCACACTAGGAGGTGTAAAATAAGCTGCTTAAATGTTCCCTTTTTACATTAGGAAGGGTTTTATTCATGTTAAGAGGCCTCCTCTTCCTTTTTATTCACCTACTATACAATATAAAAAAAAATTAATGTTCCAATTTATTCATGAAAATTTTGGAACATTACAAATAGATCTTTCAATCTCATCCCTATAGGCCTTGGGATGTATATAAGGAGTAGTGATCACTACTTGGACCCCTTGTTCCAACTCAATGGTGTGTTCAAACCCTCGATCAGGAGGTCTCCCTCGTGGGATATCCCAAAATACTATAGAATACTGGTCCAAAAGATATTGAAAATCTGGATGCATCGATGAGTCCTTACCCTTCACCTCGGATATATGTAGTTCCACTACCCATGCAACATCTCCTCTATGCACATATGCCTCCATCCTATGTGCTCAAACAACCTATGGGGGATATTTGTTCATACCCTTGATCTTTTGTTGCTAGCCATCATCCCCTCTAGTCCATTCCATCTCCAGAGTCCTCCAGTTAGCGGTAACTCTGCCAAGAGTGACTAACCACTGGACTCCAAATATGACATTGGTGTTTGGAATATCTATTACAAAGAAGGGTTATGTCAAGGTATAAGTACCCATAGTAATGGTCAGCGCTAGAACATACTTGGCACATTTCAGAGTCATGGCTCCTGGGACCAAAACTGAAAATCCCTCAAATTCCTCCATGGGAATTCCTCTCTTGTGTACCAACTGTGCATCAATAAAATTATGAGTGTCTCCACTATCTATCAACATATAAACTCTTTTCCCCATGATGGTGCCTCTCACTCTCAAGGTTAGATACTTTGGGACCCCTCTTAATGCTGCAACAGGTCCTCCTCTTGGAGCAAAGTCTTCTATGGGTTGTACAATGCTGGCATCCTTCTTGGAAAAGGTCTTGATAGGATGTGCTTCCCCTATAACACCCTTCTCCTTCAATTCCTGAACATGGATTGCCTCACTTAGCCATGAATGAGTCTTCTGCTATAAAAAGGTTCTTGCCATGGGCAAGATGTGTTGCATATCTCTAGCTTTCTCCACAGCTTCAAGGAGTGTAGTTGGTTTGGTAGAATTGACCAACCCTTGTAATGGTTCATCCATCCCATTCAAAAGCATGCATACCTTCATACTCATATTAACGTTGGATACCATCACTGAAAGCTACAGATACTCAGCAATATAATCATCAAGATCTCCCTATTGCTTGTGCTTGGTTATCTTGGAAAAGTTGGCTTCTGGGTCCCTCGGATCAAACCTCTCCACTAGCTTCTTGGTGAAAGTTGAGTATGAAGTGATATGATGGTTCCCAACTGTATTCAGGCCATGAAACGACCAATCTTGAGCTTCCCCTTCTAGGTGAAATGCAACTATCTTGATAGCTTCTATCTTAGAGACCTTGTGGAGCTGGAAGTATGTGTCCAGCTTCTCTACCCATGCTTTTGTTGTGCACTTAGGTGTCCTATCAAATGTGGGCAAGAAGAAACCTACCATACTATGTTGTAGGGCTAACCCCTGCATCAACCTATCCTCCCTTTGATAAGGATCATTTATACTTCCATCCTTGATCCGGGAAAATTCCTGAAAGCTCAGGTGCTCCTTGAACCTTTGATATTGGAGCCCATATTCTTCAAAATATTCCCTTAGAGAACCCTCCTTATCTCCTTCAATTAAAAATGAAGGCATGGAGGAGATTTGTGATGTATTTGAACGTCCCATTCCCCTTGTAGATCCGATGCTTGCCTTATGGCAAAACTCTGAAGAATATTCTTCCTACCTCATCTCCCTGAGATCCCTTGCAATGTTCTGTAGGGTTTGAAGTACAATATTTGAGATGTCTTCCTTCTCCATGCTGAACTTAAATCTTCCCCCCCATAAGCTGAGCCAAGAGAAAAGCTCTAATACCACTTTAATATTCCTTTTCAGGAATTTCAGCAATATCTCCAATGAGGACGCTGTATAAGAAAACTAGTGCAATAATAACGCAATCCAGGATTGCGATCCTCTAATATATTTTGTATGTAGCCTAAATATAGAATTGAATTGGAAAAAAATAACTCTAGCTACATTAAACAGATCTCCCCAGCTCAAATATGCTAAAAAGCATCACAACCCCAGTACATCATAAAATAGAAATGTCGGAGGCAGCAAAAACATTATTTTCATTATCAAAACTATAGCAATAGATGGAATAACATATATCTGAAGCTTTCATTCATCATAATATCATAAATGAGAGGATTGAACTCTTATACAAACACATTAGGACCCCCCCAACAAGGGTTTCTAGAAAAATAGCAACACAAGATACAACACTGCAGAAAATAACACTGTACCCAGCAACTCTGTATTGAGAAATATCTAATATGCTCAAAAATGGACACACAATACAAGAATTGGCTCAAGGAATCCCTCAATAGAACTCCTGGAGTGGAAATCACCTCCTCCTCTTCTAAAATAAGCTCAAATGGATAGATACAACCACAGCTACTACTGGAATAATGCACTCACTGGAGATGACTGTGCTGTCAATGTCAGAGGATGGCTTTCCTCAAGATAGTTGATGAGAATGGAACTCAAGATCTCCTCCTTAGATCTCCCAATCAACTACAACAATGATGAAACTAGAATTCCCACATGAGAACTCTTGCACTAAGCAGTGTTGCAACTTCGGCTAAACAGCTGAAGCTTGCAATCAGCCATAAGACTAAAATAAGGAGTATGTATGAATGAATCCTATTGCTACTTTCCCTTCCTTTTTATCCCAAGTGAGCTCATCCATCTCGGGCCCCACTCATTGGTGATGTAGCTTCCTGGAAGCTTCCTCCTTCAAAACTGTTCTGCCCTAGTGGCTTTCCCTCCCTTGTGACAGCGTTGGTTGACTTGGTCAACTATAGCTAGCTCCTTGCTCTTGCTCCTCTTCGCACTCAAGTGGCTTAATTTTATCCTCCTACCTTAATCCCTTTTCACACTGGGATCAATTTTTATTGTTTTTCCTAATTCTTATTTCAAAAATGGAGAAATTATAATGTTCCAAGTAGCAATGGATAATGGGAACATTACAGAATTGTTGATTGCTTCTTCCACCCTTCATCTTGGCACTCCTCCCATGAGGGCTGCCATCACCCCAAATCAGATTTTTGCATTTCATGGGACCTTCAAATGCAATCTTCTAGAGGATCAATTTGACCCTATGAGGATGCAAATAGGTGGTAGGAAAAAAAAAATCCCATCATAATGTGCATGGCTAAAGGAATGTCAAACATGTTCATGAGAGATTTTATCCATTCAACGATGTCTTCCATCTACTATCTGTTCCTGTGAGAAGGGAAGTACCTCCTCAAACTAATGAAGAATCTTGCACTCCATGATGTGTGTGAGTGCACCTCTACTGAAATCTCTCTGGGAGATCTCGTCCTCTTGCGTGTCCTTCCAAAACCAAAGAGGCCTCGGATATACTGCAAGTAGAAGTTTCTCTTTGAGCTGTGGCATGCTCATTGAGAGAGTGTCATATAGAGAGGAGAAAGAGTTTCTTATCTCCAGATGTCTACTCCTTCTCTCTGCTTCCTTCATGACTTCCTGAATGAAGCTGTTTTTTGAGTGCTCACATGACAACTGATTCCTCCTTTCTCCATCATTTCTCAACGTAGTTCTATTTTGTTTCTCTAGATCAACTTCATGCAATGATAGAGACCCATCCTAAGTGTTTTCTGAAATGACAAGACATGGATTTTCAATCATACCTTGGTGAAATGTGGAAGCTCCTTGTAGGGCTGCAAGAGTTTCCTCCTCATGAGTGTTGGCCTCCCAAACTGCTGAAGATGAAGGTTGTTCCTCCATGGTCTCATCAATGCTGGTACATGCCTCATTAGTTGGTGGTGAGGGATCCTCCCTCCTTTTCCCAAACCTCCTGATCAATCTCTGAGAAAAATCACCAAGAGTAAAAACCCTTGCATGGCCTAGATGGCTGATCCACTCATTCTTTGCTTCACATTCAAGGTGCAGCGCTTTAATTTTTACAACCTCTCTGTCTACTATAGGATGTAGCAGGAAGAAAGCCTCTATCTTCTTTACCCAAACCTCTGCTGCACATGTGAGTGATCCATCAAATGTGGACAATAGAAATCTATTTCCTCTCATCATCCTGAAGCTGCGGGGTCTTATTTCTTCTTTCTGCTGAACAAATTGTGGAAAATATAGAGTTCTATGGTTTTCTCAGTATTCAGGTAGATATTCACTTGGAAATCGAATTCCAAGTGTTCTTCATTCTTCATGCCTTCTCCTTTGTGAGAATAGGAAGTGCATGGTCCTTCCACTTCTCCTTCTTCATTCTTCATGACCTCCTTGGAAAGTTTCTCTCCGGATCTGAAAATAGATGAGGGTAAACTCATCTTCTCCATCATCTAGATCTTCTTAGCTAAGACTCATAGGTTGAGCCAGAGATCATGCTCTGATACCACTATAATGTTCCAAAATTAACAACAGCTACACTATTGGGAATATCTCAAGATATTACCAATGTGGAGCTCAGTAGATCATAAACATGAGCTGGAAATAGCAGTGAATGCATTAACACCAAAATGCCAGAAGATCTACATAACCATTACATTAGGTTATAGTAGCAACAAATGTATACAAGATCTTGAGGAAATTCAGCCTCAATGAAACATGTATAAGAAATATGGAGAAATACTGCTATATAAAAGAGGCCCTGGCTATGACTGCGCAATCCTTGAGAAGGTATTGCTGGAAAATGTCAATAATACATAGATGTGACAATAATGGCTTAAATAAAGAAGGGGGAGCAAGATCTCAACCCCTGAAAATATACAATACGCAATCCTCAAAGGGATTGGCTGAATTATACACAAAATGCAAAATCTCTAGAAATGTCGGAGTTGTTGGGTAGCTGCAGCAACTCAAGAACTGGAAATAAATGGAGAAGACTAAAGATGCTGCAATAAATGACAAAATCTCCTCCTATGGATCTCTAGAATGAAAGGCTAATCCTCTCATCTAAGATCTCACCCTCCAAACATGTGGAGCAACTCTCCACTGCAAACGCACTCAGAAATAACGCAATCTAGAGAAGGGACTGCGTTGTTGGTGAAGAGAAATGCTTGCACTTGATGCCAAAGTCTGCAATAAGCTTCAGGATATTTCCAATCTTATATTTCAAATGAAAGAGAGGCTCCTCCTCTGAATATAGCTGATGGAAGTGATGTAGTGAACCCTCAGTGCAACACCCAGCAACACAGCATTACTCTACTATAGAAATAGTGTTGTCTTGATGGAGGATGCTTGGCCTCAAGCCTGGATGTGAGGAAAATCTAAGCAATCCCTCAAGAGGCTTCTCAAGAAGGTGAAAGAATCCTAGACAGGAATTCCTCCCGGCAATTCTTGCTAAACAACAAGGAATGCACAATTATCTCACTTAACAATTGAGATGAATAAACATAAGCATGAGAAATAATGGTTGCCTTGCCCTCCTTTTAAACAAGTAAAAGCTTTCTCTCCATGGGCCCCATCAATTAATGTTTCCCCCACCAAATATCTTATTCCTCATCCACACTGAAATGTCCTCTAATGTAAGCCACTCCTCCTATGGCAGCGCTGTTGACTTGGTCAAACATGACCTTGCCTTCATGGATTTTCCCCTTTTCACACTTAAGGGTGAAAAATCAAGTTCTTATGTCTATCCCTTTCCACATGTGAGGGATTTTATCCATGTTTTCAATCAACATGGGCCTCCTTACCCATTTATTTAGCTATTAGCTCATAAAATAAAAATTTTAATATTCCATTTAGATATGTGCTAAAATGGGAATATTACATCATTTATGTCCTCGCCATCCAGTCTCCCATCACGCCTCCCCTGGGAACTCCTACGATGTCATGCCTGGATGCCACAGGATGCGTTTTCACTAGGTCTGAGGATGAGGCCAAGCCTCTCGTCCACCCATCTCCTTCCACAATGATAGTCACTCTCCCATTCATGAGGGCCGGCCTGAAGAACTCATGCTCAATTTGGACTCTATTAAGGACCAGGACCAACAATTTTTCTATGCCACCGTCTCTATTCATCTTATGAAATTCCACTCCATCTCAATTGTGTCTAGCTCTCAAAATCACCAGTGGAAGTCCAGTATTTCCCAATCCAATGACGAGCTCCTTATAAAATCGACAGTCCTCCCGAAAGAAACTACATTGTATTCCTCAAGGAGATATTGTGGGGAGAGCTCAGAAGAAGAAGATAAGAAAGAGATTGCAGGGGTGCGCTTAGCCTCAACACCAGATCCGTTAACTCAGTAGATGAAGAAGGCCGAGGATTCTTCTATTGAAGAGCCTCCCCCACATGTATGAAGCATCACCAATTGCGGAATATTTTGCATCTCAACGTCTCCTAGTTTTGCAAGCTTTTATGTTAATTTTTTTATGTTTTTCTTGTTTCCACAAGGTTTCATACTTTTTTGACAATGATGGTTCATGTTGGTTTCCCCATTAAGGGGAACAACTTCTAGACTCATTTCCCCACTCGAGGTAGTCCATATTTTGAGTTTTTGAGCTTTGTCTCCATCGGAATTGAATAGCACAAAAATTTCATGCGAGCATGTGTCAATTGTAAATCTTTTGTATTATATAATAGAATTAATCTTTAAAAAAAAAAATAAGTAGTTTTCATTTTTATCCTTTACCTTAATTATTTATGATCTCAATTAACCATTTTCTCATATAACTTACACAACTTATTTCCAACATATCTCTATCTAATTTTAAATACAATTAATTAATTTGGAAAAATAATTAAAACATAAAAATATTAAACTAAAAATATAAATTTTGCATTATAAAATCTAGAAGAATTTAGTAAACATGCTAATATATATTTAATTAAATTTTAACTTAGTAAACTTGTATTGTTTGTCTAATCACAATAAAAATAATATGACTACTAAACTGTTATGATTTCTCACCCACAAAATTAATAGGTCACTTTTCAAGATGATCAAAACAATAACAATCCAATACAAAAAAACGCAAAGAGAAAATGCAAAAGAAATTAAAATTTTATAAATTTATAAACTAATTTATATTAAAACAGTATAATTATAAATATAATTATAATATTCAAATATAAATAGTTAATAATTATATTTTAATAGTTTGTGGTTTTCTATGTAATTTCTAAATCTTAAATTTGTGTCTATATATAGAGTTATATCTTAGTTAAAAATTTAAAGAAGAAAATATTTGACTTTTGTTTTATTCATATGGTTTTTTTTATCAATTCTTTTAAATTTTCAGAATATGATATTAAAAAACAATAAATATAATTAGATATGAAGGCTATAGGATAAGTATTTTCAAATAGAATTATATTATCTATCAAAATAGAGAAAAACTCTCATAATATTGTTGTATGAATAGAAAATTGAATGGAGTAATGGAAGACTTTAACTTTACCAAATACATTAGTGTTATCCTTGGTGCATTAGAAACTTTCTCTCCATTGTTCGTTCAAGGTGCAAATATTGTAAAGGAAAATAGGGGAAATGGAAGTAATAGCTAAATAGAACTTGTTATAGTTTCTTTACTCATGAACAAGAAAACATGTAGCTTAGTTAGTTTCTTGAAATCCTTGATTCTCAACCATTCCTAATTAGATGATGTTCATCAAAATAATGAGTTGTATGTTAGTTGTTGTTCTCACACTTGAAAATAGGACTTATTCATCCTTGGTAGAAGTCCCATCCATTGTAAAATCCCTAAGAATTTTGGGTAATGAGGATCACTATAACCAATCTTGCAAAATTCAATGAGGAATATTGGTCCTAATAAATTCCTTAGATGGCCTCTACATCTTCCATAGAAGTAGAGTAGAGATGAATTCTGAGGTCTTTGAAAATCATGCATGAACATTCATGTTAAGGTAACATAGCCATGATATGATGTTCATTAAAATTGAATATACTATTTCATAGCATAGAAATGATAGGACGCCCATTAAGCTTCAATATATAATTTCATAACATCATCCATAAGGGTATTCTAGAAGACATGAAAATTTTTATGTCCATAAGCCATAGGTTGTAAGAACCATATATTCTATGTTTTAAATATTGACTATTTGTAGACATTAAACTATTATTGGATTGAGTTTCCATCGAAGTCACTTATCTCAAGATTTAATTATTTTATTTTGAATTGATTTAATAGATAAATTGTTTCGAATATTGAGGATAAAGTACTAGATTTTTAGAAGACTTCTTCAAATCTTATGAAAAATTGTTGATGGTTAAGTCAACATGGTGGACCTTTCCTAAAAGTCTTATAAAAATACCTAGAAGAAAATAATTAAACATCTTAATATGAAGGGATATAAATATTATGTTAATCACTTAGTTGGAGAGAAATACAAAGTACGGTGGAATAGACAACTACAAGAGACAAATGGTTCTTTAAGGAAAAATAAAAGAATCTTAAAAAAAAAGAAAAACACAAAGAGGCATAGGTAAAATGCTAGGAGATGGGGCTGCTAAAAAAGGTTGGGAATAGATATATAAAGAAAAAACTTGAATCAAAGAGGTTATGGACTCCAGAGGAAAATAAGATCTTAGCTCGAGGGGATAGGAAGAGGAACTTTACGGTTGGGTGGAGATTAGATAAGAATTTTGGTAACATTTTCGACCATTATTAGATTATTTTACTTATGTATAGATAGGAGAGAAGGATGCATGCTTTTATTGGTTTTCAATCTATTAAGCCTATTGTTACTGTAAAATCTTATGGAAGGCGTACGAAAAGATCCAAATCTAGCTATGCATGAAAAATGGCCCTAACAACTGAAATGGTACTTCAAACCTTTAGATTTGCAATATACAATTAGAACAAATCGTGCAAAAACCCATATATATGTAGTAAAAGTAGCCAAACAATTAAAATAAATGGTAGTAACTCTAAGTATCCAGAAGATAACACATGATCAAAAGAATGATTTTATATAATGTAACACCTCATGAAGGTAACAAGTAAATGCTACGAGTCCCCTGCAATGGGATGGGTTCTTGGCTATCCTATACGCTTCAGCTTTCCAAGTGTTTATCTCTCAATAACGTAGAAAACACAAATCATGTGTTGAACTCTAGTGGGAGTTCAAATGGAAAAGGAAAATGAGAGCAATAATTAGAATGATGAAAGTGAACATTGAATGTAAAACCTGTAGGAATTTACAGCGTAAGTTCCATAGATCAAGAACCAAAGGTCACCGCTCACAAAAATATCACAAATCAATACACTAGTATAATCACGTGGTTAAAACCCTCAAAGAGGGAAACAGTCCATGCCCTGAGCCAATGCAGCCACTTCAGGGAATTTATTAATATAAAAAGAAAAGTTACATAAGTTTCTCTCATAAACAGTTACCGGAAAAATGACCCTCCATGCTCTTTAAATAGAGATCATGGACCAATCGGGTGTTAAGCCATGGATCAAGTGTTTTTAATACTGAGGTGAGAGATAACTGTCGGATCACTACAACTCATGATCATCGGATTATAAGTTACAAATGTCCATGGTAAAGAAACACACTTTACCTAACTCTACAATAGACTAAGTTATTCTTAACTATTTCCTATGTGTCGGAATATACTAACATCCCCCCTTTAGAAAAAATTGGGATAGGATTGAAGGATTTACAAAGGTGACACAAAAGGAGCCTATTTCCTATGTGTTGAAATATCCTAACTTCCCCCTTTTGGAACAAATTGGGATAGGATTGAAGGATTTACAAAAGTGACACAATAGGAGAAGGAAGGAGGCATTAGAGCGTATCCCCTCTTAATGAAAAATATCTTGAACTCCAAGCATGGATCGAAGTTTGGTAAACTTCGCTTCTATGAGAGCCTTCGTAAAGATATCGGCTACTTGATCATTGGTCGGACAATACTGCACTTCAAGAACACGATCATGAAAGAGAATTCTAATGAAGTGTATGTGGACTTAAATGTGTTTCATAAGCTGATGCTAAACTAGATCTTTACATAACTGAATGGCACTATGATTATCACACTAAAGTGTAGTTGAATGCTACTGATGAAGACCAAATTTAGACAGGATATGATGAAACCACGTGGCTTCCTTGGTAGCTTCAACTACACCACAATACTCAGCTTCTGCTGAAGAAAGGGAGATGGCACTTTGTTTCTTACAAGACCAAGTAATTGGTCCTGAACCAAGAGTGAATACATATCCTGAAGTGGACTTCCAATCATCAGGGTCACCAGCCCAATTAGAATCAATGAAACCAATCAACAACGGAGATGCCCCTACATTGTAACGAATCCCGAACTGAACTCGAATATATCGAAGTGTTATTTTAGCTGATTTCTAATGAAATTCATGAGGTTGGTGCATAAACCAAGCGACAATACCAACGGCAAAGGAAAGGTCAGGATGGGTATGGGTTGGATACAAAATTTTACCAAAAATTTACAGTATAAGGTAGCATCAATTTTAGGGGTAGTACAGTTGACTGAAAGCTTGAATCCAGACTGAAAGGGAGAAGGGGCAGGCTTACAGTCTTCCATGTGAAAGTGGTGTAGAAGATCACAGGCATACTTGGACTGAGAGATGGTAATGCCTTCCTTGGAATGCAAGACTTGAAGACCAAGGAAATTATGCAAGTGTCCTAAGTATTTCATTTCGAACTTATTTTTGAGGCTAGACTTCACATGGTTTATATGGTTTGGATCACTACCAGTAATGATAAGATCATCAACATAAAGAACAAGGATGGTGAAGGAATTACCCACTTTCTTGATGTAGATAGTGTTGTCAAAATGACACCTAGAAAAGCCATTATCTAAGAGAAATCTATCCATTTTGGCATACCAAGCCTGAGGAGTTTGTTTGAGACCATAGAGAGACTTCCCAAGATGCCAAACAAGCCTGGAGTATTTTTGGATAAAGCCAGGGGGTTGTTCCATGTAGATTTCTTCATCAAATCTCCATGTAAGAAGACGGATTTAAAATCCATCTCATGGACTTCTCATTTAAAGGAGGCAGTAAGGGAAAGAACAAGGCAGATAGAATTCATTTTGGAAACAGGGGAGAAGGTTTCAATATATTCAATGCCTTCAACTTGTGAAAAACCTTTAGCGACAAGACGAGCTTTAATTCTATCCACTTTTCCATCTGGTCCAAACTTTGTTTTGTAAACCCATCTGCATATGACAATTTTTCTTCCTTTTGGAAGAGGAACAAGATCCCAAGTATTGTTTGCCAATAAGGAACGATACTCTTCATTCATAGCTTCATCCCAATCTAGATGATTGGAGGCTTCTTCAAAGGTTTATGGATCAATTTTTTCTGGAACTTGAACCAATAAGGAAGAGGCTCCTTCAAACTGATAACGGGTACGTCCTCGATCGGCAGGGTCACCTGTAAGAGAACCTGCTGCATCCCGAGTAGAGTGGACCCATATTGGAAGTGGTGGAGTATAAGGAGCAATTTCACGAGCTGGAGGAGGATTTTCATCCTTGCTGTCATCATCTGAACTAGAAGGAATGCTATTAAAAATAGAAGAGAGAGAGAGAGGTGGCACATATGCCGAATCAGGCTCGCAAGCCAAAGGTGGCACACCCGCCAAACTAGGCTCATAGGCCGATATATTTTCATCAAACATTACATCTCTTATAATGATCATATTTTTGGATTTTGGTTGAACAAGTCTATATCCTTTGACATCTTCAGAATATCCAACAAAAATACATTTTTCACTCTTAGGTTCTAAGGCTTTATGTTTCACATCTGGAATATGGGCCCAAGCATCACTTCCAAAAACACGAACGTGACTTACATCTGGTTTGATTGAGCTCCAAGCTTCTTCTAGAGTTATATTCTTTAAAACCTTAGTAGGAGTGTGATTTACTATGTAATTTGCACAATTAATGGCTTCTACCTAAAAATTGAGACCAAGTCTTTTAGATTGAAGCATACAATTAGCCATTTATTTCAAGGTTCGATTCTTCCTTTCAGCTACATCATTTTGTTGTGAAGTGTATGGAAAAGTATGTTGCAATTTAATGCCATTCTCAATGCAGAAGTTGATAAATTTGTTGTTAACATATTCTCCTCCATTGTCTAATCTTAACTTAAGAATTTGATGTCCAGATTGTTTCTCAACAAAGGCATTAAAGGCCAAGAACATGTTAAAAAATTCACTCTTGAGTTTTAAGAAATATATCCAAGTGCATCTGGGAAAATCATCAATGAAAGTTAAGAAGTACTTGCAACCAGAGAAAGAAACAATAGGAAGTGGACCACATAAATCATTGTGCACAAGCTACAAAGGGGCTGAAGCATGCCAAGAGGCACGTTTGTCAAAAATATCCTGATGATGTTTTCTAAGTATACATCCGGAGAAAACACCATCTCAGCAAGATACCATAGGAAGGTATATCACCATATTTTCCTTACATAGAGTTTGAAGAGAACGATAATTTAAGTGACCAAATCGCTCATGCCAAAGTTTGCTCACATCATCATTGTGAGCAAAAAAAACAGAGGGAAGAGATGATGACCCAAAGTTGTCAAAATTATACACCCTTATGGAATCATCAGCAATTCCAGTAGCTAAAATATGTTTAGGATCTTTGAGGTCCTTGATTACAACATCATGAGGTGAGAATTCTACTACTTTCCCTTCACCTGAATGAGTTATCTGATAAACATATAGAAGGTTGCATGACAAGGTAGGAACACATAGTACATCAATTAACTGACCATTATCTATATGAATGGTCCCAAATCCTACATCAACAAGAGATATATCATCACCAACATAAATATGTTTGGTGTTAAAATCATTTAAATAAGAAAACATGGATTTATTTTTAGCCATGTCGTAAGAAGCTCTAGAACCAATGAGCCACTCATGAGAAGGAGAAGAAGAAGATACATTTAATTCATAACCAGATCTTGATGCTTGATAACCATAAGCGAAAAGTGCCATGCCTGAAGATGAAGGTGAAGAGTGCTCCAAATTGATGTTGTGCTTCTTCATTACTGCTTCTAAGGCTTCCATATTCTTAAAACATCTGGACTCTATATGGCCATCTCGATTGCAAAAGTTGCAATGTCTATCTGTCTTCTTCCCTTTGTTTTGATTTGCCTTATTATTTTGGTGATTTGAATTTTCGGTTTGCGGCTGAAATTTCTTAGGGCCCTTGTTTGGTTTAGGACCATATTTTTTAGGATACTTCTTCTTGGGATTATTTTGATATGGTTTTTTTTTGGGTTTTTAAGGCTTTCTTATAAGCATTTCGAGCAGTGATAAGACCAAGGTGTAAAAGTTTTTCTTGTTCTCTTATCAAAGAATCACAAAATGCATCGAAAGTGGGATTCTTGTAGGTGGTTCCTGAAGAAATGATGGCTTATGTTTTGGAATGGAAGGCATAAACAAATACAAAGAATGCAGGGCCAAGCTTAGCAAGAATGCAGTATATGAGGCTACCATCGTCCTTTTTGACCTTACAACCTTCTAAAAGAATTCTGAGGATCTTAAATTTGGACGAAAAATCTTCAATGGAGGAGAAATTATTGGGGTCTAAAGTAAGAAACTCATTTTCAAGCTGGTGGGCCTAGATTTGATTTTGAATGCCAAAATTTTTTTTTAGCTTTTCCAGGGCCTCATCGAGGGTGTCAATGTCAAGGATATGAAATCGAAGATCTTGAGTAATGGACATTCCTATCAACCCTCGTGCTTGATCTTGTTTATTTTCCCATTTAGAATCTTTATCATCATCAAAAGGTTTAGTTTCTTGTATTATGGCTATTCTATAAATCCCTTTACTTCTAAGTATATCTACCATGTGAGGTAGCCATTCGAAATAATTGGTGTTGTTAAGAATAACCGGGCATGCACTTTCCATTTTTTTTTTTAACCTGAAGCTGAGAAAAGCTAAAACTAACTATTCCAATGGAAATATCTTGAAAAATTAGGTCGTTTAAAAAAAACGGCTTGAAAAATGGCTTATGGATGAAGTTATACCTTTTGAAAAATTTGAGTTGTACATGTCGAATAGTTACAGGAATGGGATGAAGTACGTCTTTTGAAAAAAAAAAAATCCACCACTTTGAACAAAAACTTTTTACAAAATAATCTTGAGAAGGAGACTTTAACCCATGACCTCTATTCTCATAAACCAACCCCTCACCAAGTAATATAGTAAAAGGATCACATTATTGTATGAAAGGAGGAAGGGGGGTTGCACTTTCCATTTTTTTTTTTAAACTCAAGTAGAGAAAAGCTGAGACTAACTGCTTTAATGGAAATATCTCAAAAAATTAGGCCATTTCAAAATAAACGGCTCGAAAAATGGCTTTCGAATGAAGAAGTTATGCCTTTTGAAAAATCTGAGTTGTAGATGCCGAATAGTTACGGGAACGGAATGAAGTGTGGCTTTCTAAAAAAAAATTCCACCCTTTTGAACAATTTTTTTTTACAAAAGAAACTTGAGAAGGAGACTTGAACCCAAGACCTCTATTGTCATAAACTAACCCCTCACCAAGTGAGATAGTAAAAGGATAACATTATTGTATGAAAGGACGAACGGGTTTTTTTTTTTTTTTTCCTGCACAAAAAACACAAAAACTAAGAAAAAAAAAATGAAATGTAAAGCCTTACATTAGAATGTTATTTTTTCAGTTAGCCTTACCGGCAACTATCACTTTTTTCACTATTTCTGATTTCCCGAGATCGCACAAAGACACGGGGAAAGAGCATATGTAGAAAAAAAATTCCTTTTTCCTATTTTTGATTTGTCGAGATCGCACGGAGTGCACATAAAAGAGAATAAACAGAGAAGAGGGTATAGATCTGGCAAATAAATAAACCTTAATACTGAAAATAAAAGGAAAAAAAATTGAAATAAGCAGAACTATTAACAAATATGACTACAAAATAGATGCTTTATACCTCCAGATCTAAACTGACATAACTTGGGCAGCCCAAAACATTTTCGCATGAAATCAAAGGTGTTTCTCACTATAACAGTCGCTCTAGACACAACTGAGCAGTTCTCCTAGCCCAAAAATGTTTAGAAATAGTAGATCTACAAAAGGACATTCGCACGCAGTCAAATCGGCTTCGGATTTTGATCAACAATGGACGCGACCCTCAAAATAGCTCTGATACCAAGTAGGAATTTATAGTGTAAGTTTCGTAGATCAAGAACCAAAGGTCACCACTCACAAACAAATCACAAATCAGTACACCAATATAATCACGTGGTTAAAACCCTCGAAGAGTGAAACAGTCCATGCCCTAAGCCAATGTGGCCACTTCAGGGAATTTATTAATATAAAAATAAAAGTTACATATGTTTCTCTCATAAACGGTTACCAAAAAATTGACCCTCCATGCTCTTTAAATAGAGATCATGGACCAATCAGGTGTTAAGCCACGGATCAAGTGCCATTAATACCAAGGTGAGAGATAACTGTCGGATCACTACAAATTGTGACCATCAGATTATAAGTTACAAATGTACATGGTAAAGAAACACACTTTACCTAAATTTACACTAGACTAAGTTATTCTTAACTATTTCCTATATGTCGGAATATCCCAACAAAACCCTCCTATTTAGAAAAAAAATATTGAGTTATCCTCGAATCATAATGGAATATAATAAAATATTATTAACCAAGATCTCAATCTAGCCATTTGAAATATTTTATTATAGGTAAAAAGTATCTAAACTGGTTAAATATTTTTATTCATAAATAATAAACGAATAAATGATCTATTTATCATTTAAAGAATGTGGTTAAGTAATAAACAAATAATGATTTAATTAATTACTCCTAAAGAAAAATAAGAAAAACAATGATTTATCTAATTATTTCCCATAATTATGTAAAATCTGATGAGTAATATTATTTAAACAATGGTTTAATTAATTATTCGAGAGGAAAATCAAATAAATAGGGATTTATTTAATTATTCCTCATGGTGTCTCTTCTTTTAACCATAAATAACTTAATAAAATATGGTTTATTAAATTATTTCTTATAGTGAAAGAAATTTTACTACAGTAAAATTGGTCTTACATGGTGTACTTCAATCCATATAATTAGAAATGGTTATATGACCAATTTTTGGTGATAACAGATTTCCCCCCATCGTACGAGCATTAGGAGAAAATCGTATCACTGATGTACATTGTACAAACACAATGAGTAGACACCGAATGGGAGTTATAGAGAGAGAGAGAGAGAGACATGAATGAAGCGAAGTGAGAGAGGAAAATAACTAATGGGGCGAGACATACGAAGCTATATAAGTCTTCTTTTATGTTGGAGTACCTCTTCTAAATGAGGTGGGGGAGGCATACCTATGCCCGCTAGGATGAAAAAGTACAAAAAATAATGGTGAGACAAGTAATGTGGGACTGAGTTAAAAAATGTATGAGACCTGATACATGACATTCTTGCATCAATTGGGCAGAAAATAATAGAATGGATCTCATATACATAATGTGTCTCGAAAAACATGTTTGAGGACTAAATACAATAGCATATGAGTACATGAGACATAAAGAGTGCCCCTGCATATAACATGGGGAGGGTAGGTGGGTATACCAACCAAAGAATCCTTGTTGTACACAAAAGGGCTCTGAAGATCTGAATTGATCATCTGAATGAGACATGCATGATGTGGGTGTTGCAAGGGGCTAGAATCGGACCTATCAAATTTGTTGAACAACATCTCAGGCTTTAACATAATCTGAGGTCATCTGGCCATGTGGGGGGGGTACCTATAGGGCCACCCCCTCACGAGGTTTGAAAGATCTCACGCACACCCAAGTATCACTAGTACAATCTATTGGATCACCGAACCATCAAGTATACAAATATAAATCATGTGATCATGAGGTGAGGTAAATCATATGAGAAACAACAAAGTTAAACGGAAATGATGATTACCTTTGCTTTATCTAAGGCATCAAACAATAATGGAAGTTGAAACCAAGGTACACCACACTTTAGACCTTTCTTATGGAATAAATGTTCTAATGTCCATAGAAGAATTCCTGATATAGGTGAGGTAATGAAGAATCCTTAACTAAGCCACGAGGGATCGTAGTAAAGCGACTCATGCACTAACACTAGGGATGATGATGGAAGAAGGGGATAATGAGTAGCAGACAAACCACTTCCCTTATTCAAAGCATAGAAAAACATGTTTGGTTTGGCAATGACTAACTCAATTCCAGAGGAGATGAGGGACTGTATGACTAGAGGAAAAAAATGGGAAACACATGATGAATGCGACACAAATATGGATGGAATAATTTAACAGGAGATAAAGGGGCTCGAGATAGATTCCATGAATGTGATGATGACTCAACTCGGATACTCTGAATAAGGGTGACTTGATGATGCTTCCACACAGTTTAGGCCCAAGGGGACAATAAAAACATGAACAAGTAATTGTTGTCCATGATGAAATTCAACACATGAGATGACAAGCACAATGGAAAAGTGGTTCCAAAGTACAAGTGACGCATATGAAGATATTCGGTTTGAATTGCAGCAAAGTGAGACTTAATGGAAATAATGGCTCTTAGGTGAAGTGTCAATTCACAAAAAAAAGGACCCATTATAGTGGTTGGAGATAGATTTCTAGCAGTTTTGATTATTCATCAAACCGAGCTACGGTTTGGTCACAATTGGTGACGAAAAAATTATGGATTTTCCTATAAAAGGTTTTTTTTACTCAAATTTCAATTCATTTGCTAGCTGAGCTATGGTGAATTTGGAGAGGAGAAGAGGGCCCTATGTCTTGTGGAGATCTTAGCGAAAAAATTACCATGGGAAATATGATCTGCGACTTTGAGGAAGGTGGCCCTACATGTCTAAGGATGGCCTTATTGCTTCTTGGAAGAGTGGTTCCTCATGGATAATCAAGGTAAGAAAATAATACATGAATGAAATACTAGAGAATATCTAGAATCATACCCACCCACCAAGTCAAACATGGCGACAAAGTGGTAAGTATGGTATCACATAAACTAGAATATCTGAATATATGGTATCAAGAATCTACTATATATGGCTCGTTGAAAAGGCCTATAGGAGTAAATATCCAAGCAATGAGAGGATCATTGAACATACCTATATCAATGGGTTCTAGGCCAATACTTATGTTAATCAGGTGATAACATGGCCAGGGGTGCCATCATGCCCCCAAGCATGCGATACTTTCGCCAAACATATGTGATGGAGGGGAGTGATCTTTTATGCTAAAGGTGGGAATGATTCCCCTACCTAGAGGATTTTGTGGGGTTACATGATGTTCCAAGTTCTTAAATAATGGATTCTAACATTCAGTCTCATAGGCACTAAATTCTCAAGAGGGTGGTGATAAAATATAGAGGCATAGTTTCCCCAAGCATGCCATGGACATGAAAAATGTATTTATAATAATGGACTCTAAACACATTTTGAAGGTGCAGTTCACCATTTGATTATATTATGGTTATCTTCTTATGGGAAGGATAGATAGATACAATTACAGAAAGGATATAGTGGATTACCAATCTCATTTGGCACTATATATACGAATCAAATGGACTAAATTTATGGGTTTGCATGCATGGTGTCACTGTAACAAAGAGTGGCTTTAGAGATAATGAACCGGTGCTCACCTAGAAAACAACATGGTTGATCAAAAACAATGTCTAAGTGACTTGGTTGTTGATGTAAGGTGAAGGAATGGTTAAATGGATCATCCCTAGAGTGATCTGAAGTGATATGGGACTCTAGAGTTGCCTCTAAATGGGGAGGAATAATGGGACTAGAGTTGACACTACCAGATACACTAAGAGGGTTGGGGAGAATTGCTTCTCCTGGACTCTCCGATATGGGTGCCCCCTTACCCAAAAATTGGGTGTCAATGTAAAGGCCAAGGCCTATGTGGTTTAAATGCATGGGTTTGAAGTAAGGGTTTTTATAACCAATCGAACTCACTATGGATGAAGTCTTTGGAATCCAGAACATTTTTTTCATGGGGCTACTAGGGAATGAGATATGCATGATGGTACCTTCCATAATCTCTTCATCTAAATGGAAGATGGGAGGACTGGAGGAAGGGAGACCACATGATACAGTACAACTATGTGTCACATCATCATGACTAAAATGGCTCACATGTGCATCGCTACTATGGGTAGACAAATAACTAGTAGATGGAACATCTAACGATGTTGAGACTTGGTATTCAATGAAAGAGGTTCGACAGAAAAAAAATGGGAAGCTCCAGAGGGGTCTTCCTTAGTGGATCTCATTGATGATGACATATAGAGAATAGTAAACGAAGATTCCATCACCATGACATCGAGAAAGGTATCATAATGGGTGTAGAATTGTCCTCAAGTTCTCATAAAGCATAACTCACAAGTAGAGGAGTAGATGATCCACTATGAGCGGCCACTATTTCACGAATTTCTAGAAGGGTATCACGAAATTCATCGAGACGGGGAAAATTATGGGAATAGTGGCCGTAATGATGTCACAAAGCACAAGGGTGATTTGTGAACAACAATTTGAGCTTCTTGGCTGAATCAGGTAAGGTAACATGGACCTTCGGGATGCCAAATTTAGGAAATGTTTCATTAACCACAAGTTTGAGATGAGGAAGCTTAGGATACTTATTTGTGGCATGCCCCACAATGTTAGACAAAGCGCATGGAGGTATCAAATTTGGAGGCTTAAATGGAGTTGGAGTTGTTTGGGGAGCCTTGACCTTAGGTTCCTTCTTTTTGGATTCCCCCCCCACCTCATCGGATGCTTTTGCAATAGGAGTAGATTCCTGTTGAGGTGGTTGTGGCACTGAAGCAGAGCGAGGGGTCATGGTGATCGGTTGAACTGGAGTCAAAGTGGTAATTTTTTTTAAGTTGACCACAATGAGTTTTTGTTGGGGGATGAATGTACCAGACTTGAATGCCTAGCGTCAATTGGGTAAACTCAACATAGCCATAACAGGCATAGATAAGACTCCAACTAGGGGAGTTAAAACTAGTATATGACCAAAAAGGTAATGGCCAAGAAAAACATAACCCATATGGTTAAGGCTCCAAGGAACTGTTCTTGGTTGAAGAAAAAATGGGAGAGACACTAGTAGAAGGAGAAGGTCCTTGAGGAGATGGTCCTGATGGCTGTGTCGAGTGAACACTAGCATGTTGCCGAGGCACTTGTCGCTGGTTAGTCGTAGCAGGTGGCTTTTACCTAGCGGGATATTCTTACAACATGAAAACACTTGATGATTAGGGCTCAATAATGGGAGAATGTAGATGAGGGAATGCACCAAGTAATGAAGAATATTTATAGACTCCAGGTAAGACACTAGTGAGAGTAGTGATTGGTTGCTTATCGGCCACCGAAGATGTGATCGACTTGGAGGAGGTCTGAGACTTCGGTTAATAATATGTCAAATGATAGATTGTGACAATAGTTCCATTGTTGGGGAAGAATATCTTATGGTGAAATACAAATGTGGCATCTGACATTGCATAGGTGTAGCTATGACCCAAGACGGTATTATAATCCAAAGGGGCATCAATGAATTCTATGTCAACACAAATAGTTGTTCCTGCAAGTGTAAGAGGAAAATTGTAAAACATGTGAAGGGGATGGGAAGGGTGACCATCCCAAGAACACAAAGTGATGGTGGATGGGTACATATCGGGGGACCCAAGTTGCTACCAAACATAGGGGTACATCACATAGGTGGATGCGTACTCATCGATGAGACATCATTGGATATCAACATTACATATCTTGACTAGTATTTGGAAGGCAAGAGATGAGAGTAAGGGGGGTGTTATGAATTTTCAATATCAAAGACATTCAAGAAATCATCTAAGGATCCACCGTGCCTAGAGAAAATAGAAGATATTTTATTTGAGGTCGGCCCGTCTCGAGAACTTCCAGCATTGACATGGCAGCATGGGACTCTGCCAAGTCATCCACTATGTTGAAAGTGTGGGTGGCTTAGGCATAAGCATCATTTTGGTGTAATGGCCCTTTGGGGATATTTTTAATGACCTCTTCCTTACGCTAAGGAATCTGTAAGGGAAAATTTTGTGTCAAATGGAATTTGTGGATACTTTGGTTTCAGACTTAGTTTCAAATGTAGCGGATTGCTTGTCATACTCTCGTGACAGGGTTTGAAGATTAACATCAATAGTATTAACCTCATCAAATTTCATCATGAGAATCTGGTAATAAAGGGTACCTAACTGTTGAGGTTGGGGAGCGTCGTGACCTTGAGGTGGTTGGGAAACAACATATACTTTATGAAGGAAAGGATTCGTGAACACAACTGGTTGAGTTGTTACAGTGTTTGGAGGAAGCGGCATGGTGGGTTGTTCTCCTCTGGACTTTGCTTTGGCTTCCCACAACTGGCACATCTATGGTAAAATGGGACAATCATGAGAGTAACGTACATGTACCTGAAAACATGCACAATGTTTTTTCGTATGAAGGGTCCTGTCCGGCTTGGGTTGATCACCCTATTTCTTGTTTGTGATGTTAGGCTAGTTTCATTGGGATGCGTTCAATTGATTACTTTGGCGAACCTAGTTACCTTTCATTTTTTGTTTTCGGTTTCCTTTCCCCTTATTATTTTTCTTTGAATTAGGGGGATTAGTCACACTCTGCTAAGCATACACTTGACCTTAAGGAGGTAGTGGCTATTGTGGGAGAGGTTGAGAGGGGATGGGAGGCAAGGCTAATGATGCCATAGGTGTTGGAGTGTTGTAAAGATATAAGGATATGGGGCAACATTTGGGTAAACAGGTTGAGCAAAATCCGGCCCTGCCATCGACTAATGCTATTGGGAAAATTCATAAGGCGAGCTTTGACTAGGATACAAATTGCCTGAAGGAGTATACGTGCTGGAGGAACTCGTACCCCCTTGGGGTAACCATAACTCATCTAGTAGGAGCATATGGATTTGAAAGAGATCCAATGATATTGTCAACGACATGAGATGCCCCAATGCATTGGCACGATGAGGTCTAGGAAGATTCGGTAAAACAGTATAAATATAATGAGACTGGGCATAGATCAATTTGTATTTAATTGCGACCTAGAGAGCTTCTTCCTCTCACCGAGGAAAATAAGATGTGACATATTTCTCGATGGTGGCTAAGACAACTCTATGAAACCTATCCATATGGAGATGGTCGTCGAATGTAGGGGATCTATACAAGCTCCTTCTTCTACGCATTTCGTGGACATGGCCAGAAAGGCGGGTGGCAGAAAATTGAAAGAATGCAATCAAAAACTCAGCACCAGTATCATAACGGAGGGATGGGAAAGGTGTCTACATCATTCCTTGTTCCTGTGGGATGCCTTACATTAGTGAAACTAGTCGATCTATAAATCAAAGAATTTTTGAACATGCTGCTGACATTAAGCATGGAAGATCTCGCTCGTCTGCCCTAACTGAACATGCAGAAAAGACTAACCATCATATTTGCATTGAAGAGGCAAAGGTCATTTCTAGGATTGACCATTTCCATCATCGTAAGTTAAGAGAGGCCTTAGAAATCGAAAAAAGGCCCCTTAATCTCAACAAAGATGATGGTTGGAACATCAGCAGGTGTTGGATACCTACCTTATGTCCCTGATTTTCTTTACTTTTGTCTCTCTTTTTTTTCCTAAATAATTAATTAATTAATTAACTAATATTTATATTTATATTTATTTAATTAATCTTTTTTATTTTTATTTATTTATTTTTTATTTATTTATTTATTTATTATATATTTTATATTATATATTTTTTATTTTTATTTTATTTATTTTTTTATTTTTTATTTTTATTTTTTTATTTATTTTATTTTATTTTTTATTATTTTTATTATTTTTATATTTTATTTTTTGAAAGTTTGAAAGTTTGATATTTTATTTATTATTTATTTTTCTCTTTTTATTTTTATTTTTTACTTTATTTTATTCTATTTTTATTTTTTATTATTTTATTATTTTTATTTTGCTATATTTATATATATATTTATATTTGTATTTTATTTTATTTTATTTATTTATTTATTTTTTTAACCTCTCGCTTTAATTAATAAATAAAATTGATATATAAAAAATAATTATAACTAATAAGTTTACTAATTTATTAACTAAGCAAATAAATTTATTAATTGGTTTAATAGTAGGAGGGAACTAGCCGTTACTAATTAAAACATTTTAAATTATTAAAAAGTCAAACTAGCCGTTTAGAAAACGGCTAGTTTAACCATCTCTACATCTATTTAAGCTTATTGATTTGATCTGATCTCTCACCTAGTCCTGATGATGAACCACACTGGTTGGTTCGAAACGCGTCGACAACATTCCATTATATGTGATTATTACCGAAAGAGATTTTACAATTTTATATGGATCACATAAGCATAGATTCTAAAAATATGAGAGGAACTCTTTAGAAAGAGTCACAAAAGTGTTATGTTATGTGACATGATGGTAAACATACCACTTTGCAGCTTTTCCAGTGAACGTGCATTGGAATAACCAAATATGGATGGAGTCATTCGTGATGAAATTGGACAAATATCACATATTGAAGGAATAGACATGATTAACAGCGCCCTATCTAGTGTTTCCTTCAAACTTAGGAATGTTGGAATGAATATTAGTTGGCATAGCTGGCCAACCTCCATCATTGAGTATTTGGTCATTGATTAACTGGCTAAAATTAGGAAGGCTTAAACCCGCCATAAAATGTAGCAAAGCAGTAGCCGGGATGGTTCCAGTAGTGGTTCCACTTGTAGTGGCTCAATCGTTACACGTATGGCCACCACCAGCATGAGGCACTACATCTGTATTGGTTTTTGACATGGTGATGGTATGAGGGTGAAAAAATGAATCAGAGGAAGAAACCAATGAACTAGAATCAAAGTTGGTATGGGGACTCGGGGAGGCCTAACTCGGACGCTATGGGGAGAAGTAATGTAATATTCCCATTTAGCCCAAGCTAATGGGAATATATTATTTTACTTGATTTTATCTTTCATTTCATGTTTATGAATAAAATATGAAGGAGGACATATAAAACTCCTAAAAACCATGAATAAATCAACGCCTATGTAAATAGAGACATCTCTGGGCCATGTAAATAATCTCTTGCAGGTGTGAATGGGATTAAATCACAAGATTGTGTCAACCTTGACTAAATCAACAGTGCAGTATAGGTGCAATGAACCTCATGGATACACAGTTCAGTTCTAGATGGAGGCTCCACATGTGATAGGGTTTAACTCATTGAGGTGGTTTAGGGTTTGACAAGGCTTTCATCCTTTAAAAGAAGGAGGAGGAAAAGAAGAGAATTTTTTTGATGTTATTATTTTCTAAAGGTTTTGTCTCTTGAGACACACCTCTTTGGGTTTTTCTGTTTAGGATCCCCACCTCCTTCCTTGAGCAGCTCTTGGAGGAGTCTTGTTTGTCTAGTCCACTATCTGACATTTGTCCAAGCCTCATCTTGCATCTAGATTAGAGTCTTGCTTAGGATTGGGTTGTCCATGTGAGCTACAACAAGTGGAACACTAGATCTGCTCAGATCTAGCTTGTACTGGTGCCTCTTCTCAGTGAGTGTGCCTTTTAACCTCCTGGAAGAGTGCATTAGTGGGTTGAGCTTTAGATCCATACATTGGTGCCAAGCCAAAGCATTCTCAGGGCCAAAAATGCAGTCCCTCTTCCATGACTACGTTATTTGCAAGAGCAAAGTTGCGGGGTGAGTTGGTGTTATTTTCAGAGGAGAGATCTCTAGTGAAGGGTTTCCTCCTTTCACTATTGTGATCCATGCATTGGCCAATAAATCCATGTTATTTCAGATCTGATTTTCTATATATGTTATTATTTAGAATTTTCTGAATACTTCTGCAAATCTGTGACTTTGATCTCAGATCTACTCTTGTACCTTCATGTTTTGCTGAGATCTCCAAGGGGAGTGTATAAAAGAGCATTTCTTGTTTACAGATCTAATATAGATCTAAAATTTTATGTACATATCTGCTGTAGATCTAATTTTTAATCTACTACATGCTTCAAGAATCGAAATTACATTGTCAAACTCTTTTTTTCATTTTCTTGTGTTGTAGTGTCTCATTCCAGAAGCGCTGGTCCATCTAAAACTTCTGTCTTTCTCTGAAAAAATTGCATAAATAATATCATAGGTCTGATTTAATTATGTTTATACTTATTTTCATCTAATTCCTTCATAAATTATGTTGCATATGCTTCATTCATATTTTGCATACTCTAGGTCATGGGAAATCAATAATTTTAAGCCCAATCGGGATTGGAGGAACTGTTTAACATACCTAGGATCATTTTTTTTGACCTAAAATTTGTTATAAGAGTTGAAAATGACCTAATTTAGAAGATCCAACCATCATCCCTCCTTATTTTTATGCACATCCCTTAAATTACTCATTTTAGGGCATAAATGACGGATTTTCCCCACCCTTTTGAGTCAAGAAGTGAATTAAAGTTGTTGTTGTTACTTAGAATGAAGGATATGTCATCTAGTATCAATTAAAGATGATTTCTTACTACTCTCCAACTTTGTAATTCCTTAGGGTATTCTTACTGTTGTAGAAAATCCCTATATTGCTACATTTCCCCACTTAGGAATCAGAATATAGGCCATATACTTGCTGAAGTTCTTACATCTGCTGGTGAGATGTTGTTTTAAATCTAATGAGTTTTTCTACATTTCTATGCTCATTACTTTCTAAAGCTCCACATTGGTAATAACTCAAAATATTCCCAATAGTGTAGTTGTTCCCATTTTGGGATATTATAGTGATATCAGAGCAAGATATTTGGCACAACCTATGCATTCTTGGAGCCAATATCTCTTCAGAGAGAGGAGAACCTCTCAACGACAGGGAGTAGAGGTATCATGGAAGAAGACAGAAGAAAAATGATTACACCATTGAAACTCCTTTGTATGGAAGAATAGAAGGAGTAGAGTTCTCTAACATTCTTTCTCAAGCTTTGCATGAGCTGGAGGGAGAAATCAAGGGAGTGAGGATTTGAAGATCAATAGATCTCTTGATGAGGTTTGCACAAGAGGGTAGCCCCACTACTTCATCTAATGTGTGTGAGCATGCAACCACACAATCTGATCTACAACGTTGTAGCATGCTTGCATTCTTTGCAAGAGGACAAGAAGAGGTAGGGACACCAGAGGAGGAGACCCTTGCTGACTACCTTCGAGAATATGAATCTCGGTCTCAAAGATTCAAGGAGAATTTAGGCTTCCCTACGCTTTGTTAGCTCAAATAAGGGATAAGATCCATGAAGATAACTCCATTTCAGAACATTGTTGGGAGGGGTAAAGATCTGCTACATGATTTTCCAGGGGCAAAGGCCTTATTTCAGCAAGATCATTCTTCTCAAGAAGAATACATGAATGTCCTTTCCTCAATGAGAGATCAAGAAAAAAAATCTCTTATTGATGGGGCATACTCCATTGTTGAGGAGGAAGAAGTAGAACTGAAAGGTTCCTCTAGCACTGTGACAGCAAGAGGGAATATAAATTTGTTGAAAGATGGAGTTAAAGCTATTGCTTCCACTATGAGGGCCCTTGTATCTCTGCAAGGAGGTCCCCAGGATCTTATTCATGGAGAAGATGAGCAGCATGTGTCTACGATGATAGACAAGGGGAAAAAACAAAGAAGAACCTTAGACTGTGAAATCTTGCAGAAGGTGGGCAATGAAGAAGAATATGGGGGAGTTTCTCCAACCTCTGCTTATCATTGTACTTCCACATAGCAATTAGAGATGGATTTTCACAGTGGAAGTAGTCATATTATGTTCCCATTAGTATTTCACATGGGAATGAGCCATGAGCCATCTTTATCTTGCGGTGCACCCCATGGAAGACCACCTGATTCATATTTGATGGGATATGTTTCATGCATTGATGCTCCTTCCATAGATCCTAGAAGGAAGAGAGCATTAGGAGACCATGCTACAACGTTGAGAGTATGTGGGAGGTACAAATAAAGGGAGCACATTCTTCCTTTGACTTCACTATCTATCCTCACCTCTCAAATTGAATTGAGGAGATATGTTGCAAGGAGAGAAAATGACACCATCATGAAGCATGGGAGGCAAGATTTGAATCAGAAGACAAACTTGTTTGAAGAACACTCTTCCCTGCTGTAAGAGAGATGGTGGTCTCACATGCATGATTTGGAAAAAATAGAGAGGCCTTGGACAAATGATATCCTTCCATGGAAGACTAACTCCCAAGAGCTTCCTTCTTCTCTAAAGCATGTGCATGAGCAAGGAGGGTAGCAAGGAAGGAATAACAACATTCCATCTCATACCTTTCACATGGGAGATGAAAAAAAGAAGAGTGGGAGGTATGGCCTTCAAACATACACTTTGGACATGGAAGATGTCAAGGATAAGAGCAGCAACATGGCGGCCACGTCAGCTAGCACATTATCAGTGTTGTCATTGTTGGACACATTAGATCCCTATTGGAAATCCCAACTGCTGGTAGGATATTCCAAGGATCTTCATACTTTCATGATTCTGGATGACTGGTTGCATGAGGGGAGCTGTTCAATATTTAAGGGAGTCATCTATAATCATGGTAGGATCTTCTTATCTAGAGCATCCAAGCTCAAGGAGAAGTTATTATAGTGGGCCTATGAGGAGTTTTGTTTCAGCCAATATTATCTTAAGAAGCTGAACAACACCATCTTGAGGAGCTACTATTGGGAGGGCCTTGAAGGAGAACTATATCAGCATTATCAGAGATGCATGAACCTTGTGGAGATGGAGCAACAACATAGCTCAGTTGGAGAGTTAATTCAGCCTTCTCTTTCCCCTATTAAGGGAGGAGATAGATCTATGCATCGCTCCAAATTTATGGGGAGGACTATTGGTGAAGAATATGCTCAGGTGAAACAAGTTTATTTTTCTAATTATATGCATTCTTCCACCTTGTTTTTGTAGGCCATGACTCTAAGGAGGAGAGTTTTATCTTATCAATCTCATGGCAGATTTTGGGCCACAACACTTTTTGTACTTTGCCACTCCCTTGGTGGACAAAGGGAGATCTTGTTTCATGATGGGTGCTTTCCTAAGGCACCAAAGAGATCTCACAAATTCAGTTACAATGAGATGGCATGGGCTGCAAGTAAGTGGTGGGAATACCACTTAGCACACCTTGGTTTAATGCAAGCAGGAGATGCATTATGGGACTATGACCTGTCTCCATATGTGCACCTTTCTGTTTGTTGGTGCATTATTTTTCTCCCATACATTGATGACATGCTTGTACTTTTTGTGAGAATCTATGGAGGGAGGATGAGAGGTATGCATGTGCCTGATGAGCTGAAAGTTCTCCATGTGTCATGTATTATATATTTTAGAGGGGACATTTGGAAAACCATGAATGGTTCACATGAGATCTTGTTTCCTTGTGGGATGGATTTTTCACATCTCATATTGACTTTGGGAAAACAATTCATGGGGGTTTGGATTGGTGAGCATCTAGCTTATGATGGGAGCTTGATATTTTATGATGTCACCAATGGAGGGGAAATCTTGCATCACTCGCCTTATCAGTTGCTTGAGGACAAGCAACATTTTGGAGGGGAGGACTGTAATATTCCCATTTAGCCCAAGCTAATGGGAATATACTATTTTTCCTTATTTTATCTTACATTTCATGTTTATGAATTAAATATGAAGGAGGACATGTAAAACTCCTAAAAAACATGAATAAATCAATGCCTATGTAAACATAGACATATCTGGGCCATGTAAATAATCTCTTGCAGGTGTGAATGGGATTAAATCACAAGATTGGGTCAACCTTTACCAAATAAACAATGAAGTCTAGGTGCAATCAACCTCATGGATACACAATGTAGTTCTATATGGAGGCTCCACATGTGAAAAGGGTTAACTCATTGAGGTGGTTTAGGGTTTGACAAGGATTTCATCCTATAAAAGAAGGAGGAGGACAATAAGAGAAGTTTGTTGATGTTATTATTTTCTAAAGGTTTTTTCTGTTGAGACACACCTCTTGGGGTTTTCCTATTTAGGATCCCCACCTCCTTCCTTGAGCAACTCTTGGAGGAGTCTTGTTTGTCTAGTCCACTATTCGGAATTTGGCCAAGCCTCATCTCACATCTAGAGTGGATTCCTACTTAGGATTGGGTTATCCATGTGAGCTGCAGCAACTAGAACACTAGATCTACTCAGATCTAACTTGTATTGGTGCCTCTTCTCAGTGAGGGTGTCTTTTAACCTCCTGGAAGAGTGCATTAGTGGGTTGAGCTTCATATCCATACATTGGCATCAGGCCAAAGCATTCTCAGGACCAAAAATGGATTCCCTCTTCCATGACTTCGTTATTTTCAAGAGCAGAGTTGCGGGGTGACTTGGAATTATTTTCAGAGGAGAGATATCTAGTGAAGGGTTTCTTCCTTTCGCTATGGTGATAGATGGATTGGCAAACCAAACCATGTTAGTTCAGATCTGATCTGCTATATATGTTATTATTCAGAATTTTTTGAATACTTCTGCAGATCTGTGACTTAGATCTCAAATCTACTCTTGTACTTTCATGTTTTGCTGAGATCCCCAGGGGGAGTGTATAAAGGAGAATTTATTGTTTACAGATATGATATAGATCTAACATTATATGTACATATCTATTGTAGATCTGAGTTTTAATCTACTACATTCTTCAGCAATGGAAATTACGCTTTCAAACTCTTTTGTGCATTTTCTTGTGTTGTAGTTTCTCATTCTGAAGCCCTGATCCATGTAAAACTTTTGTCTTTCTCTCATAAATTGCATAAATCATATCATAGGTCTGATTTAATAATTTTTATACTTATTTTCATCTAATTCCTTTATAAATTAATTTTCATATGTTTCATTCATATTTTGCATACTCTAGGTCATGGGAAATCAGCAATTTTAAGCCTAGTCGGGATTGGAGGAACTGTTTAACATAGCTAGGATCATTTTTTTGACCTGAAATTTGGTATAGGAGTTGCAAATGACCCAATATAGAATATCCAACCATCATCCCTCCTTATTTTTATGCACATCCCTGAAATTACTCGTTTTAGGGCATAAATCACTGCTTTTCCCCACCCTTTTGAGTCAAGAAGTGAAGTAAAGTTGTTTATGTTTCTTATAATGAAGGATATATCATCTAGAATCAGTTAAATATGATTTATTACTACTCTCCAACTTTGGAATACCTTAGGGTATTCTTACTGTTATAGAAAACCCCTATATTGTTGCATCTCCCCACCTAGGAATGAGAATATAGGCCATATACTTGCTGAAGTTCTTACATCTACTGGTGAGATGTTGTTTTACATCCAATTAGTTGTTCTAAATTTCCATGCTTATGATTTTCTGAAGCTCCACATTGGCAATAACTCAAAATATTCCCAATAGTGTAGTTGTTCCCATTTTGGGATATTACAAGTAATATGTCCTAGTGGAACCCGAGGGTGGTTACCTTGGATTATCTGTGATAAACACCTTGGGGGCACAATTATGGGAAGTCACATATGACATGAAAAGGTTGAAGACTGGAAAAAAAAAGGATCTGTGTGGCAGATAATTAATTATGGTGTTTATGTCTTAGCTTGGCAGTGTAAACCAAGCACTCTTTGCTTTAGGTGGAAGTGTGTGCAAGCCTTATGTTTATTATAATTAATCCAAGATGGTTATTTAAAGAAGAAAAATTTTGAAAATTGTAAATGAAATTGAAATGACCATAAAACAATAGTTAATCATGCATAAATCCCAACCCAAAGTATGTTGCAAAGAAACCAAATGAAATGAGGGTGAAATTGAATCAAAACACACCAAAATTTCCAAGATAACTAATGTATATCAGACTATGATCTAATGGCTAAATATTGTTTTAAATGACGCAGAAAAGAGCAAGAAACCAGAGGGGAAAATTGTTGCAAAAGATAACGTTAAAGGTTAAAAACCTAGGGAAAACAAAGAGACCCTAAGGCAAATGCCAAACATAAGTCAAGAGAGGGGTTTGGATTTAAAAATAGCCTACTATAAAGGATCTGTAAAAATTATGGATCTGACCATGAAACTATGGATGAAAGCATTGTAAATCTAAGACTACCTACTCACCTTAACCCCTCCTAAAAAGGTTAAAGTGTATTGAAACCCTAAGGGGATTGGTTTTACTTCAAAAAGATAATATTATCATATCTATGCCTATGATGGGTTGCAACACATGTCAAACAACCCAAAACAATGCTCTTCAGCAAACCTTGACAGTTTTAGAAAAAAAACTTGGAAAAAGGTTCCAGATCGTAGTTACTAACTTGTAAACAAGTGAGCTTGGACTTTTTGAGCAGACAAGTGTGATTTCACTGGGAAATTGCATTATTTGGGCCAAAAACTGTGATTTATGTTGCCAGGTTTTCGAGTGGCATGTTGTGGAAATTTTTTTGTCTCTTGATGGTTGATATGTGTTACCTATGGAAAACACCAAAAAACATTCGAAATTTAGAATTTTGACTACATTAGGGAAAGAAAATGAAGAAACAACATCAAGAGACTGGAAACACCTAAATAAAAACCCTTTTTTCTAAATTTGTTGGTCACATGGGAATCTCAATCACAATACTAGAGTCGCCATTTCTTGACGCTAATGTCTAAGTCAAACACTAGCAAAGTCGCCATTTTTTTACACTAATGTATAATTAAAACACTAGCAGTGTCATCATTTTTTAGTGTAAAATCTTATCAAAGGCATACAAAAATATCCTACCTTAGTTATTCATGATGAATAGCCCTTACAACAGAAATGATTTTTTAAGCCTTTATATTTTCAATACACAGTTGGAACAAATCCTACAAAAACCAAGATCTATGCTGTAAAAATAGCTAAATAGTAAAAAGAAATGGTAATAACTCCAAGTCACCAATAAAAAAGACAACATTAAAATAATGATTTTATAAAATGTAACACCTGGTGAAATAAATAATTAAATGTTACAAGTCCCCCTAGATGCGATGGGTTCTTGGCTGTCCTCAATGCTTCAACTTTGTGAGTCTCTCTCTTTCAATGGTGTAGAAAACTGAAAGCATGTGTTGAACTCAAGTGGGAGCTCAAATGGGTAAAAGGAAATGATAGCCACAATGAGAATGGTGAAAGTGAATAATGAATGGAAAAAACCTCCTATTTATAACAAAAAATTGAGTTATCCTCAATAATGGAGAATAATAAAATAATATTAACAAAGATCTATGTATAACCACTTCGAATATTGTATTATATTTTGTTGGAGGGAAAAAGTATTTAAATTGGTTAAATACCTTTATTTAGAAATAATAAACAAATAAATAATTTATTTATCATTTCAAGAATGTGGTTAAGGAATAATAAACAAATAATGATTTTTTTAATTAATCCTAGGTGATATAGTCAAATTTAACAAGGAATAATAACTGAATAATGATTTAATTAATTATTCCTAGAGAAAAATAATATAAATAATTAATTATCTAATAATTTCTCATAATTGGGCTAAATATTATCATGAATATTATTTAAAATATAGTTTAATTAATTATTCCTAGAGGAAAACAAAATAAATAACAACTTATTTAATTTCTCATTGTGGGATTTCTTGTTTTAACCATAAATAGCTTAATAAAATATACTTTATTAAATAATTTGTTATAGTGAAAGAAATTTTATTATGGTGTACATCGATCCATATAATAAGAAATGGTTAGATGACCAATTTTTGGTGATAATACGTATGTATGAAGAAATGTATATTTTGTTAGTGTTATTTCTCTCTCATTACTAAGTATGTATATATGCATGTAAGAGTACTTTTGCATATTGATGATACTCGATTGTGAAAATAAACAATTTATTCCATGAAAATATGAGATTATTGATAGAATTAGAGTTCCATGTCAAACTATGTATTATTTTACAAGGTTTAACATCGATCCATATAATTAGAAATGGTTAGATGACCAATTTTGGTGATAATACGTATGTATGAAGAAATGTATATTTTGTTAGTGTTATTTCTCTCTCATTACTAAGTATGTATATATGCATGTAAGAGTACTTTTGCATATTGATGATACTCGATTGTGAAAATAAATAATTTATTCCATGAAAATATGAGATTATTGATAGAATTAGAGTTCCATGTCAAACTATGTATTATTTTACAAGGTTGTTCCTTGCTATTAAATCTTTATACATGCATGCTAAAGATCTCAATTATAGGAAAATGATGGAAGGAAGGTAAAATAATAAAAAGAATTATGCTAGGCTTATCCTAATGAATTTAGATTAAAGATAATGGAAACTTATTATGATCCTATATTCATAGTGAAGTACATGCATATATTTAAAAGCAATATATATATATATATATATATATAAGGTTACAATGTGTTTTTTCATAGTTTTTATAGGAGAAGCAGAAAACTCTAGAGAAAGGAGGTAGGTGATACACATTTAATGATCCGATTTGAATAAAATGGCGGAAAACATCCGCGCCCATACTATGAATGACTAAATATAATTATTTTTACTTTGCAATCTACCTCTAGGAATAAATGAACTGGAAGAAAATATCTTTAGGAACAAGGCATGAGGGTTATTCTTCGTGAACATTCTGTACGTTCCTGAAGGGAGCTCGACTGGAATATCATCTTGAAAACATTGCTTTTCTGAGCAATGTACCTTTCAACATTTGAATTTAAACCCAAGACCTTTAATGCAGGACGATGTATCTCTCGGCCTCTCACTGATATTTTTATGCTGCAAAATTTAATGTCTTCAGCTGCCAGAACCTACCTCTTGCATCGCTCTGAGAGGTTCAATGGATTTTCTTTCTGTTTCCATTAACGAGGTCATATCATACAACTAATTCAAGTTTCCCTCTTAAATTTCGCGAGCGGAATATCTTCCTTTGAGATACTCTTGACCTCTATAATGAAGGCGACAAATTATAGCGTCTCTTCATCATCTTGAAACCTGCAAAACCCAAAGATACATTAGAAAAAACAGACTCAGGAGCGAGGGGTGTGGAGGTGGAGATGATGGTGACGTCGAGGACATGGCCACATGGCTAGAAAGAGTAGGGTGGCGAGGAGATTACAGTGGAGGTATGGCAGAAAGGATGACCAGAGAGAAACATTAATATATAACGTAAGAATGAAATATATGTATATATATGAATAGCAGTGGGTGAGATGGTGAACACGTGGAGCAATGACTTGGTGGAGGACTCGGTCAGCAGGTGGTCAAGCGGATGATCTGGACCGTCGAACTCCAGAGTAAGATCTACGGCTACAAATGCATTGAGGCAATGGAAAGGTGGGCCATGGACGCAATAGACACGAGTTAAATTGCTTGCAGCTTCAGAGACTATCCACCGTTGGATGAAAGGTGCAGGATCGGAGGACGATGATTGATTCCGCTGCACATCCTTTGGCTGAAATTTAATGCGCGGGGAGGGTGGAGGCCTAAGATAAAGCGCCTGCATCTTCGAGGCACGATGGCTGTCGGATGGAGGCCCCGAGATCTGACGGTCACCATTTATTCCGCTACCCGAACTTTTACTGAACATTAACGTGTGAAATGGAAGCGGTTTTGGGCCAATACAAAAGACACTTGTCAATTGGCGTATGGAATTGCTGGGCCTTTGAGGAAAACCGTCAGCCTGGGGTAAGTAGTGCAGAATGAAACCACCAGTTTCTGAGCGGGCGTGGGGACCACCACGAAAAACCAACTCTGCTCCGTCGATTGGATTCGATCGGACGGCTCCAGACGCGCCCGAAAACTCTAACGATAGGCTCCTTTCCATCTGGCGCTTGGTCTTGCGCTCGAGTCATATGGGGAATGAAACAACGGGGCTAAGGCTGAAGGAGCCAAGCCTGATATAATTTTAATTTCGGCTTTTAGCCTTTGTAAAGTGCATTTTTTGGGTGGCAAGGGTAACGATAGACAGAATATAACTGTTCTCGGCCACATGAGGATATTTTAAAGGATTCATGCAGGTCTGAAGGCTATAAATTTGAGTGTAAGGGCTAATATGTACAACATCGGCTCCATCTAGGGACGATACGTTCACTTTTGGACGTGCCGAGAACACCGCAGACCTTCTGATCATGCTCTAAGTGGATTCTGCTCTTTAGAACCTCTAGCTTTCACTTCATAATTAATCAGCACACACACATTATTAAAAGAATGATGAAAGAAAAGAAAATTAATGTACAGTATAATACACCAGGCTGTCATTGCCTCCTGGGTCGCATACTTTGCTTTGTTGGTATCCATTAGTTACATTATTCTTCAACTGTACCCCTCTATGTTTCCATATTTTGTTCTGCAATTTGCCTCCAGCTATGCTTTCACATTCTGTTCTTGTTTTTCCATTTCCAAATTTTCTTTGCTTTCTTGCTGCTATCTGCTATTTCTGAGGCACCTTCATCATCATTCTTTTGATGCTGTCAATTTTAATGCCCAGCCTTTCTTTTTTCTGGAACTTACCTTGCCCACTGTTGTCTTCAATATGGCTCTTGAAAGCCTAATCGCCTTCTCCTTGTATTTTGAAAGGCAGTGGGATCTCTTCTTTTTGTTCCATAATAGCATCTTTGAAAAAATTTCTCTCTGCTGGCAACATGCTACTAGAAATGACCCTTGATCCTTCTTCAAATTCTTGCAGGCAATGCACATAAGGATCATGAAATGATACTTGGTTAAGAGTATCTGGTAGGAAGGCTTCAACCAGGATTCTATCTCCTTTCACTGGATCGAGAAGAAGACTCTCTTGAGAGAGAGAATCTCCTTCATTCTCTAAACTGGAGGACTCATCATATACTGGAGCTGAGTCCTTTTGGGGCTCTGGTATATTCTTCTCTGTTGTGCCGAGCTCTGTGAAAAGATCCATGAATTCTTGAGCAGGGGCTTGCTCCATTATTTCCTCTTTTTCAAGAGAAAGCTCGTTGTTTTCATCTTGCTCAAGAATCTCTTTTTTACTCTCCTCCTCTTCTTCCTATATTGAATCATATTTATTCAACATAATCTACAGCAACCTGATTTCTTCATTCCATGGGTTAAAATCTTCCACCGAATTTCCTTCCTCCTTTCTTTGACTATTAAATAGTGTCAAATTTCTTTCATCAACATTAATCTCTATGTTGGAGAATTCACCTCCTATTTCTAGGAATCCCGTTATCTGTTCTTCATCCTCAAAGACCTGGCAGTGCTTGATATTATCTGGGGTGAGTGGTGCTTCTGGAGGAAGTATGAAAGAGGTGACCTGAGATTGATATGCTGGCTGTTTTAACAGCTCGGTCAAGGGTACTGGAATTTTGATCTTCTCAAGTTCTTTTCGCAAATTGAAAGCAAAAGGGGACTTTTCTATTGAGACTTCTTTGGACTCTTCATTTTGATCTTGTGTTCTGGTCCACTTCCTTGAAGATCTCAGATCGTATCTTCTATTGAAATGTGCTTGCATGAAATCATTAAATTGTTTACAATAATGGTCCATTTCTGCTTCTTCTTCTGCTTCTTGCAATGGGCATTCCATTTCATCATTGTTTGAGAAAGCATGATTTCAATCTTCTAATTCATAAGCAGCATCTTTAGTGGAGTCATCTGCTGGGCCTTCCAGGTACAATGGGTGTGGTACCTAATCTTGCTGCTCCTTTGTATCTCTGGGCAATATTTGCAGGGGTGGTCTTTTGTACTGGGAATTGTATCCTCTGTTTGGAGCATTGTAGAAATTTTTAGGGGTTGAATTCTTAGCCTCCAACTCAAGCTTGACCATATTCTTAACCATATTACTTATTGCATCCATCTTATCTACATCCTTATCTTGATTAGAGGTGTAAACCTCTTCTTTACCTCTCCTCCTAGTTTCCTATTCAGCTTTTCCTTTTAATTTTCCAGTGGAGGAAAAGTTTTCTTCTAGCTCAAGAGCATCTGACTGAGCATCATCTAAGGTAGCAGGTTTCCTCTCCCTGAGGGAGAAACCAAAATTTGAGTCAAAGGCTGCAATGAAAAAAACTTTTGCAGTGTTCTGATGAGGCTTCATATCAGGAGGCAGGCTCAAATATAGCTTGTTAAACCTTTTGATAAACTCTGCCACTCCCTCACTATGTTTCTTCTTCATAGTATTAAATTCAGTAAGACACTGACCATAATATTTCTTTTCTCCCCATTTCCTGAGAAAAGTATCCTCCATGTCATCCCAGGTGGTTACTGAACGGTTTCCCAATGTCTTGAACCATTTTATGGCTTCACCATCCAGAGATTGCACAAACAATCTTAAGACCACATCCAAATGTTCTACATTTAAGTTTTCTGCAAAAGAGAAGAAAGTCTCAAGATGCTTCTGTGCATCAATTTCATTTTGCCCATTAAATCTAGGCAGAATCTTCAAATAATCTTGTGGCTTTCGAGGAGCCAGGACTACCAATGGATTTATCAAATAAAAAGCAGTGGAGTCGCCAAGGTGAGAGATATGCAACTCTTCAACTCTCTGTGTTCACCTGATTAGAGAGTGAATATGATTTTTCGAGGCCCAGGGAAACTGATATTCTTGAATTCTCTCCCCAGCAACGGTGCCAGAAAGATGTTGTCGAAAATTATTGTCTACCCTAGAGACAGCCTAGAGTTGCTATAGACCAGTGCCTAGGACATCTTAACATAGCAAGGAGCTCATAGTATATCTTGGGTTGTCAATCCAAAAGCTCTCTTACTATCTCTTTTAAAACAAGGAAATTATTTTAAATGGAACCAAACTCTCTCAGAAGCTGATACAAAGATAAGAATAATGTAGGAACTACATGCAAAACTCCAATACAAACACATTAGACAGTTAAGAGACAGCTTACTGCAAAGAGGGCCAGTTCAAATAATATGCCACAGAAATCAAATATCAGAAAGTGGATGCAGTGAAGAAAAATGAAGAAGATACTAGTTATCATGAGGTTGATACCCAGATACACAAAAAAACCACATACGAGCTTATCCAACTAAGAATCCATACATGACAATGGCATTTTAAAAGAACCCTCCTCAAGTAACTAATATAGCAGAAAATATGGATGAAATGAACATGGAATAGTATATCATGACTAGGCCTATTTAAAGTGCTTGAATAATCCAAGTATGGGCACCAACTGGGATGAATCCTTACTTAAGACCAGTGAGCCACTTGCATTCTAGAACATGATACAGGAAGATAAATAGCATCAAATGAGATATTATATTAACACATAAGAAAATATTACATACTGTGGGATACCAAAGACCAGAATCCTCATTACAGTTATAAATCCTCCTCACTGAGACCCTACGGGCTCTGAGCCTTCATACAAAAACTTTACAAGATGTATACAAAGCCTTTCACTGCACAGTTTGCTGATAGAAATCTGGAACCCTTACAATGTGTTTTTTCATAGTTTTTATAGGAGAAGCAGAAAAATCTAGAGAAAGGAGGTAGGTGACACACATTTAATGATCTCATTTGAATAAAATGGCGGAAAACATCCGCGCCCATACTATGAATGACTAAATATAATTATTTGTACTTTGCAATCTACCTCTATGAATAAATGAACTAGAAGAAAATATCTTCAGGAACAGGGCATGAGGGTTATTCTTCATGAACATTCTGTACGTTCCTGAAGGGAGCTCGACTGGAATATCATCTTGAAAACATTGCTTTTCTGAGCACTGTACCTTCCAACATTTGAATTTAAACCCAAGACCTTTAATGCAGGACGTTGTATCTCTCGACCTCTCACTGATATTTTTATGCTGCAAAATTTAATGTCTTCAGCTGCCAGAACCTACCTCTTGCATCGCTCTGAGAGGTTCAATGGATTTTCTTTCTATTTCCATTAACGAGGTCATATCATACAACTACCTCAAGTTTCCCTCTTAAATTTTGCCAGCAGAATATCATCCTTTGAGATACTCTCGACCTCTATAATGGAGGCGACAAATTATAGTGTCTCTTCATCGTCTTGAAACCTGCAAAACTCACAGATACATTAGAAAAAATAGACTCAGGAGCGAGGGGCGTGGAGGTGGAGATGATGGTGATGTTGAGGACATGGCCACATGGCTAGAACGAGCAGGGTGGCGAGGATATTACAGTGGAGGTATGGCGGAAAGGCTGACCAGAGAGAAACATTAATATATAACGTAAGAATGAAATATATGTATATATACGAATAGCGGTGCGTGAGATGGTGAACACGTGGAGCAATGACGTGGTGGAGGACTCGGTCAGTGGGTGGTCAAGCGGATGATCTGGACCGTCCAACTCCAGAGTAAGATCTATGGCTACAAATGCATTGAGGCAATGGAAAGGTGGGCCATGGACGCAATAGACATGAGTTAAAGTGCTTGCAGCTTCGGAGATTATCCACCGTTGGATGAAAGGCGCAGGATTGGACGATGATGATTGATTCCGCTGCACATCCTTTGGCCGAAATTTAATGCGCGGGGAGGGCGAAGGCCTAAGATAAAGCGCGTGCATCTTCGAGGCACGATGGCCATCGAATGGAGGCCCCGAGATCTGACGGTCACCATTTATTCCGCTACCTGACCTTTGACTGAACATTAACATGCGAAATGGAAGCGGTTTCGGGCCCGTACAAAAGACACTTTTCAATCGGCATATGGAATTGCTGGGCCTTTGAGGAAAACCGTCAGCCTGGGGTAAGCGGTGCGGAATGAAACCACCGGTTTCTGAGCGGGCGCGAGGACCACCATGAAAAACCAACTCTGCTCCATCGATTGGATTCGATCGGATGGCTCCAGACGCGCCCGAAAACTCTAACGATAGGCTCCTTTCCATCTGGTGCTTGGTCTTGCGCTCGAGTCATATGGGGAATGAAATAATAAGGCTAAGGCTGAAGGAGCCAAGCCTGATATAATTTTAATTTCGGCTTTTAACCTTTTTAAAGTGCATTTTTTGGGCGGCAAGGGTAACGATAGACATAATATAACTGTTCTCGGCCACATGAGGAGATTTTAAAGGATTCATGTAGGTCTGAAGTCTATAAATTTGAGTGTAAGGGCTAATATGTACAACATGTCCTTTGCTCTGATAGTGTAGATGGCTCTCGAAATTTGTTAGGGTAATCACCTACCCTCAGCCAAACCCTAACCATTTAATTTTGGTGGTTTCAAAGTAGGTGTTTGTGAGATCTACATCTTCCTTTTCCCCACTATGCAGTGTTTAAAATCCATAGTGTTTGTAACAGTGTGAGTTTGACACACGATTATGCTATTGTTGTTCTGGTTTATATGAAGAATCTCATGCTTAGTATTCATGTCACTGCTCCATGACTTTCCAACATTTTTCTTGTCTATTAGAGGTCTAGAGCGCTATGTGGCCATGGCTTCACTAACATTTGGTTGAATCTCTGCACGGTTTTCATCATATTTCATCCCTCCTCGATGACCACACAGGTAAACCCCTCTTCAATGAGCTCAATTCCCAAATGTTGTTTCCTTCAAACTTTTCCCCTTTTCTTATAAAACTAAGTAACTGAGTTTTGTGCACAGGGTTTACTCCATTGAACTTACTATTGTTTAGTATTTTGTTTTTTTACATATTCAAAGGCTCTTGCTTTCTGGAAGACCCCAAAGGTAATAAGACCTCTACCTCTTGCACTTTTCTCTGGTTCTTTAACTTTTCGACATCCCATTTCTTTAAAAACTCTTGACAGTTTAAATTCCTCTTCTTTTATAGGCATCAATTTCTACCCAAGCTTCTCGTCAACAATACCATAACTCTGTCAGTGGACATACTTTGAGATTACTTCATTTTTTTTCTCTCCTTTAGGTGCATGAGTTATCATTCTTCACTATTTTTTTAATGGAATACTGGCACTATGTTTTTATGGCTCATGGGTTTAATCTTACCGTCCCAGCAAGGGTTTTCCTTTTTTATTTTTCCTTTTGTTGTAGAAGTGAGGGGAAACTATCCATACCTCATCAGGAAAGGATTTCTTTAGCATCTTTAACTATTCATGTATCCTTTTGATTAAAAGTTTGTTATTCAAACGGCCTCGTTGGATTTTGGTTTGTTGAACGTTATGTAAAATATTGGATATGAAAGTCCCTTAATTGTAATGTTTTTAATTGAGCTTATATTGGCATTCTTATGCTTCTCTATCATTTTTACTTATGACCTGAAGTGAGTCTATCAATCTCGGACACTAATGAAATTGCTTTAATTTATATTTGTGCGTTATGTGGTGTTTAAAGAATATAAAATCCGAATTTCTTTATCACTCTAAAATTTGAATATCTGTGATTTTTCTCCCTTCTGTTTATGTGAATTTATAGTATCTATGGAGCATACCCTTATGTATATGTATTATGAGTTTACGTTATGTATGTAAAATCTCACCCTTAATTTTTTTAGGGTTTATAATTTGTTTTCGCTCATAATTCATAATTGCTACTGTCTGTACTTTAGCTACTATTTTTATGTGAAAATATCTTATTTACTGTTCATTTTCTTAGAGTATTTTAATATTTTAAAGAACACATAACAGGTTCCAATGAATAATTTATTTTCATACAGTAAATTACAACGTTACTTACAGATTAAATAATGTATAGTCTGCACTATTTTCTATCTTCTCCCAACCTTATTCTAGGTGAGTGTCTATACCACTCATAGGGTAACAACCCCTTAGTCTATGTACTAATTAGCTTCTACCCGCATGACATATTTTCTTTCTACAGGGGTTCATTCCTTAAGTGTTAAACTTCCAAACCTTCTAAATTACAATTTTCCTTTCACCCAGAATTTATATTTCAGAATAGTCAATAATATAAGTACAGAACCCCTTTTACATAACCATATATTACAAGACATTCTTACTTTGTAAGTTCTTATGCTAGAATAAATATGCATACGTAACATTCCTATTGCTATGCTTATGCATACAAATTAATAAGGAAAAAATTACAAATTTTCTACTTAAATCATGTCTACTTATCTCACTTTCTGTGACTTTGATGGCTTCTTCCCAACCTTGAGTGGTGCAATAACATCCACTACAAGAAAAAATCACATTGGTGAGGGTCATTCTTGTGACGGACCTTTAAGGTCCGTCACCAATGTCACATATGGTGACGGTACTTAAAAAACCATCACTGTAAGTGTATATAGTGATGGTCCTTTATGGTCCGTCACCAAAGACATTTTCAATGACACTTTTGGTGAGGGTCGTTAAAGGCCCATCACTAATTCTCTCTTTGGTGACACTTCTAGTGACGAACTTTTAATGACCCTCACCAATGCTCTTTTTGTTACTTTTGGTGATGTTCAAAAAATGTTCGTCATCATTGATCATTAAAAAATCGTTACTGTAAGTGTATATAGTGATGGTCCTTTATGGTACGTCACCAAAGACATTTTCAATGACACTTTTGGTCAGGGTCATTAAAGGCCCATCACTAATTCTCTCTTTGTTGACACTTCTAGTGACGAACTTTTAATGACCCTCACCAATGCTCTTTTTGTTACTTTTGGTGACGGTCAAAAAATGTCTGTCATCATTGATCATTCCAATGAGTTTTTGATGACACTATTGTTGGAAATATGATGCAGGATGTTGTCCTTGATGGCAACCCACTGAATGAAGATAAAGACATGCGACTGTTGACATATGTTGTCCTTGATGGCAATCCACCTGATGAAGTTATTCTTGACTTGATGGACTTGGTAAATGATGTAAATCTGATGTGATATGATTTTTATATGATGCTGAGTGTTGTCCTTGAAAGGCAACCCACTTGATGAAGATGATGACAACTTACTTGATGAAGTTGTGCTTGATAGCATATGTCCTTGATAAAGGAAATCTGATGTATCTATAGGGTGAACAAAAGGCAATGAAGAAAGGAATTCATAATGTACTCAAAGTATGATGAAAAAGAGTATGTCTCTTGGTATACGCGGATTGGCCTAGGGGAAATCGCGTATGCACGCGGAAAAGAACGTGCCAAGTCGCGTATGGGCTAAAGCGCTCAAAAAGTGCAAATCTAGGGGCCCGTGGTATTGAAGGCTCATGGTATTGGTTTGGCTCATGGTATTGGTGCTCGGTGGTATTGAAAAAAGGGGCTCAGAACACAAAGGATAAAAACACATATGAGAAGAAATTCATTGTGCAAATTAAGAGTGGTGTGGGTGCAAGATGTCTGAGCTTGAATGAATACTTCTCTCTGAAGTAGATATGAATGGAAAGGGTTACACTTGAAGATAAATCTGAATGTATGATGCACCAATGATGAAGAAGGGGATCTAGATCTGAAATGTACTTGTATTTACTAGATCTGATTATGGAAGGCTTAGATCTGAATTGAGGCGAACATTTGTCTGAAGTGAAAGGGTAAATCTGAACTGAACATCTGATCTGAAGAAGTATGATGCTCTATAATGATTGAAGATCTATACGCTACTTCGACGCGGAGGAAGCGCGCATATACGCGGCTTCGCCGAAGAGAAAGCGCGTATGCGCAATGAAATATACACTGAGGTATACGCTGGTTGTTGTGAACGGAAGCGCGTATATACGCGACATCGTTGAAGTAAAAGAGCGTATACAACCAGGGTTTGTCAAGCAAGCGGGTATGAAATAATTGTTCTGTTCTCACGTGTTTATGCTATCTCGTATCCGTGCTGGGATATGTATCCGTTGATGATGTATGGTTGTGCTTAAAAGTATGGAAAGGGTCCAAACATGAAAATATGATGAAATGTGGCTCGGGTAAGTGTTGTTCTATTGAAGTTGGTGGATCCGTGGTGAAAATTGATGAAACGTGGTCCAAGGTGGTGCTCAAGGTTGTAGCCTTCGGGCCGTGGGTTGTAGCCTCTTCCGTGGAGAGGGCCGGGTAACGAGGGACGGGGGTCGTAGCTCCTTCCGTGAAAGGTCAAACGAGCCGGGGGTCGAGCCTTCCGCAGGCCGGGTGGGGAACGAGCGCAGGGGGTGCCCGCGTGTCGGCCGTGTCTCCGCACAAAGACATATGTTGTAATATGTTTTCTTCTATAATAAAATATTGAAGGTTGAGCAACTGCAGCGGTGGTTTTCTCCCGATTTGGGTTTCCACCTAAAAATCCTGGTGTTCATGTGTGATGCTTTGTGTGATGGTTTATTCTGTTCTTACTGCACCTGTTTACTATTTATTGAGCATCTGATGAATGAATGATGGAATAATATAAGTAAAGATTTAATGACAGATCTAGATCTCTGTGTATACGCTAGTTTCATAAAGGGGATACGCGTATATACGCTAGTTTACTGAAGGAAAGTAGCGTATGGGTTTTAAGGAATGAAAAAGTGAAAAGTTTTGAGTATGCAGTAAATACTGATTCACCCCCCCCTCTCAGTATTTTTCCCAACAATTGGTATCAGAGCGTGGTCCTTCTGCAGAAGCTTGATCGCTTGAAGGAGATCCGTCGCAATGGGAAAGAAGCAAAAGAAGAAGGTTACTCAAGGAAAGAAGATGCCTCAGAAATCATGTATAGCAGAAATTGAAGAAGATAAAACAGGTATTGAGTATTGTTCTTGTGATTCACTTGCTGGTGCATGCAATGATGAAGATAGTGTAAGTAATGTTTTGGATCTAGAGGAAGCTATCAAGAAAATTGAAGATCAACGAAGATCAATTTCTAAAAGTGAAGATTTGTACAAAGGGATGAAAGAACAAATGGAAATACTGAATGGACAGACAGACAAGTACCAAAGGTTTCATGCTTATGCATCCGCTCGAATTAAAAGACTAGAAGTAGAAGTCAACGATCTAAATGCAGATCTCGAAGAATCAAGCAAGAAGAATGCAAGGCTTGAAGCAGAAATCGTCTATCTCAAAGAAGATCTGGAAGACTCGAATAAGAAGAATGAAGAACTTAAGGCTGAAATCTTTTCTCTCAAAAGGGATCCAGAAATATCAAATAAGCAGAATGAAGGACTTGAAGCAGAAATAATCTCTCTGAAAGCAAATCTCGAAGCATCGAAGATGAAGAATGAAGAACTCTTACAAACATGTGAAGAAAACAAAAGTTGGATGAAAGAAGAGATTCTAAATCTGAAGGATCAAGTAGAAGTCAGAAGAAGGAAAGAAGAAAGCATGACAAAGCAATGTCAAGCCATGGAGGTTGAGGTAAATATTCTCAAAGGTAAACTTGAAGAAAAAGATAAATTGTTGAGGTTCCAAGATAGTTCAAAAATTTTGGACAACATTCTTAGTAATCAAAGGTCTCCTTCTATTAAACTTGGTCTTGGTCTTCATGAAACGGTTAAAGGAGAATCTAGTTCACAAGGGAATGTTAATGATTCAAAGGAAGTCAATGCAAAATCTGAAGTATTGAAAGAAACAAAAGGTCAACCAACAGTCATGAATTCTCAAAGGAAATCATTCAATAATGTTGAATGCTTTAGATGTCATAATTTTGGACATGTTGCAGCCAATTGCAGGAGCAGATTGTTTCAATCACAAACAAGCAGATTCTACACAAATAGGTACTTTGGTTTCTTCAAGGGATATTGTTTTTCATGCAACAAGTATGGTCACAAAGCTGGTGGTTGTAATAGAAGGAAGAATAGAAAAGCTCATTATGATTCTTATGATTATTTCTCTGGCCACATGAGCTGTTATGCTTGTAACAAGTATGGACATGTAGAAAAAGAATGCAGGATGAACAGATCTAGGAAAGTGGATAACTTCCAGCACACAGATAGAAAGTTCAAACAAATATGGAAGAAGAAGGAGGACCGATCAGAAACGTAGGGAATTCAGACCCTACTGCAGTCATCCGCTTCTGAAGCTTACTTCTCTGATTGACTGCGGGAATGATGTGAGATACATTATGAGATTTAGTAATGTATCGTCACAGGGGGAGCAATGCATGATGACTCTCATGGTTGATTTGATTACTCTGGTTATGTTTACTTCTGACAGCACATCTGATGTGGAAAGGACAGGTACAGGAGGTACAAGCTCAGGAAGAAGAAGGAAGATGAAAAATTTCTATGCTTCACTTTCCATACGCAGGTTCGATGAACCAAAGTCGCGTATACACGCGAGTTTAATCAGACACAGTCGCGTATGCATTGATGATAAGAAAATTTATCTGATAGTTGAAGATCTGAAGCAGAGGTCTAGGGGGAGCATTAGTCTGACTGCTGATGATTGCACTGTTTGCATTATTCTGGTTATATTCATGATTATGATGATATGATACTTGGTTTCCTATGTTGAAGGTTATGGTTGAGTCCTGTTTTCTTGTTGATGAAGAGTATTCGTTGAAATCTTATAATTCAGAGAGAAGGACAGATCATGCAGAGATTGTTGCTGATGACTTGCTGTTGAAGGTGTTTCGGATTGCACAAGTTAAGAAGGAGCACTGGTCCAGGGGGAGTAGCAGGTTGATGATTGCATTGTTGGCAATATGATTGCTTATTCTTTGGTTTTTGTGATACTCATGCTCAAATGATGATCACTTGGTACATGGTTTATTTTTTGAGCCCTGGTTGCTGATAAGTATCCTTGTGTGGATGAGTTGGATATCATTTGTTTCAGATCATGTAGAGTTTGGTTGCTATGGTTGAGATCTTTTGCCTACATATGTTACTTCATGTTACATCTTGAAGATCATGGTGTTTTTGGACCACATGGATGATTGCCTGACACATATCTGAAGATGCTGTTCTGGTATGATAATCTCTCTTGGAAAGATTGTATTGATGTTGCAAATAATCTGAAGGCTTGGTTACCAATGTGCTTATGCTACAACCGTTGGATGACTTTTGAAGAAACTACTACCCTGTTCCATCTATCTGTAGTCCAAGGAAGCATTCAAATACCTCAGAAAGAAGCTGAACACTGCATTTTTCTCACAGAGGATCAGTTCTGGTTGAATTTAGAAGATGGCTTGGGATACGCGGGTTTCCTGAAACACAGTCGCGTATGTACGCGAGTTCATGCACAGAAAACCGCGTATGTCTGATTGCTGAAAATTTTTGCTTGGAGTCAGCTCTCTTCAGTACAGCTGCAATGCTGTTTGGTATCTCTGATACTGTTTGGTATCTCTGGTGGTGTTCCAGTTCTCATAATTATGTTTCTAATGTTTTGATGAAGATGCCTTGATGATTTGTTGATGGAAGTTTTCAGGATGCACAAACTAAGGGGGAGCCTTAGTCTTTTGGAAAGATTGCTTGGTCGCACAGATTCAGGGGGAGCATTAGTTTTGCTGAGTATAATGCATTGCAGGCATTATGGTGGTTCTGATATATGATCTCTCTTGAGGTCTTCTTGGTATTGGTCATGAAAAGTCATATTTGTAGTTTGATGAAAAGGTCTTGTTGAGACTCATGTTGTAAAATTGTAATATTCAGTCATGTAAGGACTTGTCAATTTGTAAACCCACTTGGTTGGGTAGCTGAGTCATGTTTGTAAACCCACTTGGTTGGGTAGCTGAGTCAAATTTGTAAACCCACTTGGCTGGGTACTTGAGTCTCATATGTAAATCCACTTGGTTGGATATTTGATGTAAGTATGAGTCATTGGTGATAGGAACTTCATAGAGTCATGTACTTCATTGAAAATATGTTTGAAGATTCAGCATGAACTCAAGGGGAGCTTGGTCACTTCAGTATACATCATATCTGCAGAACGCTTCTTCTACATGAGGAGAAAAGGGGGTGAGTGTGTTGGTTTTGATCCGCCTGTTGCCCTTGATGTCAAAGGGGGAGAGTGACATGGTGTTTGAATGAAGATTATGCTGTGCCCTTTGCCCTTGATGTCAAAGGGGGAGAGTGACATGGTGTTTGAATGATGCCAAAAATGGAGAGAGTGACATGGAAAATAAGGAGAATGACATGGTGTCATTGTATTCTTAATGTATCTATCTGTTGTGGTAACCAAACACCATCATGGTTGCCATCAAGTCCAAAGGGGGATATTGTTGGAAATATGATGCAGGCTGTTGTCCTTGATGGCAACCCACTGAATGAAGATAAAGACATGCGACTGTTGACATATGTTGTCCTTGATGGCAATCCACCTGATGAAGTTATTCTTGATTTGATGGACTTGGTAAATGATGTAAATCTGATGTGATATGATGTTTGTTGACAATATGATGCTGAGTGTTGTCCTTGAAAGGCAACCCACTTGATGAAGATGATGACAACTTACTTGATGAAGTTGTGCTTGATAGCATATATCCTTGATAAAGGAAATCTGATGTATCTATAGGGTGAACAAAAGGCAATGAAGAAAGGAATTCAGAATGTACTCAAAGTATGATGAAAAAGAGTATGTCTCTTGGTATACGCGGATTGGCCTAGGGGAAATCGCGTATGCACGCGGAAAAGAACGTGCCAAGTCGCGTATGGGCTAAAGCGCTCAAAAAGTGCAAATCTAGGGGCCCATGGTATTGAAGGCTCATGGTATTGGTTAGGCTCATGGTATTGGTGCCCGTGGTATTGAAAAAGGGGCTCATGGTATTGACAAAGGATAAACATATATAAGGAGAAGAAATTCATTGTGCAAATCATGAGTGTGGGTGCAAGATGTCTGAGCTTGAATGAATACTTCTCTCTGAAGTAGATCTGAATGGAAAGGGTTACACTTGAAGACAAATCTGAAGGTATGATGCACCAATGATGAAGAAGGGGATCTAGATCTGAAATGCACTTGTATCTACTAGATCTGCTTATGGAAGGCCTAGATCTGTGATGAGGCGAACATCTAGGCGAACATCCGTCTGAAGCAAAAGGGTAGATCTGAACTGAATATCTGATCTGAAGAAGTATCCTGCTCTATAATAATTGAAGATCTATACGCTACTTCAACGCGGAGGAAGCGCGTATATACGCAGCTTCAGCGAAGAGAAAGCGCGTATGCGCAATAAAATATACACTGAGTTATACGCTGGTTTGTATGGACGGAAGCGCGTATATACGCGACATCAGTGAAGTAAAAGCGCGTATGCAAACTAGGGTTTGCTGAAGCAAGGGGTATGAAATATCTGATCTGTTCTGCTGTGTTTCTGCTATCTGATCTGTGTTGATATGTATCCGTTGATGATGTATGGTTGTGCTTAAAAGTATGGAAAGGGTCCAGTATGAAAATATGATGAAATGTGGCCCGCAAGTGGTGTTCTATTGAAGTTGTTGGATCCAGTGTGAAAATTGATGTACTGGTTGCAGGCCGAAGGTTGGGGCCGGCCGGGTTAGCTCTTCAGAGAGGCCGGTAGGCGAGATCGGGTCGTAGCTCCCTTCCGCAGAAAGGCCGGCAAACGAGTCAGTCGAGTTCTTCCGTAGGCCGAAACGAGCGTGTGGTGCTCGCGGTCAAGTCTGCGCCAGCACATATGTTGTAATATGTTTTTCTCTATAATAAAATATTGAAGGCTGAGCAACTGCAGCGGTGGTTTTCTCCCGATTTGGGTTTCCACCTAAAAAATCCTGGTGTTCATGTGTGATGCTTTGTGTGATGGTTTATTCTGTTCTTACTGCACATGTTTACTGTTATTGAACATCTGATGAATGAATGATGGATTAATAGAAGTGAAGATTTAATGACATATCTAGATCTCTGTGTATACGCTAGTTTAATAAAGGGGATCGGCGTATATACGCTAGTTTACAGAAGGAAAGTAGCGTATGGGTTTTAAGGAATGAAAAAGTGAAAAGTTTTGAGTATGCAGTAAATACTGATTCACCCCCCCCTCTCAGTATTTTTCCCAACAATATTCTCAACCAGCGTGGAGTACAGGTACCGGTCCTTATCAAGGACCTGGCATGCCGTTCAATCTGCAATTGCCATTCTTGGCTACCTTGGAATTACCGGACGTTTCTAAATTAACCAATGATCCGATTCTTCACAATCCTTATTGGCCTCCGGTCCCAACCAAGGTACCCGACGACTACCCAAAGTTTGAATGTAAAGCTGGTGAAGACCCCCAAGCTCATGTAATGACTTACCATTTGTGGTGTTCGTCTAATTCTTGGGTCGATGATTCAATTCTTCTACGTCTCTTCCAGAGCACTCTTACCGGTGCTGCCGCTAAGTGGTATATTGAACTACCCCGTGGCATCTTTCAAGATTTCAAAACTTTAGCAATGGATTTTCTGACTCACTTTTAGTTACCGGTTCTCTATGAAGCAAGGACGCATCTCCTGACTTCGTTGAAGCAGGATAAAGCCACCCACATATCCGATCATATTCATGAGTGGCGACGTTGTCGTAGGCTGATCAAGTTTGATATACCTGATCAACTACTAACTCATTGGTTCACCACATCCTTCGTTAACAAAATCACGCAAGATATTGCTATGGGGGCATGTGTGACTGAAGAATAGGCTATTGCGCGTGCCCAGTATCTTGACCTGGTATACTCTCAGTCTGACACACTGTATGATATTTTGACTGATGCTCCACGCCCAAGAACCTCTAAAGCCGCACCTACCCTAGCGGTGGATGGTGTTATTGGTTCCGTGTCTCAAAATTCTCTAAAATATTCGAATGGGAAGCAGAATTCCAATTCGTCCAATAATTCTGCTCTTCTCGCCCCTCCATATTCTGGCAAAACTGCGAAGGTTAACGCCGTTCAGGCTAATCCTACGGAAAAAGCCTCCAAATGGAAAAAGAAGGGCAAAGGAAAATCCAAACCCGACGCCCCAAAGCCAGACTCTTCTAAACCTCCTACTGAGGACGGTTCTCAACGTAAACTGAAGTACCCCTGCCTTATTTGTGAAGGAGATCATTATACCAAGGATTGTCCCAGACGATTTGAAATTAGTCAACTTCTCAAAGGCTCCAAAGGAACTCCGACAGTTCTTAAAGAACCGTTCCCGTCTCAGAAAATCCATATGGTTGAGCAGCCTTCACCATCTGTGCCATTTGGGTCCCAGGTCTTTATGACAAATGGTATTGCACCTGTCTCCGTCGCTACGCGTTCGAAGGATTATACTGGATCACGTCAGGCAGCTGGAAAGGAAGTTGTGGATGGTCCACCTCCTCCACCTGTCTCTGGTTCTTTAGAAATTGAGAAGCCTGCGGCTGAACCTATTGCAAGGCCACCTTATAAAGGTGTTATACGAAGGTCTTCCTACAATCCAAATGCCCGTGCTGCTCAACATTATAGTATTGTTGAGGATTTGACATAGGCACCTTTTGCTATGTCCGCATTGGAAGTCCTTCAAAGTTTCCCTTCGCAACGGAAATCTTTGTTATATGCAATCGGTGGAATTGATCCTACTGATTCTAATCTTCTCACCTTCGACTTAGAAAATTTTAACCCCTGGCTTCCACATCAAATCGCTCTTGTTATTCAAGTCAGGATGAAAGGTATCAATATCCATCGGCCCGTTGTGGATGAAGGTGCTTCTACCTGTGTCATGTCGTCTGCCTGCTGGAAGGCCATTGGCTCTCCGGCCCTTACATCATCTCCCAATGCCTTAGAGGCATTCGATGATCGAGAATCCAAACCCCTGGGTGTTCTCGAGAGTTTTCCGATTACGTTACAGGGGAAGAGATTCAACGTAGAAGTGGAAGTGGTTGACGCCAAGCTTAACTACAACTTGCTTCTCTACCGCAGCTGGACTCACGCTATGCTATGCATGACATCCACCCTCTTTCAACTTCTTAAGTTCCCTCATGAGGGGAAAATTGTTACTGTGGATCAGTTGTCTTTCTTCACCTCCACCTCTGAGAACAACGTTCCTTACGTGGATAAAATCCCCAATCCCCCTGACAGTGTAGGACCCGGTCTCTTCAAGGACCCTATCCTCATGGGTATTTTTCCTGCACCGCCACCGCACACCATTCAAGTTAATATGATCTATAGGTCTGATGACCCATGGATCATCCCTTCGCCTGAACAGGTGACTGATTTTGGAGAATCGATGCCCTTAACTCCAGTAGAGATTAATTACTACAAAATCATTGCTACATCCGATCCTCCCCCTCCTCAACATGCTCCCTCGAGCATGGATTTAGATATCTATTCTCAATTCCCCTGGCTCGGTGAGGCCGACTCGCCTGATCCTCTTAAAGAAACTTTTCCTTTTGACGAAGTCATTGTTGAAACAATGTCTCTTGAGGAGTTTCCCTTGAACGATGGACATCATCGTTCCTCCTTCATGCCTGGCCTGGGGGCGATGTCAGATTGTCTTGAGCGTGATGTATCTGATCATCTCTCTCCTGAGCCTCCTTCATTGAGCTCACTTAAGCACAATTCTTCCTCTTGTGCCAAGCTCCTAAAAAAATGAAACAAGCGGCTACGAGGACAGTTCTTTTAAGTGTGTCAACCTCGTTAAAATAATGAAACACGAGCACATTCAATTCGAGTTTTGTTTGATTTAGTTCAAATCTCTTTTTCAACCTTCAATCCATTTCCTATGGAATGAATCTTGGGGGGGCATGTACCTCGAATTGAGACACCATGCTGGGGGCATGCCTGTCTTTCTCAAGCATAGTTTGTGTTTTAAGCTTGCATAAAAATAAAACTCATTTCCAAGCATAGTTTGCATGTGTGTTTTCATGTGTGCTTTTAAGCTTGTATAAAAATAAAATGTGTGGTTAGATACATTATGTGAACTTTTTCATTGGGTCGTTTTTTATGCAATCGATACATTAGATAACATTGTATTAAACATTTGCATAGCATATAAAAAACATCATCACATGTAAAGAGATCCATCCAGAAATAGGTATATATATATATGTGTGTGTGTGTGTGTGTGTGTCGAAATGTTTACATAGTGTGCATCACATAAGATCAAAAAATGTACATGTTCGTATTAATACAGCCGGAGATGACATGTCTCTCAGAAAATATGCAAGAAAAGCCCTAATGTCTAATCTGCATGGTTCTTGTGGTAACAAGTCACCGCACACACTAAGCGTCTCAGTAGTCGGTGGAGGCAACTGGGCACCCCCACAGTGTGTCGCTGGTATGCTAGCGGAACATTTGCTAGCTGTGCATAGTCTGGGATCCCCCAAGTGATGCCCTCCAGGTTCTGAATCAGTTCACCTCCCTCGCCAACCTCAGCTTGAGGGTCATGTTCGGCATGGGTTCTCCACGCAATGGGCGACATGCCCGCGGGCCTCTCTGGGCCGACATCTGCATACACATAAAACTATTATTAGAATGAACATGTATTACCAAAAATATCATAAATACATAAAAATAAAAAAGAGTATCATACCCAACTCCTCATCCCAATCCTCCCCCTCCGGGAGCGGAAGGTCGGGATCTCCAGTGAAATCAGTCCTAGCATAGGGCCAATCTTCGACCACGATCAGCTGTCGCCGCAACCACCCAAAAAACTCGGGCCTCCAAGACATCTGTTGGCCTCCTCCTGACCTGAGCATAAGTGCTGCCCAGGGAGCCATCCTCGGCTCTCTTGGTACCGGCTCAGCAACTATGGCCCCTTGGCCCTGGAAAATGGGTAGTCGTTCCAGGATGAACAACACCAAAATGGAACCGTAGCCAAACTGCTTTAGTTTGACTTGCTTGCATCTTGTCAGCTGCCTCTTGATATTGACCATCACTGCAATAGCCCAATCAAACAATGTGGGTTCATACACTCGGAGGCTAGTATGAGTTGGGCTTTGGTCGCCTCATGCGGTGCCTGCGATCCCGCAGCCCGGGTAATGGTGTGTAGCACCACTCTGAGTGCTAGATCACAGACTGTGTGGATGTCCACCTTCCCGCTTCCCGATCCGGTTTGTGCCCCTGGGCACACCCTCGCCATTACTTGTTCCATATTTTCTCTGGAAGGTCTGCTGCTCGTTAGAATGGGTACTGGGCCTCTTCACGACAGCCCGGTGATGAAATATATGTCGGAAACCTCAAGTTCCAACACTTGGTCCCGAAGTTTAAATACTTCTTCATTTTCGTCCCATATGCTGACCAAGTATTGTAGCAACTCAGGTTGAGCTCGTAAACATGGAGTAAGAAATAATTTTTTGAGTCCACAGTTCTTTAGTGCATTCATACAGGCTTCATTTTCCATAGCCATTTCATCTTCCTCCCATGTTCCCTCTCCTTCCATTCAATAACCATTGTGCTTGGTTACCTGCATCAACATGATCAAAAACTCTTGTTAGATCTCTGTCATGATTAAAAATCCATATGGATGGCTCACTGTTTAAAAAATTAAAGCGGAAAATTATGTTGCGCCATTGACGCGACCCCTTTGTGAGCAAAAGTCCATTGGCGCGGGTCCGTGCCCGATACCCGCGTCAATGGCGGAGCCCTAAAATTTTAAAATTGTCTCCTCCAGAGATCGACTGCACAATGGAAACTTATTAAAAATGGATTAAAAAGGAGCTTAAGGGAATGATTTTTACCTGGAAAAAATGAGGAGCTGAATGACGTCCCAGATCAGTCGTAATCACCGCCGCAAGTTTGCACACAAATAGACCACTGTTGCTCTCCAAGTAAGGTAAAAAGTAAAAGTAAATTTGTTTTACCATTTTAAGCCTATTTATAACTTTTTAAGTCAAAAATTAGTTTTTAAGTGTCATTTTTCCCAATATTTTAATATATTTTGTCGAAAATGGATTTTACACTTGCTTCTATGTGCAGCGATAGGTTTTTACGTGACTTGGACTGTGATACGAGTTTTATTTTATACTTTTTCAGACTCAGTAAAAACACGAAAGAGTCATTTTGGAGTCATCTTTCAGCTCTTTTCTGACTCTCTAAACATGAAAAGATTGCCGAGTCCCTTGTTGTTTTCGATCTCGTTAAAGTGGACACGAAACGACATATACCCAGTATATGTTTACCCCTTTTTCGAGCTGGGATAGATTACTTACGAAAAAGGAATACCCTAGCCTATTGCGGCTAGGAGGTTTCCTCAGATATTGTTTTCTACCTTTTCGGGTCTGAGGAAGTATTTACGAAAAGGGATCGTTAGAGTTTACTTTTCCGCTGTCTTTTCAAACTCTCTAAACATGAAAAGACGCCGAGTTCTTCCTTTGTCAGACTCGTTAAACCCTGATGACATTGGATTCAGTCGAAATGACGATATCCGAGTTCCTCCTTCCTAGGGCTCGTAAAATGTACTAGGATGGAATTATATAGAAAGCATATGGTACCCTCTTCAAGATTGTGTAAAAATAAAGAGGTACTCGCCAGAAATGGTGGGGAAAATGGAACTAGCATCATTGTCGTGTCGGTAGTATGTCGCTCTTGAACATGGCACTTGTCTGCATTCGTGTCGGGTTGGGCACATCTCACCTCATTTTTTCCACTTGCCTCCGTGGGTTTGGGTGATCCCTTTTGACCTCTCATCTGCTCTTTGTCCCGTCATCATGACCTCTGATCTGTTGATGTCAAATGCTGCCAAACTCACTGTCGTGCTGCCATATGTTCAAGAGAAGTTGACCTCTGCAAATTTCACCCTCCTCTGATTCTCATCTGATCTTGATTCACAAAGACATTATGTTCCTCTGCCTTGTGTCGATGATGTGGGAAACACTATGGCCCACCTTCTATCAAGGTCGCTTCCTGTCGAATTCAGCTCATTATCCAGAAAGTTGATCTAGAGACTCCCTTCTGGGACCTTGGAGCCTGCATGCCTCAATGGCAGGTTCTTCGCATTCGGCGTGAGATTTTCATCATTGGCCTCCGATCGAGTGATTCTACGGGTGTTCGACGCTATCTCATTGATTCACATGCCGTAGATTGTACCTGTAGTACCTTGAGGGCCATTTTCATTATTGGTGGTACCTCTCGCGTCTGTTAACAACTTTCATCATTGGCTGGTAATTAGGCGATGTTCTCGCATGTTCGACTTCAGCTCACATATTCGCATGCTTGAACTTGTACTTTGTTCGGGTCGAGATGGAGCGCAAGACCATGGATTTTGTTTGTTGGAATCCAGGCTGCGATTTTGTGGATTATTATGATGAGTTACATGACTCATTCATTGGATGGCTGCGACCATACCTGATTCTATTTATCGATCCTCACTAGATGGCTCCGTCCATACCTTGGATTTGGATTATTGTATACTATGTTATGGATGGCTGCGCCCATACCACATATGTATCATGTATCTGAGATATCAGTTGTACTTCTCTATGCAGGTTTTTCGACGACGATGTTTTCAGTTGGACACGTTCTCGTAAAGCATTTCACCCCTCTCTCTCTTTCGAGCCTCATGCTTTAGGGGGCATCTGTTACACAGTAATTTGTCACCATCCCTGCAATTTCCCATCCTACAAATTGGAGGGCTCATTCCATGACCTGTGAGCAGTGACATAACCTGAAAACACTTTCATGGCATTCCCCTAGACATGGACTTTCATTTCCCTGAAGACATCTCCTTGTGAAAAACCCTAAAAATAGCCTTTCCATCCTTGGCGCGACTAGCCTGTGTTATACCCGTGCCAATGGGGGAAATTATTCAAAGAGGGCGCGCCAATTGGTGCTCTGTCTCAGAGTCGCACTCGCACCAAGCTTAATAAAGGGTGTTTAAAAAAAATAAATGGTGGAATATTTACTTTAACCACCTCCTGAACTGGTCTCTATATTGATTTGGGACTTTTGGCTCCGGATTTCCATGTAGAGGAAGTAGTTTGCCACCTCTCATGGAAGCTTCCTTGAGGATAGGGCCAATCCCATGATTGTAGGGATCCCAACTCCCCTTCCACCATCTATATAAGCTTGCCATTTCCCTTTGCAAGCTAATCTCCAAGAATCTCCAAGAGCCTTCATAGCCTAAAGAATGCTGCAAGAGCTTTGATAGTCCTCATAGTGCCAAATCCATAGCAAGGAGATTGACGATCGAAGAGAGAGACTTGTCCCTATTCCCGACAAGCTTTACCGAGACGTATTCCGCTGACGACCCATCGAAGGAGGATTTCAGTGTTAGAGCCAGGTTGTATCATCCTTTGTTTCATTAATATAAGCGACTACGATTATAGTTCCACTCATATTGTTCATGCTTGTTTATGATTTGTGTCCTCTCTGACTGACACATAATTGCAATTATATGGTTTTACGCTCGTATGTTTGTCGTGTTTCTTGTACGTGCAGGTGTTCGATCGCGTCAAGTGGTGGAATTGTGACCTGTCGGAATAAGGGATCGAGAGCACTATCCTCTCTGCAACGACAACCGCGTTGGACCTGAGGTAGGGCTTCTATCGCGCTTTGATTTTTGCAATTAGGAGCTTGCGTTGTAGCGTGTTTGATTGTTGCTAGACCCGATCTAGGCTAGTAGGGATCGCCTCTATCCACAGAGAGGATTTACCTCCACAACAGGATGGTTCCTTCAAATGAAAGACCCAACTTAGGAAAAAATTCGATGTCTATCATTTTAAACTCACTGTAAGCATTGAGTGCTTCTTGCCATGTTCTTGTGAGGGTAGCTACATGGTCAATGAACAAAGTTTCAATGTTGAGAGTAGGATGGGTTGTATACGTCATCAACAAAGAATTCCAATGCATATCTGTTTCTTCACTGAGTTGCTACAATGTTTCCAAATGAGTTTGCGCCAGTGGCTGAAGGTCCTAGAGTATCTGCTTGGTATTGGCTAATTCATCTTCAATATACTGTATTTGGGTTTCGATATGTTGTATTTGTTTTGGTTTTTTTTAGGGTTGAGACCCCAGGTTCAGGCATAGGGGCCAACATAGTTCCATTGTAGTCTATCACAACACCGATATTTTTACCTTACCCACGTCGGATAAGGAGTCTCACCCGAGGTGTTTCATGACCTTAGTCAGATAAGGTTTGAAATATTGTATCGGGAGGAATCACGCAAGAGAGTAGGATTCAAATAACCTCTAATTATAACAAGTAGAAGTCTAATCGCAATAGGTCATGAACACCAAAAGAAGAAATACCATATAGATACAAAGATATTAAAAAATTTAAGAAACCAAGTAACCATCCATATAATGTACAATTATACCATTAAACTCCATTTTCTATTAATCCATGTAGTAATATAACATGAAATTTGACTCGAGAGCCTCATAATCAGCACCATAAAATAACATGAGAGACCAATACATAACCACATTAACCAATATAATCGACACAGTGAGGGCTCAAGCGACTCAAAAAAAAATTCAATACTCTCCTTCTCCTTTTCTCCTTGTCCTTCTTTATATTTACATGCCTGCTTGGACTACCAATTCTCTCTCGGGGGCTCCTCCTTCGTCCTCATTCTGGTGCTTCTATTGCTTGATTGTTAATATTATTTTATGTTTGGTTGTGGCTTCCTTATTCTAGTATTCCTCTGCAAATGCTAGTTCTTAGTAGATAAATTCCTCCTTTTTGGATGCCTCCCCTGCAACTTCCCAATGGCTGTCTTCACAAAATTTTGTTAGCCTTCTAGCTTGTCATATAAGTTTCCCAAAACAAAGGACCCAATAGGCCCCGACCAAAGTTCATTGAATCGTCCCTGAGTCAATCCCTTATCGACACTGTTGGTGCTATTGATGCTCCTAGTGATGCTACTGCTTTTGGTGGTGCTGATGCTTTAGGTGTTGTTGATGCTTTAGGTGCTCCTTCCTGCGTTGATTCCCCTTGGCTAGTCCCTTCAAATGAAGGACCCAACTCAAGAACATATTCGATGGCCACCATTCTGAATTGACTATAAGCATTGAACACTTCCTTCCATGCACCTATGAGGGTAGCTACCTGGGCAATGAATCAAGTTGCAATGTTGGGAGTAGGCTGGGTTGGGCATGTCATCAATAGAGAATTCCAATGTGCATATGTTTCTTCATTGAGTTATTGCAATGTTTCCAAATGAGTTTTCATTGGTGGACAAAGTTCCCAGAGTAGTTGCTTGGTCTTGGCTGATTCGTCTTCGATATGCTATATTTGGGTTTCAATATCATTCACCTGTGCTAGAATATCCTTTCACTGGTTATTGTCTCCGGTACCCCTAACCTCATTAAGCAGGTGATTGATATGGCTGCATAGAGGATAGATATGTTGGTTCTTGTTTGCTAGGGAACCAGACTAGTTGTGAACCTGCTGTAGAAGGGTGTGAGCCTCTTCCACAACGTTGATGAGTGAGGATTTTAGGTCTGCTGCATCTTCTAGTTTCTGCTCGATCTCGGCTGCATAATGGGTGGTAGGGTTTGGTAGTGCAATTTGGGTGGAATCAAGGTTTCACTTGAGCTTGCAATTGGTCGATACCATATCATGAAATTTTTCTTGGATGTGATAGCAACATTCAACAAGGGTACATCCAGAAAAATATTCCAAGGAATTAGGCACTACTTCTGAGATTGAGGGCCATAGTACCTGGAATTTTTCAGTTATCTGATCAAGATGACCCTGGAGATGTTTCTTTTCTTGGATTAGGTGATCGCATTCTGCCATGAGGGCAAGGATCTAGTGGTGTTGATGCTCATTTTTGGTGGCTAGAATGTTGCGAAAAGCCTTTTCTTGGCATGAAACTAGTTGAATAATAAAAAAATTGGGCCGAGGACTAGCTATGGAGATTATCAAGGCTAATTTTCGAAGGTTCGGCAAACCAACTTTGGAATGATTGTCCATTGGCAACTAACTTATCAGAATTCCCCTAGGGAGATGTCACCTACTGCGAGGGCTTGACTGTTGAAAAATTAGTGTGGATGGGGGCGAGGTAGGATGGTATTGAAGTGAGGAGATGAAAGGGAAACGGTAATGTATGGACCGTGGTAATGTATGGGAGGGGTAATTATCTATCCTGTGACTGTGAGTGGACCTAACTCCAAAAATAAACATTACATGGAAGTTGAAGCAAATTTTGTGCTGGTAACTGCAATAATGGTCTGGACAAAATATTTGACCTCTATTTCCGTTTATGTTCCTAGTAGTGTTCTGGATGGTAGGGTGTCTGAGATGGTGGCGGATGTGGAGGATGTGCATGGTGATGGATTGTGTGATCAGGGTGATGAAACAAAAGTGGAAGGTGGATGTTCTTCGAGAATGGGTGACACAATATGCGATTCGGGTTCTTCATATTTAAGATAAAAAATTTGGGTGGAGGTGGTCTTGTTGTTTCTCTTGGATTTAGTTGGAGGTTTTGGTCATCGAGGGTTTGGGATTACAGGTTCTGACTAGGAATGGCCCACTTTAGGGAGTGAAGCGAAGATAGAAATTCCATTCACAAAATCATACAAACTTTGAAATTCATATAAATTGGGGAATGGACCTATCGAGATTCCGATGTTTAACATGGTTTCCTGAATAGACCACATTTGAGTTTCAAGCCTCTTGATGAATGGTTCCAGCATTTCCTCAGTCACCCTCTTCCTTGATGCGGCATTTGTTTATCCTGGTAGTGGCTATGATACCATCCCTCCAAAAAAATATGTATGCTTCCCCTCGTGAACTTCTCCAGAGATCCCCGATAAGGAAATGACTTCCATTTGGAAATATTTCAATTAATATGAACTTTTGGGCCCTCATTTGAAGTGTGTGAGGATGGACACATTTCGGCCATATCCAAACCTTGTCATGACTGATTTGTAATATTAAAAATAGGAAAATACAATAACACAAAACAAAATAAACTAGAAACTACAACAATATGGAATTAAACTGAAAAAACCATAAAATTAGACAGAACAACTGAGCCATTTTATTATTATGGAGGTGAAAAAAATATAATAGTGCATCAAAATAGATAACACTCAAGCTAACAAAAGTGGGATGGAATGGCCTCAAGCTCCCCCACTGAAAACACTGCTCTCTGCTGCACTGCTGGAGCTCTCCCTCTGCACTGCCCTGTTGGAAATAATGTTTCTAGGTGAATAGGACTGCATATATGAGGATGTTCTAATGCTCAGAAAAATCTAGGATTTAAAATCCAGACTCTAGGGGAAAAACCCATAATAACCCAGAAAGGATTTCTGGATTGGCTGACCTCGGAAAATCACCTTCCTAGGGTTTACAATGAATAATTGCTGGGTATGCAGAACTATGGGCTAAACTGAAAGATAAAATATATGCAAGTAATCCAAAGCCCAACTATTTAAGGGCTGATCCCTTCAATAGATTCCAAGCATAAATGCTATGGAATTTCACCCTCTTCTAATGAACTTTGCTACTGGACTGCGTAAGTCACTGAGTTACTGTGCAACACTAGAGGGTATGCAACTAGCCTGAATGTTAGATGATGAGATCAGCTCACATGGACAACAAGAATCCTCTCCTGAGTAGGTACTAAAATTTCCCCAAGGATGAGGTTGGGATCTCCTCTCGGAGAGACCCTCTTGCTAAATAACACTGCAGACTCAGCTAAACAACTCAAGCATGCTCAAGTCGTGAATGAAAAGAAAATAATAATAATCCAAAATGCTCTCTATGGCTGTCATCCACTTCCTTGTATGCTTGTGAGCCCTCACCCTCTTGGCCCCACAACCTCCATGACTGCGCTGTCCTCCATTGTCTCCACTACCTCCATTACTGCGCTGTTGATTTGGTCAAATTTACCCCATCCACATGCATTGACCCACATTCACACCAAGAATTGGTTTATTCGTCTTGACCCCATCTATATGCATTGATCCACATTCACATTAAGAAGTGGTTTTATTCCTACTAAATGGATTTATGGGTCACTCTACCCTCTTATTAATCTATTAATTAAGGAAGACAAAATTTAATATTCTAATTATCGAAAAGCTAAATTAGGAATATTACAGTCCTCCCTGCAAAAACGTTGCTTTTCCTCAATCAATTGAAAATATGTGGGCCACCTTGTTGAACCAATTCTGAGACCAATGCCAGGATCCCATGAAAACCCTCAGTGTGGCTATGCCCATGTGTCAGGCTACCTAGAATGGACCCCTCAATGCCGGGATCCCAAATGGATCTCTCATCATACCTATCATCTATCAATCCTCTGGGATCCCAATGCCACCATGGCCAATCATCACCCAAGTCCCCTAGCTCAGACTGTGCATTTCCTCTGGCTGTAACTACTTCCTCATGAGGTGAATACTGCCAACATGCATCAATGCTCCATGGCCCCTACTGTGTCGTAGATCTGACAGTATAAGGGGCCCCACCAATTGCGTACCAACTCATAACCTCTCTCCCCTGACTCAATTCAATGTTGATCCTAATCTTCCGATGTCAAGATGGAATGCTAAAGAGTTGTTAACATGTGCCCTATTGCCAACTGTAAATCATAGTACCTATTATGTCTACGGGTCCCTGCTATACTATTCACCTGACTAAGAAGATCGTACCATCAATACGATACCAACTCATGATCTCCTTCCAGTATATCTCGGTCGAAGAATCTAATGTTGTCATATCTGCATATGGAACATGTCAACAGTGTGGTCGCCAACTCACACTCAACTCATGCTACTCTGTCCCGCATATCAATGATAAATACCTCAAAGGGAAGGTCCCTCTCTCTATAATAGGCTCAAGTGGGAAAGATGTACTAAAAACACCATCAATGTACTCCTGGAGAGTGCTGCTTCTTGAAAGTACTGCAGTCTTGCTAATTGTATATGCATCTACCGGCACCTCATTAATGGGTCGGGCCAAAGATGGATGCACTACCATCTTAAAAAATAGCTCCACCTCAATGGTTGACCCCAAGGTTAGTTGCATATCTAGCATTGGCTCACTGTGAGCCTCCATCTGGCTCTCCCACAAAGGACTATCATGCATGATGTGCATATCCTCTCTCTCAGCTGCCCCATGCTCCACCATATGATGCTCAGGCTAAATCATCACAAGTGAATCATCATCCTGAATTTCTCTCATCGAGTCCGATGACTGATCACCTTGCATGTTAGAAGAAAAATCCGACCTACTGCCATCTCACTGAACAACTTGCCATACTAATGAAGTCCCCCACTCCATCAGTGACTTGCTAAATAAAAATCGAAAATATACATGATCCCCCCATGTAGTATGCAACTCACCCGTAAATTTTATTGAGCTGTGTAGAGCTATACTGCTCGGGTACCCTACTAGTCTCATAGAGGTGCCACCATGTTGTCGCCGCGCCACTCTAACTATGAGATATCCCCAATCAAGTGCAGACTATATTCCTTTCTCCTGTGGCCTTGTGGTGAAAAATATGCATAGGGGCCCTATGATGCTGATATCTACCCATCCACTACCGATCACGACCCTGAGAAGCAAAATGATACGTCTACCTCGCCATGTAGTGGAAATCTTAGTTCTACCCCATGTGTCAAACACAAAGTAGATGAATTCTACCATCCACCATCCCTCAAATGTGAGCCGATAACACCCTCGTAGCCCTGTTTCTATTAAACGTGGATTCTCCGGATGATCAACAATATCCTTATCAATCCTAGGTGGACTACATCCCAAGGTACACCTAATTCCCCTATCCATAAGTCCCCTTGGGGACAATGATCCAAGCGCCTGCTGTGCCGTATCATGGATCACTACATACCACCAAGTATCTCGATTCTCTGCACTCCTCATCATGCCACCGTATGCTGCAACCTTCCCCTGTACACCACCGGATACTACCAAATATGGCTATACAATCCTGTACTATATAGTATCATGCATGGGCCAAAGTATCCACCAATCTGCTGTTAAAACCCCCATGAGGTGGGCTACATATCCCCATATTCTCTAAAGGATCAGAGCAGCCCAAATCCTCATATGCCAATGAAAATGACATCACTACTCCTATCCTCCATAGATAAAGTGTACCATATACCCATTAGAGAGCACCGTCTCTACGTACTGCCATGTATGGTGGCCTGCCAATGCCACCTACTCCTACCAGCTCTTGCCAACGTAGGCTAATCACCATGTGACTCCATGCACGGTCGTTATACTGAGATAGCTCTTGAAAAAGGTGTACCCTCCTATCGAACCATCCTATCACTAGGGATGTTCGAGGCTCTGATAGAGATCTGAAAATGTGTTTTCACCCAAACATAAGACCCATCGCACAATGACTACCATCACCTACTGACTCTATCATGTGATGGTAAATCCCAACTGGATCCTGACATTAATCTGGCCCTTGTGTTCCTATGGTAATCCATGGACTCTGTTGAAATGTGGCCATGGATGTATTCCGCAGCTTAGCCTGCTCCATGGGGTACGAGCTCAGTACCTCTCACCATCCAATCTCGAGAAAAGAATCAAATGCAAGAATCCTGGCACATAGAATAGTCCCTCCATCGTGCGAGTGCTGCATCCTTTCGATGTATGCTTGAAGGGGGGGTGCTCTAACACTCTGATGTGCCCTATAACTGCACCATTAGGGAATCAAATTATTCCCAATGTGGACCAAATTTTTCGTTGACTTGGCACAAACCAATCTCATGCCCTCCAGATCCTCATTCTGCTGTAGGATAGCCTCTCGTACTGATGTGGCCTTCACCTTCAAAGCTAGAAGGTCGACTCGAAACTTATGGGAATACTATGTGTGACCATCATCCAATACCTCTGTATCTCCTAGAGCCTCCTGAAGGGCTAGCCCAAAGGATTTCTACACACCCTCCTCCATAGACACTCCAATATGCAAGGCATCCTCACTAGTCAGCTGCATGTGATTGTCACCCAAAAATTCTTCCATAAACCTAGAGGCCTCTATACCTATCGAATCCTAAAAAATGGTTGAGTTGTCTCCAGAAACCTAATCAACCTGTGATGCACTACTATCATCAGAGAACTCAGTCACAACCCTAGATACCCCATCGATGGATACCTCAACAATGGGTGGTGTCTCATCAACGAGTGTATTCTCTACTGTCTCCTCCCAACTCTTTGCCATACTCTTTGATGACCCATCAAAGTAGGTAGAAAAAGTCTACCCATGGTACGATACAGGTCATTTCCCTACGTGTACACTTTTCCTCTATTATACCTGCGAGGTATTCGATTATCCTTAATTTGGAAAAATTCCTGGAAAGTCATATGATCTCTGAAATCTTGTATATGAGACTGGTACTCCGTGAAATAATCAGCGTAGTGACCTACCTCCGGATCTTGAGGTCTGCTTACTCCTGTATCCAATACTAAGAAAGTCGGCATGGTGGGATGCTGTGAGACTTGTGGCACCACTGGTTGCTCAGTCCAATGGTGAGAAGTACCTGAGATTTTTCATTCTAAAACCCCCACGAGATTCCCCTTTGTTTTTCTATTCTCATCCCCCTTATTTCTCTCGTGAAATCCTACACTAATCTGGGGAGGAGATTGCCAAAATCCTTCCCATAAAATTATTCTGCCGTTGGAGACTCCCTTTATAATCCTCCTTTAGAACACAATTTTCTTTGGTGGATGTGAACTCTAAAACAAGTTGAATGTGGTATTGCAATTGGAAGAATTTGAAAAACGGCCACCACAACAAATCTCATAAAATTTCCTTAAGAGAACCTTCTGTTTCTCTCAATCAAGAGCGAATTTGGAGAAACTGCATAAAGAGAAACAAAATTGGTCCGTTATGCACAAAACCCATGTCTCAGATTTTCGAGATTCGTCTTCATTTTCTTGAAACATGCAACGCAAAACCGTCACATTTTATCCCAACGAATTTCTGTGTTTTCTCTTTTTGTATCTCTCAGAGAACCTTCTGTTTCTCTCAATCTGGTTCGAATTTAGAAAAAATTCTCATGTGGAAATATAATTGGTCTATTATGCACAAAACCCATGTCTATGATTTTTGACATTCATCTTTGTTTGACCGAAACATCTAACGTAAAACTGGCGCTTTTTATTCCAACGAATTTCTTCGTTCTTTGTTTTTGTATCTCCTTGTCTGATTCGTAATGTATTCTCTATCTTCGGGTGTCATAGACTGGTTTTTCCATAGGATGAGCCAAGTCTATGAGCTCTGATATCACTGTAATATTCCAAATATGAAAATATAGTAATACAAAACACAATAAACTGGAAACTACAAAAATATGGAAATAAACTGAAAACACCATAAAAATAGATAGAACAGATGAGCCATTTTATTAATATGGATGTGAAAACAATACAACAGTGCTTCAAAATAGATAGCACTCAAGCCGAAAAAAGTGAGCTAGAATGGACTCAAGCTCTCCCACTGAAATCACTGCTCCCTTCTGCGCTGTTGGAGCTCTCCCTCTACGCTGCCCTGCTAGAAATGCTGCTGCTGGGTGAATAATATTGCGTAGATGAGGATTCTCTGATGCTCAGAAGAATCCAAGATTTAGAATCTAGAATCTATGGAAAAAAACCAGAATAACGCTAAAAGGATTTTTGGATTGACTGACCTCGAAAAATCACCCTCCTAGGGTTTATAATGAATAAGTACTAGGTATGCAGAACTATGGGATGAACTGAAGGATAAAATAGTTGCAAGTACTCCCAAGCCCAACTATTGAAGGTCTGATCCCTTCAATGGATTCCAAGCAGAAATGCTATGAAATTTCACCCTCTTCTGATGAACTCTGCTATTGGATTACGTAAGTCACTGAGTGAATACGTAACACTAGAGGGTCTGCAACTGGCCTGAATGCCAGATGATGAGATCAAATCACATGGACAACAAGAATCCTCTCCTGACTAGGCACTCGAAGTCTCCTGAGGATGAGGTTGAGATCTCTGCTCGAAGACACCCTCGTGCTAAACAACACTGCAGACTCGGCTAAACAACTCAAGCGTCCTCAAGTTGTGAATGTCAAGAAAATAATAATAATCCAGAATGCTCTCTATGGCTACCATCCCCTTCGTTATATGCTTGTGAGCCCTCACCCTCTTGGCCCCACAGAATAAAGATGCTACACACATGGCCACTAACCTCCATTATGATTGCGTTGTCCTCCATTGTCTCCACTACCTCCATGACTGCGCTGTTGATTTGGTCAAATTGACCCCATCCACATTCATTGACCCACATTCAAACCAAGAAGTGGTTTATTCATCTTGATCCCATCTAGATGCATTGATCCACATTCACATTAAGAAGTGATTTTATTCCTACGAAAGGGATTTATGGGTCCCTCTACCCTCTTATTCATCTATTAATTAAGGAAGACAAAATTTAATATTATAATTAGCTAAAAGCTAAATTAGGAATATTACATGATTTCAAACCATATTTCCAATTATTAATCATCCAATAATAGCTTTGGCACCCTTTCTATGGCCTTGATGACCTCCAACATCTTCTTGTACCATCCAGTAAAGAAGGTCTCGTTGATTTCTTTACTGCTTGGGTTCCCTGAGGTTCACCAAGGTGTATACCAGAGAGCCAGTGGTTGGTCTTCCACAATTAGAGCTAATTCTTGACCCTCTGGTGGGAACCATTTCCACATAGCTACTATAACAAGAATATATGCATCAATGTAGTGAGTGGCTCTCTATGTATGTCCTCACAAGCCTCAAAAAACACTTGAAGTAGACAACTACACCAATTCAACTCCGCGCCTTGTACACAATTCTCCACGACTGAAATAATATCCAACGTAAAATCGTTCTTCGATAAATGTTGCATGAGCTTCCCAAAAATAATATAACAGGAAATTTTTACATTGGGCATGTTGATTGGTTCTATTAGATCAACCTTTCCCCTCTATGGGTATCGTACATGTTATAGTATTTGTCATTCCTTGTCTTCCTTGCACACTTGGAAGTTGTTTGGAATGTAGTGGATACAATGAATGCAACAACAGATAGGCCTGTGAGTGTCTGAAGGTCAACCACATGTATTGGATGTTCCTTGTCGAGTCATAATGATCCTCCATCCATCCAACTAATAAGAATATTTGTACACTACATGGCGGATCTTGCCATCCCAAACAAGGGAAGAATCCTAAGGTTAAACAACGTCGACCTCTGAATTCTCCTAAAGTCATCTGTAACCTTGAATGATTGACTTCCATCAGCCTTGAATATTGGTTCGGTGTAGACCAATCACTTAAGCATTAGAAACTAAAAGGAGTCTGAGAGGTCGTTATTTACAATCAACACTGCCTCATCATATTTCTTGTAGAGAGGATTTGTCTTCATGATTCTTGTGTCGAATTCGACCTATGGGACAAATATCACAATCTTTGTCATTTTTCTAGAATGAAGTTGATATACACAAAACACAGGGGGCTTGAACTTGGGCTTGGGACAATGGAAATTGGAAATAGACTCCAAACTTGGAAATTATACTACCTGGACTCTGGGTTCTGAAAGACTTATCATTTCCATGCAAATTAAATAGAAAATCTAAAAAGACGTTTTTGACTAGACCTCTTAACTCTTTAATATGACGACTTTCCCGACTCGGTATCAACCGTGTTAACGCTGACAATGGTTGGGCTGGACCTGACTCAGATGACGCAAAACTGAAAAAGGAGGGTGGAGTTGATGGGTAATTATGGTGTTGTGATGGGAGGCACTTAGAAGTTGACGATGTGTATTATGAGAAATATTTAACACAAATTTGAACTGGCACAGGGAATTATTTCCTAATTATTACGAATATGACACCTAACATGTGTGGCTCCTAGACCACAAGCAGTTGCGATGGGGTAGAAATACCTTTGAAACTGAAAGAGACCTGATGGGAGATTGATTTTGGACCAACTTCTACTGAAGTAATTGACCAACCAAATTAACTAAGGCAACTAATACATGACAAAGAACTAATTAAATCTACTTAATCCTACCTATGGTCTCCCTTCGGAGATGAAATCAATTCTGAGTGGAATTGTTTGATCCTTGGAAGGGTTTCAGGGCTGCACCATTCAACCATCTCGATAGTAAGACACCATCCTATTGCACAAGCGTGAAAATTCCTCATTCCTTCACTTATGCAATAATAAAATGTCCCAACCTATGCATCTGCAACTTTTCGGGAAACTTTAAGAATTTTCTATTGTATAGTAGCACATGCCCTCCCACTAGAAATGATTTCTGCTTAATATTCTCATCATGCCATGCCTCCTTCATATTTTTTTCGATTGTTTGATGGAAATATGGCATGAATCCAGTCTCATCCAGTTCGCAAAGTTCCTCCAACCACTTCGGAATTGACTCTTCCTCTGTCATATGAGTGGCTTGTCCAATGAAAAGGATGGGGATAGTGAACTCGATGGGTACTACAACCTCTCGCTCATATATTAATTGGAAAGGCGCATGTTTGTGTAAGCATTTAAAAGTTGTGTGATAGGCCCAAAGAGTAGATAACACCTTCTCATCCAAATCATCCCTTTTGGCCGAGCATATCTTGGTCAATCCCCTCTTTAAGATCTTGTTGAATGCCTCACAATACCATTTGCTTGAGGGTGATACAGACTTCTCCTATGGTGTTGTATAATGAAGTTCTGGAGTAATGAGGAAATAGTTTCATTAATGAAACGGGTCCCTTGATCACTTGTGAGGCTCTGTGGGCACACAAATTGGGTGATGATATTCTCAAAAATTAATTTGGCGGTGGTATCTGGAGTTCAATCTTTAACTAGTGCAGCCTCAACCCATCTGGTAAGATACTCTGTGGCAGTGATTATATATCTCGTGTGGGAGTGGCATGCTAGTAGATTGATATGTCCTACAAATTTGATTTTCCACTTCTCAAAAGCCTGGAGCGCTCGTACTGGTTGCAAAGGTAGTTCACCTCGGTGTGATGGATTTACAAATCTTTGGAAAACATCAAACCTTTTAGCATACTCCTTTGCATCTCGGAAAAATGTGGGCCACCAGAGCCCCACGTGTAATACTTTCCTTGCGGTGGCCTTTCCACCAACATGACCTCCCACAACTCTGAAATGAGACTCTCATAATACATCTTGTCTCTTGTGGTCGAGGACACATCAACGCAATATTTGATCAAGGCCCAACTTGTATAGCTACCCCATAATCAACTAATAATCTACAACGTGAATGACCATGTGTCTCCGTTGTGTTGTTGTGTATCCCTCTGGGAATTTACTTATGGCTAGAAATGTTTATATATCCTCCAAGTAGTATGGTACAAATTCAAGTCGGAACATATCGACATCTGACATCTGATCATAAAGGAATACTCCAATTTCACTTGACTCTAGTCGAGAGAGGTGATCGGGCCCCACATTCAGTCGACCTAGCTTGAAAATTACTTAAAATGTGATTTTCTGGAATAACAAAAGCCTTTTGAAAATCCTACCTTCAAGTAGAGGCTTATTCACTAATTACTTCACGGAAAACTGATCAGTGAAAAACTTGAACATACCACCTAGAAGGTAATGCGAGAGATTTTGAAGGGAATACACCATTGAACGTGCCTCACACTCAATTTTGGTGTAACTTTTCTCTGTTGTAGATAAATTTCTGTTAGAAAATTAAATAGGGTGATTGAGATTATCCTCCCTGGGTTGAGGTAGGACGACTCCAAGGCAATACCCAAGGCATCAATATGAACATGTAATTTTTTGTTGAAATCTGGATAAACTAGGATTGACGTACTATCCCATTTATCCTTCAGTATATTAAGAGTAGCTTCAAAGTTTTCTGACCACGTGAATCATCCGATTTTATTTAAAAACTTGTCCATTGGTGCAGTAATCGAGGCATAATTGCAAATGAACCTCTAGTAATACCCTGTGTGGCCTAAGGTGGACCTGAGTTGTTTAACACTTGTTGGTGGGTCAATGTTCATGATCACCACGAGCTTACCAGGGTCTATACAAACTCCTTCCTTGCATACGATATGGCCCAAGAGTGTTCCAAAGCGGACAACAAATATGCACTTTTTCAAGTTTAGTGAGATCTGCAACTGTTTACATCGGTCAAACATGACTCTGAGAAGAATGGAGTGTTTCTTTAGTAAACTATAAATGGTCCAATTTTCCATGTACACTTCTAGGAACATGTGGATATAATATCTAAAATATGCAATCACAATCCTTGAAAATACCATTGGTGCATTCTTGAGTCAAAACGACATAACATGGTACACATAATATCCCCATTCCACGGTAAATGTGGTGTACTTCTTATCCTCCTCTGCAATCCAAACTTGATGATAACCAAAGAATCCATATGTAAAAGAATAAGCTTCATTACCTGCCACATTGTATAAAACTTCATCAATGAAAGGGGTGGAGAAAGGATAATGAACATAAGAATTATTCAGATTGTGGTAGTCCACACAGACTTGAATTTCATTAGCATCATTTTTATTATGTATAAAAATTAGAGTAACCAACTCTGCTTCATCAACTGGGAATATAATCCCTACTACTAACATCTTATCTATTTCTTTCTTCACCTTCTCCTTAACCCTCAGGTTTAGTCGGTATGGTCAATGTTTCACTAGTTTTGCATCTGGTTTACGCATGATCTTCATCTCTCCTAACTCCTCCTTAATCCCATTTAGTTCCACAACAAAAAAAGGGAACAAGTACTCGTATTCTTTTAAGATATAAAATATCGCTTTGGTAGTCTACTCATCCTAATAGTCTCCAATCAAGGCTAACTTCGGTTTTTCACCAGTCCCGATGTTGTGTTTCCGCAACTTTAAGGGAAGTAGATGCAAAACATCAATCACAGACCCATCCTTAATGTTATGTTCCCCCTCAGTTTCCTTGAATTCCAAATGTCATAGCTCCTCTAGATCATCCTCGTATGGTTCTCTATCTACCCTCCCACAGACTATGACCTAGTGATATCCTGATTCATATATTCGCTCTAGAGTGCTCTGATTTATGAATCCTTCCATTAGCTATTAGTTTTAAGAAAAACTCGCATACTATCCTTCAAAGAATTGGTCATCCTTTCATTTCTATCTAAGAAGGAAAATTTGTTGATGAATTGATCTACCAGGCAATCCCAATCACCGATATGTATCCTTTTTTCTTCCTTTACATACCATGCTTTCGGAAAGGTCCCCAGGGTGTGTACAAATCCATGCACCCACAAATCCTTCGAAATTATTTCCTTGTTTGATCTGGCCTCACATTCTTGCAAGCACTTCACAAAATCACAAAACTCATATGGGTACTCCCCTCAATGTACAATATGACATTCATCGCTATCTTGACATCCTCCCATTCTCTGAGATGGTTGTGGTGAGATCCCCACCACCTTGTCGGTGTTGCTTGTAAGGATACATTTAGTAGGGGCACCTTGTGTTCTCAGGAAAAAATGTATCAACTCTATCAGTAAAAGTATTAACTAGATCCATACCATTGAAAGTAGGGAATTATCGTACCTCAGTTTTGATCCAGTTGATATGATGGATTATGGCATAGGTCCTGGTGTTGATTTCATATCCACCCTATTTCCAATCATCCAAAGCAACCTCCTAGCTGACCTCCATACTTTGAATACTCTGCCAACTGATCGATCCTTTTGTGGTTGGGTTGATATAGTCCTCCCTTCTTCCTATTGACAGTCGATATAGTTGATCGAAAAATTCCAACTCTTCCCTGTCATTTTTTGGCTCTGTGAAACCTGGTTCTTGATATGGGTCTAGGGGCTAGATCACTCTAGCCCCTTCTACTTATAATGTGATCAATTCATTTTTTAGATTTATTATCGTGTAGTTCTCAAAAGCCAAGTATATCCCAAGTAGTGTCGGATAAGGGTCCTTGTCCCCCATAATGTCTGTCATTTCAAAGTCTGCATAAGTCTTCACACCCTCTATATCAACTTCTACATCCTCCAGCCATATGAATGAGAGGATAGAATATTGATTCTCCATTCGAAACTGAATTCGAAAAAATGCTAGCTTAGTCCTTCCCAGGCCTTTCCAAGTCTTCCTCGGAAAAATATTCACATATGATCCTAAGTTGAACATTGTATCTGGAATTTTAAAACCCACAATCTAAGCATCTATCTAGAGCTCCCTTCCTATTCTATTCTTGTTCCTTCGCACCCCCCTAGAGTGTCTTTCAGGTAGGTTGGAAGAAATGGTCCCTCCCTTAACCGCTCCATCTTTGACAAAAAATTTAAGAATTCTTTGCAACTGTCCAAGCATCTAATATTCGTTCACAATTCACATGAATAGTTTGAACCATTATTCTATGGGTCAAGCATTAGATTGTGGTGGGTCTCGACTCCTAGATTTTAGGGATCTTGGTTGTTCTTCTTTTGCCCCCTGCCTAGTGTTAATATGTTAAAAGTTTTTACAGTTTCCTTGTAGTACTGCTTTTGCTCTTCAAGGTCGTATGAGCGATTTGGTGAAGCAAGTCTTATAACCCTAGGCTGTTAAGTGGCTCCCACAGCAGCTGTAATATTTTTCCCTCCACGAGTGACTATGTTAATGTTTGAGAGGGAAGTTGTCTCTTGCAACCTTGGCTCCACATTGATTAAGTTTTCTCCCCTTTGGTAGTTTTGTTCTTCCCATCTAGCAATCAACTATGGACAATATTTTGTTGCATGTGTGTTAACCCTACACTGAGAGCACTAGGGTCTTCTGTGATTTGGATCTTAGGGGGAGGCCCCCAAGATATAAAAAATTGAAATGGATATGGCAAGATCTATAAAATTAGAATGCCAGAAAAAGGAGAGAGCACACAATAGATAAAACCACAATTTTTTAATTATTATTAAAACAAAGAATAACTATAGAAGCTCCATTGTGGTGGAAAATTTGTCCTTTACAAGATGCGAATTGTTACTTATAACATTTTTTAGTTACAATAGCACAAGTAAATTCCATGGGTGGGTAAATACCATGGTTGAATGAATACTATGGGTGAATAAATATCATGGGAAGATGTCACTTACAATATCATGGGTGGATAAATACCATGGGTGGATAAATAACATGGGTGATGAATACCATGGGCGGATGCGATTTACAATACCATGAGTAAATTCCATGTGCGGATGAATATCATGGGTGGATACATACCATGGATGAATGAATATCATAGATAGATGTCACTTAAAATACCATGGGTGGATAAATACCATGGGTAGATGAATACCATGGGTGTAGGCCATTTTCTATTCGGATCATTCCTCCCTCCTTAAGAAGCGATGGTCCCCATTTCTTGAAGTTCCCTCCTTAGAAGCCTTTGTTGAATATGAAGAGCCACTGAAGAGAAGGGTTTTTTGTGGTTAACCCATAACCATGATGAATGAATATCTGAGGATGGAGATACCCTGTAATTCTTGTGACCAACTGTGATACTGACAGTGTGCAACCTAGCAAATGGAATTTTACGAAGTGTGGGTTTGTGGATGACCCATAACCATAAAAAATGAAGATCCAAGGATAGAGATACCCTGTAATGCTTGTGACCAACTGTGATGCTGCATTGTGTGACCAAGAAAATGGAATTCGATGAAGTGAAGGTTTGTGGATGATCCAAAACCATGACAAAGGAAGATCCAAATACAGATGCCCTGTAATGATTGTGACCAACTGAGATAATAACAGTGTGAGACCTAGCAAATGGAATTCGAGGAGAAGGATTTTGTGTGGTTTGCCCATAATCGTGATGCTGACTGTTGATGAAGTAGCAGGTGTCTACATAGCCTGGGGTGGGAGGGCCCGTCGCCAAAGGGAACCCGCTCCAAATGTTGCTCTAGACTTAAAAATTGGCATAAATAGGTCAATATAACTCATAGTATTTATTATAACCTATTTTTGGAAATAAAATGACTATTATACATCCTCCCATGTGTTTGAAATCACTATCTAGAGACTCTGTAAACTCAAATTCACGCTGCAACTGTCATGCTATCACAAAATTTATGAAAAAATAACTAATTTTAAATCCGCGATAACTCCCTCGTCTGGACTCCGATTCGACCAATTGTTTTTTTGAAATCGGGTGATTTTTAAAGGGGAGTTCAGATATATAATAATTTATATGAAATTTTATATTGAAAACTCCAAACAATGACACGAGAGTTGTCGTCCACGAATTGTCATTAGAAAAATTTCTGCAACACTACTGATTTTAAATTAGCAATATTTCCCTCATCCGAAGTTTGATTTGTTTGATTTTTTTTTTTGAAATTGACTATTTTTTCGCAAGGAATCTAGATATGCTATTTTTGTTTCTGAAAATTTTCACCAATATTTTCATATATGCTATACAAACTTGTCTCCCAAAAAATTCCTTCAAAAAAATGAAAAAAAAAAACAAAAAGTCTTCCGGCTTTGCCCAAGAAAGTGCTTTGTGGAGGTCGTGGAACTTGCATGGAGTTTGCTAAAGATGGTTGAAAAAATTTGAAACTAAAATATGCTTCAAACCATCATTCCTATGGATTTGTAACCTGGATATGATACCACTGATCCAGATCTTGGGGGGAGGCCTCCAACATCTAAAAAATTGAAATGGTTCTGACAAGATCTACAAAATTAGGATGCCAGAAAAGGGAGAGAACACACAATAAATAAAACCACACAGATTTTTTTTATTAAAACAAAGAATAACTATAGAAGCTACATTTTTGTGGACAATCTGTCCTTTTACAAGATGCGACTTGTTACTTATAACATTTTTTAGTTACAATACCATAGGTAAATTCCATGGGTGGGTAAATACCATGGGGGAATGAATATTATGGGTGAATGAATACCATGTGAAAATGTCACTTACAATACCATGGGTGGATTCCATTTAAAATACCATGGGTAAATTCCATGTGTGGATGAATACCATGGGTCGATACATACCATTGATGAATGAATACCATGGATATATGTCAGTTGCAATACCATGGATGGATAAATACCATGGGTGGATTAATACCATGGGTGTAGGACATTTTCCATTTGAATGATTATGGGTAGTGGGAAATATCATGTAACATTACCTTCCTGATCATATTTATAACAATGAACCAACCCTTTTCTTCCTATTCCCTCCCCCCCCCTTGTTCCTCCTCGTCCTCGTCCTCGAGGAGTCTCATTGATTAGGTAGGCCGATCAGTGGAATCGATCAACTAGGGAATCCATTTCTCTACACTAATCAATATGGTGAGTTGTTGAAGTGCATAATTTGCAAAAGGTGTTGTTTGGAACGTTGGAATAATTATGTATAATTTGACAGAGTTGACGGATATGCCCATATGCTTTGCATATCTCACAATACTTAGTTGGCGTTGAATTCTGTTGACTTGGAAACACGTGAAATCGGGTGCACCATGTGTATAACCCTTGCATCCCTATATGTGCAGATCTTGCAACGAAAGTAGATAGGATGGTCCCACTGGTGTAAGTGTAGTATTTGGGTGCCTCAAATTTTGGAACTTCGTAGTAAGATGACCCTCTACAAAACAATTAGTACACCATACATTTGGTTGCGTAGGTTGTGCCAATTGCAAAATCCTTAGCTTCTCTGTTAGGTTTGAAATTTGATGCTGCATACCCAATATGGATGGGTCATGAGGAATTTATCTGCCCGGTAATCATGTGGACATCCTGCCATAGCCTCAATCTGAGTTTCTTTCTCCAAAGCGTCTTGCAACATATCAATTTTCTGGTGAGTCAACGGTGTGTGGGAAAGGGGAAATAATGCTTTAATGAACCAGTCCCATTGATGACTTGGATATATTAGGTAGCTCAACCTTCTAATCACATCCTTTAATTTCTGTATTAGCTCCCAAGCAGTATCTCTTCCCATTCCTTGATTTCCCATAGTTTAGACAACCCTTGCTGGTTTATCCCAGGAAACTTAAATTCTTGCACAAATTCCAGCTTGAAATCATATACTATTGGATTCTGGTGAAATTTTGACCACTTAATGAACCATATCAATGATCTTTCCCAGAGATTGGTTTGGAATTCAATTAAATTTACAGCATCAGATGTCTGGCGGGCCCTCTAGATGGCTTACAACATATACTAATGCTTCTCTAAATCATCGTTTCCTTTACTAGTTAACTCTGGATATCTGGTGAATGATCCCACCATATTTGATTGAACTCATGAGAAGAGTATGAATCCCCCTGACCCAAGCTGAAATGATCCTTGCAAGTTATCACTACTATTACCAGTTTTACTGCTAACGGTACCAACTTTGAAGGAAGCATGCACACTGCGAACTCTTTTGACTTTGATTAACTTTGTAGTATACCTAGGGGGGATAATATAGGGTACAAAGGGAGGTACCCAAGGGAATAATATGATGTAATAATGTAATACTGATAAATAAATGGGCCATAGCTAATAAATAAAGTAGTTAACCCACATTATGAAAGGGACCACATGTAGCTAGGGAATAAAGTGATAAGGCCAATGTGTTGGATGTATGGTATTGAGAGACCCATGGTAACTACCCATGGTATTGCATGTATGAAACCTATATAGAGGCTAAAGACTATCCATTAAGAGATGTCAAGGATTATTTTATTTACAATCATATGGCTTGTGGAGTGATATCCTTCCTTAAGGAGTAGTTGTATGGTGTTACCTTACCTGAAGGGTTTTTTCTGAGGATATCAATAAAGAAGAATTTCTATTCTTGGATCGATAATGGTATTTATTGGGTATATTTTCCTTGATTATTATATTTACAGGTCAGATATACTTCAATCTATCGGGTAGCTCAACTTTCCAATCACATCCTCTAATATCTGCATTAGCTCCCAGGAAGTCTCTCCTTCCCACTGCTTGATTTCCCATCGTTTAGAAAACCCCGGCTCGTTTATCGAGGGAAACTTAAATTCTTGCAAAAATTCCATCTTGAAATCATATACTATTGGATTCTGGTGCAATTTTGGCCACTTAATGAACCATATCAATGATCTTTCCTTGAGAGTGGTTTGGAATTCAATTAAATTTACAACATCAGTTGTCTGGTAGGCCCTCCAGATGGCTTCCAACACATACCAATGCTTCTCTACATCATCATTCCATTTACCAAAGAACTCCGGATATCTATTGAATGATTCCACCATATTTGAATAAACTTGTGAGAGGAGTATGAATCCCCATGACATAGGCTGCAACGATCCTTACAAGTTCTCACTACTATTTCTTGTTTTATTGCCAACGGTACCAGCTTTGAAGGAAGCATACCCACTGTGAACTCTTCTAACTTTGATTAACTTAGACACAAAATTATCAGGATTATGATAGAGTACCAGGGGAAGGTTGGGTGAGATACTACCTGAGCCATGGGGAGGCGAGTCATTTCTTACACTGGAAACATTAATTTTTCCAAATAATATCCTTATGGAAAAGTGAATTTCATCATCTAGGCCTTCCTTGGAGCCTATGTATCCCATTACATCTGATGTTTCCATTTCTACTAGCGGGGATGGGTCCCTGTCACCCTTTTGATCCACACTCGGTAAGACCATATTTTCTCTTCCTCATGGTCCAAATTTTTCTTCTTCTCCCTCTTCTGTACCTCCTAACACCACTCCTACTTGGTGTAGACTCTTTTTCCATCTACTAATTTCATGTAGAGCCCTCTCCTGCCATTTATCATCTATCTACGCTCTCCTTTGCGCCCTAAGATCCCTAAAATTTCAGAAGTCATCTGCATCCATTTCTTTGATATTCTCATAGTTCCCCGCTCGATAGAATCCCTGCCTTTAAGTCCTTCCCCCAGTACTAGGTGTTTAAGCTGGCATGTTTAGGTTCTAGAACACCAAGAATTTCTCCTCCACCATTAGAGCCTTAACCCACAATGAAATTTCATTTAGTAGTCTTCCTCACAATCCTGACCTGAACATGACCCAAACTTTAGAAAATGATTCATGACTCTCCGCAGAAAACTTAATAATGTATCCCTCTAGCACGGTCCGTACCCAGAAATCAACAACTCGTGTCAGATCTGTTTCAAGTGGATGTAGCTCAACAAGATCCGCTTGAGTTTAGGTACAACGAGATCAATTTTGTCCACTGGTATTTCATTTTACTTGAACTCTCTGCAAGTAGTTGTAGAGATCCTTGGGGAATTTGCACTAGAAAATATTGTATTGATTTCCAGTGGGTTTTGCATATAAGATCTTTTCCTTCAATTTATTCTCACCTTGTTAATGAAGTTGAGCTTGTTAAGAGATGAACCGGTCCACTTGTCCATGCCACCAATATTGAATCTCATTATTAAAGATCCTTCGTACCATATTCCAACCCCTTTTTGAAATTTTAGGTCCTGAAAATGGTTTCATTTTTTGGGAAAAAATATTAACAGGGTTGAGACCCTGGGTTCGAGCCCATGGGAAAAAAAATCTCCACTGCAGTCTAGCACAACATTGATATTTTCACCTTACCCAAGCCGGATAAGGAGTTTCACCTGAGGCATGTCGTTACCTTAGTCAGATAAGGGTTGAAATTCGGTATCGGGAGGAATCACGTAAGAGATTGGGATTCAAAGAACCCCAAACTACAACAAGTAGAAGTTTAATCACAACATGTCATGAACACTCAAAGAAGAAATAACATACAGATACAAACATATTAAAATTTTTGAGAAATCATGTAACATTCCATATAATGTATAGGTATCCCAATAAAATCCGTTTTCTATTAATCCATGTAGCAATATTACATTAGATCCGACTTGAGAGCCTCATAATAAACACCATAAACTAACATGATATACTATTACATAACCACATTAACCAAGATAACAGACACAGTGCGGGCTCAAATGGCTCTGCAACAACATTTCAATAATCTCCTCTTCCTTTTCCCCTTGTCCTTCTTTATATTTTTGCGCCTGCTTGGACTACCAATTCTCTCTCATGAGCTCTGCATTCTTCCTCGTTTGACTACTTCTATTGCTCAAATGTAAGTATTCTTTTCCGCTAAGTTGTGACTACCTTCTTCTGCCATTCCTCCGTAATTTTTAGTTCTCAACAGATTCCTTCCTCCTTTCTGGCTGCCTCCCCTGTAACTTCCCGATGGTTATCTTCGCAAAATGTCGTCAGTCTTCTAGTTTTTCATCCAAGTTTAAAAAATGAAGGACCCAACAATAGCTGAAAAATAATCAATAAAAACTGCAACAAGGCCGTCATAACATATATTTCCACTCATAAATGGGTTGTTTCTCCTTTCTCCACACAATCTTAGGCTACTTCTTTTCATTCTTCTATAGTTTTCTGCTAGCTCCTCTCTAATTCTGCCGCTCTTGCAAGATTTTCCTTGAAGAGCTAGGCAACATGTAGTCTCTCTCCATATGGCCAAAGTTGCAATATCAATAACACTCCACATGGTCAAGAATATATGAAGAAAACGAATTAAATCTCCTGTTGCTCATGCTAGATCTATATCTCACATACAACATATCTCTCCTCCATGGGCTAGATCTGCAATCAATTTTATTGTGGCCAAACATGTTACATGAGAAAAAAAAGCATTAAAACAATAATTATACTTGATGACTGATTTGCTTGGCCGCTCATAATGTTGCAAGCTATGCTAACTACATTTGTACACTAGGCTCCTACAATTTGCTGCAACATGTCCAAATTTGTGACAATTGTAACAATCTACCTCATGCATCAAAGGAACAAAGGGGCTTTGTTTCCTTTGGAATTTTATAGATCTATTGATCCAAAATATTTTTCTTGAGATGTGTTAAAGAATTACATGTAAAAATTGCAGCTTAAACAAGAAACTTTAAAGGCATAAACATAAGAAGAGAGAAGCAATTAATATCATGCAAGAAGACACAAAATTGATATTGGAGTTTGTCCAGGAGGGACTACGTCTCTGGGCCCTGCTAAAATAGTGGGGAAGCCCTATTTCATTAAGTGGAAAAAAATGAAAGTACAAGTATAAAATGCAAAATTACACCCTTATACCTCCATAGCTGAAATTGCCTGAAAATTGAAGACCTCCGATGAAGAAATGGACAACACCGTTGGATTCATGGAGAGGTGGAGAATCCATATGAAATTTTCCTGAATCTGAAAAAGTGAAAATATGGACCCTCTGGAAAATGGCTTAGATCATGGTTCGACTAGTCTCGAAATTCATGCCTGCTCCTGGCCTACCTGTGTGCACTTATGAAATCCAGGTTTAAATAACTGAATGTGGGCTGACTTTACCAAGTTTGCCATTTGGAAAGTTGGTTGAGATCCATCGTTTGTGGGAGGGGGTCGGGTGGTCAAACCCCGCCCCCTCCGTATTAAGGCAGAATTTTTTTTTTTTAAAACTTCACATTTACAAATTTAAATACCCGCCATATTAGTTTGAATACAAGTGGGGAGTCGAGCCCGCTTTGGGCGGCCAGCCCCACCTTTTCCGTCGACATCATTATAATAAGAGGCATGTGGGTTAGAGCCACAGGGTGTACCATTGGCCCCACCCTTTTATGGTGGTAATTACTGTAATATATGAGCGAGGTCATGGCTGCCGACCCTAATTTAATGTGGTTTTATTATGTTGGTTGGGAAGGGTGGGGGTCACGGCCCGCCCTGCCCTATTTTTTTATATATTTTTTAATCTTATAAAACAAACTGGCTATTTTGAAAGATCTAGATTTTGACTAAAGGAGTCAAATTATCTGTCCCACAATTTATCTTGGAATCCAGTGGCCGAGTTTTAGCAAATTTTTTGCCTCCTTAAGCTGCCAAGTCACCAAGTCAACCCTCAAACTTTGACTGCTCCTAACTCCTTTATATAGACTCGGAATTGGGTGTCGTCTATGCTGTTGGAATAAGAAAGAAGAGATCTTCAACTTAACACTAATTTTTACACATTACAGATACTTTAATTTTTGAGCCTTTGTACTTAAGCCACTTGCACTTGGACCTGTTTGATCCACTTGAATCATTCCTCCCCACTAAAGAGATTTTGGACCCCAAAAGCCTTATCAATCAACATGCAAGTGAGGGAATTTCTCCCACAGCTTCTCCTTTTCAAGCCATTTAGCTTTTTCTTGGGTGCATCCCTTTGAAACCAACATGGATATACTCCACATCTCCTCATTATGAATTCCTTGTTCTTCGATTGAGAATGATGTCGTCTGGCAATTCATTGAGATACTCTGGTGAAAAGTCATCCACTGTAGGAACTGATCCTACCTCATCAGTGTCCATAACCAATGGTGGTTCATAAAACTTCAGATTTTCTGATCCGGGTGGATATCAGTGGCCACCCAATTATTCCATTTAGACCCGCAACATCAATTCTTTAAGTTTTTCAGCTTCAACACAACTTACTATTTTTAGCAGGTTTTCAGGCCCTGCACTCTCGAAGCCGTTTTGGGGACTTAATGATCTAGGTGGATATTGGTGGCCACCCACTGAGTCCATTTGAACCCCACAATAATTTCTTTTAGTTTGTAAGTTTCAACACAACTTACTATTTTTAGCAGTTTTTCGGGTCCTGAACTTCCGAAGCTGTTTTGAGGCCCTAAACGACGTTTTTTGGGAAAACAGGGAGAAATTTATTACTTAAAAGTTGTAGTCATTAGATAGATTTTTCTAATGAGATATTGAGCGCATCAAACGAAGATCAGATGCCAAAGTTACGTCCCCAAGATGTTGAAACACCAATTTACCTAAACGGGACCCACAGTTTTGACGCTTCATCTCCTATGGTTAGGTTTTTGGACGTTTCGGATTTTACATTATTTCTTAACAATAAATAGGCCTTCAAGCCTCATTGTAACATAGTTTAGGGGGTTGGTAGTTGACACATATCTTCTCAAGGTTAAGTGCTACCAGTGCCCTAGCTCGCTTGTTCTGATCAGGTCTATATTGTAACACAGTTCAGGGGCTGGTAGCCGACACATCTCTTCTCAGAGATAAGCGTTGACAGTACCCTAGCTGTTCATTTCCATTATGTCTCATTGTAACATAGTTCATAGGCCTGTAGTCACCACATATCTTCTCAGAGATATGCCTACCAGCGCCCTAACTGTTCATTTTAGTCATTTATTTTATTAATAAAATGAAGCATTATTTCCGCTGCATCTTTGTGCTTATCGTTATATGTGTATTCTGTTGCGTTCCTGCATAAAATCCGGATCATTTTCAACATTCACGACTTAGTACATCTGCATGTGTACATGCAAATAGAGGTAGAAAACATTATTCCCAATCTTCTCCAATATGGTAAATGGATCATACTGGATTGGTCGCAATTTCTTGCCTCCCCCCTTCACTCGATCCTTGCTGATATGGAACCACACCTTGTCACCAAATTGAAATTGATGCCCGAATCGGTGCTTATCATGTCATGCCTTAGATTGATCCTGACTCTTTTCCAACTGCTCTTGTACTTCTTGGTGAATTTTTTGTATCTGCTAAATGAACCGTTGTGCCTTGTTCCTATCATCACGTCCACTGACATCTTCATCCCTTCCATAGATCATGTCAAAAGGGTCCTTTGGTAAGTAACCAAAACATGTCTCAAATGGAAAACACTGCATAGAGGAATGCACTACTCGGTTGTAGGCGTGTTTCACATATGGAAGATGCTCATCCCACAACTTGGGATGTTTGTTGCAATAGCCCTGCAACAAGTGTACCATGGAATGGTTGACAACCTCTGTCTGTCCATCGGTTTGTGGATGGAATTCCATACTTCTCTTCAACTTGGTGTCCATCATATGCCACAATTTGGTCCAAAAATCTCCAAAGAAGAGATAGTCTCGATTTGACACAATCAATGTGGGCAACCCAAAGTGGACCCAAACAAGTTGAAAGAAAATATAAGCAGCCTACTCAACAATGACCTGATTTTTACAAGGCATTAATATGCACATTTTACTAAAGTGGTTTACGAAAACATAAAAATAGTCGTGACCCTTTCTAGACATAGGAAAACCTCCTACAAAGTCCATCAACACACTTTCCCATGGACGACCTGGAATAGGGAGTGGTGTGTAGAGCCCAATTTTTCTATTAGAGGGCTTTGAAACAGAACACATCACACATCCATTTATAAAACAGGTTACAATGTTTTTCATATGGGGCAAAAAGAAAAACCTTTTCAAATGACATAAGGTTTTTTCAACACCAAAGTGACCAGACACAAGAGAGGTGTGTGCCTCACGAATTACATGTACCCTTTCTACTGTGGGTATGCACAATTTGGCAAGGTGATACAAAAAATTCCCCTACAAATGATAGTTGTCCACTTGTGAACCATTAATTAGTTTTGCATATATTTCTTTAAATTCATCATCGTTAGTGTATTTTTCAGCATAACTTTCAAAAGACAATGAAGCATTATGCGAAATAATAGAAGCAACAATAGGGGGGCGAGAGAGCATATCTGCTACTTTGTTACTAGTGCCCTTCTTATACTTTATTACCACATGAAACTGTTGTAGAAACCCCATCCACCTGAAATGAAGATAATTTTGTAGCTTGGTCCATGAATTAAGATATTGCAAGGGCTGGTGATCCATATGGATAATGGTTTCCATGCCAATCAGCTAGTGTTTCCACTTTTTCACACTTTGGACCAAGGCATACAGTTCCTTGCCGTAAGTGGGGTAATTCATGATAGCCTGGGAGAACTTCCCCAAATGGTAACATATTGGCTTCTTCTGCTGCACTAGTACAACTCCCATGGCGTACCCACTGGCATCGGTTTCGATCTCAAAAGGCTTCTGGAGATCAGGTAAAGCCAGGATTGGTGCAGTGCTAATTTTCTCTTTCAGTGCTTCGAAGGAATTCTGTTGCTTTCCTCCCCATGAAAGGCTTGTTTGATACTTTTCAGTGCGTGTAAGGGTGATGCAATAACCAAGAATTTTGCAATGAATCTCCTCTAGTACTGTACTGCACCTAGAAAACTATGAACCTCTATTACATTGGTAGGCTTAGGCCATTTTACAATCACCTCAACTTTGGAGGGGTTTATTTTTAATTGACCATTACTGACAATATGACCTAGGTAAACCAAAGAGGTTTTCCCGAACTCACACTTTGACAATTTTACATAAAATTCTTCCCTCTTTAATACATCAAGCACTTTCTTTACATGGCATACATGTTCATCCCAAGTCCTACTAAAGACAAGAATATCATCTAAATACAAAAGGAAAAATTCATCAATGAAAGGCCTAAAAAGATCATTCATGACCCTCATGAATGTGGCTAGAGCGTTGCACAATAAAAAAGAAATCACCATCCATTCGAATAACCCCTGTTTGGTCTTGAAGGCAGTTTTCCACACGTCCTACTCTGTAATTATGACCTAATGATAACCACTATGCAAATCCAAATCGGTGAAATAGATAGCATTCTTTAATTGATCTAACAAATCATTAATGAGAGGGAGAGGGTATCAATTTTTCACTGTGATTTTGTTTAGCACCCGATAATCCACACATGTTATCCATGTGCCATCTTTCTTGGGTACTAACACAATCGATGAGCTGCAGCAAGAAGTAATTGGATGAATGACCCCTTCATTCAACAATTCTTGTACTTGATTTTTGATCTCCTCCATATTGATAGATGACATCCCGTACATACCAATTTTTGGCAATGGAGCATCATGCTGCAAATGGATCTCATGTTGGATCTCTCGTTTTGGAGGCAATCCTTTGGGTTCTTGAAACAACTCATCATAGTTAGAAATAAAATCACATAATTCCTATTTATGAGTCGGATCACATCCTCGGAAAGCATCAGATGTTTCTGCATCTTTTGCTCTCACAACCATGAGCAAATGCCCCTTGCTAGAATTCACCAATATTTTCATCTGTCCTGCACTTACAAGACTGGGACTGATCTTGGTTTGATGAGCTCTTACAATATACTCTACCCCATATTTTGTGATTTGGTATTTATATTCATGTCAAAATAAAACTACTTTCCTGTTGTAAAGATAGGGAATCCCTAACACAATACCACAAATATCCAATGGTATGACATTTAGTTCTACTTCATCCACCAGTTTAGAAGCAATTACAAATTTAACCTTACATTTCTTGGTTACATTTAGTTTTACTTTGTCATGTATCCATCCAAGCAGATAAGGTTTCGAATGAGGCTTAACTTCTAAGCCTAACTTTTTAACCAAGTATTCTGAGATTAAATTTTCTTGAGAGCCTGAATCAAATAGAGTTTCTACTTTTGTATGATTTATGACAACTCTAATATGAAACAAATCAATTCTCTTTCGTTCATTAGGAAGAGGCTCATCTGTTGAACTAGTGCTTTCATGTGATTCAGAATTAACATGAAGAGAATGAGTACCTTTTGTGCCTGTTGTTGTGATCAATGCCTCATCGCTAGAGTCAGATCCAAGGTCTTGCTACGTGGTTGCTACTATTTTTTTCTTACCCTTTCCACCATATCTCTTTGGCTTCCTTTCTGGGTACAACTTCCAACAATGTTCGTCGTCATGACCTTCCTTTTTACAGTGAGTGCAATAAGGCTTCTCTCCTTCATCCTTCTTCGTTGATGCCGTCTTCTTTTCCTTTCCCTTTCCTTTCCCTTCAAATTTTCCATTTGAAGGTTTGAAAGGTGGTTTCTTTGAATGATCATCCTTATCATTTCTGCCCCTGTTTTCAAGATGAATGGCCTTTGCACTGACCGAGTCAATAGTAGTAGGTTCAAAGTAAAATAATGAATGCCTAATGTAACTATGTAATGACCCAATGTACTTAGTTACAAATTCAGGGGAATCTAATGAAATTCCGAAACTTAGTGCTTGTTTTCTAAATTCCTCGATAATGCTTTGCACGTTTTGTACTTTATCCTTCCTTAGGTACTGCCACTCCATTAAGGCTTTTTCATTATAACCCAAGGGATAGAATTAATCTTTAAGTGCAACAATAAAATTTGAACATGAGGAAAGAAGGTTACCCAAATTACTGCTACCTTGAAGTTTTCTCTCCCACTAGATGAGAGTTGTGCCATTCAGTCGAAGAGAAGCCAAATGGACCTTTGCCTCATCCTCCACAATCTGCTGAATCCTACAGTAGAGTTCAAGCTGCCTAATCCAGTTTTTAAGTTTCTCTAAATTAATTTCACCTTTATACATGGGTAGATCAAATTCGACATCTAACTTAAAGAAAGGTTTATTAGATGCATTTCCTGAATTCCTATGATGATGGTGAGAAGAGGAGGACAAAATTTCACGTGTTGGAGGAGAAGGAGGTGGATCTCATCCATTATCTCCATGCCTTGAACCTTGTTCTTCTGAAGAATTCTCCCCTGCTTTCTCTAGTCTCTCAAGTCTAGAGAAAAATTTCTCAACCTGGTCTTCCATGGTGTAGAAGGTCTTGCGGAAGTTGAGCTCCTCCTCATTTCGAACATCGTCATCCATGTTTCTTCTCTGATGTGCACGTCCCGCTTTGGGATCAGAAGACTGTAGTGTCCCTTCGCCTCTTCGTAGCCTATTTCTATTTAGCATACAAGCATGTAATTCACATCTACAAACACCTTCTATGATGCCACTTGATCCAAAATATTTTTCTTGAGATGTGTTAAGGAATTACATGTAAAAATTGCAACTTAAACAAGAAAATTTAAATGCATGAACATAAGAAGAGAGAAGAAATTAAAATCATGAAAGAAGACACATAATTGATATTAGAGTTCATTCAGGAGGGACTACATCTTCGAGCCTTGCTCAAATAGTGGGGAGGCCCTCTTACATTAAGTGGCAAAAAATGAAAGTACAATAATAAAATGAAAAATTACACCCTTATACCTCCATAGCTGAAAGTGCTTGAAAATTGAAGACATCTGATGAAGAAATGGACAACATCGTTGGATTCGTGGCATCAAGAGGTATAGAATCCATATAAAATTTCCCCGAATCTGACAAAGTGAAAATTTGGACCCTTTGGAAAATGGCTCAGATCATGGTTATGCCCCCCTCCTGCACAGTGCTCATGGTTCCACTTGTCTCGAAATTTCTGCCCGATGATGGGCCTCTAAATTAGACATAAATTAAGGCCCATATAACCTTTCTTAGGCACATATACCTCTCTTATGCACATAAAAAGATATATTAAATCTCTCCTTCTGCACTTAATAATGTTTTCTTATGCTTCAATATTTTCTTAGGAAGGTTTAAAGCTAATTGCATACTTTTGCCTAATATTGGTTATTTTTGTAGAATATTGTGAGAATATTTGGCAGATTATGTAGATTTGGAGAAGGAGATAATGTGGGGACTTGCTCCCTTCCACTGGAAGATCAAGATTGGAGAATAAATGAGCACAATGTTAGGAAATTATGGAGAAATCTTGGAGAGATTCAAGGGGGTTGTCCACCCTCCTTAACTATCAAAGGCAACCAAGAAAATCTAAGATGAGTGCACTCAATATTTTTTGACTTGGAGTAAAGTGGACTCAATCACCCCAAATATTCTCTCCATCAATTCGAGTTCCAAAGGTAGCAAAGAAACTCAAAGAGGAGAGCACTCAATCTATGTTTACTTGGAGTCTCCAATAATTCGAATTCTAGAGGCAGCTAAGAAACTCAAGACCAAGTGCACTCAAGACATACTTCACTTGTAGTCAAGTGGACTCTATCAGTATTTTCTAGGGAGTTTTTGGTAGCTTCCTTGTAGAATAAATAGAGCAGAGCTAGACCTAGGAAGAGTTAGTCGATTCTTCGATTCCATTTTGGGAATTTTGCTGCAAGCTATTAAGGTTTTTATTATACTCAGTGATTAGAATTTTAGAAATGTAACAAGGCTATTTTCTTTCTGAAATGAGCAGACAGAATCCATTTTACTGATTTAGTTATAGAGAGCTAGGCTCGTGGATCAGGGCCCAACCCATGTGCCTCAGCTTCTCTGTCGTTGTTATCCTTTCCTTTCTGTTATTTAGCTAGTTTTATATATGATATTTTCATTGCTATTATAGTTTCTACTGTAGATTTAATATGCTTATCTATGTTTTAGAATAGCTGATAAACTCTATAAAACTGTGAGGCAGTCTTCCCCTCTCATCTCTGTCAATAGAATTTGAGCGGGTTTGACCTTCCCACAGGAAAAAAAATGCTTTTCGTTCAATGTTTTTATCATGCCTTTTGTCTATTTTTCTGTGCATAAATATGTAGCTTTGTTTGCAGGAATAAGCATCAAAATCCCCACGAAGGTCATCAAGCCATCATGCTTCATTTCCCAGCTCTGTTTTCATGCCTGATCACTGCTGTTGTGCCTCCATTTCCCTCCTTTTTCTCTTATTTGCATTTGTCACCCATTTTCATTACCAAAACGCTTGAAAAGCATTAGAATTAGACCTCTTGCCTTTCTCCTCGAAACTCCCGCTCAACGTACCTCACTCCATCGAAAATCGAAAAATTTCTTATGATATTTGTTAATTCTCTCTCATTCCAAGCCCGAATGTGATATCCCTTTCTAATTCCCTTTGTTGCTCTTTTATTAAAAACAGTAAAAAACATTCGAAACTACATTTTTTCCCTTTGGAATTACCATTGCTCCTTTTTGCAATCGCATTTCCCATTTGGTCCTTGTTAAGAGCTTCCGCTTCCAGACCCCGATTGGGATATTCCTTTTTCCCTCCTTTCTCCTTAGCTCATCATTTCTATGTCAAAAACCTTTGAAATAACCTTACTCTGCCTTTTTTTGAAAAGCTCTTCACTTTATCACACTTCACAATTCCTGTTTCCCTTCGTTAACACTTACCGCTCCTTTCTGTTGATTGCGATATTATTAAAGTTCTCTATGACCTATCCTACTGCCACATCATCTGACTGATCACATTTTCTCATTTTGAAATAATCCCATTTCACATTTCGCAATTCTAGCCTTATGAAAATTCTCACATTTCGCATTATCGCATTTCGGCCCTACACCTCACTTACTACCTTCAGCCCCTAAACCTCGATTGCAAAATACTGAAACCACACCACAACATCGCAATAAAATTTTGCATCACATTCGTTATCGCATTTCGCACTTCGAATTTCCTCCCGACTGCACTCCCACTTCTCCTCTAGTCTTGCGACATTGCGATATCGCATATCGCATATCGCACTGCCAACCCTCCATCGCAATTCTGCCATCGCGCTTTCCAAAGCCTCCTAGTCCAAATCATTTTTGCGATATTATGCGCTTTAATAAAGTCCAAACACCTTTTTCACTCCTCTAAGCCTTGCTTCATGCATTTAAGCCTTCCATGAGCACCTTTAGCCCCTTTTCTTTTGAACTGCAATCAATACTTTTTCAATTAGAATTAGATCATGAATAGCTGCATGGTTAGAAGCATGGTAGATAGATCATAGGATAAGTATAGTGTGTTTAGCCGTTTGGCCAACTCAATGTAATTTAGTTTAGTTTCTTTTCTATCATTTCCTTTCTGCAATTTAGTTTAGTTTCCTTCATGTCATTTCTTTTCAGCAATTTAATTTAGTTTCTTTTTTGTCATTTCCTTTCTGCAACTTAGTTTAGTTTCATTGAAGTGTGACAGACTTCACTGATAACTCTTAGAAATAGCACCCTTTCGTAAAGCAAAAGACGATGACATGAAAAAAATGCATCTGCTGTGTATATACCACTATCACTTCCAAGTTTGTACGAACCTCGGATTGATGAAATAAAGTAGGGCAGCCCCTGGGAGTTTCAGCACTATTGGTGCAATACCAGGGATCACCAATTTTTGGCGCCGTTGCCGACGATGTGTCTAGTAGATGCTTCGATTCTATTTTAGTATTATTTTCTACTTTCCCTTTTCATGTTGTTTCCAAAATATTGAAAAATACAAATTATCTGATTTTCATGTCTCATAGGAGTAGGGATACTTAGAAAAAAAAAGGAAAAAAGAAAAAATAAAAAGAAAAAGAAAAATTATCTAGTACCAACCCCCCCACTTGACCATGTTGTGCAGTAAGAACCACATCACCATACACTTTTGAAGGTAGAAGATATGGAAAATATGACAATGAAGAAGATATTATTGGGGTTCCCATTCAAGATATGGACATTAGTGTACATATGAAGAACATCCCTCCATCTTTCCTTCCCAAATTACATGGTTTGAGGACAAAGGATCTGGAAACATTTCTCTTTGAATTTGAGATACTTTGTAGGTCTTATGGCTACTTATCACACACTCAAAAACTGAGATTTTTTCCTGCAACATTGAAGGATAGAGCTCTTAAATGGTTCATGAGTCTAGGTACTAATTCAATAAGATCATGGAATGATATGCAAAAGATATTTCTAGAAAAATACAAAGATCATGATCTTAGAGAAGAAATTTTTAGAATGAACCAAGAAGAAGATGAGAGCCTTGAGGATCTAATAGAGAGGTTCATGGATAATATTAATAGGGAAAAATTGCATCATTTAGGATTTGACACACTAAAAACCCTCTTACTTAGAACAATTAGGGATGCGTGGATTGATCTCCTTAATCTCATGAGTAGAGGATATGTATACCAATTGTCATTCGAAGAAATTTGTGAAACATGCAAGCACATATCAAGAGGTAGGGAAAGTGTAAGTAAGTCAGCATCAACATCAGTAAGGCAAGATGAACTTGGAAATTTGCTTGATAACTTTAAAACATAAATTCTTAGCAATCTAAGTGAACTAGTAGAAATGTTAAGAATGAAAAATGAGAAAAAATAATATGCTATCCATGCAAAATATTATGCTACTAAATGTTGTTCATCATTCCCCAGGTTTAAATAAGTTTACCAAGAAGACAATGGAGCAAGGAAATCACCAAAGAAGCTATGTTATGTAGCTCCAAGGATACCCTGGCAGTGCAACTTGATATGATGCATGGACCCACTTCACAATTTCAAGCTTATTCACATCCATATCAAAATAATTGGGACACACTCCCTCCTTGGCAACCTTGGCCATCTTAACCCCAAAACCAATCTTGGAAACATGGTTGGCAAGGTCCTTATTGGGAAAATCCTCAACACCCTTAATATTTCCCTCAATATCCTCCATACCCAACTCCATGCTATCCCTACCATCCACCTCCACCACATCCACAGCCTCAACCACATCCATCTCATATATCCACCCCCACTGTACCACCATTTACAAAGCCACACCATGAATTATCTCAACCCACTTGCAATGCTAAGGTACAACACTACCAAACATATCCTCTTGATCTAAATGGTCTGCATCTTAGTTCAAGAAAGGTATTGTAAAGAAGAGATTTTCTTAATGTCATTGAAGGACAACATCAAGAAGAAGAAGATCCAAATGAGGAGATCAAAATATCAAGGGCTGCACTTGATGAAGAGCGAGTATCAGATTCAGATGTTGAGAAAGTTTCCTCATGTTTACCAAAGCTTCCTCCATGTGTCCAAGAGAACAATCAACAAACAGAGGAAGATTTGATTGCCATAATAGAAGAGGACATCCAAGGTGATCCAACTCAACAAGTGTACTAGGGGCATCACAACAATATTGACATATGGTTCCAACAATCATTAAGTTGCAACAACCCACTCTTCTCTTACAATACTTCATACAACCTCAGTCAAAGAAATTCATCTCCCATATTCAGGTACATGTCAAAGCATGTATTCCAAGTGTGCACATGATTTTATTTGTAATATTGATGTGTACATGGCTCCATTGGAAGTATTCCTATAATTGAAAAAGGTTTTTTTTTTTCAAGTAGAGTAGGAAAGTGAAAAAGAAAAAAAGAAAAAAGAAAATAAGGGAAAGAATAAAATATTAGGTGAAAACCTCTTCTGAGGCACCTAAGATTGGCCCACTGATTGAAAACCTCCTTTTTGGCGCCTAGGAAAACCTTCTAGTTGAAAACCTCATTGAGGCAGCTAGTAGGCCTTAAAAAAATAAAAAATAAAAAAAAATTCCATGTATCTGTCTTTAATGAATGTAGGTGCTCTCCAACCTTTGGAAGCAGAAAAACAACAAGTTGGCACAAAAATAAAATTCAGTCAACACACTAGTTAAAGGTAGTAAAACTTGACTTTCTCCTCTTGTGCTAAGAAGCTCCAAAAGGACCTCAAGCATATTATCACATGTAGCTTTATAGCATCTTATGAACCACCGAAGACAAATTAAACAACCATATCAACAACTTCAATATCACTTGAAAAAAAATAAATCAATGGTAAGGCTTAGGCATGAAATCGTCTAACCCTTTCTTCGAATCTATTTTATCTTATTAAAACATTAAAAAGTGTGATAAGGAAGGTTTTTTTATATAGCCAAAATCAGTAGCAGAGAAACCTTAGCCTTATCTAGCAATTGGCGTCGCTTTTTCCACTAAGAAAAGGAACAAGACAAAAGTAAAAAGGACTTGAGAAAGTGGGCAGTAAGCAATTAATTGTAATAGAAGACAAGGAGTGCCAAGTGATAACCAAGGGTGAACTCAATTCACAAAAAAATGAACTGTGAGTTTACTTTTCATTCAATAAAAAAAAGAAAGAGAAAAAAATAAAGAAAAAATGAACAAAAAAGAATAAAATAAAATAAAAGATGGATCCACCATGTCTTGGTTTGCAAAACAGATTTTATTAAGGCATCTTAGGACCTCCATGAAGCACCTATGAGAAGAAATGCAAGAAGAATAGAAAGAATATTAGCAGGAGGAGCAACGCATGGGCCAATAAACAGAAAATGAAATAAGCCAGCGTGCATGAAGAACTATAAGGCAGGGAGGATGAATAGGTTGCTCAGAGAATGAGAAAAAGTTTTAGTAGGGGGGTGATGATGGGCCTCTAAATTAAACACAAATTAAGGCCCATATAAGCTTTCTTAGGCACATCTACCTCTCTTATGCACATAAAAATATATACTAAATATCTCCTTCTGCACTTAATAATGTTTTCTTATGCTTCAATAGTTTCTTAGGAAGGTTTAAAGGTAATTGGATATTTTTGCCTAATATTGGTTATTTTTGTAGAATATTGTGAGAATATTTGGAAGATTATGCAGATTTGGAGAAGGAGATAATGCATGGACTTGCTCCCTGTCACTAGAAGATCAAGATTGGAGAATAAATGAGCATAATGTAATGAAATTATGGAGAAATCTTGGAGAGATTCAAGGGGGTTGTCCACCCTCCTTAACCATCAAAGGCAACCAAGAAACTCCAAGAGGAGTGCACTCAATCTTTGTGACTTGGAGTCAAGTTGACTCAATCACCCCAAATATTCTCTCTAACAATTCAAGTTCCAGAGGTAGACAAGAAACTCAAAGAGGAGAACACTCAATCTATGTTTACTTGGAGTCTCCAGCAATTAGAATTCCAGAGGCAGCCAAGAAACTCAAGGCCAAGTGCACTCAAGCCATACTTTACTTGGAGTCAAGTGGAATCAATCACTGTTTTCTAGGGAGCTGTTGGTAGCTGCCATGTATAATAAATAGAGCAGAGCTAGACCTAGGAAGATTTAGTCGATTCTTCGATTCAATTTTGGTAATTTTGCTGCAAGCTATTAAGGTTTTTATTGTACTAAGTTATTAGACTTTAAGAAATGTAACAAGGCTATTTTCTTCCTGAAATGAGCAGAAAAACTCCATTTTACTGATTTAGTTCCAGAGAGTTGTGCTCATGGGTTGGGGCCCAACCCATGTGCCTCAGCTTCTCTGCCATTGTCATCCTTTCCTTTCTGTTATTTAGCTAGTTTTATTTATGATATTTTCATTGCTATTATAGTTGTTGCTATAGATTTAATCCACTTATCCACACTGTAGAATAGCTGATAAACTATATAAAACTGTGAGGCAGTCTTCCCCTCTCATCTCTGTCAATATAATTCGAGTGGGATTGACCTTCCCACAGGAAAAAAATGCTTTCTATTCACTATTTTTATCATGCCTTTTGTCTATTTTTTAGTGCATAAATCTGCAGCTTTGTTTGCAAGAATAAGCATCAAAATCCCCAGGAATATCATCAAGCCATCCCGCTTCATTTCCCAACTCTGTTTTCACGCCTAAGCACTGTTGTTGCGCCTCCATTTCCCTCCTTTTTCTCTTATTTGAATCCATCGCCCCTTTTCATTCCCAAAACGCTTGAAAAGCATTAGACTTAGACTTTCGCCCTTTCTCCTCAAAACTACCACTCGCCGTACCTCGCTCGATCGCAAATCAAAAATCGCTTGTGATATTTGTTAACACTCTCTCATTCCAAGCCTAAATGAAATATCCTTTTCTAATTCCGTTTGCTGATCTTTTACTAAAAACATTCAAGAACATTAGAAACCACATTTTTCCCCTTTGGACTTACCATCACTCCTTTTCACAATCGCATTTCCCATTTGGTCCTTGTTAAGAGCTTCTACTTCCAGACCCCTATTGCGATATTCCTTTCTCCCTCCTTTCTCCTTCACTCCTCATTTCTATGTAAAAAACCTTTGAAGGAACCTTACTCTGCCTTTTTCTGAAAATCCCTTCACTTTATCGCACTTCGCAATTCCTATTGGTCTTCGTTAACACTTACTACTCCTTTCTACTGATTGAAATATTATTAAAGCGCTCTTCCACTTTTCCTACCGCCACATCATCTGACTGATCACTTTTTCGCATTTCAAAATCATCACATTTCACATTTTTCAATTCTAGCCTTATCACAATTCTCGCATTTCACATTATCGCATTTCAGTCCCGCACCTTACTTACTACCTTTTGCCCCTAAACCTGATTGCGAAATACCGCAATCGCACCACAACATAGCAATTGCATTTCACATCGCATTTTTCACTTCACATTTCCTCCCGGCTACACTCCCGCTTCTCCTCTAGCCTTTCGACATTGCGATATTGTGATATCACATACCACATATCGCATTGCCAGCCCTCCATCGCACTTTCCAAAGCCTCCCACTCCAAAGAATTTTTGTGATATTATGCGCTTTAATAAAGTCCAAACACCTTTTTCCCTCCTCTAAGCCTTGTGTCATGCGTTTAAGCCTTCCATGAGCACCTTTAGCCATTTTTCCTCCAAACCGCAATCAACACTTTTTGAGTTAGAAGTAGATCATGAAAAAATTCATGGTTAGAAGCATGGTAGATAGATAATAGGATAAGTAGAGTGTGTTTAGCCATTTGGCTAACTCAATGCAATTTATTTTAGTTTCTTTTCTGTCATTTCATTTCTACAATTTAGTTTAGTTTCCTTCCTATCACTTCTTTTCAGCAATTTAATTTAGTTTCCTTTCTGTCATTTCATTTCTGCAACTTAGTTTAGTTTCGTTGAAGTGTGACAGACTTCACTGAGAACCCTTAGAAATAGCACCCTTTCATAAAGCAAAATAGGATGAAATGAAAAAAATGCATCTGCTGTGTATATAGCACTATCACCTCCAAGTTTGTACAAACCCCGGGTTGATAAATTAAAGTAGGATATCCCCTGGGAGTTGCAATACTCTTGGTGCAATACCAAGGCTCACCACCCACTCCTCGCATACCTGGGCGCACTTATGAATTCCAGGTTTAAATAACTGAGTGTGGGTAGACTTTACCAAGTCTGTCATTTGGAAAGTTGGTTAAGATCTGTCATTTGTGGGAGGGGGTCGGGTGGTCAAACCCCACCCCTTCGTATTAAGGTAGAATGTTATTTTTTTAAAACTTCACATTTCTTAATTTAAATACCCGCCATGTTAGTTTGAATACAAGTGGGGGGGAGAGCCTGCATTAGGAAATGGGCAGCCCACCCCACCTTTTCCATCGGCATCGTTATAATAAGAGGCATGTGTGTTGGGGCTGCCGGGTGTACCATTGGCCCCACCCTTTTATGGTGGTAGTTACTGTAATATACGAGCGCAGTACGGTGGGGTCATGGCCACCGAAACCAATTTAATGTGGTTTTGTTATGTTGGTTGGGTAGGGCAGGGGTCATGGCCTGCCCTGCCCTATTTTTTATATATATTTTTTAATCTTATAAAACAAACTGGCTATTTTGAAAAATCTAGATTTTGACCGAAGGAGTCAAATTATCTGTCCCACAATTTTTCCCGAAATCCAGTCGTAGTTGGCCAGAATCTGGTCGCCAGGTTTTAGCAAATTTGTTGCCTCCTTAAGCTACCAAGTCACCAAGTCAATCCTGAAACTTTGACTTCTCCTAACTCCTTCATACAGACTCGAAATTGAGTGTCGTCTACGCCGTTGGAACCAGAACGATGAGATCTTCAACTCGACACTAAGTTTTCCACATTCTAGACACTTTTATTTTTGAGCCTTTGTACTTAAGCTACTTGTACTTGGACATATTTGATCCACCTAGATCATCTATCGCAATCTCTAACCTTAGGACCAATGGTCTACCAAATGAAGATGCTCCTTAAGGTCTTCTACTATGATACTGCATGATATGTTTCTTTTTACCTTCTTTTCTACTCTTGCTACTTGTATAGTTCGCTACAGGTCCTTTTGGTTCTACCCTTTTTTTTGCCTCATGTGAATTGGATTTTCCCATTTGAAATCCAAGACCAAATATATCTAATGGCGATCTTTGGATCTGAAGTAAACTTCCCAATGATATGGTACTCTTCTCCATATTCAGTTGCTTCCTTATGAAGATCACTTCAACTTCTAATTTCTCACACCAATATTCCTTTTCTCTATATTTTTTTCTTATCCCTTATTCAAATCTTTATGATTTTTCCAACTAAGTCCTCAAGCCGATAATATCCTCCTTGAGATTGACCTCTTTATCATCACAAATATGCAGTAAATGTTCCCTGTCTTTGCATGCATCTGTTAGTCTACTAATCTGAATAGACAATTTCTCTACAACTTCCATGGAAGACTCATACTCGACTCTAAAATGATTAATATTATCCTCATATTCACTAAGATATTCAATATGACTAGAATCAAATTCGTCCAAAGTATAACTCAAAATTAAATCATTAGTATCTGTACCTTTGGATTCATTTTGTTGTGATACCTCTAGTTCTCGATTTTTGATTCCTTGATATTACCAGATGAAGCATTTTCACTAGGAGGATGAGACTCTTGTGGTTGAGTTTATTGCTTTTGAGGTCCCTTATTCTCGTTATCTCTGTTGTTGTTGCTACCATATCCAAACATGATCTCTAGTATGTCCCACATCTCCTTAGCATATTTAATATATGCTAACTTATTCAAATATGTACTGTAAATATTTTGATAAATTATTATGTGTTTTGAAGATTTTGATAAATTATGCATCTAGCTTGAGCATCCCACTGTAAAAAATTAGGTGCAATTGGATCCTCGCCAAATCCTTTACACATCAATCTCCAAATGTTATAATCACAAGACAATAATTTAGATTTAACATTTTCATGGCATACCTTGAAATTTGTATCAACGAGGATAGAAACTCATGAAGGATTCATTCTGAAAAATTTGAAAAATTTTCACTAAAATTGCCTAGATCTACTCTCCTGTGATCAAGATGCAACCAAGAGCCCCACTTTGATACTAATTGTTAGAAACCTTGAGCACTACTAAGAGTAGGGGGGTGAACCAATAATGTGTCTTAAGATATATATTTACCAAATTTAACTTCATTTGATTCATGCATTAACTAACCAACAAAACATTGGTAGATCAACACATATGCATAGAAACACATGAGGAACTAAACTCAGAAAATCATTAGATAAAAAATTCACAACACAACAATCATACACATGAGACACAAAGATATCTAGTGGAAACCCATTTGGGAGGAAAACCACCCTTGCTGTTGTTGCGCTTCTCTAAATATTATATTATGTGTCAAGAAAAATATATCTTTTACATAGATTGCTGGCACCCACCAACTAGGAGACTCAATCCCAAAATATATTTGGTTTGCCACCATAAACTACTATCTAGCTACCACTAGGAAAAAGTGACCACTTCCACTACATTGTTGCTAGAACCCACTAGCACAAAATCATTGGTCCAACTTGGCAAACACCCATTTTCCAGAGGCCATTCCTCCAAAAATAAATGCATACCTTGATTTTATTCATTTTCAAACTAGATCCCCAATACTAAATTCTCAAAAATATCTAACTATGCTATGAAACCCCAACAACAAGAAAGTCTCAAAAATTCAATAAAAAATCAACTCACAACACAAAGAACCAAAAAAAAACACTCAACCATCAACACTCTTTAACCAAGGCACTTACGTCCACACACATCACCACCAATACAAATAACAAAATACATCAAAACCTCAGTATATCAATAACATAAAAGCAATATGGAATTCTACCATATGCACAAACAACTATGTAAAAAAAATATCAAATAATGCAGTAGGTGCACTACTCAATCCATGCATTGTCTCATTTTTTCCATTAAATTCTTCTTCATGTCTTCCATATCTATTGAAAGGTAATATCTGCTATATCGCCATCACTTATTCTTTGCAAACTGATATTTTTATTCAATACTCTACTATAGGACTTCGATCTGCTCACTCCTCTGCCATTTGAACTCATATAATAAGCTATATCTTCTCATCTGTATGTCTGAAGAATTCTTCCTCTGCAAACCTATTCCTCTCTCAATCACACTAACTAACTAGATATCAGATCCAAAATTAGATATTTATAATGTGCTCGAAAAATTTCTCCTTTGGTTTGAGTTCATATGTGCACAACTTTGAAGAAATCCATCCATAACCATAACTACTTTTGCATTAAAGGAATTCACACCTAATAAAGGACTTATTCAATGAATTTCAACATTACCCAATTAATTTCGAAGCTTCTGGGAATTACCATGTCGAATTTATCTTGATGTGCGTGAGGAATGCAAAGAAAAACTTGTGTAATCCCACAACCATAGAGATAAAGCTAGCAATTGTCAACTATAGACAAGATCCTTAAATTGCATCCCAATGACTGAATGACTACAATTGCACTGAAGACACTCTCTCCCAGTGGCTGTGGAAGTATATAGGGAAAAACATCATATCTTCGCTCAAAAATTCTTCCAACTTCTTGCACACCATCTTCAACACATGCACACACCTCCAAACCTCTGCCAAGATTTGTGACGCTTCTAAAAGTAGGTTCATTCATTAGACAATTTCCATTACAAAGTTGACTTGGATGCCAACAAGTTAGTGGTTGACATAGTGCCAACAAGTCCTCTACTCTTTCTTAGACCTATGCACCTTCAACACCTCTGCACAACCTTGTAGAACATTAGTAACAACATCATAAGGCCAAACACATATGAAACAAGGAACTAACATGAAGAACTAGACTACCAAACTCCTCAACATAGATGAATATTTATTTTTCCAAACTCATTTATGCATCAAGCCACATCAATGCCATCATCTAGATTACCATAAGGTTAACATTAATACATCATCTAGATGACCATAAGGTTGATATCAATGGCACCACAAACCATCGATAAGCTTAAAATCCATAATTCCAACAAGAGGGCCTTGAAAAGTTTTGTGAGAGGGATGCACATTTTAATTCCAATGACTTCTACATCTTGCACAATAGCTCTAATCTATGAGGTTAGTGCCAAAGGGCCATCCTCCTTCAACTCTAGGTCGAAGAGCTTAATCATCAATTGAAATACTTATAATTATGACTGTGTGTCATATAAACATTTCAACTTATTTAATGCATCATAAGAATTTGAAATTAGAATAATATAATGACTGATGCCTTCCCTTACAAAAGGAACAATTATTGCATAAGATTTGTTGTCATTATTCTCCTAAATGGCTAGCTATTTATCTGACGTGGGCTTGACAAGAACATCATCACATTCTCCTTCACAAACACCTTTCCATAAGTCATTTAAGACAAGGGTGTGGTCGATCTTTTGAACCATTCATGGGAGTTCTCCTTGACAATGATTACTATACCAATGATGGAGATGAGGGAATGAATTTCCAGTTCTTCTTCTAGTAGCCTACACTTATAGAGAAAAACTAAATATAAGACTTTAAGTTTTTAATATAACAATATTACTTCAATGGAGAATGTACCAACTAAGATGATGATAATTGAAGGAAAATTCCCCCATTTCAATGAATGTTAATGAAAATTCACTAATAATAACAACATATTTTACAGTTCTTCTGGGCATCTAGATATTTGTAAAATTACAAAAATTAAAACCATAAAATTTAAGACACGTAAAACGTCTGTCTTTAATAAAAATATGTAGAAATTTTGTTCTGTCTATAAAACTCGTAAATAATAATGATGGATCGACCCCTAATCACAATAAAAATTTGTCAAATTTTGTTGATAAGAGACTAAACAATACTGGAATAACATCTCAATGGATCTTTTCCAAACCAAACTTACTTCCTTTGAATGTCTTAAATGTAATAACTAAGGCAGGAAATTCATAGTTCAGACTGGTAAAATGCAAGAAATGTTACCATAAGGATGGAAAATATGGAAACTAGACTTGTAGATGCCAATGTGATTCAAGTGCCTATTTTGTAGCCTCAACGCCAATCCAAGAGTGTACGAGATGGAAAAGGAGAATTAAAACAAATACATGAGGAATAACACAGTATGTTGCAACTTCATAGAGTTGGAAATTAAAAACACTATCTCATTTGTTTTTCGGGTGCATTATCCACGCCTCCTAATTATAACACAACCCTTGTAGCACAACCAACAATGACACTGGTAATAATAATATTTGGTCTAAGGATCAAACCTAGTTCTATGAGGAGTAGGGTGAGAAGGTTTATTTTTCAATAACAAAAACATAGAAAAGTTGGTCTAAGGTCTATTATAATGCCATAGTAGGGTGTGGGGATACATTAGCAGACAATTCAACAATTCAACAATTCAAATTCGGTCTAAAGTTTTTTTTTTTTTAAGAAAAATGTGAATACCAAGAGAGTGGATGATGCTAAGACTGGGGTTGCAACTAAAATTTTACCAGTATGGTCATACCTACAAGGGCCACCATTTTCTAAGTAGAATGTAGAGATAAGGAAATGTTGGTAGAGAAGTGTTTCAACTAGGATGATGGAGTAATGTTAGGGTATACATTAGGGTCAAATAAGTAATGTTGGACATGAATGAATTAAACTAAAAATAAGAGAATGAGATCACAATGACCACAATAAGAGAGATAAATATGTAGAGGTGTTTCTACCAAGGAAGGTAATTTACACAGGTGTTAGGAAGAGCGAAAGACAAGAGTTACAAGGTGCAAAAGAATGCCTAAATTTGGGACATGTGCTCTGATACCATGGTAGGATAGGAAGGTAACTCCCTGTTATCACCAAAATAGGACCTGATAGGCTGCTCACAAGTCAATATCAGTGTAAATATTTAAAACCAATCTTATGGCTGAGGCTTAGCCTCCTCAGCCTGAGAGGGCTCTCTCAAAGGTTAATGATATAAGTTATAGATAGATGGCTAACTATGTGGTTTGTGATTTTGTATGTTTACAGGTTGAAAGATGTAGACTGGCTACCATTGGGCTATGGAGTCAGTGATAGGGATAAAAATAACAAATAGCTCTTCTTATAAAACCGAGGCTTTTATATACTTCAATGAAAGAGTGACACATTTAGGAAGATCTCAATAATTTGAGGTTCATAGGAAGTCAGAGCATGTGGTACATGAATTCTAAGTAATGATACATCAAGGTATTCAAAAGCAAAGTATTTAAAGTGATTCATCAAATCTTAACACTTAAAGGAATTCAAAGCATGAATAACCATGAATTTTGAGTAGTAAGTATTAAAACATTGAAGAAAACCATCCAAAGATAGGACCCAAGAACTCAATTCACCATAGTTCAACACTTAAAGGAAGTCAGAGCATGTTACTCCATGAATTCTGAGTAATAAGCATTAAAACTATGGAAGTAAAAAATATCAAAGATAAAAGATAAAACTCACTGAAGTATATTAAGAATCTTAGGTCCAGAAAAGTTGTATTGCTTCTGTATATATCAGTCTCTCCAAAGCAATTACAAAAGTAGACTGTTCTCATCACCTTTTTCCTTTGTATAATTCGACCTCATTCTCTTTATAGACCATTTACAAAATAGGATAAGATTATCCTCCATTAGAATTCGAATTCCTATGCTTTGACACCTACTATAACCATAAAAAATGGTATTTATTACAAACACAGCTGTAAAACTAACATAGAGTCCTATTACAAATTGACAGCTATAATGCCTTTGAAAAGTCCTAATTCTAATAGGACTGAAACTCCCAAATATGCTTCTAATCAACCTTGTATAGTATTTAATTCATCCTTTGACACCTGCTATCCCATGAATTCGAATTTTGATGCTGTCTTCAACTTTGATGTAACCCTGCTGCTAATGACCCAAACTGTCCTAAAAATCAGGAGACAGATTTCCTGTTTTTTAGCCCTTCACTTCCATTTTTCATCTTCGAGCACTTGTTAACATTGATAGATTAGTTTCATATGTGTCACATGTGTCAATAATTTCCTTTAAACTTTTAATCTTCCAGCTGTGTAGAATTCCACCTCCGAAATGATGTAAAAGGATAGAGAATAGGTCTGCGCTACGAAAGTAGCTTGTTTTCGTAGCGCAGTTTGTAGGTCATTGTAAAACCTTTCCTTTAACCATTTTTTCTCATGTTTTACAATTTTAACCTTCAACTATAATCTTGATGCTTCCACCAGAAACATTTAAACTAAAACTTATCATTCCTCCCTCCAAAATGCATATGAAAAAGTGCAAAAAGACATCTTCAGCAGTTTCGTAGAACGCTACAAAACTGTTGTGCAAGCTGATTTTGACATAGTCTTCTAAACAGTCTTCAAAATTTTTGAGTTGTGGATATATATACCTCATAAGTGCTGATATTATTTCAAAACATATAACTTATCCTCAAAAACATGATCTTCATTAACATTTGTCTTCCGCTTAATGAAAAGCTAACTTATAAATTTGACCATTTTTCTGCATTGTTTTTTTTTTTCTTCTGAAAAATAGGTGTTGATATAGATATTGTATTTCCTCATTCATAATATATTTGGAGAAAATAAATGAGGATTTTTTAGGCCATTCTATCTTGAGAAAAAACCTCTCTTGGATTTTTGAAATACCTCTCCTACTATTCAGAAACTGTCTTTGAGCAACATGTGTAAAACATAAAAACTTTGATTTCTGAAAATATGGCTTCAAAGAAAGCCTTGTATCTCCCAATTGGTAACACTTGTGAGAAACTTGAGAGAGGTTATTGTAGCTAGAGATTTTATGAAGATAAAAATCTTTCATAATTCTAAAATAATTTTGCATATGACCAGAAACTGATCTTCAAGTTGACTGCTAAAAATAGAAAACAAAGTTTTTCTCTTCATGACTTTCAACAGTTTCGTAGCGCAAGTTGAGTCATCAATTTATCCCACCTCATAATGAATTTAAAGAAATGGATAGAGGTTTTTGTATCTAGGTATGTTAGGAAGATAAACCTCTTTCATGTTTCAAAAATATGTTTTAATTTGCTCAGGAACCCCCTTGGAAGTTGACTACTAAAACAAAAAAAACAGGGTTTTTGCTTCATAGTGTGCTACGAAAAGACAACACTTTCGTAGTGCAAATCACCTTTTTTGAACTAGCTGCGCTACGAAAGTGTGGATTCCCGTATGATTGCAAAAATTTAACCCGAAACTTAATGGAATTATTTATAAATGAATGATGAGACTTTTTAACCATGGAATGAGACTTAAAGACCTTATTTGGAAATGGAAACTGACTTTTTAAGACCTTTAAAACCATGAGCTACCCTTTATGAAGACTGAAATGACCATTAGACCTACTTGAAACCATGACCCAAAGCAGAGTTGACACAATGATGTTTTGAAAATTTAGGGTGTGATAACACTCCCAATTGTATGTTTTCCATTAATATGAACATCGTTATATATAAGAAGAGTGGTGACCTTTAAGATTCCAATTCCAAGGTATTTTCACATTCTAACTATTTACATTTCTCTATTTACATATTTACATATTTTCACCCAATCCCCAAGGATTAACTGTCTAATACATGTAATTCAGGGATTTTTGTAATTATTCCTTGACAAAAATTTGTATGTCTTCCTTGTTTTCCTCCATATTTTGTTCCATGTGTTATTAGGTCATCGAATTGTCATCCTTTACACCATATTTTCCCTAATTTTAACCCATTTTCACTTTTCTATGTCCCTGTACTAATATGTTTTAATGATCATGTGCGACATTTATGCTTATAGTGATTTTTGTTGCATTTCTTATTATTTCGATAAATTATGGATAACATTAAGAAGAATTAGTATATTTTGTATTTACTTTCGAATACTAACTCAATTTGGGAATTGTTGTAGATCCATTTCTTGATATATAAATCAACCACCACTAACCATGTAGCCACTTTGGAAAAAGACATTCAAAGATGGATTATGAATTTAGTTACAGGTGATGGATTTTTATAAACCCGTACATAAATCCATTATTCTACATTTTTATATATGTTCCAAATTAATTTGGATAGCTATAATTTATTTGTTAGAAAATTTAAATTATGGTTTTAATTGTTTGAAGATAAAGAGGACAAATTGGTGGTGAATATGAGTTTAGAATTGGTTTTCTATAGGATATGAGGATATCCATGGAATATATTATGAAGTTAAGAATTTAAACATCATTAAATGTAATTTGTAATGAATTTTGATCATGCTGTTATAACCTGCATCTCCAAATTCAAATTTGATATTCAAGGTATCCTAAAGTTAATGGGAGTTAGTGAGGATCATGGAAACCATTTGCTATGTTGGAATTTGGTTGTAACCATTGTGGATTCATTAAATCCTCAAGTGGGTTTGATTAATTTTTTTTATTTGTGGTTTCAAGCTGGTTCATGTATAAAATATAGTTCCTTCTCCATTCTACGAGAGAGCACACTTAGAGAAATAGTCCAAGCTATGATGAAATAAATTGTATCTTATAAGTTATCATTTTGATTGAAGTTCTATTTCATATATGTTATAGATTAGTGATAGATTAATTTATGTTGTGGATTAATTTACTTAATCAATTTATGTTTAAATTCAATTAAGTTACTCATGTTATAGGTTAACAACAACATTATTCTCTATGACAACACGAGCATAAAACTAGAAAATGGAGCAACATTTTATTTCAAGTTCTTTGATCCCGCAAGTGTGTTTAAGTTCATATATTAATTTTATTATTAAAGTTTTACAACAAGGGTATGAATTCATGGAAAAAGAAAGCGTTTAAAACATGCAAAAAGATAACCTAGTGACAAAAAGTTTTCAATAACATGATTGGTCGTCAAGTACATGAACATCTCCAAGAGTGATTGAGCTAGCATTGCTTAGTGTAGGATGTATTTTATATATTTATTATTATTTGATTGGTTTCTTTACTCAATAAATTACATAGTTTCCATGGCTTTGATTCTATTGGATAATTTATTTTAATTACCAATGCTTGATTTATTTAAGTAAACAAGGTGCAGGTTGGAGCGAGGTCCCTTAAGACCGCAAATTTGATAAAAACACAATATTTTTTGTAGTTTTGAGTCGTGCACGCTAAGAAATGCACAAGTCAAGGGGCTCTGGGGCAGGCCAAGGCCCCTTCATGTGTTGTAATGGGAAAAAGGGTAGACCTAGGGGTCGCAAACCAAAATTTGTGGACCTTAGATGAGAGCAGGTTAAATATATAAATATGAGTCTAGATTAAGTCATATAGAGTTGTTATAAGTAAGTTTTGATAAGATTGTGATGTTCTAAGTTGTGAAGCGGATTTTTTTGGGTATAGAAGGCTCCCAATGACTGTGTGCACGGAGACCTTAGTCCTGCTATGTGCAGAACCCGATGGCTCTGTGTGCGGGTTGAAATGAAGTATTGTAAAGGGATTATGAATTGTGAATGAATAAAGAAGTGTTTTGGATAATTCAAAGTATCAAATGCATCAATGTTTCTCTTTATGATTTGTTTCTATGTGTTATTTCTTTTTATTGCATTATCTGTGTTTGGATCAATTGCGTACCTACTTTTCTGTCTTATATGAATGTTGAATACATAGATCTGTTATTGTAAGAATTGAATGTCACCTTACTAAGACTATTGAAGGGATTGCGAAGTCTTTATCTGTGCATGTGTAGAATAACCTGCGTAAATTGACCTAGATATAACTAGTTAGGGTTTTTGTTGCGAAGGTTAGCCCGCTGTTTTTATAGATCTAAAGACACCCACATCATTTCATTCTCTCTTAGGGTGTGAAAACCTGGTTCCAACACCCCCCCATATTGCTTCGGGTGATACTTTGACCTGCGCAAGTAGGTCATTGCTGAAAGGGCTAGTAGTAAGAGGGTTAACTCTCAACCTAGGTCAGGAACCCTCAAGCCAACAAATGTTTCCATTGCCAGGACTGAGATCATTTTGAGAGCTTCTAGGTGATGTGGCAGCCATCAAAGCCTGAGTTAGAAGATTGGTTCAAGAAGAAAATTTAGAAATTTTCCCTTTAGGAAAACATAATTAAGAAGTTTTCTGCTGAAGATTGGAAACATAAGTATATTTTCATAGAGGTTCATGAAATATTCTTTGTGAACTTTGCGTAAGAATTACCGGAGTGGTTATCAAGATTAGCTAAGTTCCAAACCTGTTGGAAGGATGATAAGGTCACTTAGTGGACACCCGATTTGATCCAATAGTTAGAGCAGACTGTTATTTCCATCACTCGTACTATAGATCATTAGGTTGAAAAAGTTTTGGGTGGGTTTGTAACAGAGTTTGCAGTAGATTAGTTTGTGTCATTTCTGAAGCTGAAAGGAGGTTCTTCAAAGGACTAAGAGGTAAATTCACATGCTCTCTACCTTTTATGATTAATATGCTATTGCGTGAAAAGGGTGTTTTGTGCAGCCGCACTAAGTGAATGACCCCATATAAGCTAGAAAGTGCTACGTGCATCAGAAAGTATTACCAAATTAATTAGAGAGGAGACATATCTGTATAAAACCCTCTTGGAAGCTCACCTAGTAGTGATATAGCAAGTGGTGAAGCTATGCGCACCAGAGGTAGCCCTCCTGCTACTCTGCAGTCGATCTCCCACATGTGTAAGACATCTCCTACCCCACCACTACCGCCACCAGAAGGAGATATGGCTGTGCATATGAAGCTAACCAAATTCAAGGGTGTGGGTGATGAGGACATGGATAGGTTTTGGTTTGTTGCCAATGCAGTATGGAATACGCAAAATGTTAACACTGATGCTGCCAAGAGAGTGCAACTAGCTATGGCGCTTGAAGTTCGTGCGCTAGATTGGTTTATGGGATATCTGACTTAGCATGTTGATCCCACTGTTGCTAAGATTAAAGACACTTTGAAACAACAATTCAGGAAGCCAATATCCTACTCACAGTGTGTAAGAAAGTGGAATGAAATCAAGCAAGAACCAAATGAATCTGTTTTGTAGGGAGATCAATGGATGAAGCATACTATCAGTGAGGGAGGATATATCTATAATGATAAGCAACATAAGGAATGGTTTATTGCCATGCTCTTGCCACATCAACATGGGCCTATGAATCAGTGGAATAATGACTCTCAGGCCGAAGATCTAGAAGTTGCTATGAAACTGGAAGATGCGCCTAGAGAGGATGACCAATTTAGAACTCTACAAATCCAAAATTAGTTGGAGGAAATGCACTTGGAGATCTAAACCTACGCAAAGATAGAGGAAAGGAAGTTGGCGCATATGTATGGTGTATACGTTGTAAGGGTTCCAACCACACCAAAGATCAATGCACTTTGTTCTCAGATTACATGCAAGAAGGAGGGAAAAATCCATTGGGCCCCAAGGATGGGGCAGGGCCAAGTGGTACTCCCACACTATGGTGCACTGATTGTAGAGTAGCTGGATGACACAATACAAAACATTTCCCTTGATTAGGAAGTTATGTGCCAGGGCTAAAGCAACAATGGTGCAAGTTTTTCTCTTTAGTTGGTCACGATGAGCACCACTAATACACATTCAAGCTAATGATGGATAGTGCCAACCTCTATAGGGTGGAAGCTGACCCATCTTCACCATCATCTCTATCAAGATGAAGGGGAGGAGGGAGAAGTGGAGGCGCAGGTCGTGGAAGAGGGAAATTAATTTTCTATAACTGTGGGGATGCTGGACACTGTGTGCGCGACTGTCCGAACCCTATGTGACTACCTGAATCCTGTGTGACAATTTGATCATGTTATTGAATACTTTCCTTTTTTAATTGCTATAATCTAGGAAAAGAAACAACAGATGCCTACGCAAAACATACAAATGGTTAAAGATGAGCCACGTGATGATGATCCAAGTGTAAACATATTTATACGCAGTGGTGTTGCCACTGGAGGAGTTGAGGGAAAGAAGGCTGAGGCAGAGCCATTAATCCAGAAGGCCTCTGAAAGGAAGGAATGAATCAACCTATAGAAGGAAAATGATACTTTTATTGAAGTTAGGAAGGATTTTGCTGCTGTAGGTGTGTCTACATCCAAGACTATCATGGAAGCAAAGATTGATGATGAAGTAAAACCTTTCCTACAAGCCTGCATTAAGTTATTGCGCAATAAAAAATAAATGGACAATCTTCAGGCCCTAATAGATGGGTGCGCGGATAAGGAATTTCCTCGAATGGAGACAAAGGCCATGAACAAGATCTATAAGAACAAGAAGAGAACTGGCTGAGAGATGCACATGACCGTGCAAATTGGGGAGTATGAGATGGATTGGGTCATCTAGGACTTGGGGTCTGATGCAAATGTTCTACCTAAAAAGACCTAGAAAAATATGGGTGAAACAAAGCTGGAGTGGCCCACCATTCAGCTATGCATGGCTAATCAACATAAGATCATTCCACTTGGAAGGCTCCCACAAGTTCTGGTAGACATTGCTGGAGTAAAGGTACGTGTATATTTTGAAGTAATAAAAATTTTGGATGATGCAGACCCTTACCCCGCGCTGCTGGGGTTGGATTGGGCCATCGATATGGGAGGTACCATCAACTTGAAGCATAGAAGCATGATAATTGAAAATTATTGTAGGCGGGTAATAATACCTCTGGATCTGATAGAAGGAGAAATATATACAAAACCAATGCGTGAAGGAGACGATGTTGATCATATATACAAGATGACTGTTCGGATGAGAATTGGATCAACCCTACAACTAATGGAATGTTGAATTGGGAAAAGGATAACTCTTGTTTCTTATATTCTGATGGGGAAATGGAGAACTGGCAGAATCAGTTGCATGATGTTTCTGCACTGCGCTACCTCAAGATCACTAAATTTTTTTGATGCATTTCCTTTGAGGTAAGAGAATTACCTTATTTTGATGGCTTTGATAGTGTTGTATTATTTTTGGAAAATTTGGAAAAGGATGTCCCAGAAGAACAGAGGTTCTAGGAATTTGATATGGCCATGTGTGCAACCCCAACGCGATGGTGGGATACACATAAAGGAAGTTTTAAGGAGTGGGAAGAATGTAGAAAAATGATTAAGTTTCACTTTGGGCAGCCCACTACCCCATCGACTAAGATTTTCTATGGTCAGGGTGACTTGCGCAAACACCTGGCCATGTGGATGGAGGTTTGGAATGAGAAGACCTTGAAAAAATGGGTTCATATGTTTGTTCGTTCGTTGGGACCGATACCTAATACATGGTATTTGGAAACAAAGCTGCGCCGAGTGACTCACCATTGGATTACAATGATTGACAGTTTTCTATCAACCTTTGGTTTGGTTAGGGGATCAAAGGGATTGGACGAAAACCTGCAGGATATAGAAGCACTTGTCTTTGATGACTCCCAACCTTGGATAGAATGTGCTGCACTAGCATGGGAAGTACAAATGCAAGATATTTCCAATTGCAGGAACCTGTCAACAGAATATAATGAGGAAGACCCAAGAAATATCAACATCCCTGAGTCCGAAGGGGAGCGCGCAGTTGCAGGGTCCTTAGTGGGAATGGTGGATGTAACTAAGCCCCTGAAGTTGAAGGAATTCAACATTGGGACATACGGACAACCCAAGTTGGCCAAAATTAGAGATTATTGGGATGATGAAATAGTGGGGAAGGTTGCAGAGCTACTGATAGAGTATCAGGACTTGTTTCCCACAAAGTTATTTAAGCTCAAAGGAATTGTAGGAGATTTGGGCAATATGAAAATCATGCTGAAACCAAATGCGCGCCCTGTCAAGAAATGACCATACCGATTAAATCATAAGTAAAAGTAGGAAGTAAAAGAGGAATTAGAGAAGATCGTTGCTGTAGGAATCATCGAGCCTATGGAGCAGTCTGATTTTGTGAGCCCCATGGTTGTTCAAGAAAAGAAGATGAATGGAGAGATAAGGATTTGTGTAGATCTGCGCAAGCTGAATAATTTATGTGTGCATGACCCTTTCCCTACTCCATTTTTAGATGAGATTTTGGATAATGTGGGTGGACAAGAGGCTTATTATTTTACTAATGGATTTTCAGGGTATCATCAGATCAAAATTGCGCTAGAAGGCCGAAGAAAAACCACCTTTGCAACAGAATTGGGATATTTCCAATACACAGCGATGCCTTTCAGATTCAAGAATGCACCTGCTATCTTTTCACGTGTAGTAGTAGCTGTGTTAAAAGAATTCATGCTAAATTTCTTGGAGGTGTATTTTGATGACTGGACTGTGTTTGGGTTGGTAAAGAAGAATGTGTCCAACTTGCGCATGATGCCTGACACTTCTAGGAAGCATAAGATTTCTGTTAAATTGAAGAAATGCATATTTTGTGTTCCTTTTGGAATTTTTTTGGGCCATATTGTGTGTCAGCAAGGGTTGATGGTAGATCCGACCAAGATTGCAGTTATCATTAACATAGAAGTCCCCAATAATGAAAAACAACTGCGCTCCATTCTGGGACACGTCGGATATTACAAAAAATTCATTTAGGGCTATGCTCTAATCACTGTGCCTATGGAGAAATTATTGAAGAAGGGCGTGTCATTTTTTTGGATGAGGAATGTTGAAAGAGCTTTGAGTTTCTGAAGGAATATATGGTTACTGCACCTATTCTAATATTCCCAGATTGGTCCAAGGTCTTCCATGTACACGTGGATGCATCCGATATAGCACTTGGAGCCATTTTAGCGGAGCCAGGAGAAGGAGACATTGATCACCCCATTTATTTTGCCAGCAGGAAGCTCTCCAGTGCAGATCGCGACTACTCAACCATAGAAAGGGAAGGATTGGACATTTGTCTATGCTATGCAAAAATTTAGGCACTATCTGCTAGGAGGGCACTTCAAGATGTTCACTTGCCATTCTTATTTGAAACACCTAGTCAATAAGCCTATGTTGGGGGGGAATATTTGTAGATGGTTGTTTCTATTTTAGGAATATGATTTTAAAATCATTGTGAAGCCTGGTAGATTGAATGCTAGACCTGATCACCTGTCACTCATCGAAAATGGGGAGGAACCAACCAGTATGGAGGAGGGACTACCTGATGTGCAGCTCTTTGCTATCAAGGTGGTTGATGAAAAATTTGCTGATATTATTCACTTTATAACCACTGGAAGTGTGCCTGTTGAATATTCAGTGGAACAAAAGAAGGCGTTGGTTTCACGTGCAACTGATTTTACCCTGATTGTAGGTCAATTGTACAAGCTGGGAGTAGATGAAGTATTAAGAAGGTATGTTTTGGAACATGAGAGACATGACATCTTGGCTGAGGCTCATGGAGGAGTGGTAGGAGGCTACTATGCAGGGAAGGCCATTTCACAGAAGCTGTTGTGTGCTGGTTTATGGTGGCCCACGCTGCACAGTGATGCACATGCATACTGTCAAGCTTGGGATGCATGCCAAATAACGGGGAAGCCCTCACGCAGAGATGAAATGCCTCTGAAACCATAGATGGCCCTGCAGGCCTTTGATAAATGGGCTAAGATTTTATTGGACCTATCAATTCTCCAGGGAAGAAGACTAGCATGCGCTACATCATCACTTCCATGGATTATGTAACCAGATGGGAAAAAGATAAGCTAGTCAAGGATTGTACCACAAATACTGCTGCATATTTCATTTTTGAACATATTCTGAGTAGGTTTGGGTGCCCAAAGGTATTGATGAGTGATATGGGTACACACTTTTTTAATGAAGGAATTGAAGCTCTGACAGAGGAAATTTAGATACATCACCAAAAAAACATTCCTTATCACCCTCAAGCGAATGGTGCACTAGAAGCTTTCAACAAAATTTTGGAGAATGCACTGACAAAGATCTATAATGCAAATCAGAATGATTGGGACGTGTGCATGATCCAAGTGGATATTGGTGGTCACCCGCCTATTCCACTTGGGGCTCCACCATTGTCTCTTTCAGTTTTTTAGTTTCGGCACAGTTTACTATTTTTAGCAGTTTTTCGGGTCTTGAACTTCCGGAGTAGTTTTGAGGCCCTAAACGACGTTTTTTGGGAAAACAGAGAGCGTTATGGGTCCATAGATTGATGTTTCTCATTCCAAATTTGTAGGCCTCAGATAGATATTTCTAACGAGGTATGGTACGCGTCAAATGGAGATCATATGCCAAAGTTACGCCCCTGGGAAGTTGAAACACCAATTTACCCAAACGGGGCCCATAGTTTTGGCGCTTCATCTCCTAGGGTTAGGGTTTTGGCTGTTTAGGATTTCCCATTGTTTCCAAATAATAAATAGGCCCTCGAGCCTCATTGTAACTCAGTTCAGAGGCCTGTAGCCGCCACATCTCTTCTCAGAGATAGCTACCAGCACCCTAGCTAGTTTTATTTCCATTCTGTCTGTAAGCAAATTTCAGTTCTTTGATATTAATGAAATGAAGTGTTATTTCCACTGCATCTCTGTATTTATGGCTATATGTTTATTCTGTTGCGTTCCTGCATAAATCTGGATCAATGGTATCAGAGCGGTCTGCTTTTTCTCGATCCTTCTTTGCATGTCCCCAACGAGGTCGGGGTATAAGGAGCTAGGGCTTGATCTGGTGGAACCTTTGCAAGATCAGCCTCGCAAACCTCGACGGACACCCATGGGGGACGAAAAGAAAGATGAGGGAGCAGGAGATCCTATCAAAATATTTCTCGAGGAGGCCCTCGAAAAACAAAGGAACGCGATGATGGATAACTTTGCTCAGATCCTTCAACGGCTGCCCACCGGCGGCGCATCTGCATCCAGTAGCCACTCTGGAGTTGCGACTTCCTTTAAGGTACAAGTAAATTTTGACATTCCCATATTTGAGGGTCAAATAGACGCAGATGCCGTAGATAGATGGTTGAATCTATTAGAAGGATATTTCTCTGTTCATGACTTTTCGGACCGGGAGAAGATTATTTTTGCACTCCTCAAAGCTACCCCCCATGTTAAGGACTGGTGGGAAACCTACTGTGAGAACAAGGACCAGACAGAACCCTCTCTGTTCTCGGCCGTACCAACTTGGAATTCTTTCCAAGACGCCGTCAAGGAACAGTACTATCCCGTGGAGAGCTATGAGGACAAGTACATACAATGGACCACGCTGCGACAACAAAGGGATCAAGATGTGCATGAGCTGACGAATCTGTTCCATACCCTGCGCACAAAGTTGGGTATCAAAGATTCAGAGAAAAATCTGGTGCTAAAGTATCACAGCTGTCTGCAAAGATACATTCAGGAGGAAATGGAGTTCCTCGACATCTCATCGCTTGGTACGACATACCGGTATGCTGCCAAGATTGAGCAGAAATTCAAGCAGAAGAAGCGAGACTTTGGATCTGCAAATCAAAAGCAAGGGAAAGGTGCTTCCAAACCACAGAACAAAGGATAGAGCCAAGGCATGGTGGCTAAAGACAACTCATCGAAGCCACAAGAAAAGAACAACACCGCAAAGCCAAAGAAGGACACGGGAAAGTGGTGTGAGTTCCATAAGAGCTCCACTCACAACACAAGTGAGTGTCGGGAAAAACAGGCGCTAGTGGCCGAGATGAGGGCTTCTGAGTCAGATGCATGCTATGACTCCGAATCAAAACCTAAAAAGGGGAATGAAAAAGGGAAACAGATTATTGATTTGGAGCCCAATGCCACTGTTGCCACTACAAAGATCCAGAAGGAGGAACCGGAAGATCCAGAGGAGGAGGAACGTCTCTTCCACTCCCAGATGTGGGTAAAGGGCTCCCCGGTACAATTCATTGTAGACAATGGGAGCCAAAAGAACCTCATTTCAGCAGACGCCATGAAGCAGTTGGGCTTGCCAACCACAGCTCACCCACATCCATACACCATCGGGTGGCTTCACCAAGGACGAGATCTCTGCGTCAGCCAGTAGTGTTGCCTTCCCTATAGCATCAAGCCCTTCACGGATGAGGTATTATGTGACGTTGCTACTATTAATATTTCTGATGTATTATTAGGACAAACATACTTGTGGAAGCATCATGCTATGTATGAGTCTCGACCTCGTGCTGTTATTGTTACTTTGGGAAATAAGTTGTACAGGATACCAGAGGTACCACCTCCTGCTGCTATCTCTTTGGCTACTGCAAAACAATGCAGTAAGCTCATTTCCCAAACCAGGAAATTCGTTTTCCTGATGATCCGCCCCCAGGGCAAGAAGAAGACTGTGGCCACGACCTCCAGACAGGGCTCCTCTGCACAACAACAAAAAATGGATAAGGTTGTGGAGGAGTACAGGGACATATTCACCTCACCCACAGGGGTTCCTCTGCACTGTCAGGTCAAGCACCCGATTGATCTGACCCCCGGTGCGCCACTACCTAATGGACCGATCTATCGGCGCTCTGTTTTGGAGAATGATGAAATCAAGAGGCAGATTCAGGAGCTGTTGCAGAAAGGTCACATCAGACCAAGTTCATCACCCTGTGGGAGCCCGATCGTGTTGGTACAGAAGAAGGATGGGACGTGGAGACTATGTATTGACTATCAGGCGCTGAACAAGATCACTGTCCGGAATAGGTACCCAATCCCACGGATTGATGACCTTCTGGACCAACTCCAAGGTGAAAAATATTTCAGTAAGATCGACCTGAAGTCTGGGTATCACTAGGTACCAATTGAACCCTCTGATGTGTGGAAGACTGCCTTCAAAGCTAAGGAAGGCCTTTTTGAATGGCTGGTCATGCCTTTCGGGTTGAAAAATTCTCCCGCAACCTTCATGAGGATGATGGACGACATCTTGCGGCCATTCACCAACTCATTCGTAGTGGTGTACTTGGATGACATTCTGATCTTCAGCAAGACTTGGGAAGAGCACCTTCATCACATACGACAAGTACTCCAAACACTGCGGCAACACAAGTTGTGTGCCAATTTGGAGAATTTCACGTTTGGCATGACCCAGGTTCAATATCTGGGATACATTATTGATGAAAGGGGGGTGCATGTGGATCCAGCCAAGATCCAAGTCATTCGGGATTGGCCAGCCCCAACCACTATAACAGAGCTTCGCAGCTTTCTGGGTCTTGCTAATTTCTATCGGAGGTTCGTGTTGGGATTCTCTCATATCACTTGGCCCCTGAGTCAAGTCACCAAGGGAGGAGCGAGAGCAAATTTTTTTTGGTCGGAACCTCAACAGAAGGCGTTCACAGAACTGAAAAACCGCCTCTGTTCTGCCCCAGTGCTCACTTTACCAGACTTGCAACAGCCATTTGAGATCGAGAAAGATGCCTCTGACTATGCTATTGGGGCAGTTCTTACTCAACAGGGACATCCAGTGGCATTTCACAGTGAGACATTGTCTGACACAGTTCGCAAGTATCCCACTTATGACAAAGAAATGTATTCCATTGTGCAAGCTTGTCGATAATGGAAGCATTACATTTTGGGGAAGGAAACAATCATCCACACAGACCACCGGCCCCTACAGTTCATACAGACACAAGGGAAGTTGCAGAATGATCGCCATCAGAAGTGGTCCACATATCTGCAACAGTTTCATTTGAACATAAAGTACAAGAAAGGTAGCATGAATCATTTTACAGATTGCCTCAGCCAACCACCGATCATGGCGCTCACCACTGTGCTCAACTCTTGTGGGGACGAGACTTCTGATTGGCCACTTCTCTATGAGAGTGACCTAGAATTTGGCCACACTTACAAGGCACTCTTGGGGGGTACGTAAGTTCCAAATTTTCACCTCCAAGATGCACTTTTATGTCACATGGGACACCTTTGTGTTCCTTCAAGCGAGCGTGCCAAGATGATATGGGAATGGGAAGCACACTACAGTCAAGTCGCTGGGCATTTCGGGGTCGAGAAAACAGTAGCAATCCTGCAGAAGTATTTCTATTGGCCGAACCTTCGAAAGGTTGTCGAGAAGCACATCAGATCCTGCACTGCTTGTGCCATTGCCAAACCGACCATCAAGAAGCAAGGCCTATATACTCCTCTACCTACCCCTAGTTGACCTTGGGAATCCATCTCCATGGATTACATGTCGAGCCTGCCTTCTACTAAGCATGGGAAATGACTATGTTTTCGTGGTCATCGACAGATTCTCGAAGATGGCCATTATGGCAGCCTGCAAGAAGAATATCACAGTAGAAGCCACTGCTAAACTCTTATTTTAACGAGTATGGGTGCACTTTGGGATCCCACAGTTTATCATATCAGATCGGGATAGCAGGTTCCTCAGCACATTTTGGTCCAGCCTCTGGTCAATGTTGGATACCAAGCTCACCAAGTCCACAGCTTTCCATCCCCAAATAGATGGCCAGATAGAGGTCATCAAGAGAATGATTGTACACATTCTGCACATGTACAATTCAAAGCATCCACGCACATGGGACGAGAGCCTCCCCTATGTACAACATAGTTATAATCGGGCTCTCCACAGTTCAACCGGCCATAGATCCTTTCAGGTGGGCTTGGGATTCCAACCACTATGTCCCATTGATGTAGCCATGCCATTTGCAGCTACTCAGGCCGATTCAGCTCATGTCCAGTCTGAAGTTGACAAAGCAACTAGCTTCATCGAGCGCATTCAACACATCCACCAACAGGTTCATGATATATTGGACAAAGCCAATGCCAAGTACAAGCAACGCCATGATCAACACCGGGTGCCACACAACTTCCAGGTGGGCGACAAAGTATGGCTACATTTGCAGAAGGAGCGCCTCACTGGACTCCACCGCAAGCTTCGACCGCTCTGATACGGGACGTACACCATCACCAAGGCTGTAGGGAACAATGCATTCGAGCTCAATATTCCACCATTCCTTGGTCTGCACCCAGTCTTCAATGTGGATCACCTTCGTCCTTACTTCCCACCTCTACTGGACACCTCGGACATTGTAGAACAACTCACACCAACAAAGTTAAATCCAGACTGCATGGAACAGGCCACCACAGATTGTATCATGGACATGCAAATCAAGAACACTCACGAACAGAAGATCCAACTATATCGGGTTTTCAAAGCTGGCCAACTCCTGCACCAAGGAAATTGGTTCACCAGGGACCAAGTTTAGCAGAAATTTCCTCATCTCATGGAGGAACTTAACGCAATGGGGACCATTGCTTCCTAAGGGGGGATAAATGATCCAAGTGGATATTGGTGGTCACTCACCTATTTCACTTGGGGCTCCACCATTGTCTCTTTCAATTTTTCAGTTTCGGCACAGTTTACTATTTTTAGTAGTTTTTCGGGTCCTGAACTTCCGGAGCCATTTTGAGGCCCTAAACGATGTTTTTTGGGAAAACGACGAGAAACATGGGTCCATGGATTGATGTTTCTCATTCCAAATTCGTAGTCCTCGGATAGATCTTTCTAACGAGGTATGGTACGCGTCAAATGGAGATCGTATGCCAAAGTTACGCCCCTGGGAGGTTGAAACACCAATTTACCCAAACGGGGTCCATAGTTTTGGCGCTTCATCTCCTAGGGTTAGGGTTTTGGCTGTTTAGGATTTCCCATTGTTTCTAAATAATAAATAGGCCCTCGAGCCTCATTTTAACTCAGTTCAGAGGCATGTAGCTGCCACATCTCTTCTCAGAGATAGCTACCAGCGCCCTAGCTAGTTTTATTTGCATTCTGTTTGTAAGCAAGTTTCAGTTCTTTGATATTAATGAAATGAAGTGTTATTTCCACCGCATCTCTTTATTTATGGTTATATGTTTATTCTGTTTCTTTCTTGCATAAATCCGAATGAGTGCATCCCTTCTGTGTTATGGGGTTATAGGACCACATGCAAGAATTTGACTGGGAAAACACCTTTTAGGATGGTCTATGGGTAGGAAGAAATCATGCCAATGGAATATATTGTCCCAAGCCTACACATTGCAGAATTTACTAATATGGGTGAGCCTGACATCATGGAGGAACATCTTGCCCAGCTGGTTGCCTTAGAGGAGGATCAATTCATTGCTAACTTTCATCAACAAGTACAGAAGGCACGTGAAAAGGCCTGGCACAATAGACACATCCGACAAAATGCATTCAAAGAAGATGATTTGGTATTGTTATATGATAGTCATTTTGCACACCACCCGGGAAAGTTAAGGAAGCACTGGTTGGGGCCATACATTGTGAAAGAAATCACTAATGAGGTGTAGTGCACTTGGCCACGTTGCGCGGTGAGGGTATTCCCTAATATTTCAATGGAAGCTAACTAAAGCCGTATAGGGATAACCCTATGCCTACAAAATGACCATATGGTTAGAGAATGGGAATCCACTTGTCCGCACGTAGTGCAGAGGGAATGTGCAGACAGGTGCGACAAGAGCATAGAGTTAGTGCGTAGCAGGAGAAACTAGTCGTTGGAACAGTAAAACTGGGTGAAAAAGATATTTTACCATTTGATGGAGTGGGCTTTCTGCATTTAATGAAGAAATATTACAAGATTTTTGATTGTTTTTATGGGGGTAAGATGCATTTAATGAAGATACGACCATTTTTACCTCGGATCACCTATAAAAGGAAGGGTGCAGGTAATATTATGTTCCTTTTCTTTCTGAGTATATTGTGCCTTGAGCTTCTCTGTGGATTTCACCATGAATTTTTCTTTAAGCACTGTATGTCTGGCCGAGAGACCCTCGCATCTGACATGAGTAACCCAGAATTTATCTTTAGACCAAGAATGACGACCAGTAGCCCTGAGAGCATGCCATCTGAAGAGCACTCTATGTTGCTCACAACATATATAGAGCTGGGATATGATGATGTCCATGAAGTCGTACCAGAGGTCCAAGAATTCATGTCCATGCTAGCTAAAGGAAAGGGTAAGATTACCAAAGGGTCATCTTCCAAGTCACGAACGTCACCTAGGAAATTCACATCCCCGTGTGAGGCGACGAAGGATAGGTCCTTGTTATAGGTAAATTTGGGCATCATTCCAATGACCTGATTAACTGAACATCATCTCCAAGTCCAATGTATAGGGTCTATCATCCCCTAACATTTCAATCTCTATATGCCCTAAGACAAAGAACAAGACAAATCAATGAAAGACTTTCATCTGCAAAGGTTTCCAAAGTTTGAAGTTTATAATATATCATATGAGAGCTCACCAATGCTGCCTCTAAAGGGAATAAGTGAGTTGCATATGCAGGTAGCCCTATGCAAGGCTGCTTTGCAAAGAACTTCCTGACATCATGGGTGCGTTGGTCACATTGGGAGCATAATTCTCATTGTTCCGGAATCTCCACTTGGCCAGTGCCTTCTAGAAGAGTTCACATGTGTCAAACTTCGAATCCATGTGTCCATTTGACATTTACAAGATTGGGAACATGCCTTGCCTATTATTGGAAAGTCATTAATTGTAAAACTACCTCATCTTCTCTATAAATTGAGCACAAATATTAGTGTTTGAGAAGGAAGAATTTGTGTAGAGAAATGCTGGTGGATTTTTCTTTGAGGAGATTGATTTGAGTGACAATTTGCTAGAGATATCTGCATTGTGATGAGGTTGGGATGCTGCTGGAGATGGTGACACTAAATCAGTCATTTGGTTGTAACCTCCCCTTCTATCATTAATAAAGAATACAAATTACTTTTCCCTATATGCATCTGTATTGGATTTTATTTTCCATATTGCAAGATCTTAGTTTATGTATATGGTTTATGCTTTACTGATTTAGCAAACTAACTTGAATACACATATGTATTATTGCTATCTTTTGCTATTTAGTGTTCATTATTGTAGGAAATATTTTGCACAGCTAGCTGGAATTTGAAGCTACAACGGAAGCGACAGAAGGAATCATTTGGAAGCGCTTGGATCCCAAGTAAGCCTATAATCCATTTTGTGTGTCTGTTATTAGTTAGAAAAAGTAGTCGTATAGTCTTTAATATGTTTTTCTAGATTATCACCTATCTATGGAAGTGTTTTTTATCTGTAATTCACAATTCTGCATTAACAAATCGACGACTCCACTGGGGAAAGCTCTCTTTATCATATGTGTTTTAGCCTCTTATTTTCTTTGTTTATTCACCCAGTAGCTGTTACTCACAAATATTAGGCTTTTTAAGATCAAAATTTGGAAAAGAAGTGTGTTAAACAACTGCATTTTTCTTTATACACTATGCCCAATGCCCTCTTGGACAGGACACAGTGCTTTGCATGACATTGTCTCCCTTTCAGGCCTGCGTTGCAAAGTACTGTCTCTCTTTAGAGATTATGTTGCTTCCTGAAACCATCCAAATTCCCTTGAATTTTTCTTTGCAATTTGTTTCAGTTTGTTTCAGTTTGTCAATGGAAACCCACTCTACCTATCCAACCACACACGGTTGTACACTCGTATCAACCAGTTCAACCTGTTACACCCACATCATTTCCACTTGTCAATACAACTTTACCCCTGTTACAGAATCAAAATATTGTGCAACCTTATCAAATGGGTCCTTCAACTTAATATCATCAAATGTTGGGTCCACAGACTCCAAATCCTTCGATTAATTTACAACAACCTGTATCCGGAATTATTTATTCACAAGTTGGTTTACCATTTTATGGGATGTGAAAACCGCAACTTAGTTATACCTATCAACTGAATCTAGGTTATCCTAATTTGGGTTATAACATTGGTGGTCAGACCCCTTGGCAGCCATAGGCGCAAATGCCTCAAACTTCATTTCAACAAGTATCATATCTAGGTTTTTGTCACAAAATCCTCAAGCGTTTTCTTTTCAAAACAACCCCTATTTGGGTTACCAACAACAGATTCCTTATGCTGGTGCTCAAAGACCTATTGCTCAAGCAATTCCATCTTACCCTGGCTATGCTCAACCTGAAATTAATCGAGAATTTCCCTTTGTTGCAAATTTAGAGTTACCAGATTTAAATCGGCTAACTAGTGATCCAATCAACTATGCTCCTTGGTGGCCGATGATACCCCATAAATTACCCTCGGATATTCCTAAGTTAAATGGAAACCCTGGAGAAGATTCGTCGAATCATGCTAATATTTATCATTATGTTGTTCATCAAACTCCCTAAATGATGATTTTGTTCGACTACGTATTTTCCAGCGTACTCTCATAGGTCCGGCTGAAAAATGGTACATTGAATTACCAGGAGCTTCTTTTAATAATTTCATAGCCCTAGCTACTGTATTTTTGACTTATTTCAAGTTACCCATCCGATATGAAACTAGAATAGAACTCTTGACCAATTTCAAACAGACTAATGCTACTCACATCTCTGATCATATTCATGAGTGGCGTCATCATCGTAGAATGGTTAAGACATTTGTTCTAGATCAACTCCTTGCTGAATGGTTCATCAAGTCCCTGTTACCATCCATAACTGAGGATGTGGCTAAGGGTGGCGTCGTCACAAAAGAGAAATTTATCGCTCGTGCCTAGTATTTAGACTTGATTTATACTCATTCTGGCACACTCTATGAAAAAATTCCTAATGCGCCAAGATCTAATTTTACTGTTCCTTCTCAATTAAAGGAATCTCATGCCAGAGACAGCTTGGTTTACACTACAAGCACACATCAAAGTACTATATCTGAACCTACTCCTGCTTTCAAAATTAATGCTGTGTCATTTGACAAGGGAAAAAGTGACAAGCAACCCAGAAGTAAGAAAAAGGGAAATCTAAGCAAAAGAAAACTTCTAACCCGTAGGAAAGATCATCTGATCAATTGTCTGGACCTAGGAAACCTCGTTATCCATGCATAATCTATAATGAGGAACACATTTTTAGGGATTGTCCTCACCATGCTGAAGTCTAAAAAATTATCAAGACTTCCCAAGTGTCAGCTGTGTTGACAATCCCATTTCCAAATTCGGACACAAATATGGTTGCTATGGATCTTGCTCCTAGTTCCCAAGTGTTAATGTTATCTATCACAAAACCTTCAACATACATTTTGGTGTCAACACATAATAAATATTATGGTATTTAGGCCACTAATCAAACTACTACCTTGATAACAAATCCATCTACGGAATCAGTACCGCCTATTGCTATTCCTCAATTGACAATCAAGCCACCAAAGGGAGTAATTCACAAATCGACATATAATCCTCGAGCAAGTGCTGCACAAAATTATGATATAGTTGAAGATTTGGCTCAATTCCCTTCAGTTATGTCTGCTCTTGAGGTATTACAAAATTGTCCCTCCCAAAACAGGCTTTATTGTTGGCTATTGCTGGAATTGATCCGACTAATTCTAATCTTGTCGTCATTAATCATACGGGCTATGTGCAAAAATAACCAACATAATTGACATTATCCATACAAGTACATGTTGTTAATCACCTTGTTCATCTCACTATTATTGATGAGGAAGAATCTACATGCATTATGTCTCTAAATTGTTGGAAGTCACTTGGTTCGCTGCACTTATTACAATCATCAATGACGTTGGAGGCATTTTATGGACGTACATATAGACCTTGTGGTATTATTAATAACCTACATGTTGAGCTAGGGGGAAAAATAGTGAATATTGATGTTGAGGTTGTTGACGGATCCCTTGACTATAATATTTTACTTGGAAGGCCATGGGTATATGCAATTACCACAATTGTTTCTACATATTTTAGAATGATTTCCTTTCCACATAAAGGTAATATCATAGTCATTAATCAACTATCCTTCTTTGCCTCCACTTCACAGGTAACTGGAAGTGTTCCGTTCGTTCACATACACCAACTAGAACTTCAGAACATTGGTGTAGGACTCTTAAAGGATTCCACTTTAATGGGAACCTTTGCATTACCGCCGCTTGTGACGTCGACAGAAATTGCAAGTATAGAGACCTGCTACATGATGTCTTCCACTCTATCTGGCTCAAGGGAGAGTACGGGTGATTCTGAAATTGCTACGTTGGATGAATTTCTGCCGCCCGGCCCTATTGAGCTGGCATAGTAATCAATCAATCTAGCTTCGGCGGTGAATCTAAAATCTGCATCGCCGAGTGTTTGGGTTGATCGTTCCTTAGATTTTGGTACTCCCTCTGATCCTTTTTCCTCAATGTTCTTGACATATGAGAATATTTTGGAAGCTATACCATGGGAATATTATCATCATCATTCCTATCTTCCTGATTATGAAGAAAATAATCTTAGTGAACTATATCAATAAAAAATCAAAAATTTATTTTCGAATTCTTTACCCATTAATGCAATTGATTCCGAGCAAAATCTATCAAATATTGAAGAAACCATTTCTATCGATTTTTCAACGAAACCCAAAGTTGTATAAAATATTCATGTTGGTGTATCTTGTTCTCCATCACAACTCGAATCATATCGCTCTCTCTTTCGTGAATTCTGTGATGTATTTGATTGGTCTTACGAGGAAATGCTGGGCATAGATGCAAGTATTGTTGAACACACTATTAATATGTATCCTGATGTCAAATCGGTGTGTCAACGGCTTCCTGTTCATCGAAAGAAAGCCGTCGCCATCAAAGCAGAAGTTGAAAATTTTTTGCATGCTGGTTTCATATACCCTGTTCCGCTAACTGAGTGGGTTTCCAATATCATTCCTATCATGAAAAAGCAAGGAACCATTAGAGTGTGCGTCGATTTTTGGGATGTAAATCTTGCTTGTCTAAAAGAAAACTATCCTACTCCCTTTATTGACCAGATTATTGATGACTGTGTTGGATGTGAAATATTTTTGTTCATGAATGGATTTTCCGGCTACAATAAAATCAATATCTACCCAGACGATCAAAATAAGACAACATTCATATGTCCCTCGGGCACATTCACTTATAGGAAAATACCGTTTGGTTTAAAGAATGTTGGGGAAACTTTTCAGAGAGTAATGGACTATGCTTTCAATGACATCAAGCACATTGTTCAACCGTATCTCGATGATTTACCAGCGCATTCACGAAATCAGAAAAATCACCCGATACACTTGAGAGCCATTTTATTATGATGCCGACACTAAAAAATATGCCTCAATCCACATAAATGTGTGTTTTGTGTTGGTTCTGGTCATTTTATTGGATTCGTAGTCTCAAAAGAAGGAATTCGAATCGACCCATTGAAGGTTCAGGCCATTATTGATTTGCCTGCACCATCAAACTTACTTTAGATACAAAAACTTCAAGGAAAGGCTAACTTCCTAAGAAGGTTCATTCCAAACTACGCCTAAATGGCTAAAGGATTTACTCGACTATTCAAAAAATGGGTTCCCTTCCATTGGGACCAAGTTGTGCAAGATTCTTTTGATGCTATCAAGGACACTCTTGTTTGAGTGTCATTAATGTATCCCCCTAATTATCAAAATGATTATTTCCTATATATCGCCGCGACTGAAACGACTATTGCTATGGTATTAGTCCAAGTAGAAGATGGCATTGAATATCTGATTTATTATTTGAGTCATAATCTAAATGATATAGAAATTAAGTATTCATACGTAGAAAAGCTTGCCTTGGCGGCTGTTCAAGCTGTCCAAAGATTTCGCCATTATATCCTGCTCCGAAAAACCACTATAGTTTCGGATTATAACCCCATGACTTATATCTTATCATGTCAGTTGCTGGGGGGGAAATATTCAAAATGGATTTTCATTTTTTAGGAATTTGATTTGGAATTCATCAAATCCAAGTCAAATAAGTCTTTAGTTTTGGTAGAGCTTCTCTGTAACCTTCCCTCCGATAGTACTGCAACTGCATCGGAACCATGAATTCCAGATGAGTCTCTATTTTTGATTGGATCATCTAATCCTTGGTATGGGGATTCCATCATTTATCTCAAAACTCAAAATTTTTGACCTGATACCTCTCGCTCTGAACATCGATGAATTCGATACCAAGACAAGGATTATCTGATTGTCGGCGATAGGCTTTATCGTCGTGGTGTCGATACCATTTTAAGGAGGTGCCTCACTTATGAGGAGGCCGAAAAAGTGTTAAATGATTGTCATGATGGGGCTTGTGGTGGAAATTTATCTGTTTATGCTACCACGCAGAAGATACTCCGCGCAGGTTACTTTTGGCCTACTATTTTTCGAGATTGTGTCCTCGCGATCAAAAGTTGTTATGCATGCCAGATTTTTGATCGTAAAATCCACAAACCACTAATGCCAATGCATCCTGTTGTCTCTGTGGGACCAGTTTCGAAATGGGGTATTGACTTCATGACCTATAACCCTCGTTTGTTTGGGGGGCATGGTTATATTATTGTGGCAGTCGACTATTTTACCAAATGGGCCGAAGCGATGCCTACATTCAACAACATATGATAGACAACTGCATTGATTTTCTTTAATCATGTTATTGCAGGGTTTGGGGTCCCACAGGATATAGTTAAGGATCATGGGAAGCATTTTCGCAACCACCTGATGTTTGAATTGACTGCCAAGTTAGGATTGTCACATGATAATTCTACTCCTTATTATCCACAATCAAATGGAAAAGTTGAAGCTATCAACAAGATTATAAAATGTATGCTTCAACGAATGATAGGAGTTCGTAAAAGAAATTGCCATTTGATCCTGTACTCTGCCTTGTAGGCGTATCAAACCTCGGTGAGAAATGCAACTGGCTTTACTCCCTTTAAACCGGTGTATGGTTCAGAAGCTATCTTACCAATCCAATGTGAAATACCGTTGTTAAAACTCACGATTGAATTGTTACCTGACACCTTAGAAGAAGAATCGTGTCTCCTTAACCTCATCCATCTTGATGAAACACGTCATGAAGTCCAATTGGCAAACGAAGCGCATAAGAGACGTATAAAGGCGCAATACGACAAAAATGTACAACCTCGCATTTTATCAGAGGGTGACTTGGTCCTTCTTTATGATCAAAAAGTTGATGTAATAGGTTGCTAAGGGCGCCTATATTGTCAAAAGAGTTCTTGCTAAGGGCGCCTATGAGTTGGTTGACAATGATGGAATTCCGTTGGCGCAACCTAGAGATGGGTTGTATTTGAAATGTCACTATGCTTAATCATGAGCGTAGTAATTTTTTGTATTATATTGTATATATATGATGTTGATTTGCATTCACTATCTTAATTTGTTTTTTAGATTTTTCTTGACATTAGTAATTTGCTTTACATTTCATCGCAAATGTCTAAATCTTCAGAACCCTTTGTTGGATATGCTGATGGTGCTAGTCATAGTATGCAGACTCTATCTTCTACAGCGTGGGCCATTTTCGCTCCAACCGGCAAGTTAGTGAGTTTTCAAGGGATTTATATTGGTATATCGACGAATAATATCACCGAATATAGCATGTTGATTGAACTTCTCTCTGATGCCATTTAATTTGGTATTAACTATATCATCATAAGGTTAGATTCACAACTTGTGGTATTACAACTTACTAGTGTTTATACTGTTAGAAATCCAACATTGCATAGATTTTTCCCTAGAGTTCAACTTTTGGAAAGACATTTTGATTTTATTCAATATCAACACATTTCCAGAAATTTGAACACATTGACTAATTCATTAGTTAATCAAGTTTTAGATAGGCATTTTCAACATATGTAAAGAAAACATTCACATCATTGAATAGGATTGCACAATAAACATAGGAAAACACTGAAATCATATAGATAGATAGTTATAGGTTTTTAAAAAATTTGTGCCCAAGACACATTGGTCATGTGACCTCAAAATGTATGTAAAATGTCACAAGTAAACTAGTGGTACTCGTGGTAACATGTTATATATCTAGCTATCCTACAAAGTAACCACATCCAGCGGTTAGGAACACCAATAGTGTGTCGCTGCAGTCACATAGGAAGCTCTTCGATCTGGAAATCCAAAATCTCGAAGGTCAAACCCTCTATGTGCTAATGAAGCTTAGCCAGAGTCTCAGCCATATCAAGATCCTGAAGGACAGCTCCCCCGACATCCCTCTCTACTAGCAAATTTGCTTCGCGCTCTGGTTCCACTACTGGTTAAACACGACCAACATCTGGATTAAATCAAACATTTAGTTTAGTCTTGGGAAAACATCAAAAATATAAAAAAATTGTATAAAACTTAGGAAAATAAAAAACATGGTCAAAACATGCTTACTCATTGCACCCCACTAAGTGCCTTCTAGTAATACTAAATCTGGATCTCCTCAGAAATCAACGCTTGCGTATGCATACTCATCGATGGTGACAATATGTCACTAGAACCAGAAGAAGAATGTAGTCGAGAACACAATGGTAGATTTTCCTGCATGCCTACCCATGAGTTCCACCCATATTTTCATCCTCGGATCTCTAGGACTAGCTATATCCAGTGTCACAAGTTGTGGCTGCATCAATGGAATCCGTTCCAAGGCGAAGGATATAAGGATAGAACCATAACTGAAATTTTTCTTCCTTCCTCCATTATATTTATTTAGTTGTTCCTTTATCTGAGATAGAAAAACTTCAGACCAGTTGAAGACTGTTGGCTCCATACACTCTAGCGCATACTACATATACGATCTATTCACTACATGTAGTGTAACGATGCCGGAAAGTTTTGCAATCATGAAAAGGATAGTTCTCCAGGGAAAATCTATAACATCTCAGATGTTTATCTTTCAATCTTTGCTTGGCTCTGCCCCTTGATAAAAATGTTGCAAAACATAATCTCTCACCATCTCTCCTCCAACAATAGACCCTGAGAGCGAAATGGGCAAGCCTCTCCTCGACAAACCTGTAAGAAAGTACACATCCTCAACTGTTATAGGAACCACTTGGTTCTTAATATGAAATGCCTCGATATTTGGATCCCATGCTTGAACTAAGAACTCCAATAGTTCTATTCATTGCCTCATCCTAGCCAATTTGAAGTTCTTAAGCAGTCCACAATCTCTTAGGGCTCTTACTGTACCCGGATCATTTAAGGCAATCATATCTTTTCTTCATGTTCTCTTTCCCTCCATGTAATTGTCATTATAATCTGATGGAAACCTAAAATACAACCATAAGATCCATTAGATTCCATTCATTGCAAAAAACTAGGCAAAATTTGGACATTATATGAAATTCAAAAACATATATTGTGCCCAACACAATCACTAACAAAATACAGTGCGTTGCATGTGCAAGTACCCTTCACTATACCTGCTATGCAATGCAAGTTTCGACATTCAGGGGTGCGTTGCCCTCTTTTTGGGTAGAATTTATCCTAGGGGCCTTAAAACCCCAAAAATTTACAGAAATTGGAAATGAAATGACTACTAAAGGGAAGAGGAGGTTTATATCACTAACCTAGATCAAACGGTAACGAAAATTGTCCACAGAAACGATCACAATCAACAGCTGAAGTTCAGGGGAAAAATCAAGTTCAGAACTCCGAAATGCAAATGGTAACTATGGAATGCTAAAAATGAATAGTGAAACTAATTTTAATAGTCATCTAATTATTTGAAAATTGAATATATTGCTATGAATATAGTTTTCTTATGTTTTTTTATCATGAAACAACTATTTTTAATCCATTTGATGTTGTTCTGAACATGTCTTACAACTGATGAACAGATTAGTCACGCAGATTTATTTCAAGAATGACTTGAACAAAAAGCATACTTTTTCCCCTTATTTTTCGAGCTTTGTTAAAAACGTAAAAGGATTTGAAGCGCACTTTGATCTCTTTTTCGAGCTTCGATAACAGCGAAAAAAGAACTCCTGGAGTCTTCTTTCAGCTCTTTTCAGACTCCGATAATGTGAAAATATTGCCGAGCACTTGTTTTTTGAGCTCGTAAAAGTAAATGAATTGATATCTACTCAGTATAAGTTTAACCCTTTTCCGGACCGAGATAGATTATTTACGAAAAAGGAATATTTTGGTTAAACATGACCAAAGAGGTTCTCTAATATTATTTAACACTTTTTCGGGACTGAGTGACAAATTTAGTAAAAAGTACTTACGGATTTTTCTTTCATCCTCTTTTTCAAACTCTATATATTTGAAAAATTATTGGGCTATCACTGTCGTTAAGCTCGTTAAAACGTAAAATAGTGACGGGCTTGTCGATCATGGCAAGAATCGAGTTTCATTCATCTCTAGACTCGTTAAATTATTAAATAGAGATACTTTATTCACCCAAAGGGTTGATTATAGATCAAGAAAATGTTATCCTCCTCAAGCTTGTTAAAAAATAAAGAGGTACTGGTCGACAAATGACCGGGAAAAATTTGGGAAAAGTGAGAAAAAATTCTTTATGGTAGGAAGTCGCTCTTGAACATGACACTTCCTTCACTCCATGTCCATGAATTTTTGGGTTGGGTAATCATCTTGACGGTTCATTCATACCTATGGTTCAGCATACCTTCATTTCGGTTTTGGGTCAATGCTACCAACTCATCACAATGTCGCTGATATGTTAAAGAGAAGTCATCGAGTGAATAACTCATCCTTCTGCAATACTCATAAACCTTCATTTTCATGATCATCATCCCTGGAAATTGCTATATCAAGTCATACCCTTGTCTCTGAAATCAGTAACTCCCGTTTCACAATAAGGTGAATTTCTGTCGACAACAAATCATTATCCAGGAAGTTCACTTAGAAACATCAGATTCCAGTACCATGAGGCTTGTTACAACATCGAAAAGATCCTCACTTCTGAACTTTTGACCAAAAGATTTTGTTTGGCGTTCGAAATCAAATCATATATTCATGCCCTACGAAATGTACTGTAAGGGTCATTTTCATTAGTGGTGGTTCTCTTGCATTTGTTAACAACTCACATCATTGGATGGTAATCAAATGATGTATTTCCATGTTCGACTACAAATCATATATTTGCATGGCTAGACTTGTACCTGAATGATCGAGTGAATGAGATAAGAAGACCCCGGATCTAGTTTCAGCCATCCGGGGTGCGATTTCAGGATTGTTATACACATCATCTGTATAGTGACCTTACATACAGATCGTCATCTAAACATGGGCCTATATCTGTAGGCATGTCTACATTGGGCAACATTCCAATGTCAATGAATTTCTGTGTAATATTCCAAAATTTGCATGCAACAAATTGGAATATTAAATTTTGTTGATTTCACTTAGGATATGAACAAATGGGTAACGAGGCCCATGCATAGTAAAAACCTGAATAAAATCCCTCATAATGTGAAAGGGGATCAACATAAAGTTTGGATTTCACACCTTCATGTGTGAATAGGGACTTTTGCATGTGGACAAGGTCAAGTTTGACCAAGTCAACAACGCTGGGATAGGAGGAGGAGAGAATCTTGTGAGACAACATAGAGATAATGGGAGGAATATTCCTTGGTGGAGGAAACCCTAATTGAGTGGGGCACAAGGCAAGAAGGCTCACACATGTATAAAAGTAGGGCAAGGTAGCCATAGCAAAGGATCTTATGAATGATATTTGATTTGTCTGCTTAGACTTTTCTACATCCTCTTGCTGTTTAGCAGAGTTGCTGTGCTGCTTAGCACAAGGATTTCTTGTTTAGGAATCCTTCTCCTTTCTTAAGAGGCCTCTTGAAGGAGATTATACTGATTTTCCTCACATCTAGGCTTGAGGCCAAGCATCCTTTTTCAGCTACAACATTATTTCTGCAACATTATAATGTTTTGTTGTAGGGTGTTGCAGTGAGGGTTCACAACACCACTTCCTGCACTCATTTTTCAGAGGAGGGAGCCTCCTTTCCTTTGGGAGATCAGTAATGAAGGCTCAGGAGCAGATTTGCATATCTTGGCACTTGGCCAAAGGAATTCCATCATCTATAGCACAATCCCTTGCCGGAACTACGTCATTTCTTGCAGTGTTGCAGTGTGAGGGTCAATCCCCTCAATCTTGAGCTTGTTTCTTAGGGAAAGGGCCAAGCATTCTCCCAGAAACCTTGTAAAAAGGATCCTCCTTTAATTATTGTATTATTCAGTTTTATGTATGCAAATATTCAGTTAAAATATGTTTTTCAGATCTAGATCTGCAGATCTAACATTTTTTACATTGTGCTTTCATGAAACCCTTGTCGGGTTATTTCCAAAATATGTAAAAAAGGGGTTGGATCCCCATTTTTTCATGATTTGAGTAAATAAAATCTAGATATGTTATTTCCATTCAATTTTAGTAGAAACCTACTAAAAATCACGCTTTTCATGCTTCAATAATTTCTGCATTACATAAGTCATGGGGTTTGGGCCTTTTTGAGCCATATCGGGACCGAGAGATATGTTTAAACAAGAAAAGGAGATTTTTTTCTGAATATTTTCTGGGTGTGAGTCCCATATTACATAATATAAGGGATTCCAAAGTTATTTATCTCTATTATAATGCAATTCTCTGGGAATAACATTTTTATGGTCTAAATGCTGCATTTTCCCCACTTGGAATGATGTAAAGGAGTTCCTTTTTGCTGCTGTTACATTCATTTGATGGAAATGTGTTTTTAAACACATTTTATGAGATATTTTCTCACTGCTACTCCAATATTGTGCTTATGCATTGCTGCAGTCCCATTTTGGGGATATTACAGTGGTATCAGAGCACGATCTTTGGCTCAACCTGTGAGTTCCATCTATCAAAAGGAGCAATATCAGAATGATGGAGAGGATGAGTTTACTCTCATCACTTTTCAGATCCAGAAATAACCTCTCCCAGGAGGTTAAGCAGATGAAGGAGAAGAGATACCAAGAAACTCCTAGATGGTTTCAAGAAGAGGAAGAACCATGCACTTCCTATTATCAAAGAGAAGAAGACATGAAGCATGAAGAACACTTGGAATCTGAAATTCTAAATGAATACCTTGCTTAATACAAAGCTAAATCTAGAGCCTCTAAGGAGACTCTAGCTATACCACAGTTCATTTAGTTGGAAGAAGAAAGAAGACCCTACAACTATGGGATGATGAGAGGCAATAAATTTCTATTGTCCACTTATGATGGATCACTCAAATGTGCATTAAAGTCTTGGGTAATGAAGATAGAGGCTTTCTTCCTACTACATCCAGTATTTGAGAAAGAGGTTGTAGAAATTGCAGCACTGCACCTTGAAGGTGAAGCTAATACTTGGTGTTTAGCCATTTGAGCCATGCAAGGGTGTCTACTCTTGCTGAGTTTTCTCAAAGGATGATCAGGAGATTTGGAAAAAGGAGGGAAAATACCTCACCACCAGTTGAAGAGGCATGTACCAGCGCTATTGTAATCATGGAGGAGTAGCCTTCATCTTCAGCAGTTTGGGAAGCCAACACATATGGGAAAGAAAATCTTGTAACCCTATAAGAAGCTTCCAAATTTCACCAAGGTATGCTTAAGTTTCCATCTCTTGTCATTTCAAAAAATCTTGTGGAGGGATCTACATCTTTTCATACTACTGATTTAGAGCAACAGAATTGCACTGTGCTGTACAAGAGCAGTGATGAAGAAAAGAGGACCCATTCCTTATGGGAGCATTCAAATGGCATCTTCATTCATGAAGCAATGGAGGAAGAAGAGAGAGATGGTAGAAATCTTGAAGTGAGAAATAGTTTCTCCTTTCTAGATGACACTTTCTCAATGAGCACTCCCCAACTCAAAGAGAAACTTGTACCTGTAGTAGATCCAAAACCTTATTGGTTTTGGAAGGCCAATGATGAAGAGAAGGTATCATGGAGAGATCTCATTGGAGGTGCACTCCAACACATCATGGAGTGCAAAGTTATTCAAAGGATTGAGGAGGTTTTTCCTTCTTCACACTTGGATCCTTATGGATTCAGGCTAATCATTGATGAGAGGTCTTCTCTAGAAGATCTCCAAGGAGTTGCATTTCAACATCCCATGAAATGCAAGGGGAGAAATCTGATTTGGGAGGATGGTAGTCTTCCTTGGGAGAGTGCTAAGGAAGAACATGATGGGAGGCGCCTACATGTGGATAGTTGGGTGTGGATGGAGAGTAAGAAGCTGGAAAGCTACTTGCAAATCTATGATACTGGGCAGCAAGAGGCTTGGCTGCATTGGCCACTCTTGAAAGAGTTTGGCCATCATCCTCTTTCTAAGGGTATGTGGCAGGATACTTGCATCATTGGGCAGAAAGGAGTATGGAAACATTGTGTTGATATGACATTCTTCATATCAATCACCATGTTTTCACTACATGATTTGTATGATGGAGGTATGAGGGGGCAACAAAATTTTTTGTTGCTTTGGTTGTTCTTGGGAGAGCAAGGGCAAATTTTCTCTCACACTTTGCATGATGATGCAGGAGTAGGAGATGGCACTATCATGGTGCAAAGAGGCTACTCATTGGCCTTAGATGTTCAAGAGGTACTTCCACTTTGGGAGGAACTTCTTATGTGTAGCAGAATTATGGGAGATGTCTTTGACAAGGAGCATGTCAAAGAATGGGGCTATGAGTTGGCAGGAGCTTATTTGCATGGGCCAACAATGCTGTCATTTGGGAGCTTGGGGTTATTGATGGAGTTTCTTGAGGATCACTTCACACTTGATGCACTTGGGGGACAAGGAGGAGGTGAGGATTATGAAGTAGTGGATGGAAACACCTATTACATTGATATGATCTTCTTAACTTGGATTTCCAAGCATGAGAAGAGTGACCTTCATGTAACACATGTTTTATTCCTCTTCATAGGAGTGTTTCATACCACTATGGAGGAATTATTCACATACATATGCATCATCTTACTCTCAACACATGGTAAGAATATTTTTTTTGCATCCATGGATTGTCTAACATAGTATTTGGATACTCTTACCATTCATATTCAGCACATTGCTCGATAAGAGGGCAAGATTTTCATTAAGCTCCATGGTCAACATTGGGCCAAATTGTATGATGGAGACAACCATATTTTATATGGCCTTGGGAAAGTGTTTTATTTCATGTATGTTCAGTTGATGTATCCGGCTACTTACCATTCATTATTAGATTTAAGAACATACATAATTATCCATGTATTAAAAAACAACTTGCCACACTATTTTCTGAAGCAGTAGTTTGGAAAACTGCGCTATTAGCTCCCTATAATCAGCAAGATTGGAAAAGTCCGACAGCAGGGAGAAACACCGTTTCAACCACTTTGGGATTCTAGGATCTAGCCCTCCTGAATCCAGAGAGGGATCTCTCCAATAAGTTTAAAGATGGGTTTATATTTAAGGTTTTGGGTAATGATATTAGGCTAGTTATTAAGGCCAAGGTTTTTTTTTTGTTTTGGATGGTTGAGCATGATTATTTTTTTGAGTGGAAAGTCCTAAATGGAAAGAGTTTCAAAGGTGAGAAGTTGCAAGCAAATAGAACAAGCTTTGGCCAAAAAGATGGATGATTGCAGGTTTTAATCCATTGGGCTATGGAGTCATAATAGGGTTTTAATTGAAACAACCAGGTTCAAGAGTGGTCTATGGGGCAAGTCATCTATGTCTAGGGATCTCTTTAAAGTTGATTTATGGAATGAAATGATACAAGAAGAAGGGGAATTAAACAAATGAAGAACAAAGAGTAGCCCAGGATCTGGTAAGTACTTTGAAACTAGCCAGCCTTTGACAAACACTTAAGAATAACATAAAAGCAATCCAGGATCTGGTAAGTACTTCGAAACTAGCCAGACTTTGATATAATTTCAATAGAAGAACATTTAAAACAAAAAGGGAACACAAATGATAACAAAGAATGGCCTAAGATCTGATAAGTACTTCGAAACTAGCCAGCTTTCAACACATTCCAAGGGAAATTTTCAGACAGTCTTTGGGGATAAAACTAGGACCAGGGCTCACCATATCTTCCTTAGTTCATCTCTACTTAACATAAACTAAAAATCACTTTCAAGAATAACAATTAGCTAAGACAGTAGGAGGAGGGAATTCCAGCATTCTTAACTGCTCAAACTAAATTAAATCATTGCTAAATAACACAAAATGGAAGAAAACATTTAGATAAAGCTTATCAGTAAGAGAAGGGTACTGATATACAGTAAATCATAACTCTATGCTTGTTGTTCTTTATCAAAGAATATGGACAAAGTGAAAACAGAAGTAAAATAACGATTTACAATAAGAAGAACATCATCATCGACATAGACCAGGATCCCATAAATCAGCTTGTATTGATGCTTCAAACCAGTTACAACTTTAAGTCCAGTGTTTCAGGTTAGCAATAATATTCACTTCTCAGCCTAACTATTCTATCACAAGCATAGCTTCGAGAGCCAGTGAACACTATTTACAATCAGAAGTTTAAAGCTCAAGTATATTTCAAAGTTCTGCAACCAACATTTTCTCATCTTCTACAAGAGTATTTATAGAAGGAATGAGGAGGTGGGATTTGATAAAAGATCTCCTGGGTTCAATTAATACAAATTAATTCTTCTCGGCCTTTGAGGGGCTCAATGGAGAAGGGTACAGATATTCTCACTGTATTAATTGATTTACATTAAAGATTAAGCTCGGTGGGAGCTTTTGTTGACTTTTAAGGCTCTGTTTCATGATATAATAACTTTGCTAATATTTTGCATTAAGTTCCTTTGGAAGAATTAATTCTTCGATTGCACTGAGGCTAATATCTTTTCTCTGATCAATAACTTCACCCTCTGTTTTTAAATTCTTGTGGCTACAGGTGGCATTGGTAGCTGAGAGGAATCAATTTGCCTTTGATGTGGCGGTGGAGGCCTTTTTGTCCGATAGATCTTTATGATTTTCTTTAATTGTGTTTTAATTTGGAGGATTAGGCTTTTGATAATCAATCTTAGCCGTAATCCCCCAATACTATATTCAATCCTCTGTTCTGCTGTATTTTGTCTTTGATACTGATACTCTTTTAATTATTTTATGCATTACTGTGTGTCTTGTTGATGTGCAGGGCCGCACAGGGCTCATATGGCATCAATTCCCATGAAGCATTGACGAGACATGGAGTTTGAACCCTTTGTATGGCTTCTCTTTAAATAAATAAAGCCCTGAGGATCGTCACCCTCGGCTTTATCATCTCTCTTTAAGATATTTTGAAATTCATTTGAACCTGCAAAAAACACACAACTGTTATGAAATCCTGCATTCATTGGGTAAACTGCTTCAGAGGGTGTGGGGAAGGAGCATGGCCATTGGATGGTAGCATCCAACGGTGAAGATTCGTTTGCGGGTGGTTAAAAAGGAAATCAGGTGAAGAATAAGTCAGATCTGTCGATCTGCAAAGATCGACGGTCGGGAGCGATCTGGGAGGAAATAAAGCGAAGGGGTCACTTTATATGGAAATGGCAGAAATATGCAAGGAAAAAGGTTTAAAACCTTTGATTGGAAGAAAATGTATTGAAAATAGCCTTCAGGGGTTCGGGATGATCGTGGGCTGTCGAATGAGATCGGCCCACAAGATCAACGGCTGAGGAGGCGCGCAATGAAACATAAATGGAAATAGGGAAAGTGGTTTCGGGATTTAAAACCACGGGTTTCGCGCGGAGAAAAGGTAGGTAGGCAGTTTTTCCTTTTGGAATGCGATATGCATCCCCGCCCAACACGTGGCACCAGCAATCCACCCATTTTGCGCGGCCTTTGGGAAATTAACCATCATGCTGAAAACTACGCAATATAGAATGTGGGCCATCAGATCTCGGGCCTCAGATTTGACGGTAAAGAATGAGCGCGATATGGGATAGATGCGCGGGTGGTAAGAAGATGGGTGGTTTCAATATGGGCTGTCGGATCTGAGATTTGAACGATGGAGATTAAATCTGGGGGCTGGATGAAATAATACAAGGGTGGAAGAAGGTTGATGAGGAACTTTGATCTGCAGAGATCAACGGCTGTAATTGGCCGAAAAACATTATAAGCGGGGCTACATAAATTTAACCAAAGTTGGGAGATGCGATCTGGACTGTCTGATTTGGACATGTGGATGGTCCATATGGAATTGGAAGCAAAGGCATCAACGGGGTAAAGAACCTGGAGTGCGATGGAGTGATTGAGCGCTGGCCGTTGATCTGAGGATCAGATCAATGGTGAGGAATGAATCGGAGGATTTTGAAGGCAGAGGGAGGCTAGTTATCAGAGCAAATGTGGGCCGTTGGATCTAGGAAGGTGGGGAGGAGATCAACGGTCCAAGATATATCAGGGAATGGCCAATCAGAGGGGACACAAAAGTGAGCCCGATATAACATGCGATGCAATCATGCGCAGGCCGTTTGATCAGCTTAAGATCAACGACATAGATTACCGCAAGTAATGTACTGGCGGAAAACCCTTTATAACATACAAAAACCAAAAATTAACATAAAACAAAGGTTTTATGTATAGGGGCGGGATATATACATATGAAATGGATAGGCGCCTATTTGCGGGGCCATGGATTTATATGGAATATGATATGCCCAGGGCTTAATATATATGAGGGCAAATCGCATCGAAACTGTTGGACTTGGTCTTTCAATCTAACCTTTTGATTTTCTCCGATGCAATTAGCGCTTCGGGACCTTTCAGTATTGGTCCCGGGCATAAGTTATATGGAGTGAAGTGGAGGGTGGAGTTTATGTAATGGGGCTTAAATCACATCAGAACTTTTGATGCAGTTCTTTCAATCTACCCATTTTTTCATTAAAAAAACATAACTTCAGTGGGTTTAGACCAAAACTTTAGGAAAGTGGTTTTTTTGATTTACAAAGGAAAATATCAATCGGAAAGGTTTATTCACAGGTTTTAGCGCTCGATTGCGGGCACAAGGGTTATATGAAATAATAATATGATCGGGGGTTTAGAACAGAGGGCTAATCGCATCGGAACTTTCAACTTGACCAAAATATTTGTGCGCCCAGATTTTTGTGATGCGATAAGCGCTTAAATGGTTTAGCGCTTGGTTCTAGCACCAAGGCATATGGAGGGGAAGTGGTTAGGACTTTGGCCCAAGGGGGCTTAAGCCTGTGGTAAACAAACTTATTTTTTATGAAATTTTTCCAAGTTTTCAATGGATTTGGCGGTTTCGACAGAGCTAAAAAAAGGAGTTTTAAACTCTGTAAAGGGGATTTCATGAAGGGGAAATGGGGAAGACTGAAAAATAGAGGAATTTCATGGGAATGAAAAGGGGTAAAAATGGAGATTAGTTTTGAAGTGGAAGGAGGGGAAAATGTTGTTTGCAGCAGTATTTTATCTTATGGAATCAATAGAATTTCTGATTTCTAAATGGAAACAGTAGTGAAGATTGAAACAAGGGCATGATGTCTTCAAGAGTCTTCAAGAGATAACAGTCTTTAGAAATAAATTTTTTTTCTTGAAGGATCCAAAAATGTTTTAGCCACCATTTGATATGACAAATTTTATTGGTGGCTAACAGTGGCTCCACTTGGGGATGTTGCCTTCTTGAATGCATCAAGAACTTCAGACTTACATTCTATGGGATGCTGATCAGTGCCTCATCCATTGGGCTGGCTTTCTCTACTTGGATGATCTTCTTTTGCTCTGAAAACATATTAGCAGCCATGGAAAACAATGGAACTTAATCAACACAAGCTTTCTACCTACCTAATCCTATTGATCTAACATTTTTTCTTCTTTAGAGTGCACTTGGATTGGGAAACTCTTTTCACAACATTTTATTATTTTGAAAGCATAAGACTAATCTAATTCTACTCCTTATTTCTCCATGAATTCATATTAAACAGTTGAGTCCATATGTTTCTCTACCTAATCTACCAATTTGTTAGGATTAAACAGTCTAACAAATTTTTATTCTCTAAATTCTACAACAGAAATTTAAAAGCATACAAGTCAGGTTTAAATAGTCTAACTTGATGCTGATCTATGGCATAAAAAACCAACTGCACATAGATATTTATTTTGCAGAAAATTAAAACAAAATGGAAGGCTTAAGATATGAAAGTTTCAAAGCACTTCCTTCATCTTTTTTATAGCTTTGTTTTGACCTTTATTTGAGCTATTCTTTCTTTTATCAACTGGTTCAGATTTTGAGCTGATTAGAACCAGTTATTCCTCTGTTTTGACTCAAAATTTGAAACAGATTGGAGTCAATTCTTGCTTGGAAACTTAGGTTCAGATTTTGAGCATGTTTGAACCTTTAATTTCTAGCCTAATCTACCTACTGATAAGCCAAGATTGAACAGTTTGGAAAATCGAATTCACTATCCTATCAACAGTAAATTTAAAACTAATTAGTCAAGATTAGGTTGTTTGACTAACTAGAAGTGTGTTTTTTAGGAGTGGAATTTAAGCTTGCACACTTTCAGATTTGTTTCTCTTTTTGTTGGTATGGGGTTGTACCTTTATTGTTTTTACAATCTGCTGTCTTTTCTTTCTTCTATTGTTTTTGTATTTTGTTTTTTCTAACTTTGAATGCAATGATGGATGAGATATTTTTAATGGAAAAAAGATAAAAAGGCTTTCAGAACATGCAATGGATCAAGAGAAGTAATGCTTAAGCATCCTGCCATTGACAGGACCCCCAAAAAATTCTGCTCCATTCAACCCTCGTAAGAAAAAATCATTATTACCAGCAGCTGAATGAATGGCGTAAGGACCAAGCCATAAATTGTCAAATTTTCCATGCTTTCCCTTGTCTTCCCTTCTTGAGTCCCACTTTAAAACTTTGTCCCCAACATTGAAATTGTTGGCCTTTTTTCTTTTGTCAAAAATATTTTTAATGCTGTCTTGCTTCTGCAATGCTTTGCTATAAACCTCCTCTCTAGTTTTCTGTAGGTGAATAGTCTGATTAATCCTTATGATCATGTCAATATCTTCAAACTGAACCTCTTGAATTAACTTCATAACCGGCACACCAAGGCTGGTAGGAAATATTGCATCAGTGCCATACAGAAGTTGGTAGGGTGACATACCAATAGATTTCTTCAAAGTCAATCTGTCAGCCCAAAGTGAATGTACATGCTTTGTGTGCCAAGACTTTTTGTTGTCCTCCAACAACTTCTTGATTATGTTCACTAAAATCTTGTTTGAGGATTCTGCAAGTCCATTACCTTGAGGGTAATAGGCCGTAGAATGCCCCAATGTTATTTGATACTTGTGACAGAACTCAACCATCTTCTTAGATCCAAATGCTGCTGCATTATCAGTGATGATATTGGTAGGGCAGCCAAATCTAGAGAGAATATTATTCTCCATGAACTTTATGATAACAGACTCTTGGCTTGCCTACAAGGGATGGCTTCTATCCATTTAGTGAAGTAGTCTGTGGCAGTGAGAATCCATCTATGTTGAGCTGAAGATGATGGATGGATTTCACCTATGAAGTCAAATCCCCACTGTTGAAAAGGGGCTTCAATAGTGATTGGGTGCAGGGGCAGAGGTAGAAGCTTCCTTTTGCCTTCAAAAAGTTGACATTTATGACAGGCAATTATCATATTGTGCACATCAAGAAAAAGAGTAGGCCAATAGTAACCAGCCCTCAAGATTTTGTTGGCTGTTGTCTTCCAGTATAAATGGCCTCCACACTCTCCTTCATGGAACTCGTGCTTAACCTTCTCTGCATCATACTCAGGCAAAACATTTAAGCAATATCCACTTGCATTTTTCCAATAAAGACATCTATCTATAATGCAATAGTTTACAACTTTCAATTTCAAAAACCTTGCCTCTGTTTTTGTCAAACCAGGAGGTGTATTCAAATTAAGCAAAACATAAAGAATATAAGCATACCAAGAGGAATTCATAAAATGGTCTTCAACAATGGGTGTTGAGATTTCCTCTTGATCATCTAAAGCATTAATCATATTAATATCAAGAACTTAAAAATTGGATTCAGCCATCAACCTAGCTAGACCTTGGCCTTTGATGAGTTTAGTGGGTTTTATATCTAAATCATATTCAAGAATAACAACAATCCACTTACCTCTCTTACCATCTGGGTCCTGTGTTAGAATATCTTTGACAACTGAATTTAGGACAAAGGCAATGATGCGTGAGTGCAAGATGTATACTCTGAAGTCTTTTAAAGCTTTAACCAAAGAAAAAGCTTGCTTCTCCATAATGTTATACTTCAGAGGGGCATCCCTCAAAGCCTTGCTAAAGAATGCAATAGGCTGCGCTTGTCCTTGTGGATTTTTCTGTAGAAGGACAACAACTATTGTATGTTCCGATGCAAATGAAAAAATATAAAAATATTTTGAGAAATCAGGATTTATTAGAACCGGTGTTTTGGTTAATGCTTGTTTCACCAGTTCAAAGGAATTCTTTGCTTCCAAGGTCCATTTTACCCCTTGCTCCTTCTTAAACATGTTTTTTATATTCCTATGGAGCTCAGCCAAGTTGGGGATGAACCATCTCAAAAATTTAATCTTTCCAATGAAAGATTGCAACTCCTTAATGTTTTGAGGATGAGAGATTTGCAGTATGGCCTCAATCCTCTTTGGATCTATCTTAATACCCTCTTCTGATATAATGTACCCAAGAAGTTTACCTTCTTGGAGACCGAACAATGTTTTCTTAGGGTTCAAAGATATAACAAACTTCCTACATCTCTCGAAGACTATCCTTAAATGTTCTAAGTGCTCTTCATCTATCTTTGAAAAAACAGTAACATCATCAAGGTATATAATGATGAAGTAGCCCAGTTCTTCGGAGAATGCTATATCCACGGCTCTCTAAAAAGTTGCTCCAACATTCATTAGACCAAAAGGAATTTTCACATACATGAAAGTGCCCCATGGTGTAGTAAACACTGTCTTTAGTTGATCATCAGGGTGGAATAAAATATGATTGTACCCTGAGTAGCCATCAAGAAAATAAATTATTTTAGACCCTACCACCCTCTGTAAAATATGATCCATCTTGGGCAAAGGGTAGTTGACTTTCAATGAAGCGTTGTTTAGTCTCTAAAGTCTATACAAAGCCTGATTTCTCTAGTTTTCTTCCTAACTGACACCAGATTAGACACCCACTTAGAATATCTAATAGGGACAATAATACCAGCGTCATACATTTTCTTGATTTCCTTCTCAACCAAAGGCAGCTAAATAGGGTTTATTCTGCGCAGCTTTTGTTTGCATGGTTTTTGGTTTTCTTTGAGAGGGATTTTGTGCTGTATTATTTCAATGTCATAGGATTTAAGATCTTCATAACTCCATGCAAAAACATCAGAAAATTATTTGAACAACTCTATATATTTGAGTTTAATGTGAGATGGTAAAGTCTTAGGCAGTTTAATCATCATTGGTTTAAGTTCACTGCCTATATTTCACTCTCCCACTTCAGTCTCTACAGGTTCCAGTTTTGGCTTCTTGGCCACATCGTTAAAATCAAACAACTCTTCTAAAGGGGCCAGACCCTTAGGCAAACTCTGATCTTTGGACTGTAGGGTTTCTAACTCCTCTGTTTGTAATTTTGCAGAAAATTCTGTTTTGTTTTAAAGTTTGCTAGATAGTGGATTTATATTGGCAACCTCAGGAGATGGTTCTTCCTCACCAAGGAAATTTTCTTCACTGCAGTCTGTTTCATAATCTGAGTTCGAACTGTTTAGTTCGAATTCATTTCTGAATTGCATGAAGTCTTCTATTTGTTTGTCTCCGTCAAACACTTGCCAATATTTTTCATTATCAGGAACGAATGGTCTAAATTTTATCTGAGTTGTGCAGTCTTTGGTTTCATATGGCGTTAAGCATGTTCTAGCTGCAAAGGCTAAGTTGTGGGCCGCGATATTTCTTTTTCTTGGGACAAAAATTATTTGGTACTCCTCAAAAGTTTTTAAAATATCCACGACATTGTTTCGGTAGGCCCTAAGTCTTGGGTGATTTGCGTTGTATTCCCCATTGACTTGCCTAATGATTAATTCAGAATCCCCATATGCTTTTATTCTTTTGGCTCCTAACTTTTTCAACAAATGCAAGCCTAAAAGCAGGGATTCATATTCCGCTATGTTATTAGAACACTGAAAGTTTAATCTACAGGAAATGCTCTCTGTGTGGTTGTTCTCAGTGTTGCATATCCAGACACCTGCACCAGCGTTGGTTCTAGTGCATGACCCGTCAAAGTTCATACTCCATAGAGGACTAGATTCAGGTTCATTTTTTTGGTGTTTGTCCTCTTCAACTAAAGTGCTTTCGGGTTGTTGTGGACTATCAGCACTTAGTTGACTTTGTTTCAACTCCTCAGGTTTTTCATTTATTCGAGGAATGTTTTCTTGACTGTTAAGGTTAAAAAGTGATGAATGCATGACTTGTGGCTCAAGACCTGTGTTTGGTTTGCTAAATTTTCAAATGCAGCAAACTGTTTTGACACTTCCGTTGTGTTTACCTCCTCCTCTCTATCGACCATTAATTTATTTAAAGTAACCTTCTGACCAAGAGTTTCATCATTAAACAGGATAAAAGAATCGAGGCCTGTGTTTACAAAATACAGAGGAGAATTTTGTGGTCTGTCTTGGCTTGTAACTATGTATTCCATATGAGACTCCCTATAAATTCTTCTTGTCTGGTTGAAAACAGGGATGGTCGCATAGGTCATGTCCATCTGCATAGTTCTTTGTAACTTAGCCCCCCAATATCTTGATAATAACATTCCATACTTTGAGGGCACATCAGCCACAACAATATCCATGACTAAGTATTTGGATGGAATCTGTGCTAAGTTAACGCATAGGTATTTGATTAATGCTAAACATTTCACTCTACTCGAGTCAAAGGAGTAAAGGTCTTTATAAGGTCCGGTGATTTCTAGACCCAGGCTCTCCATCACATCTTTAGGCATTAAATTATGAGAAGCCTCATAATCATGCATAACGTTGTGCAAAATATTGTCATGAACATTTAAAGTCACATAAAAAGGGGAACAGGTCCCTCTTGATACTTAACTTCAATATTGGGACCAAAAATAAGCTCTGGTTGGTCATCGTTAAGATTGACTGTGTCATTATTCTCTTCAATGTTTAAAGCCTTCAAAATTTTAGTCCTATATACATTCTGGGCAGCTAACGCAGTCAAGGGAACATAGATTTTAATTTTGGAAATTTCCTGCTCTAGGCTAAAAGGGATTTGATTCTTTGAAGAACTTGTCTCGGCCTTGTTAACTGCCATTCTATCAGCAACATTTGTTTACTGATTTGTTCTATTTACATTTGACAAAATGGTTTTAACAAGAGTACTAGATGAAGTGTTAGTACTGCTAAGGTCCACACTCTGTTTATCATTGCTTTGAGTGCCTTTCTCTTTACCTTTATCAGAATTCACAGCCATTGTTTTGTCCTTTTGTTTGACAACTTTAGGCTTGGTTGCAGTGCCGTTTTGTGAAGATTTGTCAGAGGTTTTGCTGTTGGGAGTTTGTTTATTGGTTTTACTTATAGGGTCATATTCTCTTTGAGACTCTATGATAACATTTTCCATGTCCTGATAATAATTTTCATCATCATCTCTTTTGTCATCATAAGGTGTGTACAGACCTTGTTTTCTATCATAATGAATCTCAAATTCGTCATTATGTACTCCCAACATGTTGATATCATCTTCCTCTGTTGGTTCATCTGTTTCCTCAACCTCACTCACATAGTTTTGATGAAAGGGAGGAGTGATATGTTGATCATCTTCCCTAGGTCTGTTTGGAGGTTGGTTCCTTCTGAAATTATGATTCTGGTTCTGGTTTCTATTTTGAGGAGCAGTTTGGTTGTGACTTGCTTGTGCTCTCTCAAGGATGCTCATTTTCTTCATCATCTCCTCCATCATTTTTTCCATATTTGATTTGGAAGTAGAATGAGTAGATTCCTCTCTGAAGGACACTCTCTTCTCATTTTTCATTCTTGCTCTCTTCTCCATTAAGTTGAATTCCACAGCAAGAGCTCCTTTTTGCATATCTTCAAGGGTTGCAGGATCTCTTTCTCTCAGCTGATAATCCATCTCAAGGTCAAACCCTTTAGGAAAATTGTTTAGAGCTGAGCCGTGTGGAGGTTTTAGATCTGGGGAAAGTGCATTATATACACTGTTAAATCTAGTGCAGTAAGCTTGGACACTTTCCCGGGTGTTTCTATAGAGGTTCTTGTAATCAGAAAGGACTTGGAGAGGATTCTTCTTCACTTCCAATTTGTTTAAGAATGTCTGATGGAAGGCTTGGAGATCATTGATACTATGGGGGGTTAAGCCTTTAAACCATTTTCTTACTTCTCCCCCCAGACTTTGAGCAAATAATATAAGCTTGACAGAATCATCATCAATTTCGTTTCTGTCAAAGTAGTCATTCATCTTATCCACATGTTGAGATGCAGTAGTAGCATTACTAGCATCATATAATGGAATTTTGGACTGATAGTCCTGTGGAAGATTGACTAATGGTACAGGAAGGACTAAGGGAGCATACCATGCTGCCATGATATGTGGTGGAGGTGGATTTATAAGAGGTGGATTAACAAAAGGTAAAGTGTGTTGAAGTGGAGTGGTTTGAACAGTGGATGTATGATGAACATATGTGGATGGACTAGGAATAGATTGTTGAGCTGATCTTGGATGAGAGACACCTAAATTGAAAAGGAAATGCGAATCAGGTGTTGTTGTTTCTCTACTACCAGGATGTTCACTTGTTTCAGGAGATGAAAGTGAAAACTCAGAATCTAGCTGATCTAAATCACCAAGAGACCTAGTTCTAAATGGATTTATTAGATCTGCTTGTGATTGTTGTAGAGCTGCAAGATTTTCAGGAACTGAATTAGCTCTCAAGGGTGATCTGAAAACAGTTGAAAAATTTATCTTAGGAGACTTCCTAAGGATACTTTCTGGGTTATCAACTATCTCAGGTGGATCAAGGTCAGGATATGCTATAGTATGAATCTTTCTAGGAGCCACTATGCTGTGTTTTTCAGACCCAACTAAACCAGAAAATTTCAACCAGATATGACAATATTTTAGAGGTTAACTAATCTGTTTTACACAATTTAAATCCTACAGTCCTCTAAGTAAGTTTGAATGATATTACAATGATAATGGGTCTTCCCAGTGGAGTCTTAAGGTCTGTTGAGGATTGTAGAGTCGCCAAGTGGAAGTTTTTAACTCTTTTGGAGGTAAAAGGTTTTATGGTCCACCACCATGTTTATTGAATTCCAATCTGAAATATTTTTGGGTTTTCTAAGTTATTTTTCAGTTGTGTGGTTTCTAAGAGTGTCCTAAATCCGTTTCAAAACTTAGCTACGGTTATGAGACAAAGAAAATCTACTCTTATGGCTAAGCCAGCTATTTTTTCAAGGCTAGATAAAGTCTTATGAGAATCCTAGGGTTTGCCTAGTTTGTCACTGATTCAAACAAGTTTTACCATGATTACCATCACTTGGTAGTGCTTGAAAAGACTAATTTTTACTCACGGAGTTTGTATGAAATTTTTAAGGGAACCAGAGATTCTGGGTTTGATTCCCCAGTGGAGTCACTAGAAATGTTAGCTCCCTGTAATCAGCAAGATTAGCAAAGTCCGACAGCAGGGAGAAACACCGTTTCAACCACTTTGGGATTCTAGGATCTAGCCCTCCTGAATCTGGAGAGGGATATCTCCAATAAGTGTAAATATGGGTTTATCTTTAAGGTTTTGGATAATGATATTAGGCTAGTTATGAAGGCCGAGGGTATTTTTTTGTTTTGGATGGTTGAGCATGATTATTTTTTGAGTGGAAAGTCCTAAATGGAAAGAGTTTCAAAGGTGAGAAGTTGCAAGCAAATAGAACAAGCTTTGGCCAAAAATATGGATGATTGCAGGTTTTAATCCATTGAGCTATGGAGTCATAATAGGGTTTTAATTGAAACGACCAGGTTCAAGAGTGGTCTATGGGGCAAGTCATCTATGTCTAGGGATCTCTTTAAAGTTGATTTATGGAATGAAATTATACAATAAGAAGGGGAATTAAACAAATGAAGAACAAAGAGCAGCCCAAGATCTGGTAAGTACTTTGAAACTAGCCAACCTTTGACAAACACTTAAGAATAACATAAAAGCAATCCAGGATCTGGTAAGTACTTCGAAACTAGCCAGTTTTTGATATAATTTCAATAGAAAAACATTTAAAACAAAAAGGGAACACAAATGATAACAAAGAATGGCCTAAGATCTGATAAGTACTTCGAAACTAGCTAGCTTTCAACACATTCCAAGGGAAATTTTCAGACAGTATTTGGGGATAAAAGTAGGACTAGGGCTCACCATATCTTCCTTAGTTCATCTCTACTTAACATAAACTGAAAACCACTTTCAAGAATAACAATTAGCTAAGACAGTAGGACGAGGGAACGCCAACATTCCTCACTTCTCAAACTGAATTAAATCATTCCTAAATAACACAAAATGGAAGAAAACATTTAGATAAAGCTTATCAGTTAGAGAAGGGTACTGATATACAGTAAATACTAACTCTATGCTTGCTGTTCTTTATCAGAGAAGATGGAAAAAGTGAAAACAGAAGTAAAATAACGATTTACAATAAGAAAAACATCACCGTCGACATAGACTAGGATCCCATAAATCAGCTTGTATTGATGCTTCAAACTTGTTACAGCTTTAAGTCCAGTGTTTCAGGTTAGCAATCATCTTCACTTCTTAGCCTAACTATTCTATCACAAGCAGAGCTTCGAGAGCCAGTGAACACTATTTACAATCAGAAGCTTAAAGCTCAAGTATATTTCAAAGTTCTGCAACCAACATTTTCTCATCTTCTACAGGAGTATTTATAGAAGGAATGAGGAGGTGGGATCTGATAAAATATCTCCTGGGTTCAATTAATACATATTAATGCTTCTCGGCCTTTGAGGGGCTCAATGGAGAAGGGTACAGATATTCTCACTGTATTAATTGATTTACATTAAAGATTAAGCTCGGTGGGAGCTTTTGTTGACTTTTAAGGCTCTGTTTCATGATATAATAACTCTGCTGATATTTTGCATTAAGTTCCTTTGGCAAAATTAATTCTTCGGCTACGCCGAGGCTAATATATTTTCTTTGATCAATAACTTCGGCCTCTGTTTTTAAATGATTGTGGCTACAGGTGGCATTGGTAGCTGAGAGGAATCAATTTTCCTTCGATGTGGCGGTGGAGGCCTTTCTGTCTGATAGATATTTATGATTTTATTTAACTGTGTTTTAATTTGGAGGATTAGGCTTTTGATAATCAATATTAGCCGTAATCCCCCAATACTATCTTCAATACTCTGTTCTGTTGTATTTTGTCTTCGATACTAATACTCTTTTAATTATTTTATGCATTGCTGTGTGTCTTGTTGATGTGCAGGGCCGCACAGGGCTCATATGGCATCAATGGCCATGAAGCATTGACGATACGTGGAGTTTGAACCCTTTGTATGGCTTCTCTTTAAATAAACAAAGCCCCGAGGATCATCACCCTCAGATTTATCATCTCTCTTTAAGATATTTTGAAATTCATTTGAACCTGCAAAAAACACACAACTGTTATGAAATCCTGCGTTCATTGCGTAAACTGCTTCAGAGGGTGTGGGGAAGGATTGTGACCATTGTATAGCAGCATCCAATGGTGAAGATTCATTTGCGGGAGGTTAAAAAGGAAAGCGGGTGAAGAATAAGTCAGATCCGTTGATCTGCATAGATTGACGGTCGGGAGCGATCCGGGAGGAAATAAAGAGAAGGAGTCACTTTATATGGAAATGGTGGAAATATGCAAATAAAAAGGTTTAAAACCTTTGATTGGAGGAAAATGTATTGAAAATAGCCTTCGGGGGTTTGGGATGATCGTGGGACGTCGGATGAGATCGGCCCACAAAATCAACGGCTGAGGAGGCGCGCGATGAAACATAAATGGAAAGAGGGAAATTGGTTTCAGGATTTAAAACCACGGGTTTTACGCAGAGAAAAGGCGGGTAGGAATTTTTTCCTTTTGGAATGCGATATGCGTCCCTACCCGACACATGGCACCAAAAAACCACCAATTTCACGTGGCCTTTGGGAAATTAACCATCGTGCTGAAAACTATGTGATATAGAATGTGGGCCGTCAGATCTGGGGCCTCGGATCTAACGGTAGAGAACGAGCGCGATATGGGATAGATGAACAGGCAGTATGAAGATGGGTGGTTTCAATATGGGCCATTGGATCTGAGATTTGAACGACGAAGATTAAATTTGGGGGTTGGATGAAATAATGCAAGGGCGGAAGAAGTTGATGAGGACCTTTGATCTGCAGAGATCAATGGCTGTAATTGGCAGAAAAACATTATGAGTGGGGCTGGATAAATTTAACCAAAGTCAGGATATGTGATCTGGACCATCCGATATGGACACGAGGACGGTCCAAATGCAATCGGAAGAAAAGGCATTGGTGGGGCAAAGAACTTGGAGTGCGATGGAGTGATTGAGCGCTCGCCATTGATCTGAGGATTAGATTAACGGTGGGGAATGAATCAGAGGATTTTGAAGGCAGAGAGAGGCTAGTAATCGGAGCAAATGTGGGTTGTTGGATCTGGGAAGGTGGGGAGGAGATCAATGGTCCAAGATAGATCAGGGAATGGCCAGTTGGAGGGGACACAAAAGTGAGCCCAATAGAACATGCGATGCGATCATGCATAGGCCGTTTGATCGACTTAAGATCAATGACAAAGATTACCGCAAGTAATGTACTGGCGGAAAACCCTTTATAACATACGAAAACCAAAAATTAACATAAAAAAAAGGTTTTATGTATAGGGGTGGGATATATACATATGAAATGGATAGGCACCCGTCTACGGGGCCATGGGTTTATATGGAATACGATAGGCCCAGGGCTTAATATATATGAGGGCCAATTGCATCGGAACTATCGGACTTGGTCTTTCAATCTAACCATTTTATTTTCTCTGATGCGATTAGTGCTTAGGGACCTTTAAGTCTTGGTCCCGGGCATAAGTTATATGGAGTGAAGTGGAGGGCAGAGTTTATGTAACGGGGTTTAAATCGCATTGAAACTTTTGATGCGGTTCTTTCAATCTACCCTTTTTTTCATTAAAAAAACATAACTCCGGCGGGTTTAGACCAAAATTTAGGAAAGTGGGTTTTTTTATTTACAAAGGAAAATATCAATTGGAAAGGTTTATTCACAAGTTTTTGTGCCCAAATGTGGGCACAAAGGTTATATGATATAATAATATGATCGGGGGTTTAGAACAGAGGGCTAATCGCATCGAAACTTTCAACTTGACCAAAATATTTGTGCGCTCAGATTTTTGTGATGCGATAAGCACTTAAATGGTTTAGCGCTTGGTTCCAGCACCAAGGCGTATGGAGGGGAAGTGGTTAGGACTTTTGCCCAAGGGGGCTTAAGCCTATGGTAAACAAACTTATTTTTTATGAAAATTTTCCAAGTTTTCAATGGATTTGGGGGTTTCGACAGAGTTAAAAAAAGGAGTTTTAAATTATGTAAAGGGGATTTCATGAAGGGCAAATGGGGAAGACTGAAAAATAGAGGAATTTCATGGGAATTAAAAGGGGTAAAAATGGAGGTTAGTTTTGAAGTGGAAGGAGGGGAAAATGTTGTTTGCAGCAGTATTTTCTCTTATGGAATCAGCAGAATTTCTAATTTCTAAATGGAAACAACAGTGAAGATTGAAACAAGGGCCTGATTTCATCAAGAGTCTTCAAGAGATAACACTTTTTAGCAATAAATTTTTTTGCTTGAAGGCTCCAAAAATGTTTTAGCCACCATTTGATATGACAAATTTTATTGGTGGCTAACATGCACTGCGACTACTTGGGAAAATGTTGGTACTTTCTAGCATCACATGAAACCTTCAGTATTTCCCTCATTGAGATTCTAATCATGATTTCATTTGCTGATATTGTTCTTATATTTATGGGGAGCATGATTGGGAGAGAGACACATGGGTTGGATGTGTCCTTTTGGGAAGAGGATTCCCAAATTTTCTACATTGCATGTTCTAATGGGAGCATGGGAGGAGATATGGCCACCACAACCACACACTTGTTTCTTTTTGAGGTGGGCCATGTGATTGATGGGATGCCATATGGTGATTATTTCATATCCTTCACATATGGAATGATTTGGGCCAGCTTGATTCACATCGTTGGAGAGGAGATCTTTGGAGATCTAGTCTTCACCTTGCCACTTGAGGGAAATTGTATTGCAGCCCAAGATCATTATATGCTCTACACTTATCATAAGTGGAGAGGAAGACAACATGGGGTAGGCTACTTTTTCTACCATGTTCAGATTTTTAGCCTACCTACATTGTAGGAGCTCAAGGTGGAGGAGCATTTTCAGGAGTTGCCATGTTGGGAGGTGACCTATTTTTTATGGATGATTTCTTGGGGATGGAGGATCCACATGGGAAGGATGTTTCCCAATAAATTTCAGAATTTCTGCCTTGAGAGGACCTCTAGACAACACCTTATTGCCTCCTTGAGTACTTTACTTACTCATGATGATAGCCATTTGGCTAGCTTGCATGCTTGGGAGGGGAAATTTGAAGATTCATTGATGAGACAACATCTTATTCCTTGGAGGAGTACATTGTATGTGGATGCTACAGTAAGAGGGAGGGAGACTCTTCAGTTCTATTCTTGCAGTTGCTTGAGGACAAGCAACATTTGGGAGGGGAAGACTGTAATATTCCAAAATTTTCATGCAGCAAATTGGAATATTGTATTTTGCTGATTTCACTTAGGAGATGAATAAATGGGTAAGGAGGCCCATGCATAATAAAAACCTGAATAAAATCCCTCATAATGTGAAAGGGGATCAACATAAAGGCTGGATTTCACACCTTCATGTGTGAACAGGGACTTTTGCATGTGGACAAGGTCAAGTTTGACCAAGTCAAAAACATTGGGACAGGAGGAGGAGAGCATCTTGTGAGACAACGCAGAGATAGTGGGAGGAAGATTCCTTGGTGGAGGAAACCCTAATTAAGTGGGGCCCAAGGCAAGAAGGCTCATACATGTATAAAAGGAGGGCAAGGAAGCCATAAAAAATCATCTTATGAATGATATTTTATTTTTATGCTTAGACTTTTCTGCATCCTCTTGTTGTTTAGTAGAGTTGATGTGCTGCTTAGCACAAGTATTTCCTGTTTAGGAATCCTTATCCTTTATTGAGAAGCCTCTTGAAGGAGATTGTACTGATTTGCCTCACATCCAGGCTTGAGGGCAAGCATCCTCCTTTAGATATAGCATTTTTTCTGCAGCAGTATAATGTTGTGTTGCAGTGAGGGTTCACAACACCACTTCCTACACTCATTTTTCAAAGGAGGGAGCCTCCTTTCCTTTGGGAGATCATTAAGGAAGGCTCAAGAGCAGATTTTCATATCTTGGCACTTGGCCAAAGGACTTCCATCAGCTACAGTGTAGTCCCTTGCAGGAACTGTGGCATTTCTTGCAGTGTTGCAGTGTGAGGGTCAATCCCCTCAATCTTGAGCTTGTTTATTAGGGAAATGGCCAACCCTTTTCCCGAAAACCTTGTAAGAAGGATCCTCCTTCAATTCTTGTATTATTCAGCTGTATGTATGCAAAGATTCAATTATACTGCATTTTTCAGATCTATATCTGTAGATCTAACATTTTGTACATTGTGCACGGGTTATTTCCAGAATATGTAAAAAGGGGCTAGATCCCCATTTTTTCATGTTTTGAGTAAATAAAATATATATCTAGTATTTCCATTCCATTGTAGCAAAAACCTACTAAAAATCACGCTATGCATGTTTCAGTAATTTCTGCATTACATAAGTCATGGGGTTTGGGCCTTTTTGAGCCATATCGGGACCGAGAGATCTGTTTAAACAAGAAAAGGATTTTTTTTATGAATATTTTCTAGGTGTGAGTCCCATATTACATAATATAAGGGATCCTAGCATTATTTCTCTCTGTTATAATGCAATTCTCTGGGAATAACGTTTTTATTGTCTAAATGCTGCATTTTCCCCACTTGGAATGGTGTAAAGGAGTTCCTTTTTGCTGTTGTTGCATTAATTTGATGGCAATGTGTTTTTCACACATTTTATGAGATAATTTCTCATTGATACTCCAGTATTTTTCTTATGCATTGCTGCAGTCCCATTTTGGGGATATTACATTCTGAATTATGTACATGTTATTAGATCGTTTATGTGCTGAACATGGGAATGCCTACCCTCAAAAATTATGATCAAGAGGATATATCATGATGTAATTTATTGTAATATTGATGCAAGTCACCACTCTGCTTCATCTCCATCCCATAACAGTGTAAAGCATATTAATCAAAATGTTGTTATTATTATTCTGACTTCATGCTTTAGGGGGGAATTGTTATAGGTGAATTTGGGCATCATTCCCAATGACCTAGTTAACTGGGCATCATCTCAAGGATAAATCTATAGGATCTATCATCCCCTAACATTTCAATTGCTATATTCCCTAAGACAAAGAACAAGACAAATCAATCAAGGACTTTCATCTACAAAGGTTTCCAAAGTTTGAAGTTTATAATATATCATATGAGAGCTCACCAACGCTACCTCTAAAGGGAATAAGTGCATTTCATATGTAGGTAGCCCTATGCAAGGCTTCTCTGCAAAGCACTTCCCGACATTCATGGGTGCGTTGGTCACATTGGGAGTGAAATTCTCATTGTTCTGGAATCTCCACTTGGCCAATGCCTTCTAGAAGAGTTCACATGTGTAAAAATTTGAATCCATGTGTCCATTTGACATATACAAGATTGGGAACATGTCTTGCCTATTATTGGAAAGTCATTGATTGTAAAACTACCTCAGCTTCTCTATAAATTGAGCACAGATCTTAGTGTTTGAGAAGGAAGAATTTGTGTAGAGAAATGTTGGTAGATTTTTCATTGAGGAGATTGATTTGAGTGACAATTTTCTGGAGATATCTACATTGTGATGAGGCTGGGATGCTACTGGAGATGGTGACACTAAATCAGTCATTTGGTTGTAACTTCCCCTTCTATCATTAATAAATAATACAACTTACTTTTCCCTATATGCATCTGTATTGGCTTTGATTTTCCATATTCCAAGATCTTAGTTGATGTATATGGTTTATGCTTTACTGATTTATCAAACTAACTTGAATAGACATCTGTATTATTTCTATCTTCTGCTGTTTAGTGTTCATTCTTGCAGGAAATATTTTGCACAACCAGCTAGAATTTGAAGCTGCAACGGAAGTGACAAAAGGAATAATTTGGAAGCGCTTGGATTCCAAGTAAGCCTCTAATCCATTATGTGTGTATGTTATTAGTTAGGGAAAGTAGCCGTATAGTCTTTAATTTGTTGTTCTAGATTACTACCTGTTTAGGGAAGCATGTTTTATCTGTAATTCACAATTATGCACTAATAGTCCTCTATAGATGATCCAACCAAGAAACCCATGAGCGTTACTAAGGAGGCTGCACTCTTCGTCAAGCCCATTTCATGGCTCTCGAAGTATGTCAAGCCATGCAGACCCTCTGTGAGGGCATCGAAATATTTGGATATAGTGCGTGTGTATGTGCAGATGCCGCTGATCACAGAAGAAGTTACTCTAGAGGGAGACATGTTCAGAAACGTCCCCTTGGTCAAGTTTGAATATTATGACTTGGTGAATGTGGAGACATTCCCTGAGCTCACGCTTGAATATTTCCTAGAGCCCGTGTTATATGATGGAGTGGTGAATGTGAAGTCTTTGCCGTGGGAACGTGTGCTAAGCAACACGGGGATTCTCAATTTTCTAAGGATTCCCTACTTTGGCAGGTACCCAATAACCAGTATCTATGTGCGCCATCTGTTGGTGTTGATCCACGATGGATGTTTATGGATCATGAATCGAATCCCCATCAATGTCGCGCTGATCCACTGGATCACCGGCCTGCCCAAGAAGGGGCCCCATCCCATGTAGAGTTTTGGCAAAAGTAATGAGCAGAAGGTCACCGCCAAAGTCAAGAAGGATTATAAGGTCAGGCATGACTCCAAGGGGTTCCTCTTACAACAAATTGTGGACCCATCATTACACCTAGGAACACTGGTCTTGGGATGCAAGCTAGTGCGCAAATTCTGACCTAAGGTGGCCCTTGCGCACGTTATTGTGCTGGCGAGATAATATGAAAAGGGAGTAAGTTACAACTGGTCACAATATCTTTTCCAAGAATTTCTAGAGAATGTACACAAGGCGCAAGAAGAAGGGAAGAAGTTCAACTACTCCCGGCTTCCGCTGTTGATCACTTTAGTTGCATGGGAGAGGCCAGAGGGTGTAGTACTCCCAGAGCTCGAGGTAGGAAGCTGAGAAAGAAATGGAGCAAGAACCTGAGGACAAAGAATAATTGGACCTTGGAGGCCTAGATGGTCTGGATGGCACTAGAGTAGAATCTTCGAGAGGAACGAAGCATGGTGCAGAAGTCTCCAAGGGCGCGTGCAAGAAGAGGAAAGGCTCGAAGGTTGGAGGAACAAAGGACGTTACCTTGACCGAAGAGGACCTAGAAAAAATAGTAGATGCGGTCGCATCTACCTCCGAAGATAGGTGGACCACGATGGAAGAGCAGTACAAGGATACTGTAGAAGCATTACAGTCAGGGTTGCAGGTGTTGCAGTTGAAAATCGGCAACATCTAGGTTAGCGTTAATCAAGAGATGCCAATTCAAATGATCCAACCTACAACTATGATCATCAGCATGTTAGACAGTAGGATATGCCCCTTCCTGGGCACAACAGTCACTGTCGAACACCCCACATTATGTGCGTAGTTGAAGACCTACCTAGAGGTTGGGATAGACTTGTCAATGCTACCCAGCGGTAAGCTGCATGTGATACAAATATCATTATAGACGAGCTGCAGTGCAGGAAAAAACACATGCACCAGAAACTAAGTGAATCTGAGCAGAATATTGCGACGAATATTGAAGAATATCTCCAAGCTTAGACAAAAAAATAGACAATAGTAGAAGAATGAGTAGAATTAGAACATATAATTGATAGAATGTGTAGTGATCTACTCGAAGTAGCCATTCCTACGTCAGCTACACTGCAAGTTGAAATCAAAATTTTGGTAGTAGCGCTGAAAGCCTCTAGATCCAAAGTGCAGGCAGTGAAGGCCAAGTTTTAGCAAAAAATCGTAGAATTGCAGGCCAAGCTACAACCAAAAACTCCACCAGAGGCACGGGTGCAACAGGCTGCCCTAGTCAAAGAAGCCTCGACAGCTATTTTTGCCATAGTCGACAAGGGAACCGTGCTACTCGAAATAACTATGGGACTGTGGAAATCCGTGTAGATGGATCCAATGGTTAGGAAGATTTCATAGGAATTATGTGCCCAGGAGAAGAAGTTCGATGATATTTAGGAGGCCCTGCCTACTTTTGTACCTGCTTAGTGCATGGCCCAATTTTATACAAGCTAGATCTCGTGTGACGAAGTGGAGGAGTTGTGAAGAAAGAAGCTTATTGTGACAGACCACATGAAGCCATGGGGCGATGAAGCGATGAAGCTATTGCACGATCTGGATACCACAATGAAGAATTTAAACCAAACTTATCAGAGCATAAATCTCACCGCATAATGACTGACATCACAAAAACTAGTGGAAACAATGCAGAGTGCAGTTGATCAGAGCACATGCATCCTGGCGCCCTTCACTGCTACCACCAAGGAGCTATAGAACAAGATGAAGACCCAACACAACTATGACTCAGGACAAGTCATAAGATTGTGTTGGGGGCCTATTGGAGCCAGGTCTCTTAGGATCGCAATTTCGATAAAAACATAGTATTTTTTGTAGTTTTGAGTCATGCGCGCTAAGTAAATGCACAGGTCAAGGGGATTTGGGGCAGGTCAAAGTCCCTTCATGAGCTGTAATGGGAAAAGGGGTAGAACTAGGAGTCGCAAACCACAGTTTGTGGACCTTAGATGAGTGCAGGATAAAGATATAATAATGAGAATAGGTTGAGTTGGATAGAGAAGTTATAAGTAAGTTTTGATAATATTGTGATGTTCTAAGTTGTGAAGCAGATTAGTCTAGGTATAGAAGGATCTTGTTGGCTGTGTTCGCGAAAACCTTAGTCCTGCTATGTGCGGACCCCGCTGGCTGTGTGCATGGGTGGAACTGAAGTATTGTAAAGGGATTATGAACTGTGAATGAATAAAAATGTGTTTTGGATAATATAATTTTAAATATCAAATGCATCAATGTTTTACTTTATGATTTGTTTCTGTGTGTTATTTCCGTTTACTGCATTATCTTTGTTCGGATCGGTCACGTACGTTATTTTCTGTCTTATATAAATTTTGAATACATAGATATGTTATTGTAAGAATTTAATGTTACCTTACTAAGACTATTGAAGGGATTGCGAAGCCTTTATCTATTTGTGCATAAAATAACCTGCCTAAATTGACCTAGATCTACCTAGTTAGGGTTTTTTTGTTAGGGTTTTCATTGCGAAGGTCACGCCACTATTGTTATAGATCTGAAGACATCCACATCATTTAATTCTCTCTTAGGGTATGGAATCTTGGTTCCAGTAGCCCCCATACTACTTCAGGTGAGGCTTTAACCTGCACAAGTAGGTCACTGTCGTAAGGGCTAGTAGTAAAAGGGTTTTGTTGGTTAAGCTTAACTCTGAACCTAGGTAAGGACCCCTCAAGCCAACAATGCATAACTTTATGCTCTTTATTCTCTATTAATTAGTGTTGCAATTTATATTTCTTCGAAACATATTAGATAAATTAATGCAAGGTAAGCATTTGTAGCTTGCAAATATAGTGTATGACATATTGCAAGCGCATGGACCCTGAGTTGAAAATTAATGTATGAACTCTTTAATTAGTAAGGTAATTAAGTATCCCAACATGTGTGACAACTAGCTTTCAAAGTTGGATACTTGATACTAGACATATTCTGTTTCTTCATGAGTAATAGATGAGTTCTATGGAGGTTTAAGTGGTGAAGTAACATTTGATCACCCTTAGGATACATGTGAGTAAACAAATAATCCTATTTTCATATTTATCACTATGTTTGGATCACTAAAAATATATCTTCTAATAAAAATTTATGTCGATTGTAAGTTAGTTACCTTTCAAAACCCTAATTTATAGAATATCTAGATGACTGATCTTTTTTTTGATATATATCTAAAATTTGAGGATTTTTGAATATGAAAGTTCAACCCATGGTATTATAATATGTCTTCTTTATAATTCGATAGGTTTGACCAAAATTTGACGTGTGAATCAAAATTTATGGCAACATGCCCGAAACTTGTTATTTTTTTCATCTTCCCGAGAGAAAACTTGTATATTGTGCAACATTTCCAATATATTAAATATGATCTTAAATTTGTTTCCAGAGGTACCTTAGTATGTATCTTGGGATTTTCAAAAAAATCATAGTATGAAACTTGTATAGGAGAAATCTATGTGAAAATTCCAAGATCACTCATTTGAATATGATTTGAGGATGATTCACAAACCTTAACTTATACATGGTATATCTCCAAATATGTAGCGAACAAGAATATAAAATATTTACCACATGCACATTGATATCTCTACTCACAATCTTAAATATTTCATGGTTTAAAGTGTTCCCAAAACTAAAAATTTATAGTGAAAATGCCGAGATCCCTCATTTGGAGCCGATTTTAGGACCATTCACAAACCTTAACTTCCACAGGGTGTTATGTTATTCCTTGATATGTTCTTGGTTTCTTGGGAACTATGCCGAGGCACCTGAGACCTGATTTTGGCCTCAAGTTGGCTCTTGGACTAGAGGGGTAACCCTCATCTCCTATTAACAGTTGACTAATTACAATCACTAAGTAAATTCCAACAAATTTAATCTTATAACATTACATTAAGAGTGGAAAGGGATGATAAATAGGGTTGAGGATAAATAGCAACAAATTGGGTTAAAATATTGTAAACCTATTAGACCAAAGGTGTAATATCTCCATCCTTTTAGGAAACATAAGGGGATGATTTTTCTTGTCTATTTAAGTTTTCATAGGCTAGGAAAAGAAAATTAATCAAGGGAACACAATTTTCCTAGGAGAAAACCTTGTAAAAGCTAAAGGGGGAGAAGGGGACATTGATCCCAAGCTAACGAAAAGTCACTTTTAAATTATAAATTGAGAAAACCAACTAAAGTGACTTTATTAAAATAAAAGGCAAAAGGGTGGAAAATGAGTCAAGTGAGTTATAAAAAGGGGGAAATGAGGAATCTCTCCTCATTGATCTTGAGAAAAATACTAGGGTTTTTGGAAACCCTCATTTTGGTTGTTGGTTTCAGCATTAAAACTATACTCCCTAGCTAGTATTGGAGCAGGAACACTCAGATTTCGACATTGTGCTTTAGTGTGGATGAAGAATAAGAAAGCATTAGTAGAAAGGATTACGTTAGAGGTGTTACCAATCGATTTTATATTTTTATTATTGGTATTCTATATTAAATTTATAGGCTAAGTTCACACCATTTAAGGGGTTAAGTATTGTCATCTTAAGAGGGCCAAGTTTTGCTTTTTCTCCGGGCTGAGTTATACTGTAAGAAGGGACCGAGTTTACATTTTAAAAGAGGCTGAGGGCATCCTCTTTATTATTTTTGGAGAGCACTAATATTTCTAAACATATCTTTTATCATTGAGGTTTGAATCTGATTCTATTTGGGGGGAAACGATTAATTTATTGAAGGGTCGAGTAGCCTCATTTTGCTAGTTGAGTTTACTATTGTAATGAATTCATTTCCTTGGTGTCCAAGTATACTCTTTGAGGGATGAATATTTTCTTTTTGAGAGCTAAAAATGGTTATTGTGCATGTGCGGTTAATGTCTAGGTTGCAAAATCATGTTGGAGGGTTGAAATACACCTACAACCTAAATGTTTGATGAAAGGAGCTACCATCCGCTCATATGTTTTTCTCTAATTTCATTGTTACAAGTCCCTATCAATGGTATGTACCATTTGGAAGTTTAATATAAATTATATACTACTGTGTTGAATAATTTTCATGGTTTATTTGTGGTACTGTGTCCCTTTATTTGAAATAAAATATAAAATAATGCACCTACAACCATATGCAATCAAACTATTTGAATAATTACCTTAGAGACAAAATTAAAAAAAATCATAATTTTTTTTTTGTGAAACTTGAGATATTCCTAGGGGGTATCTCACAATGGTATCAGAGCATGGTCTTTCACAATTGTGTGGTTTAAAGTGAATATTATAACAATTATTTTGATGAGTACTGAAGACCACTGGTTCATCACCTTTAAGAGGAGCTACAAGGGTAAGGAAACCATTCCTACTTGGGAAGAAGAAGAAGAGGAATAATATGTTTTGGAAGAGAAGAGGAGGGAGGAGTACAATCTAAAAAGGGTGAGAAAACCATGGGAGATAGGGAAAGCCAAGAGTTTAACAATCTGGTTAGCATTCTGAATTATTTTTCCAAGGGCTAGAAGGTGATGATGGACTTGATGGAAAAATTAGCTAATAAAAAATTGGGGGAGAAACAGAATAAGGAACCCATTAATGGTGAAGGGTCTTACAGTGGAGAAGACATGGAATACACACATAACCATGCAAATCCACCCACACATATACAATAAACCATCTAGAATCACTTTTCCACAATTTTTTTATGAGGCAACAATAGACTAAATGGTGCCAGTTGATCAGGATGAGCCTTGTGGGGCAGAGTTGGAAGAGTATAAGAGGCAGGGACAATAATTTCAAGCTACCATGATTTTGACAGATTTATGCAACCTAAAAATGAGAAATAAGCCTAAGGGAGCTAAGAAGGATATGATGCAGAACTAGGAGGTAAAAATAAAATTGGGAAAGTGACCCTATCATGTTTTTATGGATCCTCAAAACGTTCAACAAGATCATGGGTTCATAAGATGGACACATATTTCTAGCTCAATCAAATGACAAAGATAGATGCCATTAAGTTGGATACCATACTTTTGGATGGTGAGGCTCATGAATGGTGGTACCATGGGTTAGATATGATTTTGGGTCATGCTAGAATAACCATGCATGAGGAGTTTAAACAAAACTATAATGAAAAATTTTACAAGAAGGACCCAAAGATTCATTTTAGAGAGTTGGCACAACTAAAGTAGACTAGCAATCCAAAGGTATATATCTCATAATTTTAGAGGCTAGCATTTATGGTCACCGATATATCCGATGCTCAGTTGATGATGTTTTTTGTGGAGGGATTATTTAAGCCTCTGCGAGGTTGGGTTAAGGTTTATAAGCTTGAAAATCTACATGATGTAATTAGTATAACTAAGGACATGTAGGATGTTATTCCTAAGATAATTTTTCCTCCTAAACCATCCTTTTTCTAGAACAAAATGGTTAAACCTTTTCAAAGGGAGTGGACCAAAAAAAAAAAACCAGATGAGAAGACCCATAAATAATTGAGGAATAAGAAGATTTTCTTTAGATGCCAGGAGCCTTGGGTACCAGGACACTCCATGTGCAGGGAAGGATAAGGCATTTAAGGCCCATTACATTCATGTATACTCAGATACTGATAATCACGAGGAAAATGAAGATCCTAGACAAGGACATAAACCAGAGTAGGGACATGAGGTAGTAGGTGAGGAGACATCACAGGTTGGGGATAAAGACCTTGTTATTGCATCCATGTTAGGGCTTCCTAGATACCACACATTCAGAGTCGGGGTTTTTTTTTGGGACATTAGGTGATGATGTAGAATGAGTGGGGCATGTGACAACTTTATAGATGTGTATATAGTGCATCAGAGGGAGATTCCAACAGAGGAGATGAAGGGATTATAGTGGTAATACCAAGTGATCATCAGATAGAGTGCACTAGGTGGATTCCAAATCTAAAAATAACCATGGGAGACTAAATATTCACAAATGATTTTTTTGTGTTAGATGTACCAGATACCAATGTGGTACTCAGAGTGGTTGTATTCCATTAGGAGGTACAATACATATTAGAGGAGGATGGATATGGAGTTCATAGAACATGATGAAAAAAAGGTAGTTTTGCAAGCCGTGCATCAATATCCACCCAAGATAGTGTCATCTCACAAAATTGAGGCAGTGTTGTGACATTGAGACATAAATTAGGTAGTTGAGTGTTATATTTTTGATATGCAGCCAACAAATCAACCTCAAAAACATCTAGATGATATTAAAGCATTATTCCAAAAACATCAGAAGGTTTTTGGTGATATGCCTCCAAGTAGGACCCTAGATAGAGGGTTTGAGCATGTCATAAAGTTAGAGGAATTTTTTTAGGTAGTTATAACCAACCACCACCACCATCTTAAGGTATATGATGCAAGATCATAAAATCTCAAATTAAAACGTGCTGGTTAGAAATAGGGGTCTTGACATTTACCAAGGGGATTGGTTCCCTAATTATTTAATTTATTGAAATCCCTATGTTTCTAAAGGAATTATAGAATGTTTACATGAGTGGATTGTATAGTTAAATGATGGTAAGAGATCTCGAGAATTTGTGATGGTTAGAGAGATATAGGATATGAATGAATTATGTGAGGATTTTTTGGATCTAGAGGTTATTAGTTGAGAAAATATTTTGGTTTTGAACTAATTCTAGTTCATGATCCTCGTGTATAATTTGTAAGCCTAAGGGAATCGAGAAGATATAGAAGATAGAGAGGATGGATACAATTTGGTAGAGTAAGGACAAGTATGGACAAGGCCAAGTAAAAGGTAGACTAATGTAAATTAGGACAAGGATAGGCCTTTTATAAATTTATAGAGAGCATGTGAATTAATAGAAGAGTATTTTGTTTAAAATAATTTTTTATGGATGAATTTTGTTCATGTGAATTAAATCCTTGTATACATATAGAATTAAGTATGATGCAGATTGGCCATGAGTGAGCTTAAGAGCTAGAGAAATTAAAGGATTAGCATAGAAATGGAGTGTAGAAGATTGGAAATCCTTTGAACTAGGTATCAAGTACACATTAATATTGCAGATAAAGGGTGTTCTGTGTATGTATTAAAAACATTGTACAATCCCTATGTCAAAGCCTGTGAGTGCAAGTCATTTCTTCCATAATAGAAATCAAAGGGGCAAGAGTTAGTTTCCTCTTTGTTTAAGTTTACGAGGAATATGTTATATGATGAAGACTGAATATACATAACTAATTTTGTCATAATATTTTGTGTCGGGACAAACATCCTCGGGAGTTTCCACAAAGTGTTTTATTTATTCCAGCCTGGACAGACATATAGACAACAAAATATGGGAAGCGATGTTGTTAAGTGTTGTCAACATTCTCCATCCTTGGATAATGTTTTTTGGTTACGCCAATGGTCACAAAACCATATATATTACAACTCAGGCGCTTAAGTGTTTAAAAGGGGATTGTAAATAGTTAATTAAATGAAATTTTAATTTTAATTTCCATGAGACTAAAAATAGTTTATGGGACAATGAGTTCCCTGTTTTTCGCCTTTTTCATTTTAGTCCTTTTCTTATTCAAATTGATGATGAGCTGGTCAAACCTTCCAATGATCTCATCGTTGAAAATAAAATGCCAAGAAACCAATGTTAACATATTCCCATAGTTTTCTCTAATGTCTTTTAACACATCACATTCCAAAATGAAATGTTTTTATGATTTCACCACCCCAGACATGCAAAATATACACACTCATTCTTCCCAAGCTTCTTTAGGCCTTTTCCACTGTCTTGTTTCACACCGAAGATGATGTGAGTTGGTTCTTAATTGAGCAATAAGAACCTTTGCCCTCCACGCAATGTTAGCTCCAATGTACTCTTTTTGTTGGAGATCATAAGTAGGGTTGAATTCTTCAATGTAGCACTTCTTCTTTCTACCCAAATCTTTTCCCCATACCTGTTTATGAAACATATCCATAAAAAAAATCTTTAGCTCCTTGCTATTTGTGGGACAGGCATTGAGGTAGATATTCCATTTTTGCATCCATGTGTAGTTTTGTCTCATCAATGTTTTCTTTCTTTTACTCATGCCTTCCTGGAAGATAACATTAGGCCATCTACCTACTCCCATTTGCTCAATTATTTTTAGATATCTTATGAGCTTCACCATAGCAATTTATTTGATGGGAGTAGCTCATGTTTCACTCAACATTATCTCATAAGGCATTGATTTTTTTTTTTTAAACTTGCTCATGATCAAGTGTTTTTGAATTTTCTCAATTTTCTTCCATTTTTAGACAGGGGTGCTTCTAGCCCATAATTCACACCTATATAGCATCACTGGACAAACTAGGAGTCAAAAAAGCATTTTAATTGTTTTCCAATACCATAACTCTGCCTCTCTACATATGTTTTGAAGAGCATATAATGCTTTCCACCATCGTAAGATTCTCTTATTTATGCAATCCTCCCAATTTAGTTTGTAGTTGAAATCAATCCCGAGGTATTTTTACTCATTTAATTCTTCAAGAATGTTTCCTTCAAAAGAGAACGTATGTTGACTTTGCTTCCTTTTATTAGAGAAAATCATTATCTTGGTCTTGCTAATATTTACTTGCATCCCCACTGCCCTACAAAAATGCTCAAGGGCATATAGGTGCATCTGCAATCCATGGTTAGATTTAGAAATCAATACAAGATAATCAGCATATAAAATAAGCTTTATCACAAACTCCCCCAACCGAACACCATCCCCACCTTGTAAATTTAGCCACTCTTCTAGTTTATCAATATATAAACTGAAAAGAGTAGGAGATAGAGGGAAACCTTTCTTGACTCCAATGTCACTTCTAAAGCTTTCTGAAATACCCACTGAAGTTATAATTTTTACTTTCACCTCTTCATAAATTGTATGGAAAAAAAATCTATAATGCAAAGGAATTTCAAGTTCTTCAAATCTACGCCACAACTTATCTCTAGGTTCTGTGTCAAATGCCTTTTTGAAGTCAACAAAATAACAAAATACTTCTTCTATATCCCCCAAACCTTTTCAATAATGTTTCTCAACATGATTCCATGATCCACTGTAGAATGCTTTGGTCTAAAACCCGCTTGTCCTTTTGCCCTCTTTTATTTTACTTCTGCCCAGTTACTGATTCTATTTTCTAACATGCTACCAAAAAGCTTTGCAAACAAAGGATTGATCATAATGGTTCTATAATTGGATGAATGATTAATGTATCCAATTTTAAAAATGGGTATTGCTAGGTTAGTTGTCGAGTCTCTTGGGAAACCTTGTTGAATGATGTTGTTGAATATTTCCATGATGCGTGGTGCAAGAGTTTTCCTTCCCCATTTCAGATACTCTGCTTGATGTTCAAGCAAGTCTTTTTCCTTTCCTGTTTTCAACTTCTTAATTCCAATCTCCACCTCTTGTAATGTGAAGAGATTTGTAGTTGTGTTGAGCCCCGAGGGATGCTCAAGCTATTATTCTTTCTCATAGAGTTTTCTTTGATGTTAAAACTTACATCAAGTAAAGAGAAAATTCTTGTCCCATAGTATTTGAAAGTGGGATATTTGTGTTTTATATTTAATCGTTGGGGTCGAATATCGAGTATGTGGTTATTCTCCACGGTGGCGAAGTGCTACTACTCCTTTGAAAACTAGTATCGAAAAAGAGAAGGGGATATGTCACGAGGTTGGTCCACATTATAGTTTAAAGGTAGAATAATTTCCCCTTATAATATTAAATAATTCATCCCTGCAATATTATAGATATATATGAGCACCACCATTCCACAATCATGATTCAAGGATACATCTATATATATATATACACATGATTGGATTGTCACATGGGTTTGGAAGTAAAGATAAAGGGGATTTATTTCCCATAGTTGGGTTGAGGGAAACACCGACCTACTATATTATTGGCATTAGTGATTTTTTTCGGCATCAAGTATCATATCTATATTTCTCTCTAAACCCTAATCGAAAATAAAAAATTTGTAGCCATAGATACAAAGTTGGAAAGAATTAATGGAAGACATAAATTTTTCTTGAACTAATATTGAGATCATGTTTTTGATGTATGACAAGTAAAATTAATTTTGTTTTCCATCTAATGTGAAAATTAGGTTGATGATTGAAAAACTGAGATGTTCTTTGAGGTTACACAACAATATTATTTAAAAATAATTTGATGGAATAAAAATACTGATAAAAATTGGCTGAAGAGAAAAAAAATGTACAAATCTTGTTAAATATTGCTAGAATCCAACAAACACATTAATTGAATGTCTAGACAAATATGCATGCATTGAAGTAGTAAATTATTTTGTTGACAATAAATTTGAGTGCATGGGAAAACTATAAGCAAGAATTATTTGGGATTGGAGATGATTGCATTAGATTGAAAGAGATGATGCAATCTTAAGAAGGATTTTTTAAAAATAGTACAATGTAGGTGTGCACTTGGGAAAGAAATGATTTATAGGAATGGGTCAAAACAAGTAATACTTGGGAGATAAGATCTTGGTATAGATATTGAAGGATTGATTTTATATTTAGAACCTAACTCTGGCTTTGTAGGTAGTAGAGAAGGACAATAGTAACCATACAACAAGTGATGTTGTGACAAAGGATGAAGGAGCAAGAAAATATATTAGGAGAATAAATTGTGACATAACCCAAACAATACGATAAAATTGATGGAAGAGAAGAGGATGACATAAGCTCTCAAAGGAGGAAGAGAGAAGGGAGGAATTGACGATGCATAAGATAATAGATTTGAAAGTTGAGGATCAAAGGTTGTTGATATGAGGTTCTACTGTAGAGAACCAAAAGAAGAGAGGATACTAAGAGGATGAATTGCTACTGGTGACAAGTAGTAGACTTGTTATAGAGATGGGAAATACTTGTTACAACTCACAAGTAGATAATGAAAGTTCATAGAAAAAGGAAGTGAGAATAGCTACTGATAGTCATGTCAAGGGTTTAAAGAGAAGTCACAATCATATGGAAAAGAATGCCAATGAAATTGGCATGACGAAAATGAGTGATGAATAATTTGGGAGGGAAATGGTTGAGTTAAAAGAAAAACTCAGTAATATGAAGAAATTGATACAAGAACATGAGAAGGCCAGAGGTATGGATGGATAACAAAGAAGAATAAGGTGAGATGGTATTCATTGCAAATGAAGATGAGGAAAATGATGTATGCAAAATTGAAGGAAGAACCCAAAGCAACTAAGTATGAGATGGGGGTTCACTATTGTGAACCAGAATAAGGACCGATCCTTGGAGAGGATGATAGTGATGAATATGTTGAGAAGAGACATTTTAAGAGTCTCACAATTTTTTTGGAACTAGAGTAGTATAAATATTTGATGATTTTTTTTTTTGTTGAGGTTAAATAGCTTATTGATTTTAGATATGATAAATTGGTGTGTGGATGCATAATTTGTTGCAGAGGATGGACAAAAAATTAACTTTTTTCTATGCATGGATGAAGAACAATGCTTAGATGTGATGCTCTTAGAAGGTAAAGAAAAATTAATGGGAACTGTCATAAGGTTAGAATAACAACAAAATTTAAATTCTCTTGAAAGAGAAAGGAAGAAAAAATTTTATTGTAAAGGAAATCAAAGTGGAGACTATACACAATGGGAAAATGCAGCTATGGAAAAACCATTTGAATCATTTTTTGTTGCAGAAGAGTTGAATGAGGTGGCCCATGGAGATATTCAAAATAAGCATAAAGAGGAAAAGAAACATTCAAACCTAATTTTGCCAAATATTGATGAAGAGCATCATTTGGATGGTATGCTCATATATTTTTCTAAGTAAATAAAAATTTTGGAAGAAAAATGTGTAGCAATTTTTTTTTTTTAAATTTTTTGGAAGCGATGCTTAAATTAAAGAAATTTTATTTAGTTCAAGAGGTGTATGAGATTGACACGATTTTAATTGAGTATAAGCATAAAAACATTGAAAATGGTGAAATTGAAAAAGAATCTATTACAATGAAGAAAAAATATGAAGATATTATTAATGGATTGAATTTTAGCGTTGCATGAGGAAAAGGGTGTTGGAAGCATCTAAAGAGACTTTGAAGTCTCATGTTTATAAAAATATGAGTGGTTTATGTCTACATGTAACAAGGAATGTAAGGATAGAAAAATTCATAATTTTTTCATATCAGTAGAGGAGACAAAATTATCTCATGTAATCAATAAAGGGGGAAGATATGTGGATTGAAAGAGTGAAAGTAGTGGTAATTGTAAAGAGGATGAATATGGGTAGGAAAAAATGATATGGTTTGCAGATACTTTAGCAGTTGAAGTACAAGAAATACTGGAGGAGGTCATGCAAGACTACAAAGAAGCAAACATGTAACTTGTTGAGGAAGAGATGATAAGAAAGGATGATAGTACTACAGGTAAGTGAAGAAAAATTATGGAGGAAACGTTTTATAAAGGTATAAATTATTTGTGGCAAGTTTTCCATTTTAGTAAGATCCAAAAACTAATTTTTTTGGAGCAGTCATGAAAATTTAATTTATAGCTTAAGGGTATGCAACATTGGATGCAAAATTTTGTTGAGAATGAGTAGAGGCATAAGTAGTTGGAAATGACGGTGGCTATGATTTTTTTTTTTATGAAAGTAAACAAAAAAAAATTGCAGAAGTAAAGCATACCAAAAGAGGGTAGAGATACACATTGAATTTTATAAAGCATGGAGATAATGTTGAAGGCAACTAAATTGAGTTACCATGGAGTTAAAAGTATAGTTAGCAAAAAATTTCTATGGTCTAAGATTGATTACATCAGAAAGTGTAACACCCCCTCCCACATTTGCCCAATTTTTATAGACCCTCCAGGTAAATGTGAAACAGAGTGCCACTATGACATGACTCAACCTCCTAGATATAGTTAAGGGAGTGGGGACTACAACTAAGGCTTACTGACAAAAAATTGACATCCGACAGGGACTACAAATCACCTAGGATATCAAGAAACACCCCAAGTGGTCAATCCCTGAGCTGAAAATTTTCTTCACTAACCTAGACTCCCAACCACACCCTTGATATTGGTTGCATGTAGTTGAAGGCCTCCAACCACACTCAAAAGCCTTGCTCCATGCGGTTGTGACCTAAATTTCTTAGTTTAGTACTTATGGTCTCAATATCTGAGCCACAATTTTAGTCCATCCTCCAGATCCCCTACCCAGAAATTCCTGATACTTCTCACAATGATATATGCCATAAAGAAAATGTTAAACATACAAAAATTGAACAAGAATTTGACATAACTAGTCCTAACTATGACAATCATTTTGTCAAACATATAGTGAACCTGTAAGCTACATTTCATGAATGCATATATGATGATAAGGGTATGAAACATGTCTGAGAATCACTAAGAAGGTCTAACGTTCTCTCATAATAGCTGTAATAACACTTGTTAGCCCATGAATTCATCAACTAATCAAAACATAACAAGAGAAATAACTTGAACATGTTATAGAAACATGCTTATAACCAACATACAACTAGAATATTAACCATGAAAGAACAACAATCAAAGCCATATAATAACAACTACAAGTACTCATGAATTACAAAAGGAAAAATATCTCTTATTAACATATGAAAAATCCGACCAAGTCAGGGACTTACACGTACCACTCGACCATATATTGAGATGAACCAAATATTTCTTTCAACCAATCAGCCCACTTCCATATTCCAAGCATGAATGCGGTATCTCAAGACAAAAAAAACTAGGGATTCTCGGATATTAAACTACCTCCACCCTCAGGCCACCGCAATCTCGCCAAAACTGGTGAAGACATCACGAAACCCAAACAAAATTGGATGCCTCAAAGTTTCTTCATCATTACCTTGAGGAATTTTCCTGTCTCCACCCACCTGTCGAGGGCTTTCCATATATTAAACCACCTCCACCCCTAACCTTTGGGAATTTTCTTGAGACCACCTCACCCTGTTCTAAAACCTTATAGAAATCCAAAGCTCAACCATAAAATAATCCCATCACACCATGACTATCTAGGAAATGGAAAGGCAAGGCTGAAACCATTGTCAAACTAGGAAAAACCCATGCCCATGAAAACAAATGAACCAAATAAACAAATTAATGTACCATGCATTCATACATAAACCAGGAAACCACACACGCAACCTGTTACTAGAAAAATCCTCCTGCTAAAGCTGTTTGATCCAACCATCCTTCCTTGCTTGTCCTTTTATTTTCTTGTCCTTCCTTTTCCTTACTGTATCCAAAGCTAGAGTGCTCCAAGAATGCAAAAATATGAGAGAATAGAGAGGGAGCTCCAAAACTGAATTGAAAAAATCTAGCAACTGATCCTCAAAATTATTTTTATTATTGATAACTCTATTTTATTCATTTTTCTTCATTTTTTATCTAATTTCCCTCTCATGCATATTTGTGATTATTATGCAACCAACTCACATAATAGAATAAAAGATATTTCAATGACTTAACAATTATCCTCTTCGAGGGGTGTTGGCTTAAGGGGTCCTAACCCAGGTTCGGAGGTTAAGGTTTCCCAACAAACCCCTATACTATTGGCCCTTTCGGTAGTGACTTGCTTGCGCAGGCCAAAGTCTCACCCAAAGCAGTATGGGAGGGTGCTAGAACCAGGTTTCCACACCCTGGGAGAGGGCAGGTAAGTCAGGAAGGGCTATGTTCGACTTCAAAAATGTTAGATCACATATTTTAAACCCAAATCTTTCAGTCCCTTAGCATCTACATGCGCAATACCATATATAATCGCAATAGATAACATATACAGGACAATAACGCAACTATCGCAGCTATTCTTGCATAAAGTCTAATAAGCAGACTCAAAATAATTTTCAACGCAGCATAAGTACTTAACACAGTCACTTGCGGAGCTCAATATAGAATTATGCATAACATAACAGATCTAGACCGCAGTATAAACAAGTAACACAAGTACTTTCGCAGCTTAAATAATTGACACAGAGAATACATAATTAGATATCACAGATTCATAGATTCATATATTCCAACAGCCTTCCGCATTCATTAATCCTTCAGATCCTTTTACAATACCTGAAACCCAACTTGCGCACACAGCAGTAGGGTTTGCACACAGTAGGACTGAGGATCTACGCGCACACAGCCAGCAGGAGTCCTTTCCCTAAAAACCCAAAACATATCTACTAATTCTCAATTCGCACCAATCTTAGTTCAATGTCTGCCTTACAACTCCAAAAAGGTTCAATTACTTATACTAATTTAGCATATGCATCCAATTGTCCGCAAACCATGGTTTGCGGACTCTTAGTCTATCCTTGAACCACTTACAATGCATTAGGGGCTTTGACCCACCCCAAAACCCCTGTGTTAGACTAAATATAATAAAAAATATACAAAAATGGACCAAATTCACAGCTTTTGTATGATACCCTGTTCCAACAGTTCCCCAACACAATCTTGTGACTCATTCCAAGTCACTATGGTGGTGGGGTCTCTACCTGCGCCACAGTGCATTGACAACTGCGACCAACGGGGGCATCACTTCTTGACTATGAGCAGCAGCGCTCTGCGCAATATGTACAATATTCTATGATGTTGACCCCTCTGTTGCAGCCATGACACTCTCCAGTGTCTAGTTTAGTCACTTCACAACACCATCAACATCCTGTGAGAGCGGGAGGGCTTCCTCTTGCGCAACCTGAGCTTGAGGCGTTGCTCGTGGGGACTTGGCATGCCTTGGGGAGGTCTTAGGCTTCCATGAAGCCCATTTTGAAGCTTTGGGGGGGCTTCCCTGAGCCTTTTTCTTGCTCCTTTCCCTTCCTCGTGACCAGCGTTGAGGGCACTTCCTCATCCTTAGACCCGATCTCCATTACTTCCTCAATTTTTGGGGCAGTAGGTGCCGAGGGCTCAGCTGGGTTAGTGGCTGTCATCTTAGCACGAAAAATGAATCCTGACTCTAGGTGGCTACTATCAGCAGGGGGAGGTTGATCTGACATGAGGGGGATAGTGCAGACCCGAAAAATCTTATAGCTCAAGCTCGCACAAGATAAAGAGGATAAATACAAGTTACACAAGTGAGACAGAACCCTTGTTTATGCTATCCAACCCTTTTTATAGTTCCCGTGGGCATTCAACGGTAGGATAATCTTGACCTGGAACTTACCATTAGGTAAACGGTGAAAAATCCTCAAAATATGCCACATTAAATGCCAGCGGCCCGCTCCTTTTAACGGCAGATTTTGCTTTTTACCAGATGTTATTGTGCCAATGGCTAGTTTTCGCACCTCCTATGCGCTTGGCATTCCTACTATGCTTGGTTTAAACACCTGCGCCTCCTGCACATCTTCCCCAACAGAGGCTTAAGCCCTAAGTGTTACACCATTTTTTGGTCATCTAACCTATTATCATTAGATGGACCCAAGTACACCATGTAAGAGCAATTTTACCCTAAGTAAAATTGCTTTCAGTGTGAAAATAACTTAGTAAACCACCTTTATTAAGTTGTTTATGGTATAAACAGGAAACCCCATGAGGAAATATTAAATAAATCTAGATTTGTTTGACTTTCCTAAAGGAATAATTAGTTAAACATTAGTTTAATTAATATTTCTGGTTATATTTAACCGAAAACAAGGAAATTAATTATATAAATCATTATTTATCTGATTATTTTCGAAGAATAATTATTAAAACCTTAATTAAATAATATTCTTTTTTAAATATGACTAAATCACCCTTAAATAATTAAATAAATCATTATTTATTTTATTAGTACTCAACCACATCCTTAAAATGATAAATGAATCATTTATTTATTTATTATTTAAAAATAAAGGGATTTGACCCAAGTCAAATTCCTTTTCCCTCCAACAAATATAATAAAATATTCCATAAAAGTTGGATCTTGATTTGGTTAATAATATTTTAATTATGCACCAATATCTTGACTAACTCAATATTTTGTTATAAATAGAAGGGTTAGCCCATTCATCTACCACCTTTTGTTGCCTAAAGATCACTCTGGATCTATACTTTTGGTCTGACTAATGATCCACCATCATAGTCATATTTTGCTACCATTTTTTGTCTGGGTTTTCTACACCATCAAGAGGGAGGAATTTTAGATCTGAAATGCTGAGGACTTACAAGAACCCATCCCATTGAGGCGAACTGGGAACACCCTCATGTGTTTTCCTCCCAGGTGCCATTAATACAAAATTCATTCAACATATTCCTGTCTTTCCTATTGGATGCATGGAGTAAATGTTGTTTTTTCTACTGTTTAATGTCTTGTAATGCATAGATATAGATTTTTGCAGCATTTATCTTGATCACCTAACTGCAGATCCGAGGATATTAGCAGCCATCTTTGCTATTAGGACTGTTTTTTATGCACAACTAAAGTGGTATTTTTTCGTACGCTTGGAATTAAGATTCATACTAACACTAAGTACTTCAAACCCAAAAATATGTTCACTTGGCATGTGTCATCCCAACCGAATCGGGTTGCCTTCGTAAGCAAATATTTCAGAGGTGCTATGATCACTACATGTCTCCGAACAAAATTTTTGTAATAACCTATGTGGCCGAGAAGTGAGCGCAGCTTCCCCTTTTTTGCGGGAGCTGGCGGATATCTAATATTCACATCCCCAATTTTAGCCAACATGGGGTGTGTCTCAATGCTATCCATTCGTAGCCCAAGTGGTCCGGTACCCGTGCGCACCCTGTTCAATTCCGAGTCAGGACCCTCTCGCAGATTATTATTACCTTATTTTGGGGCTAGGCTTTAGTATTTGATCATGCTTGGTGTCCACGACTCCCAATTTAGTATTTCAGGTGCGACACACAGGTGCAATTCACCCCATGCTATAGTTTCAATGTCCTGTAGACTTGCGTCAAGCGCCTCTGTCCTGCCTATTAATCCAAATGTTCACCAGAATTCATCCTTCAAAGTCTCCTAGTGGCAGGTGCACTAATGGAGCTCTGCATCTGAGTACCATGCAGTGGGAGGTGGTCCCATGGCATGAATAAGAAGATGAACCCACTCTTGGGTAGTTCTGTCACACCATTGTGCTATCCAAGAAAACAGATATTCCTGTGGATCTTCGGATCCAAGGAGCATTTTTATTCGCACATCGGTAGGGGCCTAAAATCATAGGATCATCACATTCCGACACTCCTCCCAATCCTAGAACAACTCCTCATGCATTACCCACCATTGCGGAGGTGATCCATGCATGGCCAGCTTACAGGCCCATAACCATTGTTCTTGGAGAACCTCGGCTTCAAATTCCCTCAAAAAGTCCCTAAAATTACTAGAACCATCGAAATAAGGTAGATCTCTTACCTCTAAGGAGATTCAGTGGAAGTTCTTCATGATCCGAAGACATCGTAGTGTAGAGACATCATGTAACCAGTTTTGCCAATTCTCTATCTCCCCATAAGAGTCGGAGAAACATTTACTGTCCTTTTCCCAGTAGAGTACCCCCTCTGCCATGGGGTTGATCCAATCTTCATCGCACACAGTCAACTTATAGATGTGATCCACATCCTCTTTGTCACGCACTGGTTTTGTGTATTATTTGCCTTTCATTGGGTCTAATGGTACTATTACCCTTGTACCATTATTATCGAATACCATGCTTCTCTTCTTTAGGTTAATGATGCCCCCCATATCGATGGCCCAATCCAAGCCTAGGAGCGTAAGGTAGGGGTATATATCTTCGACAATCTGAATTACTTTAAAGTCAGCCTGGACCTTAGCCCCTGTGATATCCACCACAATATTTGATATTCTTCCCAATGGTATGATCTTCTGTTGATTGGCCATACACAGTTGGATAGTGGACCATTCCAACTTAGGTTCCTCCATTTGTTGCCAAGTCTGTTTAGGTAATACATTCACATCTGAACCTAGGTCCAAAATAACTTGATCCATCTCATAATCACTGATCTGCGTAGTCAACAACATCTCCATACCAGTGCGTTTCTTATACCTATAGAGTTTGGGTACGTCCTTGACTTCTAGAGGGAGGATAGGTCATGTTGTGTAGCTATCTATCAATGCCTGAAGATTTTGCACAACCTTTGGGTTGCGCAACAACTTCATACATGCCTGTAAAAAGGGTTTGACTTCCTCATCTACCTTGAAGTCTTCAGGAAGCTACGAAGTAGATGCATCTGCCTCCCAAAAGTATTTACGAGCTGCGACAAATGTTTCTTTCTCCTTTTTTAGATCCAAACCTTCCTGTTTGATAACTGCTGGTCGGATCAGAGGCTTGCTTGCAGTTTTTTCCCCAACCCCCCCGGTGGCTATCCCACTGTGTGTTACGACATTCACGCTTGGATCTTTGTCTCGTAGCTCAGCCTTAACCCTTTGCACATTCTGCGTAGGTGTCAAATTATTTTCCTGCATCTTCGCAGTCAAGACTGGATAGTCTTCAATCGCACGATCTAGCTTACTGCAATACTGGCAGGACTGCCTTGTAGGGTTTGGAAATTCCTTGGAAAAGTGCGCTACCTCTCCACAGTTATAATAGATTAGTTGCCATTGTCTCTGATCTGCACTTCCACCTCTTCTGTCTCCCCTGCCCCTTGCTGGGGAACCCCCTGCGCTCGAGAGGGATTTGGGTGAGGATGGATCCGACTGCACCCTATAGATATTCCCTCGATCGATCATCATATCATACGTCTGACAGTTCTGTTCATCATGTCCTACCAACCTACAGAACCTGCATCATTTTTGTTTTACTTCTAGGACGTATGCAACAAGGCATGGACAGTGGTTTGTGTCGTTCAGCGCTGCAACGCGGCAATCATCGCACCATAGTGCCGGCCCACTTGGTCCTGCAACTTCCCTAGGGCGCAATGGACTAGGTCCCCCCGGACTGCATGTAGTCTATTAACAAAGGGCAGTTATCCTTGGTGTGACCATTCATCCTGCATAGTATGCACCATCTTTCGGGGCTAGCCTCTGTGCCTCGCTCCTTTCGCAGGTTTTGGATCTCCATGTGCATCGTCTCTAGTTGTCCTTGGATCTGCTAGACGCCTAGTTGGGTATCATCTCTGGGTGCAACTTCTAACTTCATAGCGACCTCCAAGGATTTTTCCGGTGAATCAAAATTTTGGTGACCCATAGGTACACGCAGGTGAGGTAGCAACATAGTAATGAAGCATTCTATGTCATGTCTGTCATCATACTGAAATACTCCTTCCCTGATCACCTTCTTCAGTTGTTGATTGGCCTCCCATATAGAATCATAAGGACCTTGCTTGAAATCCTTTAGATCAACCACTATTTGAGAATAGGACTTAGCCTTCTTGAACTATTGTTTCAAGGCGTTCTTTATCTCTTCAATGGTTGAGTTTTCATGCTGTCTGATGTATCCCATGTACCAACCCAAAGCCCTTCCTTCGAAGGCAAGGGCTAGTTGTGCCCTTTTCACCACATTACTAGCTACATTCTGCGCAGTCCATACCGATTCTGCGACAAACCAGAACTGATCCATGTCTTCATATCCCACACCCTTAAAGGTAGGCAACTTCATGTGCGCATCAATGTCTTCTTCTGGTGGTGGAGGTGTAGGTGAATTCTTACCCCTACGCTGGTTCCAAAGTGGTGTGGTTGGAGGACTCTGCACAACTTCTTCTCTTACCGGACTGTAGACAGATCTACCTCCTTCTAGGTTGGTTCGATAGTATTTGCCACTTCGCGTTGTACTCTTGTGCAGATCAGAGGTCATTCATTCGGTGTGGCTACAAAGAATACTTTTTCACACAGTAATATCTTAATCAACAATGGTAAAGTCTTCAGAAAATTATCCCTAAATCCTTTGAAGAATATTCGCTCTGCTTCAGAGTAGGAGACGAATTGATCGATGGAAAATTTCGTCACGAATCCTCCTAGCATGTTGTCCACCCAGTGGTCTACTGTGCGAGTGATGGTGTTATCAGCCTTCTCTAACTATTGGATTAATTCTGGGGTTCACTGTGTGACCAGCTCATCCTTCCAATACTTCTGAAATTCGACCAACCTTGCGATCCACTCCTGGAGCTCGATCGCAATGGTTATGAAGAAGATATACTAGATATCCGTGAAAATATACTTATTTTTCCACTCTTCAGTGGTCAACCTCTTACTGTGGTTTTCTTTTACTGCGAATTCTCGAACTTGTTGTTCGAACCATTCATCAATTTCTTTTCTTTTAGGGTTCCAGAACGGCCTTGGCATTACCCGAACCCTCTCTCAAAATGCTCCCTGTCTCGGCAACGGAACCATTTTTTGGCTCGAGGGGTCCTGAACCAGGTTTGGAGGTTAAGGTTTGCCAACAAACCCCTATACTACTGGCCCTTTCGGCAGTGACCTGCTTGCGCAAGCCAAAGTCTCACCCACAACAGTATGGGAGGGTGGTAGAACCATGTTTCCACACCCTAGGAGAGGGCAGGTAAGTCAGACAGGGCTGTGTTCGACTTCACAAATATCAGATCGCATATTACAAAACCCAGATATATTATTCCCTTCGCATCTACGTGCGCAATACCATATATAATCACAATAGATAACAGATACAAGAAAATAACGCAACTACTGTAGCTATTCTTGCATAAAGTCTAATAAGGAGGCTTAGAATAATTGTCAACGCAACATAATTACTTAACATAGTCACTTGCGGAGCTCAATATAGAATTATGCATAACATAACAGATCTATAACACAGTATAAACAAGTAACACAAGTTCTTTCTCAGCTTAAATAAATGACACAGAGCATACATAATCAGATATCACAGATTCATAGATCCTTAATCCTTCAGATCTTTTTACAGTACCCAAAACCCATCCTGCGCCCACAACAACAGGGTCCACACACAGCAGGATCGAGGATATCCGCACACACATCCAACAGGAGTCCTTTCCACAAAAACCCAAAACAGATCTACTAATTCTCAATTCGCACCAATCTTAGTTCAATGTCTGCCTTAAAACTCAAAAAAGGTTCAATTACTTGTACTACTTTAGCCTACGCATCCAATGGTCCGCAAACTGTGGTTTGCGGAATCTTGGTCTACCCTTGAGCCACTTACAATGCATTAGGGGCTTTTACCCACCCCAAAACCCCTACATTAGACTAAATATAATAAAAAATATACAAAAATGGACCAGATTCGTAGCTTTTGTAGGAGACCCTATTCCAACAAGGGGGAAACCACCTTTAAATTACACAAATGAACAATTATTAGATGATTCAAATGAAAAAACCTCCTTTCTATATATAGGGGTCTAAGGGGTCACAATATAATCAAATGCTACATAATAATAATAATTCAAGGGCACAAGAATAAAAATAGTGGGCTTCTATGGGGCACAATAATAATAATAATATGGGGACTACATGGGCACAAAAATAAAAAAAATGGGGCTACACTAAAATTAATAATAAGGGGCTACATTAGTATTATAGGGACCTAACATGCCCCTCTCCTTAAAAAAATTGTTTTCCTCAATGCTTGAGTAGTTATGGATGCTTCTGTATAAAATTCTCATCCTCTCGTGTCGAATCTTCAGCGGGTAAGTTCTTCCACTTAATGAGATACTCTAAAATTGTCTGATTTCTTAGCTATCGAGTTCTTTCTTCCATGATTTCTTCAGTTTCCAATATGATTTTTCCTTCCTCATCAAGTTCTGGCAGTATTTTTTCAATTTGGATATTTTCACCTATAACCTTCTTTAAGCATGAAACATGAAATACTGGGTGCACTCGAGAAGATGCAAGAAGCTCTAATTTGTATGTCACCGTACCAATCTTTTGCAACACCTTGTAAGGACCATAATACTTTGGTGATAATTTATTATCCTTCTTAGGTTGCTTTAGGGAAATTTGTTTGTATGGTTGTAGCCGTAAAAATACCGAATCACCTACATTAAAACTTCTTTCGTTGTGATGCTAATTTTCCTGTTGTTTCATTCAATTTTGTGCCACAGTGAGGTTATCATTTAGGAGTTAGAGAACTTGTCTTTCTATGCTCAATGCGAAATTCCACTGATTGAAACTTAGAATTTTCTCTTAAATATGATGTGATGGATTGTGGATGATATCCATAAAGTGCCATAAATGGGGTCATTTTTGCCGCAGTATGGAAGGAAGTGTTATACCACTATTTAGCCAAAGGTAACTGCATGACCCATTGTGTTTGTTTATCAATTAGAAAGCAAAAAAGATATCCATACAAACATTTGTTCACTATCCTAGTTTTCCCATTAGATTGAGGATGATAAGATGAGCTATGAGCTAATTGAGTACCTGAACAAGAAAATTATTATGTTCAAAAAATTCCAGTGAAAATGGGATCTTTGTCACTTACAATAATCTTTGGGTTTGCATGAAGCTTTTGAATTGTTTCCATAAATTCAGTAGCAACTTTACTTGCTTTAAATGGATGAGATAAGGCACAAAAGTATGCTTACTTGGTAAGTCTACCAACTACCACCATGATGACTGTTACACATAATTTTGTCATCATGACAACTGATCATTAAAATGGATATTTCACCATCCAATTCATGTGTTCCAAAGAACTCCCTTGCAAGTCGACAACTCAATCACCTCGAAGAAAGCAATAATTCTAGTTTATAAGTCTAAAAACCTACTTTTTAGTTACCTATGCACTTTTCTAGCCAGTTTATGCACATGCATAGTTCCTATGATTGGTACCTATGTAGAACTATGCTTTGTCTTCCACTATAGACCACACACAACACTCAACAAAAAGTAAAAATAAAAATTTAATTCTATAAGCCTTGTTTGGCGAATATATCCCAAATGAAATCTTCGAGGTCATCCCTATTCGAGCCTAGCCCCTCCCATCAAATGGAGCTAATTACCATTCTTCAAGAAGCCCTAATCCCACCTTTAGTGGATCTCATTATTTTGATATGGATCTAAAACTTCCTCCTCTTGGCCTATTAATAAATTACAGGCTAGAGGGTTAAGAGAGGTTGCTGAAGGTAGAGTTATGTTGGTCAAATTAGGTGGGAGAGGTTATCATCCAAGGAAAGGATTGTAGACTTATGGGAGGAACTTCACCTCATCAAGGCAAAGGTTGTGAGACTCTTCTATATTTATAAATTAATACAATTGAGCTCTTTTTCCCACTACATTGTTTTATAGATTTGATGATTGGTTTATGTTATTTCTATTGTTTCCATTGAAATGATGCAAGTTACTAATCTACTTGATCATTAGTTTGAGTTATTGAATAATCTATGCTACATATTACTTTAATCCTTTGGTTTCTATTTGTTCAAGTCTATTTCAAGCATTGAAGGGATGCATTGAGGCATATCAAGGATCTTCATCAAGCATTCATAATAAGGTATGGACGTCATTTCGTCTCCTTTCTAGTTTTATGATTTAGGAAAATATAAACTTAGGGAAAGATTAGTTTGATTGTCTACTTGCTTCAAGGTTTTGTTGGAAATATAGGGAGATCACTCTTGTTTGGAAGAGGGATTAGTCCAAAATAAAAAATTGGCGATTCCACTTGGGAACGTCCTGTTCTCTTCCTTTTCCTTGGTTTTGATTTTTGATCTTTTTTTGATAGCCTAATCTGAATCTTGACAAGATAGTGACCTTTTATATTTTGTGATTTTTTTGTCTGAATTTTATTTTTTCTTGAAGTTTTCTTTCTATGTGCAGTTTTTGTTTAGCAATAGAGCATAAATATGTGTTGTTTTTCTTTAGCAACAGAGCACATGTGCACTGAACTTAATTTCTCACTGCACACATCATTGGAATTTTTGAAAAAATATATTTTCCTCTCATCAAAGTCTGAATTTTGGTTTTTGAAATATTTTTTACACTTGTTTTGACCTTCAATTAATTTTTGAGTTTTTTTGGGTGTCATAAAGAAGTATTCTTGAGAGTTACTCATTTTCACAAATCTAAGTAGGGTTTCATTTGGTTGCTTGCTGATTTATCAAAAACGAGATTGGTTTGTGTTAGATTGTTGTCTCTCTATTTTTTTTCTCGCAAATGTACCAGGTTTAGTGATTATTTTTCTTATATGTGAACTGTCTTTTAGTTTAATGAAAGTAGGGTTTCTCGAGGTTTAGTGTTTTTGTGATATTTTCTTCCTTTTTTGAATTCAAAATGAAAATAATTTATTTTTCAGTACATAATTTGTTCATAGTTACACCGTAGACATCATTGATTTACTAGATTTCATTAGAAAAAAATCATTTTGAATTTTTGATTGATTTCTCCATGTATTTTGAAAAATTATGAGTGATTTCTTGTAGAAGGAAATTTTCATGGTTGTTTGACTTGTTGAGTGAACTGAATTTTTGATTTAATTTTTTCATTTGAATTTTCTCAAATTGAAATTGGAATTTTATTTGAAAATAAAAAAGACCCTTAATATCTCATGATTAGGAATTCATTGAATGAAAATATTGCAATTTCATATTCGATTGCATTAGAGTTTTTTGGGTTAGGTCATAATATCATCAATTTCACATCCATTACCTACTGAGTAAACAACAAATTAATAACACAACATTAATAAAATTAATTAGAATTTTTATATTTTTAGGGCTCTTTCCACCTACATAGATCAGGTTATAGGGATTTGGAATAGGGAAGTGAGTTAACTTTACAAAGCTATAAACAAAAAATGGAATCTTCCGGTAGGGAGTAAATTAATTTATTTTAGTTTTTCTCTGGGAAGATCCTCTTACAAGGGAGTACAAGGGAGTCAAGCATGAGATCATATTAGGCCCAGTGGAGTGATCGACCCCACTTCATTGGTTATGGTAGAGTGGTTTTCACACTTTACAAATTGTGTCAAAAGGTACTTGGGAGTCACTTGGAAGTAAACCTCAGATTACCCATGTTGAGGAAATTTCAAGGGGATTGAGCATTGTTGAGCATTATTAATCTACCCTTGCGTGTACGTCTAATCCACGACTACCCCCCAGGTTGAATTGTTCTAGGTGGTGACCTTAGAGAGCATAATCTTAGGGCTATTACCCGAGGTGATGATGGAGGGGAAGTCTCTATTGTACCTAGTGTTAGCACTTGAATCTACCTTAGGCTGAAATAAGGAAAAACTCAAGGCAACATCAAACCATGCTCAGCCTCGTAGCTAGCCCTACGAGGACAGGAGAGGGCTCTCTCCGGGTCAATCTCAAGGAAAATATTCAAAGGGGCTTGAGATGACGATAAAAACAACTGATATTAGGCTAGATAAACAAATAGGAGGGTTTGATTTTTATTTTTAGGGGTTTTGTTGAAAAAAAGGGAAAAACAATTTTTGGGCTTGGGGATGAGGCCAGATCTTGTAGAATTCAAGTTGGGGCAGGGTAGGAAATGGCTTTGATGTTTTAGATCGAGTGAATGGATAGAAAAGACTGCTGAGGAGCTGAAGAGGGCAAGAGTGTACAAGGATCCTCTTCAAAGTGACGAAAACATGTAAAATTAAACAAAAGTCTAAGGCAGAGCACCAGCAAATCAATGAATTCTACCTCAAATACTCATTTGTTTAATTAAGAAGCATAGAGAAGGGAAATGGAATACATCAAAAATTAAAGAACTTAAAAATAACTAAGAGAAAACACCATAAAAAACTGAAAGCCACAAGAATCCCAACAGGTGCTGCAAAACCTCTGATCTTTCCTTAGCCAAAAATGCAGAAAATATGTACAATAGTGTGCCAAACTTTTCCCAAGAGTCCAAACCGTCCAACCTCTGAAAATGACTGAGAAAATACATGATATAGACCAGCCTAACCCCTTCCCATGCCTATAGGGGTCGAATTCCTCCTTCTAGGAGCAGTTTCAACCAATTCTAAACATGGAACTGAAATCTAGGCATCCAAACAACTTGCCTCTAAAAGGAGGGAAACTGATTCATTCATTCAATTTTCACTTTTTTGTGAATGAATCCTCTAGAACAAGTAAATAAGTGCCAAAGTTACATCATGTACATCAAATTACATCAAGAAAAACCAAAAATTACATCAAGAGATGAAACTAGTCAAAACTGGCCGAATTTCTGAGCTGGAAGGCAAAAATTTGGTCAAAATCCTCTATGCGCCGCGCTCCAAAGCTCTATGCGTCGCGCTACTTTGAACCTATTTTTGCGGCACTTCTCGGAGTCCAAATTGAGCTCATGATAGCTCGTTCAAAAGCCCTGGATGTTTGCTATCCAACCCAAGTGGATTTTTTCAATTTGGAGCTCATTTGCCCCTCCAAAACTTCAATCGTCCAAGAGTACTTCCTGCTGGTGCAAAAGGTGGCAGAAAGGTGGTTTTCATGGTGTTTTTGGCCCTTAAGACCACCCAGAACTTGATGAAATCTCTAGGCCATTCCTGAGCATGCATAAATTTCCATAAAAAACCCAAAAATATCAAGTTTTTCTCCTGAATATGCTCCAAACATAAGCGCGCGTCGGGTGGCGCGACGCGTAGAGTAGAAAAATCTGTTTTGCAACCAAAATTTTCAAAATGACAAAATTTTCTCCAAATTCCTTGAAATTTGGACTGAGTGTCCTCTATCATATGCAATGTTGGGCCAAGGAAGCGTTTGCCAAGATTCGGAGTCGATCATGCCCTTTTGCCTCCTCGATGCTTTTCTACAACTTGACCTTCAAGTTCCGGATTTCTTGCTTTGCAAACCTGAGTGAACGCCCAAGTAATGGTATGTCATGTTCCTCAAGCTGTTCTTCTCTTGGTTGGCCTCCTAGACACATGTAACTCAGTGGTCTCGATCATAGAAGTAGTCGTCTCCATGGTATCTATGCAAGGTGTATGTTGATTTTTTCCTCAATTGCCAAAATATGTGCCAAAACCAAATGAGGGACTGTGGGAAATAGGGCAGTGAGGATAATTGGGTTCAATGGAGCTTTGTCAAGTGAATCTACAGTGTGAGGACATTCACTTTGACCGTTTTGGGAAACTTGGGATTTGAGGAAATTTACAAGTGGTATTGGGAATGGGAATGAGATGGTATGAATGAGCTTTAGGAGTAAATGACTTTTAGAGATGTAAGGAGATAAGAAAAGGGATGAGTGTAGTGGTGAGATAAATAGTGAGGGGAGGAATAAACAAAGTGGGGAATGGAGTTTTTGACACCAAATTATTTTTATAATACCAACTCAAAACCTTAAAGAGGCATTTCTTCAACAAGATGATAGAGTTGGTTTTCGGCATTTTAAATTCTCATGATCAATCACACAACCAACAACAAGCATGAGTTATGGCAATTACAAGGTCACTTGAACTTACTTAGAGCAAAGGAGAGCAAGTCGTTTTGGAATTTTTATGGAGAAATGACAAAAAATCTCACTGTCTACCCTGTGCGCCGTGCACTAGCCCAACGCGCCGCGCACGCCATGTGCGCCGCGCCAGTGTATTTTTACACTGTGAAAAATTTCTCAATGCGCCGCGCACTCCATGTGCGCCGCGCACCAACCCAATGCGCCACGCCATGAATAGAGCATTTTTCACGAGGCTTTTGGAGGCCTTCCCGATGTCCAAATAGGACGTGTGATAGCTCGTTGGAAAGATATTTGAGTCTAATTTCCAACCCAAGTGGAATTTTTCAATTTGGAGTTCATTTACCCTATCAAAAGTCAAATCTCCCAAGACTGTTCAAAATGATCAGAATGAGGCTGCCTCAAGGCAGAGTGTTGTTACAATCAACTTTTGAAGGTCTTCCTCAACTCCAAATTGAGCTCATGATAGTTCATTGGAAATATCTTTGTGTCTAGTTATCATTTGACTCATGAAGCAAGTCATTTGGCCAACCAAGCTAGGAGAAATAATGATTTTTCCAAGGTCACTTCAGAGGTGCATTCAATTCTCCTGAGGCAACGATATTTTTGACATTTCTCTAAAACCATGATACCTGTGTAAAACGTGAAGGAGGTTTTTCTTATTTGGCATGTTTTGGACAAAAAAATCTCTCATTTTTCCAAAATTCATCTTTTATTGCTCTGAAACATTATTTGAGTGAAACCTATCCCGATGTGTGAAACAAGGGGTTTGTCGAAATGAAGCGAAATGAAGGGGATAAGGGGCTTCTAAATTGTTGGGGAAATTTTGGGAAGTAGGGAGGGATGTTAGGAAGTAGGGGAAAGTAGAATCTCAGAAATTGAGCGAGGGGAAGGGGTCCAAAAGGGCAAAACACAGGCCTAGCCTAGAAAATTGCCAAGTTGTAGCAAGAAACTAGGGTTTGTGCAAAAATGAGGAATTTGGGAGATCTCAGTGATGGGAAGTGTTTAATCAGGTACATTAAGGATAGTGGAAGGTGTATGAACATCAGGATACAAGTTTTGCTGATGATTTGGCCATCCAAGAGAAATTACCTCCAAAACCCTAGGAGAGGGAAATGGACCTTTCCTAGGCACAACTGAAGCATGAACAAGGTGTAAAATGACTCTTTGGAACCTGACATGATGATGAAAACCCTCTGAATGATGGTACACTTAGCTGAATGGTGACATGGACCAACATTTGGACAACTTTGAAAGGAGTGAAAGCAAACCCTAGACTTAATGCTAGTGACCAAATTTTGCTTGAAGACTCACTGAAATGACAAAATTTGACCTTGACACTTTAAAATCACCTTGTAAGAGCATGTTTGATCACTGGAGGAAAGCTACAAAGACTGACACTAACACCTGGAACATACATTGATTAGACTCACTTGAACCTTTTTGGAGGGTAATATTCACTCGAGATGACATAAGAAGAGTTCTTGCACCAGATCGTGTTTGTTAAGCAGGTTGCCAGGGTAACTGGTTCCACCCACTCCATCTATATATAGTTTTCACCTTGATTTCTGCAACGTTGGATTTCATCACCAACTAGTGATTTTTCTATGAAAAGGTTGCTTATGTGGTTTAACTTGTAGATTTTTTAGTGTGCATTATTTATTTATTTTTACTTTTTAGAGGCCTTAGGTGTGATTTTTTGTTATTTTTTGGATTCTTAATTAAAATTCATCGTGGCTGATTTACTGAGACATTCACGTAGAATGCAAGGTAAACTCCTGAGTATACATCGAGTCAATGGGAAAAAATTAAAGCTGAAAGGTCAAAATCAACAGGATATGGGACCTTACATCAACCTGAAACATCTACCATTCTAGAATATAAAACTAAAGTGAATCAACCTCAAGGATTATTAAAAAACTTAGTTCAATCTGAACTAGTAGTTACTGAAGTCATTAGACCAGAATATGATACTAGAGAATTAGATACCAACTAATTGAGCCAAAAATTTCTGAACATGAGTCTTCTCCAGATGTTATAGCCCCTAATCCTACTAAACATTCACCTATAGTAAAAATTATTATTACAAATAGTCTACCTCCTAGTCTCATTAGTATTGAAGATATTATTGAAGAGGAGGAAGAAGAATCTCCAAGTACTCCAGTTTTTACCAGTGAGCAAATAGTTTCTCCAAACCTTCCTTTTTCTCCTTTTCGAATGGATCCTTGCTATTTCACACCTTTGAACTTTTTAGGTCAAGTTATTCTAAGTTACCACATTCCTGTTGGCTGTGTGTTACATTCTTTCCATGAATAATCGCACTCGCAGGGGGTGGCAGCCCCCCTATCTAGGGGTGTGGTAGCCCCTTGCAGGGCGTTCAGGGCAACGCCCTGAGAAATTTGTTTTTGGACCCTATTTTAATTCGGTAGACCCACCTATGGTTTTGTACATTGGTTTGCACATGGTTTTGGGCATGATGGTTTTTGACCCTTGGTATTTTGTAGATCCGGTCAAGGGAACTACGATTATGTTCTAATCCAGGGTTAATGGATTTGGGTTTATGGTTGCTTCGACATGTATATATATGTGTTGTAACACTAAAAGGAATATAATGAAAAATGAAGCTGGTAGTCCCGATTTTGGATCTAGGGGAAAAATCTATCTGTATATATGTTTTATGTTTTATGCTGTTGCTATTGTTTATTTTCTGTACCGGGTGAAAATCTACGACTCCTTGTTACTATGCTCCCAGATTTAATATGTCAAGAATTATTTATGGAAGTATGCCTATAGATACATCCATGTTTTCAAGCTCTCCATGATCATTATTATATGACGGTCTGCCATATCAGTCATTTTATGTGAATTTTTTAGGATATTCTCCTTCATCTCAAACTTCTATTATGTCAGTTGGTGTATCTACTTCTACTTCCCAAGGTTTGAAATCAAACTAATATATTAATATGGTTTCTAAAAGTGTAGGTAATCCTCAAGTTAACCCAACATGTGGTTATTATCCGCCTGGGGGTAAACCACCTCCAGCTGGAGGAAAACCTTTTGATGGATCATATCCTATGGTTAGAAGAAAAAATTTCACCAGAAATGATCAAAATTATGGTCAGATACGTTAAGCTAGTTTAGGTCAACCCGTTGTGTCTCAAAATTTAGTTGGTGCTGCTTATCCATGGTTGAATACCATTTGGAACCGTTCATTTTTTCAACAACCCTTGCAAGTTTCTCCATAGGTAACGATTTACCAACCTATTTAGCCCGTTGGACAACCTATTCAACAAATACATATCCAAGGTATTCTAATAAAATTCCAACAACCTATCCAGGGGATTCCTCTAGCATCTATTCAAGTTCATCCACCAAAACTGTTCAACAACGAATTCAACAACCTCTTTAGAGTAGTCCACAAACAATTGTCCAATCTGTTGTACAAATGTATGTTCAACAACTGGTTCCGAGTTCACCTAAAACCCCCATCCTGGGAGTATCTCAAACTACTATTCCAATTACCCCTCAAGTATTGGTGCAAAAAAATACTCAGGTTATCCCTTAGAAATCTACCTATCAGGTTGGTCCTACGATCTAGTCTATACCTCAAATTCCCGTCGAAAACTTGGTATAGGAACCATGAAAATACCGTATCAAGGCTAGCCTTTTCAGAGCCAACTATTTCAAGAGCAAAATTTACAAGGCCAATCATTTCAGAGTGAATTATTTCAAGGGCAACCCTTCCAAATCCAACCCTTTCAATGGAAATATTACTTGGGGAAAATGAGTCAAAATCCTCCTTTCTAGAGTCAACCATACCTTGGTCATACTTATCAAATTTTGTCTCAACCAAAGTTTGGTATGGCTCACCATGGTTACCCTAGAGGAATGCAAATCCAAATCAAAAAAGCTATCCCAAGCTATCCTGTATATCCTCGTCCATGTATTATACTTAAGCCTTAGGGTTATCAATATCTGCAACAGGATCCCAACTGATAGTTACCATTCATTGCAACTTTAGATTACCAAATTTGTTTTGGCGAACGAATGATCCCATTTATTATTACCCGTTTTATTGAAATTCAACAAGAAAATGCACCGCATACTAGTGTGGGATTCTAGGTCACACATGAGTGAGGAATTTAGTGACACATTAGTGCATATGTGGGCGACCAGTTTTTAAATAAATTGGAAAATAAATTGTAATCTTATCTCATAACAACTTATAATAGTTAAATAAGTGTGATAAACTTAGTTAGCTCAAGAATTTTGAGTTGAGGGTCAAAGAGTAGGCATGTCAAGTGACTCTATTATTTAGAGGGTCTAGTTGTAGTTGTAGCACTAGTGTGGTGTGAGTGCAATCAGTTAACTCAAATTAATTGAGTTAAAATCAGTTTAACTAGTTCTAATTGATTGATGAGCTAGTGGAAGATCAAGAGAATTAAAATAGTTTTAATTCACAAGTAGTGATCTACCAAGTAACTGATGATTCACTATTAATTTCTGCATGCATGTCAATTATGATGACGACCCACTTGAGACAATGGTTAAAGGCAAGTAAACTATCAGTTGTATTAATAGTGAACTACCCAGGTGTAATTATAAAGCCACGGGAAGACCATGATGGATTGCGAAATCAGGGAAGGTTGGAATTCCTATTTAATAAGAATTATTTTGCCTAGGGATTTCATGAGCAAGGAAAGCAAAAGGTGGGCAAGAAATTTGCTATGTATTGGTCCAATTTTTCCTAGATCAGTGTGAGACAATTGATAGAGTGTATGAGGTTCTTGTGAGCACACATGCATTTTATTGTTTCATGATTCCTTGGCTGACTATACAATAAATATGGAGGGGTTTTTAGCAGTTGCTTTCCCTAGGAAAATCTTGTGTTATGCGATTGATTTACTTCTTTCTCTTACTTGCATGTGATTGAGAAATCATGATTTATATTCCACAAATATTGTAGAAGGATTCAATATCTTGTTTTAGTACATTTCCTGATCAGGTTGAATGCATTGGTGTAATTTCTACATGGTATCAGAGCGCCAAGAATCACAATAGTGGAGAAGAAATTGAGTTTGTGTTGAACAATATTCAAATTTGTAGATACTTTCTTTGGAGCTAGAAGCAGATCAACATGTCTTTCAATGGCTTGAGACTCAAATATGATCTCGAGGCAGTTCAAATTATATTGCATGGAAAGACAAGATGGAGGCAGTGTTGGAGGAAAATGGGTTGAAGGAATTCATAGATAATGATATTCCCAAGCTCGCAGTAGCAGATGCCCAACTTCTTGATGCATGATAGATAAAGGTAGCAAAGGCGAGGAGGATATTATTAGAGGGAGTTAGAGATCATATTGTATCAAGTCTCCATAGCAAGGCAACTCCATATTCTATGTGGAAGGCATTGTCATATTTGTTTCAAAGCAGCAATGACCACAAAAAATTGGCACTCAAGGACAAGCTCAGAAAAATCAAAATGAAGGGTGATGCAATCCAGAAATACTTGACCAAGTTCACTCAATGTCGAGATGAGCTTGGAAGTGTTGGTATTACTATAGTTGATGATGACTTGGTGAGCCTAGCACTTATAGGCATTCCCAAGAGCTGGCATAGTTACCAAGACTTTGTGAATGGGAAGGAGAAGTTACCAGATTGGGAGCGATTGTGGTCGGATTTGGTACAAGATTTTGATTTTCCACATGACGGGAAATAAAGAAATCCGTAGTAGCTTGGAGGAGAAGGATCTTTAGATGCACATTGAGATGGGTGATGACGGGAGGTGTAGTGCTACCTAGATTGGTACAATTAATTTCACTAGACAGTCATGTAAATATTTCATATTAAAATATGTCATGCATGTAACAGGCTTGAAAAAAAATTTAGTTTCAGTTGCTATGTTGGAGGATCTTGGATATGATGTGGTTTTCAGTGAAGGAAAGGCCTTCCTTCGTCACAAAACCACATGAGAGGTAAAGAATATTGGGGTTCGTGTGAAGAAACCCTACAAACTTGATGTAGATGGTTGTGCAACATTGAGCAGTAAAGCAGGGGCAGGTGGAGTCAGGATACATGTGAGTTATGGCACAGGATATTGGGCCATATAAACCACATTTATTTGAGGATCATGCAAAAATTTCTACAGGTCTTCTAAAGGGTACACTTGCGCAGATAGGTACATGTAAGGGATGTACCATGGGGAAGTATACTAAAGCCACTTTTCATGAGAAGGAGAAATGAGCAACATAAATCCTTGAGAGAGTTCACTCAGATGTGTGTGGACCATTATCTACACCTTCCACAACACATCACAGGTATTATGTGATTTTTGTTGATGAATTTTTTAGAAAGTGTGCGATATTCTTTCTGCAGAAGAAAGATTAGATGTTCTCCAAGTTTTGTGAGTTCAAATCACTGGTAGAGAAAGATATAGGGAATAAGGTGAAGGCTTTAAGGATAAAAAATGGTGGTGAGTACATATCTAATGAATTCAAGAACATTTGTGCCAAATAAGGAATCAAGAGAGAATTGATTGCACCTCATAACCCACAACAAAATGGGGTTGCAAAAAGAAAGAACAAAACAATTGTGGGAGCAACACGAGCTATGTTACATGATCAGGGCCTACTGTTGCATATGTGGGCATAGGCATGCAACACAATGGAATTTGTGTAGAATCGTAGTCCTCATCAGATACTTGGCAGGATTACACCAGAGGAGGATTTTTTAGGTAAGAAACTAGATGTTTCATATTTTAAAATTTTGGCTCATTTGTCTATTTCCATGTGACCAAAGATGTTAGGAAGAAGCTAAAACCAACCAAATAGGTTGGGATATTTGTGGGGTACACTGATATTCCCCAAAACTATTGGGTGTATTTGTCGGCTAACAGGGTGACAATTGTCAGGAGAGATGTTAAATTTGATGAGGAAAAATCCATGCGATTATCCCTTAAGAGGAAGCTTGACTTGCATGGAGATGAGGAACTCTTAGTTCCAAAGGATGAACCTCGGGATGTGGAGCAGCCACAAGCAGAAGATCATGGAGTGAAAAAAACCACTCATGTAGAGCCATCCACTAGAAATGGTAGGAAGCACACCAGAGAGGTTGAAAGATTGATGCTAGATGTGACATAACATGTGGGTGCACCTACATCACAACACAGGCAGATAACGTCCCCATACAGGTATACTGGATACATGGCTCTTATGAGTGAGTGTATTGTGACAAAACCATCCTCTTTTGAGGAAAAAGTGCAACAACCAACATGGGTTGATGCCATGGTTGAGGAGTATGACTCCATTATCAGAAAAGGTGCATGGGAAGTGGTCCCAATACCAGTGGGGAAGTCAGTGGTTGGATCTAGGTGGATCTACAAGGTGAAGAAAGCAGTAGATGGGAGTGTGGAGAAATATAAGGCTAGATTTGTGGCCAAAGGAGTCTCACAGGTAGAGGAGATTTACTATGAGGAGAATTTTTCACCGGTTGCAAGGTACTCATCGATTAGATCCATCCTTACACTCTCAACGTAGATGGGGTGGAAGATACATCAGATGGATGTAAAGACAACCTTTCTCAATGGATTTATTGAGGAAGAAGTGTACATTTAGTAGCCAGAAGGTTTTTAGACCTTTGAAAGGGAGTTGCATGTGTGAAGAATCAAGAGAGCACTTTGAAGCAAGCACCTCGTTCTTGGTATACTGAGATCAACAACTATTTCACCAGGTTGGGCTTCACAAAGAGTGAATAAGATGCAAACCTATATCATATTTTGGTTGATGTTAAGATTTTGATTATTTTACTTTATGTTGATGATATTATACTAATAGGTGATGAGAAACACATAAATTCTTGGAAATAGGATCTTGCAAGAGAGTTTGAGATGAAGGACTTGGGGCTCTTTCATTATTTCCTTGACTTGGAAATATGGCAAAGAGATGGGGAGCTATTTGTATCTCACAGAAAGTATGCCAGGGAGATTCTGAGGAAGTTCCACATGGAGGGTAGAAAACCCATGGAGACTACTAGGAGGATGCTACTTAAGGCGAGGTAGTGGATTCTACTGTTTACAGGTAGCTTGTGGGTTCACTTATGTATTTGGTGAACACACGACCAGACATATGCTACACAGTTAACCGACTTAGTCAAGCTATGGTTAAGCCTACCAAGCTATTCAGAAGGCAGGGAAGCATGTGTTGAGATATCTCAGGGGCACTACAGAGTATGGAATATGGTACAGATGAACAGAGGGAGTGAAGCTTCAAGGCTTCACTGATACAGATTGGGCAGGTAGTCCATTAGACAGGAAGACCACATCAAGGGGCATCTTTAGCATAGGATCAGCGATAGCTTGTTGGTACAACAAGAAGCAATGATCAGTTGCACTCAGCTGAGACAAGGAATAGTACATGGCATCTAGTCAGGATGCATGTGAGGCCATCTAGATGAGGAAGATACTTGTTGGTTTGTTTGGTCACTAGATGGATCCGATGGTGATACATTGTGATAACTAGAGTTGCATAAAAATATCGGTTAATCCAGTATTCCATGACAGGTCCAAGCATATTGACATTCGGTACCACCATTGTAGAAATTATATACAAGATGCATGTATATATCCAGATTCTCCTAATCTAACAATATTTTATCTTCTTGCTAAATACAGAATCCTTCCACGGTTAATCTTTTGCGGAAATTAAAATCAATTGTAAACACATGAAGCAATAAAAAAAATCACACATAACACAGTTGTTTAATGGAAAATCCTGAAGCTAAAAACCCCAACTATCATATATTATGTATCATGGAGATCATGTAACAATCTCATACAAATATCAATACATCTAGCTCTCTGTACAATCAATCGTCACACACTAATCTGAAGAAATATGCAAATCCATGCACCAATTTCTTGCCACTTGCTAGCCTACCTCCACTTCACAATCCCTGTTGAATAATATCTTTGAATGAATTTGAATTACCCTTGCCTTGCCTACGCAATCCTCATTGGAAACTCCATTGTGTGTGTGGTGCAATCAATGCATCACTATAGTCACAACATATTGTCCATCTTTCCCTTTCACATATCTCTCCATTGGGTCTACACTGGAACTGAAATGCACTGTAGTTAACTGCTGTATTGTTTAGTTTATTAATGAGTTATTATTTGTGAATTAATTAACTAATTAATTCACTCCACTCTCACTAGTGTACCATTCAGTTAGACTAGATAAAACTAGCTCAACTGAGTTTAACTCCAATAATTGAGTTAAATTGAATAACAAATCCATGAACTACTCTTCCAACTCTGTCATAACTTTGCCACTTCATTTCTAACTGAGTCCTCCATGCATGAACCACCAGTAAACCTTAGGAATTACATAATTCCTTTAGCCCACAAATTTTCCAAATCTGTGCACTGAAATTAAGTGCTCCAAGAGAATAAGTTGTTGTTTATTGTCGGATTATTATTAAGAGCTAATAATAATCGACACTTATATTTTTAGATCGACGATCTATAAATAGACTTCGCCCAATATTCAAAAAATATAATTTCATCTATTTTTCCAACTTGAACAACCATCCACAAATAGCATCCTGCAACTTCTGAAATATGATCACCATGTTTAAAAATAGACATAGTCTAAAAATAGACTTACGCAAAAAATAGCATGTGGGCCCACTTAGTGAAGGCGACTCTTTTCACTATGCTCATCATCTTGTTGAATCTCAACACTCCCTCTCAACAAGATAGGGATTATCCTTCACCCCGATCCTACCTCTATGTTATTCGAATTTTCTCTTGGTGAGCACCTTCGTCAGAATATCTGCATCCTGATCTTCCATAGGAATGTACTGAAGCAACATGATCTTTCACTGCACACAATATTTGATATGATGATACCGGATATCAATATGTTTAGATCTATCATGAAACATAGGATTGATCGAGAGTTTAATGCAACTCTTATTATCACAATGAATCACTGTAGGATCTAAATGTGAACCGAAAAAACCGACCAGGATCTTCCTCATCTAGATAGCCTCACATGTAGCTTGACTTGATGCCATGTATTTTGCTTTCGCTTAGCTGAGTGCCACGGATCTTTGTTTCCTGTTGTACCAAGAAACTGCCGTAGATACGATACTAAAAATCCCTCCTGATGTGCTCTTTTTGTCTGTTGGGCCGCCTGCACAATCTGCATCTATGAAGCCATGCAACTTCACCTCATCCGTCTGTTTGTACCATAAACCATACTGATATGTGCCCCTGAGATATTTTAGGACATGCTTTCCTGCCTTCCAAAAGAGCTTGGTAGGCTTAACCATCGCTTTTGAAAGCTGGTTCACCGCATAGCATATGTCTGGTCTTGTATTAGCTAAATACATGAGCAAACCCACCAACTGTCGATAAACATTGGCATCCACTACCTTTGCCGATGTAGCATCCTCTTTCCTCCAATTTTCTGGAAGAGGAGTGTCGATAGGCTTGCAACCTTGCATGTGAAACTTCTCCAGTATCTCCCGGGTGTACTTGCCTTGAGACACAAACATTTCACCTTCCCGCTGCCATATTTCCAATCCAATGAAATAATGAAGCAGGCCCAAATCCTTCATCTCATACTCCTTTGCAAGATCTACCTTGCATGAGTGTATCAACTGCTCATCACCTGTTAGTATTAAATCATCAACATAAAGAACAATGATTAAAAGCTTACCCTCCACCACAATTTGGTACAGGTTTGGATCCACCTCACTCTTGGTGAAGCCAAGTCCAATTAAATAGTTGTCAATTCGAGTGTACCAAGCACAAGGTGCTTGTTTAAGCCCATACAATGCTCTTTTGAGCCTACACACATGTGACTCACTACTGAAGATCTCAAATCCTTCAGGCTGCTCAATGTACAAATCTTCCTCAATGATCCCATTAAGGAATGCAGTCTTCACATCCATCTGATGAATGTGATAACCCATCTACATTGAGAGAGCAAGGATGGTCCTTATGGAAGAATACCGTGCAACAGGTGCATAGGTTTCTTCATAATCAATCCCCTCGATCTGTGAGAAGCCCCAGGCAACAAATCTTGCCTTATACTTCTCGACGCTCCCATTAGTAGCTTGCTTTACCTTGTAGATCCATCTTGATCCTACAACTGATTTACCCACCGGCCTTGAAACAATCTCCCAAGCACTGTTTATGACAATGGAGTCATACTCTTCCACCATGGCATCTACCCATGTGGGCTCCTGCACTGCTTCTTCAAAAGAAGATGGCTCTGTCATGATACACTTGCTCATAAGAGCCATGTATCTAGTAAATCGGCCAGGTGAATGTCTTTATCTGCACTGTGATGTGAGGACAACTACATTTTGTGTCGCATCAAGCTTCAATCTCTCAGCTTCTGTGGTACACTTTCTGCCTTGTCTGATATTTGGTTCTGCATGAGTGGAATCCTCCACTCCATGAATCTCCTCCTGTGGCTGATCCACATCTGGAGGCTCATCTTTCGGAACAAGCAGTTCCTTCACTACATGCAAGTCTAGCTCCCTCTCAAGCATAGCTTGTGCAACACACATAATCATTCTATTCTTCCTATCTGTGACCCAATTCTGCTATGCGTTATGAGGTGGTATGAGTTCTCTTCGAATTCCTTCTTTGCTACAGAAGTTTTTGAATTCGCCCGAGATGTATTCACCACCATTATCGCTCCATAGAGCTTTCACTTGCTTCCCCGACTCCTTCTCCACCAATGCTTTAAACTCACAGAACTTTGAGAATGTTTCGCTCTTATTCTACATGAATAAGATCCAACATCTACGAGAATATTCATAAACAAATATAACATAATACCTGTGTTTTTCTGTCAAAGAAACCGAGAAAGGTCCACACACATCTGTGTGAATTCTCTCCAGGATCACCGAAGCACGATTCTCCTTCTCATGATAGGTGGTCTTCACAAACTTACCCATAGTACATCCCTTGCACTGATCTGACTATGCAAGAGTACCCTTGGAAATTCTAGTAGAAATTTGCTACAAAATCTTCAAAGCGCCATGGTGAAGATGGCCCAATCTCCCATGCCATAATTCACCCTCATCCCGGCTCACCACTTCTTCTGCTTTTCCCATCATTTCAGCACAACCATCTACCTCCAGCTTGTAGAGATTCTTAACTAAAATCCCTATCCTCTTGGTTTGACCCATTTTTTTATGTCGAAGGAAAGATTTTCCCTCACTGAAAACAACATCATAACCTTTGTCTTCCAACATTGTGACCGAGACCAATTTATTCTTCAGACCTGGAACATGAATAACATATTTCAACAAGAATGGATTACTGGACTCCCTCTCAAAGGTAATGGTCCTAATTCCGGTTGCACTATATCGACCATCATCGCCCATCTCTATATGCATTTGAAGGTCCTTCTCCTCCAAGTCACTATTCAATTCCTTGTCTCCCGTCATATGGAAAGATGCACCACTATCAAGATACCACACCGATCCCATATAGCTTGAAACCAAGCATGTGATCAAAGAGAAATCAAGTTCAAATTGTGAGGCTAAGGCCTCTCCAGCTGCAACTCCAACAACCTTCTTTTTCTTCTTCTTCTGTGGGCAGTTAGTGGCAAAATGCCCATGTTCGTGACAGTGAAAACAATTCACTTTGGACAAATCCTGCTTCTTGCCTTTAGCTTCAGATTTTGAAGGAAAATTATTCCCCTTCCCCTTCCTTGATTTGGCAACCAAAGCGCAATTCCCTTAATCTTAATTCTTCGATTAAGAGCCATCCCTGGTACCTCGCCTTATCTCCTCCTGCACAAGATCCAATCAAAGTCGCTGCCATCCCGACAGTTAATTCTCTCGTTCGTTGACAGAGTCTTTGTAGCTATGCCAACTCTTTGGAAGCCCAAGGAGAGCCAATCTCACTAATTCTTCATCATCAACAGTAATGCCCACACTTCCCAGTTCATCCCTACAGTGGAAAAACTTCGTGAGATATTTTGGAATACTATCGCCCTTCTCCATTTTTATTTTTCTAAGCTTATCTTTCAGCGCCAACTTCCTCTGGTTGCTGCTGCTTTGGAACAAATCTGTCAAAGCTTTCCACATTAATAATGGAGTGGCTTTCCCATGAAGGATGGACACAATATGGTCCTTCACACTTTCCAAAAGAATCCTTCTTGTCTTTGCTATATTCTTTTGCCATGTGTCAAGTAATGCAGCATCGCTAGATCCCGCCTTAGGAATTTCGCTATCGATGAACTCCTTCAGTCCCTTATCCTCCAGCACCACATCCATCCTATCCTTCCAGGCTATGTAATTCAAGCTCCCATTAAGGGCATACTCCAATCGTAACCCATTGAAATACATTTCAATGTATACTCAACTTCTGCACCAAGAATTTTCTGTAGCAAATTCGACTTGTCCACCAGCGTAAACTCAACAATTCTTCACAATTTCAATCTTTAAGAATTAACACTGCTTTGATACCATGTAGAAATTATATACAAGATGCATTTATATATCCAGATTCTCCTGATCTAACAATATTTTATCTTCTTTCTAAATACAGAATCCTTCCACTTTTAATCTTTTGCGGAAATTAAAATAAATTGCAAACACATGAAGCAATAAAAAAATCACACATAACATAGTTATTTAATGGGAAAGCCTGATGCTGAAAACCACAACTATCATGTATTATGTATCATGGAGATCATGTAACAATCTCATACAAATCTTAGTACATCAAGCTCTCAGTACAATCAATCGTCACACACTAATCAGAAGAAATCCGCAAATCCATGCACCAATTTCTTGCCACCTTCTAGCCTACCTCCACTGCGCAATCCCTATTGAAGAATATCTCTGAATGAATTCGAATTACCCTTGCCTTGACTGCGCAATCCCCATTGGCAACTCCAATGTGTGTGTGGTGTAATCAATGCATCACTATAGTCACAACAGATAGTCCATATTTCCCTTTCACCTATCTCTCCACTGGGTCTCCACTGGAACTGACATGCATTGTAGTTAACTGCTGTATTGTTTAGTTGATTAATGAGTTATTATTTGTGAATTAATTAACTAATTAATTCACTCCACTGTCGCTAGTGTATCATTCAGTTAGACTAGATACAACCAGCTCAACTGAGTTTAACTCCAATAATTGAGTTAAACTGAATAACAACTCCATGAACTACTCTTCCAACTCTGTCACAACTTTTCCACTTCAGTTCTAACTAAGTCCTCCATGCATGAACAACCAGTAAACCTTAAGAATTGCATAATTCCTTCAGCCCACTGATTTTCAAAATCTGTGCATTGAAATTAAGTGCTCCAAGAGAATAAGTTGTTGTTTATTGTTGGATTATTATTAAGAGCTAATAATAATCGAACTTCTATTTTTAGATCGACGATCTATAAATAGACTTCACCCAATATTGTAAAAATAGAATTTCATCTATTTTTCCAACTTGACCAACCATCCAAAAATAACATTCTGCAACTTCTAAAATATGATCACCATGTCTAAAAATAGACATAGTCTAAAAATAGATTTGCACCAAAAATAGCCTGCGGGCCCACTTAGTGAAGGCGACTCTTTTTGCTAAGCTCATCATCTTGTTGAATCTCAACAACCATCTGAAATATTTTGTTCAGAGGCACATTATGCTGCTGCAGTACATTCCCACGAAAGATCAGGATGCAAATATCTTGATGAAGGCACTTGCGAAGAGAAAATTCGAATACCATAGAGGCACGATCGGGGTAGCATATAATACGTTTCTTGTTGAGAGGGAGTGTTGAAATTCAAAAATAAAATTCACTGCATAATAGTGTGAGATTCCAGGTCACACATGATTGAGGAATTCAGTGACACATTAGTTCTATTGTGGGAAACCGATTTTTAAATAAATTGGAAAATAAATTGTAATTTTATCTCATAAAAACTTGTAATATTTAACTATGTGTGATAGACTTAGTTAGTTCAAGAATTTTGAGTTGAGGGTCAAAGTGTAGGCATGTAGAGTGATTATATTATTTAGAGGGTCTAGTTGCAGTTGTAGTACTAGTGTGGTGTGAGTGCAATTAGTTAACTCAAAGTAATTGATTTAAAATCAGTTTAACTAGTTCTAATTGATTGATGAGCTAGTGGAAGATCAAGTGAATTAAAATAGATTTAATTCACAAGTAGTGATATACCAAGTAACTGATGAGTCACTATTAATAGTTGCATGCATGTCAATTCTGATGATGACCTAGTTGAGACAAAGGTTAAAGGCAAGTAAGCTAGTAGTTGTATTATTTGCGAACTACCCAGGTGTAGTTATAAAGCAACAGGAAGCCCATGACGGATTGCACAATAAAGGAAGGTTGTAATTCCTATTTAATAGGAATTATTTTTCCTAGGGATTGCATGAGCAAGGTAGGCTGAATGTGGGCAGGAAATTGGCTATGTATTGGTCCAATTTAGCCTAGAGCAGTGTGAGACAATTGGTAGAGTGTATGAGGTTCTTGTGAGCACATATGCATTGTATTGTTTCATGATTCCTTGGTTGATTATACAATAAAGATGGAGGGGTTTTGAGCAGGTTATTTCCCCAAGAAAATATTTTGTTGTGCGATTGATTTACTTCTTTCTCTTTCTTGAATGTGATTGAGCGATCACGATTTATATTCTACAAATATTGTAGAAGGATTCAATATCTTGTTTTAGTACATTGCATTATCAAATTGAATCCAATGGTGTAATTTCTACACGTTTTGTCCGACCTTTCCTACTAAGTTTCCCAGTGACATTTCGAAGTTTAAAGGAAAATCAGGAGAGGACCCATTAAATCATGTCATGACATACCGTCTTTGATGCACGTCGAATTAATTGATCAATGATTCCATTAGATTATGCCTTTTCCAAACAACTTTAATTGGTTCTTTTCCAAAGAACGTTAATTTGTTCAACGAAAATATGGTACATCAAGTTACTGCGAGCCTCTTTTCATAACTTAAACACCTTAGCTACTGCGTTCTTGACACATTTCCAGTTACCAATACGATATGATACTGCTAATGAAAATTTTACTTATTTGAAACAATCCTCGTCTACTTACATATCCATTCATACACATGAATGGAGACATAGACATCGTCTAGTTAAAGTTTTTATTCCATATCATATTTTGACCAAATTGTTCACAAAATCATTGCTTCCAGTCATTACTAAATATCTATCCAAGGGAGGTGTTGTAACTAAAGATCATGTTATTGCTTTTTCCAAGTATCCAGACCTTGTTTACACATAGTCTAGCACTTTGTAAAATAAAATCCTGGATTTATCTCCCCCGTGTCAAACAACCTCAACTCCTACAGGATATCATGCCACTGATGGTGTGATTGGTTATGTTAACCATCAATCTAAGAGTAAAAATAAGAATTCCAAAGCTAATAAGATTTTGGATTTACTAGATTCACCCAACAAAAATCCTTCTCTAGAAGTCACTTATGATATTAATGTCGTATATTCATCTATTGGAGAGAATAAACAAACCAGAGGTAAAAATAAAATAAAAGGTAAAGCGAAGCAAAATCCTTCTCCAAAAGAGAAAGCAAACCAAAATGAACCATCTGACAAAAATAGAAATCCTTATTATCCTTCTCTAATTTTTTATGGAGATCATTAAACCAAGGAGTTCCCTCATCATGTTGAGGTTACTAAATTTGTTAAAGGTTCACCAACCCCTGCTATTTTGAAAGATCCATTTCTTGCTCAAGATATTAAGATGGTTTCACAAAGCCATTCTTCTTCCACATAGGAGAATATTATGATGATTTCCTCAAAATTTATGGTAGCCATGAGATAAATATTATGGATCTAAGAGTCCTGTCGTAGATGGAAACCATGCTAGCTTACCTATTCAATATTCTACATCAATTCCTCCTCCTTTTGAACCATTACATATTGAAAAACTAATTTTTGACATGGTGATTGGATCGCCTCCTAAAGTTTTTCTTTGAAATTTAGCTTTTAATCCTCATTCTAGAGATGCTAAAAATTACAACATTATTGAAGATCTTGCAATGTCACCTTCAACAATTTTGGCCCTTGAAGTGCTGCAGAATTTTCCAAAAAAAAGGAAATTGCTATTGTTAGAAATAGGAGCTATTGATCCCCAAGATTCTTTGAGCTTGAGAGTCATGTACCTAGATTTCGACCTCAGATGGCCTTTCAAATACTAGTTTTCGTCAAAACTAAACAAGTCTTTCGCACAGTAATTGACGAGGGAGATTATACATGTATCATGTCTATTGATTTTTGGAAATCCTTGGGTTCTCCAACCCTTTAGGGTCCTAGAGTCTAGGGATCAAAATGGATTTTCCTCTTTTTATTCATTTTGGGATTTTTTATGTTAGTTTGCCTATGAATCACTGTTGTTCTAGTCTAAAGAGTCAGTTTATAAGGTCACTACAATTTTTTCATGTCATATAGGGTCCTTAAAGAAAAAATTAAATTTGGGAGAGTCTAAGTTTTTGAGAGGGTCATAAGGTCATATTTCATGTAGAGTCATTGAGGGTTCAAGAGAGTCATTTCATGGGGTTTCCATTTATCACAAGTTAAAACCATGATGGTCAGGTTTTATTTTTTAAAAGTTCTATGGGTTTGTTAGTGGTGTCCTTCATATCCCCATGCCACCATTCACATTTCAACTTTCATAAATTCATAACTCATCATAATCCATAATTCATTATCCATGATTATCATAACCTCTTTACCCAAAGTTTACATTCATGACCAGAACAAGAGAAAGTGGCACACATTTTCAAATTTTGTTGTAATTTTCCCTAATTATCACTATCCGCAGCCCATGGTATGAGAAGGTTTCATGTTCAAAAATAATATCAGAAGGTCAAAATCATCCTAGCAGAAGATAGAAGGCATGTTTTTAAAGTGGGAGAAGGTTACTACGCAAAATTATTAGCTACACAGTGGTTGCGCAACTACCGCGTAACTGATTCAATCTCCTTGAGGAGTCTAATGCTAGTCTCCCACTCCTTTTTTTTGAGGTAGGAAACATACTCCCCATCCATAGTTTTTCCCAGAAAATCAATTATACATTTATTAGTAAAGAATCTATGTGTTCATTGTGAAAATACTACGCAAAATGAGAACAACCATTTTGGAGATATGAAAGCATGGAGGAAGCACTTAAAGGGTGATAAATAATCACCGGCTCATCTCAAATATATATACACACTCAACTTTGCACATAACCATCTGCAACCATATTAGTCATGGAGTTCTGCTATGAATTTGCTTCGAAATTGACAGTTTTTGTCATCATTTTAGAAAGTGTTTTCTGACCAAATGAAGCCGAATTTTGAAAAATTAAAATAGTTGTTCTCTAGAATGGGGAAAATAAAAAAAAACCTCCTTCATTTCCTGCACATGTGTCATAGATTACGATATTCAAATGCATCTTTAAATCCTAATTTTAAGATTGTGTAATTTACTGTTTTAGTTATGATTTTGGGGAATAAATTATGAGGACCTAGGGAAGAATTTGATAAAACCGAGAGATGTTTCTCTCAAAAAAAAGTTCACCTAAATTTTTTTTTATCAATTTTGCATAGGTGTTAGCGTTTTGGAGTTACACGTGTCACTTGGAGACCCATTTTCACAATTTCTTTCCAGCATAATTATGAAATTTTGGAATCTCGATTTGTAAATTCGAAGTTTAGGAATTTTGATGTTGTTGGGAGTGATAAGGTGAATGTGATGGATGGATGAAAATTACAATGTTTTTGGAGAGGAAAATATCAAACAAACTCATAATTTGAATTCTATTGCACAACTCATCACTAAGTCATGCCTTTGTACGTTGGTTGTTTTTGGACCTTCTATAGTGATGTGAGTGATCAAGATAGATGTCAAAGATTAGGATAGGGATGGATAGGTGGATACAGTTGATTTTATGAAGTTGATGTTGCTGAGTTTTTATCTTAGCCTTAAGACATGATGTTTCCAATTTAAGTTTGTTTTGATCTCCATAGCCGATAGGAGATACATTATATCTGTTATCTTATTGTTCATGTAAGAAAACCTTCCTAGTTGTATTTAAACAAAACATGATATGAAAAAAGGTTCGATTTTAGAGAAAGAGGCCTTATTTTTTATATTTTTTATATTATTATTTTATTTTATTTTATTTTATATTTTATATTTTATTTTATTTTATATTTTATTTTATTTATTTTTATTTTTATTTTTATTTTTTTATTTATTTATTTTTATTTTTTTCTGAAATAAAATTATCAGTGCATATTATTTGGCACTTTAGTAGAGATTCTTGTGGTATGAATTTCAAGTTCCGTGTTCCTTCTTATGTGTATTTCATTATCTTAGATTTTAGATATGTAGAAATTATACAACATGCATGTATATCTTGGATTCACCTGATCTAACAATGTACTGAAGTTAAATACTGAATCACTTCTACAAGTATTTTGCAGAATTAAAAACATAGTTGCTAATCACATGAAATAGAGAAGAAACAAATCACACACAACACAGATAATTTCCCAGGGAAAGCTTACAACTAAAAACCCCACTATCTTCTATTGTATATTTATCATGGATCATGAAACAATTACATACAAAACTCTTCTCACAAGAGCCCTCCAGTACTCAGGTAATTGTATCACACTGTCATGAACAATACTGACCAACACATATTATCAACCTATAGACAACCTGCCTTGCTTACGTAATCCATGATGAATGAAATTCCTAAAAGATAGGAATTACGTCCTTCCTTGACTACGCAAGTATCATGGGCACTCCAATGGGTGTTTGGTTGCATGTGTGCAACCAAATAATTCTACAACTGATAGTCAAATTCCCTTTCACCTAGATCTCAAATGGGTCTCCACTGGATCTGACATGCATGCAACTAATAATAGTAAACCCTAAGTTGCATGTGAGAGCACTGATTGTGAATTAATAAATATTTAAGTCACTTGATCTCTCACTAGTGTATCTTCTGTTAGAACTAGCACAACTGAGTTTAACTCACTTAACTGAGTTAAACTGATTGCAACCTGCATTAACTAATGCACCACTACACTTCGAATTCTGTTACAAGTAGAGTTACTCTGCGTGCCTCACCAACTACCTCTAACTTGAAATCCACTAGCTAACTAAGTTTATCACTCTCAGTTAACTATTTCAAGTCATCACTGAGAATAGATTACAGTGTATTGTCCATCTTAATTAAGGGATAACTAAAATAGACATGCACCCAAAAATAGCATTGTGGGCCCCACGCTAGTGTAGGTGCTTAATTCACTAGGCGTGGGTGCTGAAAGTTTCTTGTTGAATCTCAACACTCCCTCTCAACAAGAAATGGATTATCGTTCACCCCGATCCTGTCTCTATGGTATTCGAATTTTCTCCTAGTGAGTGCCTTCGTTAGAATATCTGCATCCTGATCTTCCGTGGGAATGTACTGAAGCAACATTATCCTTCTATGCACACAATCTCTGAGATGATGGTACCTGATATCTATATATTTCTTGGACCTATCATGAAAAACAAGATTAATCGAGAGTTTAATGCAACTTTGATTTACAAAATGAATCACTGTCAGATCCATCTAAGAACCAAACAAAATAACCAAGATATTTCTCATCTAGATAGCCTCACATGTAGCTTGACTTTTTGCCATGTATTCTGCTTCTGCTGAACTGAGTGCCATAGATAGTTGTTTCCTACTGTACCAGGAAATTGTTGTCGATCCTATGCTAAAGATCCCTGTTGATGTGTTCCTTCCGTCTAATGGACTGCTCGTCCAATATGCATCCGTGAAGCCTTGAAGCTTCACTCCGTCTACTTGTTTTCACCAGAGATCATACTTTGATGTGCCCCTCAAGTATCTCGAGACATGCTTCCCCGCATTCCAAAAGAGCTTGGTAGGCTTAACCATAGCTTGAATCAATTGGTTAAATGCATATCAAATGTCTAGTTTGGTGTTCATTAGATACGTCAGTGAACCAACTAACTGCCTGTAGACAATAGCATCCACTACCTCTCCAGAAGCAGCATCCTCTTTCCTCCAATTTCCTGGAAGAGGGATATCCATGGGTTTGCAGATCTCCATGTGAAACTTACCCAGTATCTCCTTTGCATGCTTGCCTTGAGACACAAAAATTTCACCATCTCGCTGCCATATTTCCAATCCAAGGAAGTAATGAAGGAGTCCCATGTCCTTCATTTTGAACTCCCTTGTAAGATGTTCCTTACATAACTATATCAGATGCTCATCACCAGTCAAAATTAGATCATCAAAATAAAGAAAAATAATTAATAGCTTATCCTCAACCACAATCTGGTATAGGTTTGCATCTGCTTCACTTTTGGTGAAGCCCAGTCCAGTGAAATAGTTTTCTATCTGAGTGTACCAAGCACAAGGTGCTTGCTTCAGCCCATACAATGATATTTTGAGTCGGCACACATGTGACTCATTGTTGAAGATTTCAAAACCTTCAGGCTGCTCTATGTACACATTTTCCTCAATGATCCCATTGAGAAACACAGTTTTCACATCCATCTGATGAATGTGCCAGCCCATTTGCATTGAGAGTGGAAGGATGGATCTTATGGAAGAGTACATTGCAACAGGTGCAAAATTATCATCATAATCGATCCCCTCGATTTGTGAGAAACCTCGAGCCACAAATTTGGCCTTGTATTTCTCCACACTCCCATCAACAACTTGCTTTACCTTGTAGATCTATCTCAGTCCAACCACTTATTTTTTGACCTGCCTTGGGACAATCTCACATGCACTGTTCTTGACAATGGAGTCATACTCCTCCACCATTGCATCAACCCAAGTTGGTTGCTGCACTGCTTCCTGAAAGGAAGATGGTTCAATCACACTACATTTTCTCATAAGAGCCATGTATCCAATAAATAGGCCAAGATACTGTCTCTTTTTGCGCTCTGAAGTAGGGGCTCCTACATTCTCTGCAACATCAAATCTCAATCTATCAGCTTCCATGGTGTGCATTCTACCATTTCTGATGGATGAATCTACATGAGTGTTTTCCTTCACTCCATGAACCTCCTCATGTGGCTGATCCACAACTTGAGGCTCATCCTTGGGAACCAAAAGTTCCTCTTCTCCATGCAACTCCAACTCCCTCTCAAGGGACAACCACATGGATTTCTCCTCATCAAATTTTATATCCCATCGTACAAAAGTAATTCTAATGTTTAGGAAATACACACGATAATTATGGGGTGTTTTGGTGTACCCCAAAAAAATCTTGATCTCAGCTGTCAGTTCCATCTTCTTCCTGGCGTCCTTGGTCACATGCACATAAATAGATGAGAAAAAAATCTTAAAGTGTGAAAGGTTTCTTACCAGTGAAAGCCTCTTTAGGTGTACTCATGCCAAGTATCCTATGAGAACAATAATTCTGCACAGGTACCGTTGTGTTGAATGCTTCCACCCATAGATGCATCGGTAGGCCTTGATCATGCAACATCACTCGTGCTGCACCCAAAATAGTTCTGTTATTTCTCTCCACTTCCCCATTCTGTTGTGGGTTATGAGGCACTATGAGTTCTCTTCGAATTCCTTCTTTTCTCTAGAAGGTATTGAATTCGTTAAAGATGTATTCTCCACCATTATCGCTTATAAGAGCCTTCACTTGCTTCCCCGAATCTTTCTCCTCCAGTGCCTTAAACTACAAGAACTTAGAGAATGTATGATATTTCTTTTGCATCACGAAGATCTAGCACTCATGAGAAAATTCAACAACAAATATTACATAGTACTTATGATTTATGTCGAAGCAACAGAGAAAGGACCACACACGTCTGTGTGAACTCTCTCAAGGATCCCCGAAGCTCAGTTCTCCTTCTCATGAAAAGTGGCCTTTACATATTTTCCAATAGTACATCCGTTTCATGTTTCTGACTGCGCAACTGTACCCCTGGGAGGACTAGTAGAAATATGCTGCATGAATTTCATGGCTCCATGGTGAAGATGGCCCAATCTCCTGTGCCATAATTTTCCCTCATCCCAGCTCACCACTTGATTTTCCTTGCCCATCATTGCTGCGAAACCATCTACCTCTAGCTTGTAGAGATTCTTAACTTGAATCTCTATCCTCTTGGCTTTTCCTGTTGTTTTATGTCTTAGGAAATCTTTTCCTTCACTAAAAACAATATCATAGCCTCTATCCTCCAACATTGCGACTAAAAATAAAATTTTCTTCAAACTTGGTACATGTATTACATATTTTAATTAAAATCATTTAACTAACTACCTCTGAAAGGTAATGGAACTAATCCCGATAGCACTGTATCACCCGTCATCACCCATTGCAATATGCATCTCGAGATCCTTCTCCTCCAAGTCACTGAAAAGTTCCTTGTATCCTGTCATGTGAAAGAAAGTGCCACTATCCAAATACCACACAGATCCCAATTCACTTGACACCATGCATGTTATCAATGAGAAGTCAAACTAAATTTGCGAGGCAAAAGCCTCACCAGCTGCAGATCATAGAGACTTCTTGTTCTTATTCTTTTGTGGACAGTTAGTAGAAAAACGCCCATGCTCGTAACAGTGAAAGCACTTCACCTTGGACATGTGCTGCTTCTTGCTATTCTTGGACTCGGATTTAGAATGGAATTTCTTCCCCTTCCCCTTTCTTGCCTTGGTAGCCAAAGAAAAATCCTCTTCATCTTTATTCTTAGATGAATATCCATCTCTGGTGTTTCGTCTTAACTCCCGCTGCACCAAATCTGACCACAATCATTCCCAATTTGGAAAATTTTCCCTTCAATTGACAGAGTCTTGATAACTATGCCAACTCTTGGGAAGTCCTAGGAGATCCAAGCTCACCAAATAATCATCAACGATTGTTATTCAAATGCTCCCCAGTTCATCCCGACATTGGACAGTGTTTGTTAGATATTTTGGAATGGTATCTCCCTTTTCCATCTTGATCTCCCTGAGTTTATCTTTGAGCGCCAATTTCCTATGGTTGTTGCTACTCTGGAGTAGATCCGTCAAAGCCTTACACATTAAATATGGTGTGGCTTTCCCATGGAGGCTTGAGACAATGTGGTCTTGTTCTCCCTCCAATAGGATCCTCCTTGCCTTTGCCACTTTCTTTTTCCATGCATCAATATTTGCAACATTTGCAACAACGGGTTTAGGAACATCATTGTCAATGAATTCCTTCAATCCATTGTCTTTGAGTACTGCCTCCATCCTGTTCTTCCAAGAAATATAGTTTGAGCTGCCCTTGAGTGCATACTCCAAAATCAATCCATTGAAAGATATTTTTATCTTGAATCAACTATAGCACCAAGAAAGTCTTTCTGCAAATTCAAATTCTATCTAGTCACAAACTCAGCTCCTGCTTCACTTCTGCAATTTCCTATGCTCCGATACCATGTATAAATTATAAAACATGCATGTATATCTTGGATTCACCTGATCTAAAAATTTACTAAAGTTAAATACTGAATGAATTCTACAAATATTTTGCAGAATTAAAAACGCAATCGCTAATCACATGAAGTAGAGAAGAAACAAATCACACACAACACAGATAATTTACCGGGGCAAGCTTACAGATAAAAACCCCACTATATTCTATTGTATATTCAACATGGATCATGAAAAAATTACATACAAAACTCTTCTCACAAGGGCCCTCCAGTACCTAGCTAACTGTCTCACACTGTCATGAATAAAACTGACCAAGACATAGCCAATTCTCAGCCTCTAGACAACCTGTCTTGCTTGCACAATCCCTAAAATATAGGAATTATGGAATTCCTTGACTGCATGAGTATCATGGGAACTCCAATGGGTGTTTGGTTGCATGTGTGCAACCCAATAATCCTACAACTCATAGTCAACTTCGCTTTCACCTAGATCTCAACTGGGTCTCCACTGGATGTCACATGCATGCAACTAATAATAGTAAATCCTCAGTTGCATGTGAGATCACTGATTGTGAATTAATTAATATTTAATTCACTTGACCCTCACTAGTGTATCTTAGTTACAATTAGCACAAATGATTTTAACTGAGTTAACTGAGTTAAATTGATTACAATCTACATAATTTAACTAATGCACCACTTCACTTTGAACTTTGTTACAACTAGAATTACTCTGCATGCCTCACCAACTACCTCTAACTCGAAATCCACTAGCTAACTGAGTTTATCACTCTCAGTTAACTATTTCAAGTCATCATTGAGAATATATTATAGTTTATTTTCCATCTTAATTAAGGGATAACTAAAATAGACATGCACCCAAAATTAACACTATGGGCCCCACCCTAGTGTAGGTGCTTAATGCACTAGGCATGGGTGCTGAAAATGTCTTGTTGAATATCAATAATATCTTCACCTCTTTATTGGATATAAACATTTTTCAGAATTCATCTTTGCCGATGCTTTGAATGATTGTATTTCCTTTCTTAAACTATGATGGATTTCACCCTTGGTTTGGTGCTCCTTTATGGTTTTCTTCTCGATATTTTATCAAAGGATATATGTTTCAAAATTCATTTCATACTCTGTTTCATGCGATTAGATATATTTTGTGCATTTCCCAGTTCCTTTCAAAACTTACTCACTATGTTATGACATATGTTACAAATTGAAGTAATGCATGGCTTGCCTCTGTTTTCATGAGTTCCTTATGTAATCTTTGACAATTTTTTGTAGTAACTTGAATCATGGTTCCATGCCCAATGGCCCTCCCTCTTAAGCTTGTAAACCGTCATCAATGATCATTAAGTCCTATTTTACCTTTACATATCTGATCTCTATCTTGTGTCCTTAAGCCTTATTGTTTTTACATTTTGACATTATTTTGAGTGAGGGAGCCCCCTCTGGTTGGAAAAGGTTAGTTTCAAGCCAAAAGAGATTTGTGGTTGTAACACCCTCTTCCCACATCTACCCAAGTAACTGGCCAACCAGGGTAAACACGTGACGAGAGGCTAATAATATGAGATTCAACCTCCTAGATGACCTTAAGGAAGTGTAACCAATGGAAACACCAAAAAAACACATCACATTGCATCATTGACATCCCCAAGAGGTAACCCAACCTTCCTGGGCCTTGTTCCCTGAGGGGGGGACTTATTTTTAGCCCCTTTGAGGCTTAGCCATGGGCTTGTAAGGGCAAGGGAATGGCTATGGAATCTATAGCTGCGAGAAATCCTTGTCAAGGTAGTGCCTAAGGCCCAAACAATGAATTTTCCACTTGTAGCTATGGTATCTGTGCCACATTTTCAACCCTTGAGCCCAGGTCACTACCCAGAACTTCATGTAACTTAAGGAGAGGGTAAATAAAATTAAAACAAACGTATTGAAGCAATCAAATCAACCAGATCTCATCTGAACCCACCTATCCATGACAAGCATTTCTTCAAACATGTCACAAACATAACATCTATAGGTATAAATCACAAATTTAAACAAAGGGGTATCTTTGTTATCTGAGATTGGCTAAGAAGAGTTGCTCCCCTACATCATAAGCTATCATACAATCAATTTTACCATAGATGCATTAAGTATTTAAAGGTAAAAACATGGAGAGATCCATAACTCATCACTGTCACAATACATGCTCATAACCAACATAATACCAACATAAATATAATGGATACATTGGAAATAGAATCCATATATAAACAATTTCATATACGCATAAAATAACAAGGCATTGAACCTTTCAATAATGAATGTAAAAACCAACCTGGAATGGGACTTCCACATTCCACCAAACCATAGACATGGTTGAGCCAAATCTCACTTCAGCTAGCCACCCCCGTGCCATATTCCAAACATGAATGTGGGAATTTATCAAACACATGAATCGACACAAAACTAGGTCTCCAAAGACCATACCGTCTCAACCCAAAACCAATGAATCCACCACATGGTTGGACCTCACTAACCATCACAAATTGGTCTGCATCTAAGCTGCTCCAGGGCTCGAGAGTGTTTGTTCCAACCAAGGCTCCAAGACTAGTAATTCAACCCCAGCCGTTCCCAGGCTCTAGAGCGTTTGTCCAACCAAGGCTCCATGACTAGTAAATCAACCCAACAACTGTCCACTGGGCTCTAGAGAATTTCTCCAACCAAGGCTTCAGGAACTAATAACTCAACCCAAAATCTAAAGGAAACATGAGAACCAACCATAAAACAATCAATTGAAATAAACCCACAATCACCATGGCTATCCAGGAAATGGAAAGGCTAGGAAAATCCACTGTCAATCCAGGCCATCCTCCATGCCCATGATAGATCATGATCAAGTAACCACATTCAATACCATGTATGCCAAAAATGGTGAGGAAATCATGCATGCAACTCATTACCTACACTCAAAACCTATTGTAGATGCCAATCCGGATGTCCTCTACGCTTTACTACTATTCCTTTTCTTTCTTGATCCAAATCTCCAAATATTGCACACTCTCCAAGAGTGATCTAAGAATAATATAAGTTATCAAGAGTGTGAGATAGAGAGAGAGAATAATGAGAGCTCCAAAACTGAACTGACCAAGCCTTGCCCACTAATCCTCATAAGCCTTTTTATTAATGAGGCCTCTATTTTCTTCATATTCCATTATTTTCCTTCATTTTCCTCCTCACATGTAATCAATGACCTTTCACCTTCCTTTCCTTCTAATTTCCATTATTTCCATAAATAAAATGTCAATTAATTCCTCATTCCTTTCCAAATCCTTTTCCTTTACCTTTACCAATTTCCTTAGCTATAATAACCAAAATGAACACCCATTAGGATGTTTTTACCCACTATTCAACTTGGATTACATGTCCCATCCATCGTGGTCTTGTATATATTTTTACATTGACTTTTACCAGGGATATTATAGAATCCCCCCCCTTGGGCGAACACCATCCTCAATGTTCAATGACACTACAAACGAGAAAACCTTTGAAAAAAAAAAGATACTGGCTATGGAGTTTTATAATACAAATATTTGCAGTATTTACAATGAATAACCTGCCAAAACATGATAATCATACCATTTACTAGAGCTTTATAGCACAACTCATTACAGTATTTAAAATCACAACCACATATACTTATGCACATTTTCTTCAACCAAGAAATAACCATACTATTTGTGGAGATTTATTAACCAACATGATACAATATTTACAGTAATATACATGTATACACATATACACATTTTATCAACCAACAAATATAAGGATACAATGCCCATATCAACAATAGAGGAATCCAGAGGCATTGATCTCTCTTTTCTTCTATTTTTGGAGTTGGGTTTCATAACATTTGGTATCAGAGCTTTGGATTCTAGGGTTTTGCTGCTCCAAACAGGTCATCATGGAATTTTCGTTATAAATTTTTTTTCTATGAAGGTTCAGAAGCTGAAACTTTTACAGAGCGAAGCCGAAATCCTGAGGAATGTCGTGTAAAAATTCAAATCTTGCTTGGAAATATTTTCAAAGATATGATCTGTGGAAGTTAGGGTTTTTTCAGGCTCCCAAATTTCACCTAAGCAGTTCATCGTGGTATTTTTGCTATAACGTTTTTTCTAGGAAGGTTCAGAAGCTGAAATTTTCACAAAGAGAAGCCAAAATCCTGGGGAACATCGTGTACAAATTTTATATCTTGATTCACAACATTTTCAGAGATATAATTTGTGGAATTTAGGGTTTTTTTAGGCTCCTGAATTTCATCTCAAAGAGGTGACTGTGAGAAAATCATCATAAATCTCTCTCTGAGCATCAGATTGGAATTCTATAAAAGGTGGCCACATGTACAAAAAATATAGTTTCCTATGTATAAATTTGAGAGCTGAAGGAGTAAATAGTGACACATGGAACACCGTAAAAGTTCGCTCTATTGAACGAGTCCATAATTAGGTCATTGTGGGAGATTGGGCATAAATTTGCCTTGAAGAATCCAAATCAGGTCAGACTTGTGGCATTCAAAAGAATTTTCAGAGGGATACTACAGGACCTAATTTTAGAAATTCAAGATCCTAAATCAAAGAGATAATTCAATTTCAATATCAAGCTTCTCAAAAGCAAGAAAAAGGTGTGTATTTTTTTTCCAATTGCATAAGTATTGTTTGAGGAATCAGTTTGAATTGATTCCAAGGGCATATTGTAGAATAGATATTATTATTTGGTTCTAAAATCCCCCCCTAAAAGAATTCAACACCAATTAAGCCTTCATAAGGCTCTACTATGACTCATGAAGATGAAGAAATGAAACATGACATATCAAAATTACAAGAGCAAGTGCACCAAATTTCGCTCTCACAAAGAGCGACAAAAAATGAAATGGAAGTTTTGAAGAAAGGCATGGAACCTAAGATGGAAAGTTTGAAGAAATGTGTGGAATATAATATTTATGGTTTGAAGAATGGAATGGATGGCATTGAAGCTAAGACGGATGACATGGAAGAAAAAACATAAAACATGAAGAATGATCTAAGAGCAGACATGGAAGGTTTGGCAAAGTTGATATAAAAAATGTTTCCTAATGGAAAAAAGATAGTAGAGGAAACTCATGATGAGAAAAAAATAAATTCTCATCATGATTTCATAAGCTCTAATGTTAGATGGAAGACTCACCATATTCGAAAGATCGATATGAGGAAGTTTGATGGCAAGGATCCTGTAACATGGATACTACAGATGGAGAAATATTTTGATCTCAATAATGTGCAAAACACACAAAAGGTATGCATTGCAACTTTATATTTAGAAAAAAATACATTTGTATGGTATCGATGGCTTTGTTCCCGTAAAAAAATTGTCACTTTGTCAATTTTAATGGAGGAAATGATAGCACATCATGAGGATACAAAGAGAAACATTTTTTTTAGCCAATTGATAAATCTCAAACAAAAGGGTTCAGTGGTGGAGCACATTGAGGACTTCCAAAAATTGAATATAAGGGTAACTAATATTCCAAAGGAACACATTATGGATGTCTTCATAGGGAATTTAAAGGATAACATTCAACATTATGTTCGTGTTAGGGAACCTGATTCATTGGAGAAGGAATTCAGGTTGGAAAGAAAAATTGAATGTAAAATTATGGCGATAAGGAAGCCTACCAATCACATCTATAAATATGGAAGTGTTGCTACTCGTAGACTTCCACAACCCACAAGGTTGACACCACAACAATTGGAAGAAAAAAGAAGAAAAGGGCTTTGCTATAGTTGTGATAGAAAATACACTAAAAGTGATCATAAGTGTGTTGAGAAGAAATTATTTTACATAGATTGTGAAGAGGAGGAAGAAAATCAGCAAGAAACTTCAAAAGAAGAGGATACACACCAAGAATCAAATCTATAAGAAGAAGAAATGAGTCCGACCATATCATGTAATGCATTGGCAGGAATTACCACTCAAACTCTCAAGATAGAAGGAAATATCAAGAAGAAAAAGGTAATAGTGTTGATTGATTTAGGTAGTACCCATAATTTTATTCATTGTAAGGTAGCAAGGAATTGAATTGTTTCATATACCTAGCACCAGAATGTCAAGTGATGGTTGAAAATGGAGGAACTATAAATTGCTCTGTAAAATGACATAATATCAAGCTAACCATGGGGGAATATGTATTGGATAGTCCAATACTTTCCATTCCAATGAGAGGTGTTGATGTTGTACTAGGAGTACAATGGTTACAATCTTTGGGAACAATAGCTTTTAATTTTCAAGAAATTTTCTTGATTTTTTTTTTCGGAAGGAAAAGAAGTTGAATTACGGGATATCAAAGGCAAGCCAAGAAAGATAATAAGTTCTAATGTCATGAAAAACCTTCTAAATAAAGAACAATGAGGCGTAATTTCACAATTATGATCACTAGAAGTTCCAACATCAAAATCATCTATTTCTCCAGATCTCCAAAAAGCTTTGAACAATCATTCCAAGGTTTTTTAAACTCCCAAAGGACTCCTCCCACCTATTCATGATCATGATCATGCTATTCATTTGATTCTAGGAAGTGTTCCTCCAAACATCAGGCCTTATAGATATCCTTATGTCCAAAAGAGCGAAATTGAACGTATGATTGCATAAATGTTAGAGGCTGGTATAATTCAACCTAGTCAATGTTACTTCTCTACTCCAGTAGTATTGGTGCACAAGAAGGATGGATCATGGCGCATGTGTCCGGATTATAGGGAGCTCAATAAGCTCACTATTAAAGATAAATTTCCCATTCCCGTGATTGATGAATTATTGGATGAATTACATGGAGAAAATTATTTTACCAAGTTGGATCTTCATTCATGATATCATCAAATTAGAATGAAGATTGAAGATATTCCGAAAACAACATTTCAAATTCATGACAGTCATTATGAATTTTTAATCATGCCTTTTGAACTTACCAATGCACCTTCTAAATTTCAAGGGTTGATGAATTCCATTTTCAAACACTTCCTTAGAAAATTTGTGCTAGTATTTTTTGATGATAAACTAATCTACAACAAGTCTTGGAAGGATCATGTTCAACATGTTGACAGGGTGCTCAAACTATTGGAGGAGAAACAATTATATGAAAAAACATCCAAATGTTTCTTTGGAGTACAAGAGGTGGAATATCTGGGTCATATTGTATCTCACGAGGGTGTTAAAGTAGACCCCAACAAAATTAAAGCCATTAAGGAATGGAAAGTCCCCACAACCATAAAGAAGTTGCGAGGATTTCTCGGGTTAACAGGGTATTATCGCAAGTTTGTTAAGAATTATGGGAGAATAGCAGCACCTCTAACAACATTATTGAAGAAAGATGCATTTTCATGGATTCTTGAAGCAACTAAGGCCTTTGAACGTATTAAAGAGGCAATGTGCCTAGCACCGGTATTAGCTACACCAGACTTCACAAAAACCTTTATTGTGGAATGTGATGCCTCAGGAAATGGAATTGGTGCAGTTTTAATGCAGGAAGGAAGACCCATTGCTTTTGAAAGTCGTCCAATCAAAGGAAAGTATTTACAGAGACCTATTTATGAGAAGGAAATGTTAGCAATACTACATGCACTAAAGAAATGGCGAACTTACCTAATGGGAAGACACTTCAAGGTAAAAACTGATCATGATAGTCTTAAACGCTTTTTGGAACAAAGACTATCGTCAGAAGAACAGCAAAAATGGGTCACAAAGATGTTGGGTTATGACTTTGAAATAATCTACAAAAAAGGAAAGCTGAATGTTGTTGCAGATGCACTCTCAAGAAAGAATGAAGAGGTGGAAGCATTGTTTTGTTCCATTTCTATTATCCAACCAGATTGGATAACCGAAGCAAGAGATGAATGGAAGAAGGACAAAGATGTATGGACACTCATTCAAAAGTTGCAGCAAGATCCTAGTACATCTGATACATTTAGTTGGAAAAGTGATTCCTTATGGTACAAAGATCGCTTATATCTTTGTAAGAATTCCCATCTAAAACAAAAGATTCTTCTGGAATTGCACACTTCTCCTTTAGGAGGACACTCGGGATTTTTAAAAACTTACCACAGGGTGAAGAAAGAATTTTTTTGGGATGTCCTTAAATCTGATATTCGAAAGTTTGTGGCGGAATGTTTGGTTTGCCAGCAGAATAAAGTGGAAACAATTAAGACCCCAGGACTTCTACAACCTTTATCCATTCCAAGTCAACGCTGGGAGGAGATTTCAATGGATTTTATCACAGGTTTACCTAAGTCCGAAGGAAAGAGTGTCATCATGGTGGTAGTTGATAGACTTAACAAGTATGCACACTTTTGTGCATTATCTCATCCATTTAAAGCAAGTACAGTTGCTACTACATTTATGGACAGAATTCAAAAGCTACATGGAAGCCCAAGGGTTATTGTGAGCGACAGAGATCCCATTTTTACCGGAAATTTTTGGACGGAGTTATTTTCTTGTTTGGGTACTCAATTAGCTCATAGCTCATCTTATCATCCTCAATCTGATGGTCAAACTGAGATAGTAAATAAATGTTTGGAAGGATATCTTCGTTGTTTTGTATCTGATAAACAAACACAATGGGTCAAGTGGTTACCTCTTACTGAATGGTGGTATAACACTTCCTTCCATACTGCAGAAAAAATGACCCCATTTATGGCACTTTATGGATATCATCCACCATCCATCACATCATCTTTAAGAGAATATTCTAAGGTTCAAGCAGTGGAAGATCACATCGAGAATCAAGAATAAGTTCTCCAACTCTTAAAGGATAACCTAAATTTGGCACAAAATCGAATGAAATAATAGGAAGATCAACATTGAAGGGAGAGAAGTTTTGATGTAGGAGACTTGGTATTTTTACGGCGACAACCATACAAAAAAATTTCCCTCAATCAAGCTAAGAAGGATAATAAATTATCGCCAAAGTACTATGGTCCTTACAAGGTGTTGTAAAATATTGGTACAATGGCATACAAATTGGAGCTTCCTGTTTCTTCGCGAGGGCATCCGATTTTCCATGTTTCATGCTGAAAGAAGGTTATAGGTGAAAAAATTCTAGTTCAAACAATATTGCCAAAACTGGATGAGGAAGGAAAAATCATATTGGAACCTGAAGCAGTCATGGAAACAGAAACTTGAAAACTATGATATCGATCAATTTTAGAGTGTCTCATCAAGTGGAAGAACTTACCCATTGAATATTCTACATGGGAGGTTTATAATTTTATACAGAAGCACCTAGAGCTACTCAATCATTGAGGACAACACTTTTTTGAAGGAGAGGGGCATGTTAGGTCCCTATATTACTAGTGCAGTCCCTTATTGTTGTAAGTGTAGCGCCCTTATTGTTATTGTTGTACCACTGTAACCCCAATATTGTTATTATTGTGCCCTTACATGATTATTGTTAGGTCGGCTAGGATTATATTATGAACCCATGGAATCCTATATATATAAGGAAGTTTTGTCATTTGTATCATCCAAGAATTTTTCATTTATGTAATTTAAAGGAGGTTTCCCCCTCTAAGTGGTTGAATTCTAAGGCATTGATCTCTCTTTTCTTCTATTTTTGGAGTCGGTTTCATAAGAGTCCAGAATCCACTGTCAAAGTAAAAAATTCATCCAATGTCGAGCGCCACAATCCTGCGGCACTTGTCCACTCAATGAACAATTACCGACTCATTTTTTCTAGTGCACACTCCCAATGTTTATATGATTCCATCTAGCAATTCTAATGAACGAAAAAAATCCATCCCCGACCTTCACTTCTCTGCTACATAGTCCCTTAGGCAATCTCGTCATCCCCTTTCATGTGATCACTCACTTTCCAAGTTCCATTGCCACCCCCATCTTGACCAGTCCATCCCTTAACAAGGCTTCCTTCGATCAGAAGATATAAAAACCAAGGCATATACCTGCCTCAAAACCATTATACTGGTCATAGCATGTTCATGGAAATTAGTAAACTCTATTGGGTACTAATGTCCCATAATGGCCCTGCTCCTGAAATTCTTTGCCAACATACTACTACATATTCTAATCCCTTTTGTTTTTGCTTCTACTAGTTGCGATCAGTTTCAACCACCCAAGCAAGAATTTCATGCTTTCATGTAGCAAGCACATAACTATCATTAGATTCAGAAAAAAATGAAATAACTTCAAGCCATACCTCATTGGTAGCTCATCAACAAGATACACTTGCAATCCTGTTCATGACTTCCTGTCACACAAGTCAAACTAGTTGTTTGATAAAACCATCATGTATAAACATATCATATCAATCTAAATCAAAATTAAACCATAATATATCAAAATCATAAATCACATGCAATTCTCATAAACCACAATCATAAATCACATGTAATCATCATAAGTCAGAATCACATATCACATGCATAATAGAACTGAAGTAAAATATCGATACTTATCCTTCATCAATCCTTACTTCTACCTTTGTTCTTTCTATACACATGCTGAATAGATTGCCACACCTAACAAGAACCCAATGCATTCTCCTCAACCATGTACACATACACAAAATTCACAACACGTACATCCACACAAGGCATACAACACCATAGAATACATACACCCACACCCAATGTAGAACACAACAAAATATATACGGTTATACCCGGTGTACAACACAATACATGTACATACACATACATCCAGAGTACAATAAAACACAATACATATGCCTACACTAACATACAACAGATACACCTACACCTAGTGTACAACACAACACAATACATATACATAAATATACGTACATAGAGTACAACATGACGAATATACATGTCACGATACCATGACTACACCTTTTGCACAAAAATAGTACCACATGCTCGCAACACATGTACAACATGCACACAATACCACATGTATACCAATACCATATGCACAACATGTACACAATACCACATGTATAAAACACTACCAGTACAACATGTGCACAACATCACATGTACACGACACCGCCTGCACAATGTGCACACAATGACAAATGTACATTGCACCACCTGTACAATGTGTACATAATAACAAATGTACACAGAACCACATGCATGACATGCACACAACACCATATGTACATAGCACCACATGCACAACATGTAGACGACACCGCCTGCACACTACACCACATGTACAAGTTGTACACAACACCACATGCACACAACACCATGTGTACAATCATGCACCCAACACCAAATGCACATAGCACCATATGTATATCACACACACAACACCATATGTACATAGCACTACATATTCAACATGTACATAACACCATACGTATATAATACCACATATCCAACATGTGCATAACACCAAATGTACACAACACCACATAGACAACATGTGCACAATACGATACATACATAGCACCGCATAGCCAACATGTATGTGACGCCATCTATACCTAGAACTACATATGTAATATACACACAACACCATATATACAATAGGAATACAACTTCATATGCACACAATACTACATATGCAACATTACACATCACGATAGGTACAATCACTTAATATATGACATGCACAACATATACACAACAATAGCACTATACATCCATAGACCAAACCTTGACCCCACAAGAAACCTTGCTTCTAGTGTCTTCCCAATATCCATGCTTATCCTAGCATGTCGAAGATCAAACTACTTTCACATTGTTGATGTACCTCTCAACATTACTTGTCCATAAACATATGCATAGTACAAGCATATAACATTAAATCATATCCACATGATACTGACCTCATAGATCTCTCAAAGTTACTCTACCACTTGATTCCTCATAGCCACGAACCTCTTCATTCCATTCACCTACATAAGCAATCATTCCTCCACAAGAATGATCCTTGAAACCATGTCATACCATGACATAAATACATACACAAATATAGTCATTAGAATAAAATAATCATGATCTTGTCAGGTATCATCATACATACATACATATATACATACAAACTGTCAATATAAAAACATCAAGATCCATGATGACCCTTGTTGAGCACTGGAAAAGGTATGCATTCACCATGCATTTTCTCATCTTTTTCCTTTAAAAATAACTCTTTTTATTCTATAAAGGTGATTTATTGTAGAATTATGGTAGAATTGCAAAGACTTGTGTTTATTGTGAAAAGTAACTTAAAAATTGCCTTTTATTGTAAAAACAGGAAACAAACGGAGTAAACAACTATTCTAAAGGCAAGGCTAAAGCAGGAGTAACTGATGTTCCTCCAGTGACAGACCGTATCCAGTCAAAGAGAAGGAAATCAGAATGCATTGCCAAAATAAGACAGGGAACAACACGACTACAGCCTAAGAAGATCAAGCACTAGCTAAAGAGAGAAAAGGAGCGAATCCCTCAGGATATTTCGATCCGGAGGGATCGCTGTTTAGTCTTATCATGTTCGTTGTCTTATCCGTCGAAACTGTTATAAAAGGCAATGCCTTTATAGACCGAAGGGTCGAATCATTGATTGAGCATTCTCTGTATAACTCTGCATTTTCTTATTAACTCTCGTAATCAGAGAGTGATCGTTGTAAACACTATTTATGTTTGATTAATACCGAAGACGCGTTTTCATTCCATTTCTAAAGCTCTGCAGTAACCCAGCAGTGTTTCACTGGTGCTAAGGGCCAGGCCCTAGTGGATCAATATGCTGTTTGTATCTCTATCTTTCAATTATCATCGTGTGATAGTTTGTGGTTGTTTTCATTACATTTGCAAGTTAATTGGTTTGTTGTTGAATTACTGATTGGTTTCGTTATTTTAATGAATTGCATTGTTGTTCCATTTTGACAAGGACCTTAATTCCTGGATTATTTATCTTGTTATACCTTACAGAGCTTTGTTGTTCAACATTAGATGTTATGTTTCAATTGATTTATATTCCGTTTGATTTCTGTTCATTTCGAATTGCTACTTAACAATGGTTGTTGTCGACACGGTTTGGTGTTTAATAGAATTTTCTATTCGATTCCATTAAGTTCAAATCTGATGTTCAGATTCATTAGTTAGTATTTGCTGTTAGATTCTTTTAAGTTACAGTTTGCTACTCATTTACATTGCTGTTCAATTCCAGTGCGCTATTCATTTCCAATTCATTAGTTTACAAAATGCAAAGAGTTTGCTTTTAAAGAGTTTTCCTAGTTTAATTTCAGTAGCAGCTTTAGTTCAATTTATATTTCCCTTCAATTGATTTAAAGCAGGATTTTCAACTGTAGACAACACTAGTTATTGCTTCCATGTTCCCAGATTGATTGTATTGTTCCAGTTTTATTTCAATTGTATCAATTTCTAGAGGAATGAGTTATTGCTACTATATCCTTGATTGATGTTTGCTGAGTGAATAGTTGGATTTCAGAGCATTTGAGTTCATGTTATTGTAATTAGATTTATTTTCCAAGCATCCGTTTACTCTTGTATTTAGAACATTGTGCTACATCTTACAAAGCATTACTCTTAGCTTGAATTCCAGCCTTAGATAGAGTACACTCTTGAAACAAAAAGTCGTTCTTGGATTGATGATTAATGTAGGATAAATAGGTGTTAAAAAGATACCTTTTATACCTCAACATTTTGGTGCCGTTGCTGGGGAGAGTGTATTCCATTTAGAAGGAGTGATGCACACTTGATTTTTTTTCTGCTTGGGAAGAATTGGGTATTAAAGACGGAAGGTAAGAACCTGTGCACCGAGCAAGAAACATACTTGCTCATGGATCGCTTCAAAGAAGAATTGGGTAAATTCTTTTTTTTAGGTAGGAATAAAGGCTTGTTTTTTTTGAATGAATGGAAAAGCTAAACAAAACAAAATTCCTCCTAAACCCGAAAAACCTAAGGGACCGGTGACCCTTGGGTGAACAATTTTCATTGACGAAATCCTTAAGAAAACTGAATCTCAGCCATCAGTAGGACCTAGGAAATTTATTTCTAGACAACCTACTAGTTCCCTTCAGGCCACAGACTCACCATCTATAGCCTTTGTTGAGGTACATAGTCAAACAAAAGGAATTGAGCAAGATTCCCAAGAAATTGAGAATTCTAATCTAATTTCTCCACAAGAAGGGAACTCTAGTAATCTTCGTGAAGGAGAAGGGGAAACAGGGGAAATAGAAGAACCAAAATCTCCTCTTGAAGTAATCCAAACAGTGAGCAGCCCAGATAAGGGAAGTGTTGTCAACATCATTCAAAACAAAGGACCTGAATCTCCTCAGATAGTAGGCTAGCAGGGAACACTTATTATTCCAGATCAAGGGAGTTCTATCAAGGTCATTCCCATTCCTTCTAGTCAGCCTAGGAATTCCCTCGAAATCCCAGAAGGATATTGGCACATATTTGATCGAATGGCCCAGAACCAAAACCAGCAAACAACTCAAAAAACTTCCACACTGAAATATCCCATTGTGGACACTGCAGTTAATGCACCTATGAAGGTCATTACCCTTAAACATATTCCTACATTTCATGGCTTAATATCAGAAGATCTAGATGCATTTCTGTTTGAATTCGATGTATTATGCAGGGGGTATGACTATACCACTGATCCCCAAAAATTAAAATTATTTCCTTCCACATTAAAAGGAGCAACTTTAAAATGGTTTATGGGATTAGGTGGAGGTGTTATAAATGATTGGGATCAGATGAAAGCTACGTTTCTAAGGAAATATCAGGATTATTGCAGGTCCCGGGAACTAAAAGATGAAATATTTTAGATGACAGCAAAACCTAATGAAAATTTGGAAGAATATGTGGAATGATTTCAATACAACCTCCAGAGATCTCCTTATGCATCTTTAACCTTACCTGATAACATGTTGAAAACTAAATTAATTAGGGGGATGAAGGATCAATGGGTTGAAACATTAAATATTATGGGAAAAGGTGATATATATCAGGAAAGCTATGCTAACATTATTGATTTGTGTATCAGGAGTTCGAGAGGCAGCACAAGGCTAAATTTAGCAGAACGTGACATGATCACAAGGGATAATAAGACCTCGAGTGAAGGTGTAACCCGTGCAGAGATTGAAAATCTGCTAGAAGATTTTAAAACTGATATTCTAGGGACTCTAACAGTGCAGTTTGACATTATGCAAGCCAAAAAAAAGCAAGCAGAAGCAGAAGAAAACTTGGCAATATTATGTCCTAAGTGCAGGAAGAAACACAACCATAAAGAGTGCCCGCTGGATATAATCAAAGTCTGTGCCATCTGCACAAAATATCACTCCACAGAAGGTTCCCCCTCTCTCCCCGGATTGAAAGCAGTCTACAAAGAGGTGGAAGAAGAATCAGAAATGGTATGCCTACTTAATCAACGCTGACAATGGCAGCCACGACAAACAGGTATGCCAATTGATCCATCCTCTTCTTTTTAATTTCCTCAGAATAATGCTCAACAATATAATGGAATGTGGCAAAATCAGCCACCTTTCCCCAATTGGTCACAACAGCCATTTCCTACATCACCATGGCAAAATCAAACAAACCAAACTAATTGGCCAAATTTTCCTTTTTGCCCACCGTTTTGGCAAAACAATGTTTATCCAACACAATGGTCCCCCTCCACTTCACAGAGTCAAACTTGGCAACAAAATTGGCAAAGACCTACAAATCAGCCATCTGGAACAATCCCTCTCTCTCAAACTACACTGCCAGCTCCCTATACATTGCCACAAAACCCCTAGACCAATTTAAGACCACAACTCCCAACCCAACCCAACCTAAACCCAAACAATAGGCCAGTTCAGTCTGTCCAAATAATGGAACCACCAGAACTAGAAACTGAACTGAGGGAGTGCAATGACCTTCAATTGAGATTTGGGCACATAGTAGAAACAGAGGGAGACAAAAATTTTCAAATTGAAGATCCGTTACCTACATAACAAACATTGCAAAAAGAGAATGTGGTTCAACAACAAACTCAACAACAAGCAACCACCTCTTCTCCACCATTCCCAGAACAATTAATCATACCTCGCCCAATAGAATATCCTGATTTTAATCTTCTGGGAGAATTAAAAAATTTGTGTATAAAAATCCCTCTCCTCCAAGCTATCCAAGACATTCCTATTTATGCAAATACCATCAAGGAATTATGTATAAAGAAGCCAAAGAGGAGAAAAACAACCAACCCAACTGTCCAAGTAGTTGGTACTCTATCTGACTTATTATCAGGAATGGAAACACCTGTAAAATATGAAGACCCAGGAAATCCTATAGTGACACTACAAATCAATGGGCAATCATTTCCAAATGCCTTAGTTGATTTGGGAGCTGCAATTAATATCCTAAAAACCACCACTTGTCAAAAACTTGGCATTACATCATTATATCCAACAACAACCTTATTGGAATTGGCTAACTGATCGGTAGTCAAACCAGAGGGTACACTACAAGATGTAATAGTATCTGTAGATTATTGGGAGTACCCTGCTGACTTCCTGATTATAAACCCAAATAACCGGCTAGATGGACACGCGCTGATCCTAGGTAGACCTTGGTTGGAAACTGCCAATGCTTACATTGGCTGCCAACAAGGCAACATGACTATAACAAGGGGAAACTATGTCAAGAACTTAGCTTTATATTCCCCAGCCCAACCAAGCCTATCAATAATCAAAACAAGGAAACAACCTGTATCATATCTCATGGAAAATATGAGATCACCGTTAACCATAGAAGATGCCCTTGATTTTAAAGACCAAACAGAGGATGACATTATTAACAGTTTCATCAATAAGCCAAAAATCAGATCCCATCTGCAATGTCACATGATTAAGGCAACATTTGATTATAAAGAAGAATAAGATCTTCTGAAAGACATACATGATCAATAAATACCCACTACCTCTATTTACAATAGCAAAATTGTGGAAATTGAACTGGGAAAAACTCTAAACATTAACAAAAACCTGACTGCTGAACAAGAAGAGAAGTTGGTCCAATTACTACGAAAATATAAGGGAGCCTTTGCATGGGATTATCCAGACATGAAGGGAATTGACCCCCAGTTATGTACACACCACATCTATACAGAAAAAGATGCTAGACCCATTCGCCAACCCCAACGAAGATTAAACCCTCACCTCAAAGATATTGTGAAAGTTGAATTACAAAAGTTGTTGGATGTCAATTTCATTTACCCAATATTTGATAGCAAGTGGGTCTCTCCATTAGTAGTGGTGCCAAAGAAGAACGGAAAGTGGAGAATATGCGTAGATTATCGAGAATTGAATAAAGCAACCCAGAAAGACCACTTTTCCCTTCCCTTGATTGACCAGGTATTAGACACATTGGCAGGAAAGAAATTATTTTCTTTCCTAGATGGCTTCAGTGGGTACAATCAAATCCAGATTGCCCCTTAGGACCAAGACAAAACCACTTTTACCTATCCTTGGGGGACATTTTCCTATAGAGTCTTACCCTTTGGCCTATGCAATGCCCCTGCTACATTTCAGAGGGCCATTCTCAACATCTTTTCAGATTTAATAAATGAAGGGCTCGAAGTATACATGGATGACTTCACACCTTACGAAGATGATTTTGAGTCAGCATTAGAAAACTTAGAAAATGTGTTGCAAAGATATATTGACACCAGGCTTTGTTTAAGCCATGAAAAGTGTCATATGATGATGACCGAAGGACTCATCTTAGGTCATTATATTTCAGTAGCTGGAATTCAGGTAGATCTAGCTAAAATTCAGATAATTTTGTTAATACCTACTCCTACCACACAAACAGAGGTACGTAGCTTTCTCGGATTTTCCGGTTATTATAGAAGATTCATAGAACATTATTCTCGAATAGATGCATCTCTATATGCACTAACAGGAAATGTTTATTTCATTTGGACAGATAAATGTGACCATGCTTTTGAGGATCTGAAATAGCTTGTATCAACAACCCTAGTGTTGAGAGGCCCAAATTGGGATTTTCCATTCCAAAATTCATCTGATGCCTCAGACACAGCCATTGGAGCAGTGCTTGGGTAGGAAGAGGATAAGAAACCATATGCAATCTATTATATTAGCAAAAATCTATCTCCTATTGAATTAAACTATACTGTGACTGAGAAGGAATTTTTAGCTGTAATTCATGCTGTAAATAAGTTTAGAAATTATATCACTGGGTATCTTGTAGTTTTATATACCGATCACTCTGCCATTAAATTTTTAGCAAAGAAACCTGTTACAAATGGTAGAGTAACAATATGGTTGATTTTATTGCAGGAATTCGATATCACAATAAAATATCGACCTGGAAAAGAGAACCCTGTAGCTGATTTCCTGTCACGAATGCCAAAACCAACAAATGTAGCAGCAGTCGAAGATCACTTCCCAGATGAGCATTAGTTTTTTGTTACTATTAGAACCCCATGGTATGCTGGTATAGCAAATTATTTGGCAATAGGTAAATTACCTAAACATATAACACTTAATGAACGAAAGCAGATAATACAACGTAGTACCCGATTCTCTTGGATTGGGGGCTAACTGTTTCATACAGGGTCAGATATGAAAATCAGGAGATGCGTCCGAGAGGACGAAGTATTTGATACTTTGAAATCATGCCATGACAGGCTGTGTGGCGGACATTTTGCAGATCGTAGAATTGCTCACAAGGTTTTACAGACAGGCTACTATTGGCCTACCATTTTTAAAGACGTTAAAAAGTTTGTACAGGCTTGTGATAGTTGTCAAAGGGTGGGTCACCCTGGATAGTCCGACGAAATGCCCTTGAACCCACAGTTAGTAGTCAAGCCATTTGAACGTTGGGCGCTCGACTTTGTTGGTCCCATTAACCCACCATCAAATCAAAGAACATACATCCTAGTAGCAACCGAGTATGTTACTAAATGGGTTGAAGTAGAGGTAGTTTCGAAAGCTACAGAAGACTCTATAATACAATTCCTTTTGCAGATATTTGTGCGATACAGCCTCCCAAGGGACATAATTACAGATGGAGGACTGCAGTTTGTAGGTAATAAACTCACTGAAACATTAGAAAATTACCACATTCAGCACAAAATCACAACTCCATACCACCCACAGGCAAACGACCAGGTAGAGAGTATGAATAAAGTAATCAAATCTATATTGACAAAAAAATTTGCCTCACACAGACACGACTAGGCTTATAGATTGCCCAAAGCCTTGTGGGTGTACCCGAAAACATGGAGAATTACCATGGGGTATTCACCGTATCAATTAGTATTTGGAAAAGAGCCCATCTTCCTGATAGAGTTTGAAATTCAGACATTAATAACAACCCAGGAGGTGGGTTTAGACTTAAATGAAGCCCAGGTCAGAAGATTACAACAAATCAATGAGTTAGATGAAATTAGGCTCTCTGCTCTTCAACACACTGCATTAATTCAACAACAGAGAGAGAAATGGCACGATGCCCTCATCAAAGAGAAAATATTCCACGAAGGATATTAGGCACTCCTATATGACTCCAAGTTTCAGGATTTCCCAGGAAAACTCCAGACACCATGGCTTGGACCTTACGAGATACAAAAGGTGCATGATAATGACACCATCACATTAACCACCATTTATGGATCTGGAAATTCCTTCAAAGTAAACGGTCATCGAGTAAAACTTTCCCATAAACTGCTTACTCGGGAACCCTTTTACCAGCAATTACGGGAAGATTCTACCATGCAGGTTCTTACTGAGGGAGATGACTCCTCCTCAACACCCATTCATTAAATCATTTCTTTATTTCGAAACCTGTACATAAATTTTTTTTTCTTTTACTTTGCTTGTTTTTTTATAGAATCTTTATTTCTTAAGATATTCTTACTTTTCTTGCTGCGATTTTTTGTTGTTCCTTTCCAAAGGAATAACACTTCTTGCTGTTCCTCTCGAAAGGAACAACAACATTGTTGCGAGTTTTTTTGCTATTCCTTTCCAAAGGAACAACAATTTTTTCCGTTTATTTTTTCTGTTCCTTTCCAAAGGAACAACATTTTCGCTGATAGTTTTTGTTGTTCCTTTCGAAAGGAACAATAGTTTGGCCAATTATTTTTGTTGTTCCTTTCGAAAGGAACAACATTTGCGCAGATTGTTTTTGTTGTTCCTTTCCAAAGGAACAACGCTTTTTGAGTGCATTTTTCTTGATTTTGAACAACTTTTTGAGAGTTTTTTGGAATTCTTCATGACTCCTTGAAAATCAAACATATAATTTATGCAAGGATACACAAATTAGAGATTACTGAAATTAGCAAATCAAGAGAAATTGTCATTTTTAAGAAATTGTTTTGCAATGATAAGGAAAAGGAAAGGAAACAACCATTTATATTACTTTGATGTCCTTATTTTCATTTAAATTAATATGATCGGGTATCTTTATCATGTTGGTTCTTCCCTAAACTCTCATAACTCTCTTTGATTTTTATTTATTGAATAAAGAATAAAGGCATATTTTCTCTATTGAGATGTTCAGACTTCTTCCACCATCCCTACTCTTAAGGAGTGTTGATCCATCCTCTATATATAATTAGGGAAGTGCTATATATAAAAATAAGACAAAAGAAAAATACCAATATAATTGCTAACAATTATATGACATGGAAAATGGAGGATAGGGGGTCTCATCAAGAGCCAGCCTACCATGATCATAAGGAAGCAGTGAAGTGGCTTTCCCGTTATGGACACCACACCAAGGATATGGTCCAATGGGAAACTCAAAAAAAATAATAAAAAGTCCTTGGAACAGGAGGTCTCATCATGAGCCAGCCTGCCCACTTTTCACTCCTTCCTGGTGAACGACATTGTGGTTCATCTGGTTCCCAAGCTAGCACAGTGGCCTCCATCATGACATTATAAAGCATTTCCTTAGGCATAAATAAAGGATAATGGTTCCAAGGGTGAAAAAGAAACTTTGTTAAGGTTATGGACACCTGTGGGCAACAAAGCTCTGCTGATGGTATTGGAGTCACACTTTTCAAATCAATAGTAATGATGAACTTTTTTCTTATATCTTTATATAAGATCAAATGAGAGTATACCCTTAAACCATTTGTTTTGAACCTATTATACATGAAAATTATTTATAACTCGATCATAATAGTTTATGTGGGTAATGACCACATGAGTACTTGTTTCCACATCAATTGTCCCTTTCCATTATCTCCGAATCATTGCATAAGCATTTCCATATCTATTCACAATTTAATAATATGCATCGATTTCAGTAATGTAATAATTTGTGATCATATCATAAGTGTGTATGTTGTTCAAATGTTGTATATCTATTGTGTAGTACCTTGCTCTCTTATTTGACGGTCGAGGACGACCTATCATCCTTCAGGGGGGCGCGAATGCCTGCATGCAGGTCAAATCCCTATATTTTATGCTTGCGTGCGAATCAAATCCCTATATTCTCGATAATAACAAAAACTTAATGGTATTATTCTGATATATGGTGTTATGCTGTTCCATTACATTACTGTGAATTTGTGAAGAATTAACAGTGTGCAGACAAAATGGGAGGATGACCAATTCATAGTGAGCCACAGGTGCTAGCTGTTTCAAGTGCTGCACGGGAAATTTTGGAAAGAATAGGGTGGATTACCTACCTCAAAAGGCTGAAACAACCTCATGAAACGGTAGCTATCGAGTTTTTACAGAATTTGTAGGAAGGTTACTCCATGGTTAGAGGTAGGCAGATAACAGTAACAGACGAAATAATCGCAGAGGTGTCTGGTATACCAGTGGAAGGAACCATATGGACCCATAAGTAGGTGAAAATCCAAGAAGCCATGAGCCTTTTCCAAGATGAAGGAAAAAACCTATTTGTTAAAGGGAAAGGAGTTCAGCCGGCATCGTTGGGAGAACCATGGACAGAGTTGGAAAAAGTGGTACAGGGCTACATAACATGTGATGGGAGAAAAGATGTGGTAAGACCTTGCCACCTTAAGCTATTAGCAGTGTTAAAACAGAAATGTACCATAAACCTGCCTGCATTCTTAAATTTCTTATTACATGATGCCGCCTGAAGTATAATAAAATCTCGTCACACAGACATGGTGGTGAGCCACCATTTCTTAATCAGATTGATAGTGAGTTACAGCCTTTCCTAGCAGCAAACCAATTGGGAAGAACTAATATTTTAAATTGATGGAGGATTAGCCCTACCTACCCCAAAACATAAGAGAATTACTAGCACAGTAGCAGAGCCATCAAAACGCAGAAAATCCTCCAGGTTAAGGAGAAGTAGGGGAATGATAGAAGGTTTTCAGGGTAGCATTAGCCAACCCCTATAATTGCCCAGTTCGGAGGATGAGAAACCCCCACAACTTGAAGAAGGGAGCCACTGCACCGATGAGGATGATGAGGAAGAGAGCCACCACACCAATGGTGAGGAACAAATCCACCACACCAGTGTAGAAGAAGGGAATGATGAAGAGGAAGGAAATGATGAAGAAGAAGGAGGTCCTCATACCAGTGTAGAAGAAGAGATTCGCTACTCTAATGAGGAAGAAGGAAGTTACCATACCTGTGAAGGGGAAGAAGATAATCACAACAGTGAGAATGAAAGAGAGGGAGCAGAACCTCCCGAAACCACCACTGCAAGTCCACCACAAAGCCCTTTGCAGGAGGACCAATTGGCCCAAATTTTGGCCAACATGAGTAAATACATACAACCCCATAGCCCACTGAACTTCAGTATTGAGATAAACCAATTGCAGGAACAAGCTACTGCCGGTAAAGACATAGCTGAGGGAATACTCGATGAAATAGAAGAAGAAAACTCTCAGGGAACATCAAGACCAACTAGGGTTTCTTCCCCTGAGAAATGTGGCCAGGAAGAGGTGAATACTGAAGAAGTGTTCCAAACTGAAAATTCTCAGGGAACAACAGAACCAATTAAGGTTACTACCCCTGAAGAATGTAGCTGGGAGCATATGAACACTGAAGAAGTTTTTCAAGAAGAAAATGGAGAAGACAGCCTGAGCACAGGCACGGCTACTAAAAAACAAACCCCAGCTGAGCAATTGGGTTCAGAAAAAGGAATAGTCGTTCCTCCCAGGAGGAGAAAGAAAGTAACTGAACTTGAGAAACTTTGCAGGGAATGGAAGAAGCTTCAAAAGCTAGTGGAAAAACTCAGATAGAGTATTAGGGTTCTCAGAATGAAGACAACCCTCAATAAAACTCGAAAATAGAGGAACATAGCCACCAAAAAATCCCCAAAGGAAAGGAAAGTAGCCACCAAAGAAAATCCCTAGGTTGTAGAAACTATGGAAACCCAAGCTGAGCCCAATCAAGAAGACATGGAACAACAGGTAACTGTTCCAGATGCAGCTGTTCCAGATATAGTAGCCTCAAATGAGAATGCACAAACCTGCAGTCAAAACACTTTTAGTGATCCTACTATAGCCAAACTTCAAGAGGTGCTAGCACAGGCTCGGCAGGAAAGAGAAAGACTTGAAGAAGATACTGTGCCTAAAGGAAAATACCAGGAGTTGCAGCAGCAAATGAGGAACATCCATGCAGTAGAGGATAAAGCCTATGAGAAGTGTCGAAAGGCAGAAGAGAAGGCTGAAAAGGTAAGGAATAAATTAAAAATGGCCCAGAATCAAATGGATACTCTCTGCTCCTTATACACAGATGTTCTAGCTTGTAGATGCCCTGCCAAGAATTATGCTTTGTTTTTATTAGAGAGATAGTTACAATTAAAAATTAAAGCAGTTAGGGCAGGAAAGTCTATAGAATTAAAAACTGTAGATGATTTTGTGAAATGCTGCAAACTCTATGGGGTTAAGGTACAACGCCTCCTTTGTGAGTTCTATTTGCACAGTCTTATATTGGAGGATGAAATTGAGATAAATCCCATCCCTTTTGTGGGTAACATCCAATATCAAGCATTTATTTCATTTGCTGTCAACCAGTTGAAATGGCTCAAGGCCTATAATAATTTTCGAAGGCAAGAAAATGGGTTAGACCTGTGGGTTAGGAGTGAGCCAAAACACCCATTACAATTATGGGCTAGGTAGAAGAGTCTAATGACAAGAGAGGGTGTTATCCAAGCATTGGGGCCTGTCCATAAAGAAATTGTCTTGGATGGGGTAGAATATTTTATCTCCATTAGAAACCAAGCCTATATAGCAGCTAAAGTCCGATGGGAGATTTCCAATCGGAATATTCAAAACCGAGAGCCATTTAATTATAGAAATTTTTGATTAGCTTCTGACCGCTTCGTTCTCTATAGCAACCTCATTTTAAGGGAAGGCCCATTCTAGCTAGGGTGTAGGTTTCGAAGTCCCATTGTATGGTATCCTGCAACAGATTATAAATCCATTTATGAATTACCTAAAGGATAGACATGGCATGTCTTTGAAGCTTTAGCTACAAATCATGGTTTTAGGCCTCTTAATGAAAAACCTTCTCCAGCATGTTCTCTAACTGCTTTACATGTAAACTATGGTTTTCATGAGGACATGAAAAAGGGTAAGCAGGGGGGTATGTTGAGCACTGGAAAAGGTATGAATTCACCATGCATTTTCTCATCTTTTTCCTTTAAACATAACTCTTTTTATTCTAGAAAGGTGATTTATTGTAGAATTATGGTAGAATTGCAAAGACTTGTGTTTATTGTGAAAATTAACTAAAAATTGCCTTTTATTGTAAAAACAGGAAACAAACGGAGTAAATAACTATTCGAAAGGCAAGGCTAAAGCAGGAGTAACTGATATTCGTTCAGTGATAGACCGTATCCAGTCAAAGAGAAGGAAATTAGAACGCATTGCCAAAAGAAGACAGGGAACAACACGACTACAGCCTAAGAAGATCAAGCGCTAGCTAAAGAGAGAAAAGGAGTGAATCCCTCAGGATATTTCAATCTCGAGGGATCGCTGTTCAGCCTTATCATGTTCCTTGTATTATCCGTCGAAACTGTTATAAAAGGCAATGCCTTTAGAGATTGAAGGGTCGAATCATTGATTGAGCATTCTTTGTATAACTTTGCATTTTCTTATTAACTCTCGTAATCAGAGAGCAATCGCTGTAAACACTATTTATGTTTGATTAATACAAAGACATGTTTTCATTCCATTTCTCAAGCTCTGCAGTAACCCAGCAGTGTTTCACTGGTGCTAAGGGCCCGACCCTAGTGGATCGATCTGCTGTTTGTATCTCTATCTTTCAATTATCATTGTGTGATAGTTTGTGGTTGTTTTCATTTCATTTGCAAGTTAATTGGTTTGCTATTGAATTAATGATTGGTTTCGTTATGTTAATGAATTTCATTGCTATTCCGTTTTGACAAGGACCTTAATTCCTAGATTATTTATCTTGTTATACCTTACAGAGCTTTGTTGTTCAGCATTAGATGTTCTGTTCCAATTGATTGTCTCGACATACTTCCTCTGGTTTAACGAGAGCTTCCTCTTTGCCTGATCTCTCTTAATTTCCATGCCCAAAATATAGTTTGCAACACCAAGATCCTTCATGTCAAATTTGGAGAACAGTTGGGTCTTCAAATCTTGGATAATTTCTTTGTCATTTCCAATCAACAACATACCATCCACATACAAGAATAAATAAATAACACGATCACCAATTAATTTAAAATAAACACAGTGATCCTCCTTGCTTCTAGTGAAGCCAAGTCCCTCTATATAGGTATCAAATTTATGATACCACATCCTTGGTGACTGTTTTAACTCATACAGAGACTTCTTTAACCTACATACCAGCTCTTTCTTCCCATTCACCATAAATCCTTCAGGTTGTTTCATGTAGATCTCCTCTTCCAGATCCCCGTGAAGAAATGTTGTCTTCACATCCATCTTTTCTACCTCAAAATCAAATGTAGCAGTAACAGATAAAAGTAATCTAATAGAAGTAACTTTGGCAACAGGAGAAAAAATATCACCAAAATTAATTCTTGGCACCTGGGAATAACCTTTTTCTACCAACCAAGCTTTTTATTTCTCCACCTTGCCTTCTACATTCATCTTCTTCTTAAACACCCATTTGCTCCCGATGGGCTTCCTTCCAGCTGGAAACTCCACCAGATCCCATGCCTCATTTTTATGCAAGGATGCCATTTCATCAACCATGGCCTCCTTCCAGAGTTTTCCATCCTTTGAATGTACTGCCTCCTTGATGTTTCTGGGATCGTCATCAGTTATAGTTAAAGAAAAGTTTGAACAGAAAGCAGACGGACTATACCTTTCCGGTTGTCTTCCTTCCTGAACTGATCTTCTAACAGTTGTAGTTTGTGGCTCTTCCTCTTCCAAGTCTTCTTTTGTTGTAGTGTCTGATTCATCCTTCTTTAGCTCAAACTCTATCTTCTCAGGTTCCTTTGTTAGGACTTCATGTTTAACAATATCTTTCACCTCTCTAAACACCACATCTCGGCTGTACACAACCTTCCTTGTTTTCGGGTTCCAAAGCTTGTAACCCTTTAAACCATCCTTATACCCAATAAAGATGCACCGTTTAGATTTATTATCCAACTTGCTCCTTTTCTCCTTTGGAACATGTACATATGCATCACATCCAAATACCCTTAGATGTGAAAGAGAGGGTTTATTACCAGTCCACACCTCATTTGGATTCTTATCCTCCAACGCTGATGAAGGTGATCTGTTAACCAAGTAACATGCAATATCCACTACCTCTGCCCAAAATTCTTGTCCTAACCCGGTACCACTGAGCATGCTTCTTGCCTTTTCCATCAACGTTCTATTCATTATTTATGCAAATCCATTTTTCTGAGGTGTGTATGGAGTAGTATTTTGTCATGCTATACCATAGTTCTTACAAAACTCTTCAAATTCCTTCTTGCAGAACTCCCCACCATTATCTGTCCTCAACACCTTTATCTTCTTCTCTGTCTAGTTTTCCACCAGAGTCTTAAATTCCTTAAATCTGTCAAAGTCTTCAGATTTATTCCTCAAGAAATATATCCATGTATTCCTTGAGAATTCATCTATGAATGAAAAATAGTACAGAGACTTACCCAGTGATGGAATCGACACAGGTCCAAACACATCACTGTGCACAAGCTCTAATATCTTGTTCGCCCTCTTAGCACCAGAAGGAAAACTCACCCAATTCTACTTCCCATATACAAATTGTTCATAGAAATCAAAATCCAGAGAGCTATTAGACATACCTTCTACCATACCATTTCCATGCAGTATCCGAAGGCCCTTGTCTCCAATATGTCCAAGCCTTAGCAGGGTATTTTCTCCATAGACCGCTAGGCTTTCTGCTCCACTTTCGGGAACCATAGAATAGTTTCACCCAGAAATAATAGTGATTCCCTGAAGCTTATACAGAGTTTCAATCCAAACTCCCTGCATTAATACTAGTGCTCCCCGAACCATCTTACAGGTATCTTTCTCGAACACTGTTTTTACACCTGCATCATCCATCTTTCTTACAAAAATAAGATTTCTGGCCAATGCAGGAATGTGCAGAACACCAAGAAGTGTTCTAATCCTTCCACCTTGCAGCTTCAGCTTGAATTTTCCACGTCCGACGATTCTGGCCTTCCTATCATCCCCTAGGAAGACATCACCTGCATCATATTTCTCATACTCACAGAACGACTCCCTATGGGGAGTGAAGTGAAAAGTTGCACTTGAGTCAATCAACCATGACTCATGATCTACATGTGTATTTGAAGAAGAAGCCAAATACACATCCACACCTTCATCTGAGGTGGTTTTTTCCTCTGCAGAAGGAGCATCATCAGATCCCTTTCCTTTCTCAGGAGACTTAGATCTGCAATCCTTTTTGTAGTGCCCTTCCTTTTCGCATTTCGAGTACACCTTTATAAACTTTCCAGGAGATTTAGATCTCCCACTCGAAACCTTATTCTTGTTTCTATTTTGGGACCTTCCTCATATAGATAAGGCATCTCCATTCTAACCCTTCATATTTATCCGTCTCATTTCCTCCGACAGCAAGGATGAGACAATCTCATCAAAATTCAAGGTAGTTGTATTGCTACCTATTGCAATAACCAGACTGTCCCACGAGTCTAGTAGAGAACACAACAAACTGATGCACTTATCTCCATCTGAGATTTTAATATCAACAGATGACAGCTGACTTACCACAGTATTGAAGGCGTTCAAATGCTCTGTCATCGAGTCTCCATCCTTCATCCTCAAGTTATACAACTTTTTCTGCAGGAACAATTCATTCACCAGAGATTTAGATTGGTAAAAATTTCCTAGCTTGTCCCACAAGGTCTTCGCCGTAGCTTCCCCAGATACATTCAACAATACTGAATCTGAGACACACAACCATATTGTTCTCTTTGCCTTCCGATCCATTTTCTTCCAGTCTTCATCTGACATTGTCGTTGGTTTAGTACCTGGATCTACCACGATCCACTGATATTTATCCACCAGCAGATCCTCCATTTTGAGCTTCCACAACTCAAAAATCTGACCATTAAATTTCTTGATCGCTATCTTCCCACCACTTGCCATCTTCTTTCACCGCAGGAATAAATCTCGCAGATCTCCCACTGAAATGGGTCTACCTCAGGCCTGAGCAAAAACCCCCTCAGCTAGAAAGGCATCCCCTTGAAGCCGAAACTGATCTAATACCAAATGTAGGTTTTAACCCTGTACAGAAATTCTTTGCAAATGAATCTTAAAGACAGAAAATAAATAGTAGCGAGAGCATAAAACATAAAACAAATAAACACAAAGATATTCCCCTGGATCCCAAATCGGGACGACCAGCTTGATTTTTCATTATATTCCTTTTAGTGTTACAACACATATATATACATGCCGAAGCATACATAAACCCAAATCCATTAACCCTAGATTAGAAGATAACCGTATTTCCCTTGACCCAATCTACAAAACACCAGGGGCCGAAAACCATCATCCCCAAAACCATGTGCAAACCCATGCACAAAACCATGGGCAGGTCTGCCCACCAGAAAATAAGGACAAATTTTTTTTCCGGGGCGCTGCCCCAGACCCCGATAGGGGGGCCTACCACCCCCCTGTTACCCCTCAGCGTGTGATTAGTCGTGGAAAGAATATAACAAAAACCCAACACTGATACCACTTTGTAATGCCCTCTTGCCACATCTACCCAAGTAACCGACCAATCAGCGTAAACATGTGAAGAGAGGCTAATAATATGAGATTCAACCTCCTAGATGACCTTAAGGAAGTGCAACCAATGGAAACACCAAAAAAACACCTTAGACTACATCATTGACATCCCCAGGAAGTAACTCAACCTTCCAGGGCCCTGTTCCCTGAGGGGGACTGATTTTTAGCCCCTTTGAGTCTTAGCTATGGGATTTTAAGGGAAAGGGAGTGGCTATAGACCCTATAACTATGGGATAGCCTTGTCAAGGTAGCAGCTAAGGCCCAAACAATGGATTTTCCTCCTGTAGCTTCGAGATCTGTGCCAAATTTTCATCCCCTGAGCCCAAGTCATTTCCTAGAACTTCCTGTAACTTCAGTAGAGGGTAAATAACATTAAAAAAAACATATGGAAGTAATAAAATCAACCAGAACTCATATGACCCCACCCAGCCATGATAAGAATTTCGTCAAACATGTCACAAACATAACATCTATAGGCATAAACATCAAATTTAAACAAATGGGTCCCTTTCTTATCTGAGAGTGGCTGAGAATCATTGCTCCCCTACATCATAAGCTATCATATAACCAATTTGACCATGTATGCACTACGTATTTATTTACAAGTAAAAACATGGAGAGAGCCATACCTCATCACTATCACAATACATGCTCATAACCAACATACTACCAACATAAATTCGATGGATAAATTATTAATAGAATCCATATATAAGCCATTGCATATAATTATCAAATGTAGAGGCATTGAACCGTTCAATAATGAATGTAAAAACCAACTCAGAAGTGGACATCCATGTTCCACCCAACCATAGACATGGCTAAGCCAAATCTCACTTCAGATAGTCACCCCCATTCCATATTCCAAGCATGAATGTGGGACTTGATCAAAGACATCAATCAACACCAAACCAGGGCTCTAGAGACCAAACTGTCTCAACCCAAACCAATGATTCCACCTCACGTGGGACATCACTAGCCTTCACGAATTGATATCCATCCAAGCTACTTCATGGTTCTAAAGTGTTTGTTCCAAACAATGCTTCAAGAATAGTAACTCAACCCTATTGGTTCCCAGGCTCCAGAGCATTTGTCCAACCAAGGTTCCAAAACTAGTAATTCAACCCACCTAGGGCTCCAGAGCATTTTTCAAACCAAGGCTCCAAGACTAGTAAGTCAACCCAACATCTGTCCACGGGGCTCTAGAGAATTTGTCCAAACAAGGCTCCATGAATTAATAAGTCAACCCAATAGCTAAAGGAATGATGAGAACAACTAGAAAATAATGAATCGAAAAAAACCCACAATCACCATGGCTATCCAAGTAATGGCAAGGCTAGGAAAATCCACTGTCAATCCCAACCATCGTCCATGCCCATGAAAAATCATAATCAAGAAAGCACATGTGATACCATGCATGCTAAAACTAGTGAGGAAATCATACATGCAACTCGATACCTACACTTAGAACCAACTGTAGATACTGGTCCCGCCGTGCTCTGTGCTTTCCTGCTCTTCCTTTGCTTTCTTGATCCAAATCTCCAAATATGTCACACTCTCCAAGAGTGCTCCAAGAATACTCTAAGTTCTCAAAAGTGAGAGAGAGAGAGAGAGAGAATAATGAGAGCTCCAAAACTGAACTGACCAAGCCTTGCCCACTGATCCTCAGAAGCCTTTTTATTAATGAGGCCTCTATTTCCACATTTTCCATTATTTTCCTTCATTTTCCTCCTCACATGCAATTTGTGACCTTTCACCTTCATTTTCTCCTAATCTCCATTATTTCCATAAATAAAATGTCAATTAATGCGTCATTCCTTTCCAAAGCCTTTGCCTTTTCCTTTGCAAATTTCCTTAGTCATAATAATGAAAATGAACGCCCACTAGGATGTTTTTTCCCATCATTCAGCTTGGAATACATGTCCCATCCACTATGGTATTATATATATTTTACATGGATTTTTACTAGGGCTGTTACAATGGTCACCATTGTAAACCTTTTCTCAACCTAGAGTTTCAATTATAGGGTGCTAAGAAAGTGGCATCGTTTCCAGGGAGCAAAAGGTTTAATATTTCCTAAGAAAGATCACCAAAGTTTAGATCTTCTTGCTAATGGTGGAAAACAATCAGACATAAAAAGGTTGAACCATTCACTTGGTGACTCCAAAAAATTCAAATCAGATTTAGAGAAGGATAACCATTGTCAGCGGAAGGATGGAAGGTTAGCATGTGAAAGTCAGGTACTTAAACTTGAATTTTCTTCAGGATATAGTATTATGTTTTATCAATTTCCTCCTCTCCTTTTTTGAAAATGTCAAAATGATTTTCTTCTATCTACTGAATTCGAATGTAGGCTACAAATATGCACATGATTCCCATTTAGAATTTTATATCATTCACTTGAAGCTATTGATCAAGGAGGATCTCAGAGAACAAGTGGCTTTAAAATTGCTCAAAAAATCAAAGTGGTCAGAATGCATCAAAATCAGCACTAGATTGAAGTGCACGTTGCCTTGATTCCAACGACGGTAATGACACTAAAATCCGAGCTTGTATGAGGAAGTTAGATCCAATCAAATTTCGGGTTGACTTGCACATGATGGAAATTCGGTGCTAGAATCTGGCCAATTTTTTGAGCAAAAAATTAAGACACTTAAAATATCCAATAGCCTCCAAGCCCAAGAAAAAAAAAAAAAAAACTGCTATAGTTTAAAAAAAAGAAAAAAATATATAAAATTATGTGGCGGGCCACCAACCCCGCCACCCCCGCCACCCCAGAACCAAAAAAATATATGACATGTATATATATATATATATATATATATATATCGCACTCACTCACTCATATATAAATAAATACATATACATATATACATACTCACTCCTGCCTCCTCCTGCTTCATGGATCCTGTGATTAGGACCCATGGGATTCGAATGCGCCCGACCCACGTGGCTGACCCTTGAGCGAACGACCTTAATATAACAAGTCTAACCATAAACTATAACCACGTGATTTAAAATAGGTAACGAAAAACCAAATATGGAGGGGCGGGATTTGATCCCTCGACCTCTCCTCTATCATTTGTAGAAATTATGAACACACCATAACCACTCAATGTGGTAAATTCCTTCGACAATCAAAAACTTAAGCTTGCCCTATATAGATGCGCTGGGGGGCAAGGAAGTGGAGCATATTTTTATAACGGGGAGGAACCACAAGCCGAGGAGAGGGTGGAACCATGCCCCAGGGAATCTTGTGGCATCCGAAATATTCCCTAAAGTGAAAAAGTTGCCAACGCCATTTTTGGACAAATATTATGTCGATTTTACACCTCTCAACGACAAGACTTTGATGGTGATGTCTGTTTTTGCTGTTGAGTTCTCCATTTTTTAGTCATTGTCTAGCTTGGAGGTATAAGGGTTCATTTGTAAATTTTTTTTGTACTGATTCTCTTTTTATGCCACGTAATGAATGAAGGCCTCCCCACTATTGAGAAGGGCCCGGAGATGGAGTCCAAATTGGAAAAGCCTTGTAATAAAATATTTGGTGTCTTGATCTCATGCATGTTATGTTCTCTTTTCTCTTCATTTTATGTGCTTACGTTTCGTGGTTTTGAAGTTCTTTGTTATATGTAATTCTTTATGCACATATAAGAAAAATATCTTGGATCAGTTGCAAATGCATCTCCTTTTTGTTCTGGTTGTCCTGAACAAGATCCAAATGATAATCATATTCCAGTTGGTAAAACTTCATCTTAGACCTCAGTCATGGATGCTTCCCGATATGCCCCATTAAATCTACCAACCCCTTTGCATGAGTTACCACAAAACTATGGTCATAGGCTACCTTAATTTGATGGTATAGGTAAGATCACAACAAGGAAGCATGTAGACAAGATCATTGAGTACATTGACCTTATGGAAGTAGATAATGAATATGTCAAATTGAAGTTGTTTTCTCAAATCCTTTTAGGAGAAGTTAGGAAGTGGTATAAAATTTTGATAGTTGGAAGCTTTTCTAATTTCCAATAGTTTGAATATATTTTCCTTGATAGATGGGAGGTTAAAAATAACCCTTTTTAGATTATGCCTGAGTATCAAAATCTAAAGAGGCATCTTGGTGAGACAATCCAATATTTCAATAGTGTTTATGATTCCATACCTACTGACATAAAGCCTCCCCCGTGATTGGCTATGCTTCATTATCCAGATGGTTTTGATGTTGAGGTTTCCTATCATCTCAGAGAGAGGAATCTCGCCACTTTGGAGGATGTGCAAAAAAATGTTGTTGATGTGGAAGCGAATCTATTAATCAAAAGGGCCAAAATGGAAGCTAAAATAAGGGAAGTGGTTAACGATGAGATTTCTCCATTGTTAGACCATAAGTTTTATGCATTGATGAAGACCATGGAAAGTTTGATGGAAAAATTCATATGAAAAACAAACTTGTTTTTAGAGGGCAACGTAGAAGACCTCTTCTACATGTGTATTTGGAAAAAGGAGAGGTTGTTGATTTATGTCATCATGAGCTAGAAACTGGGTTTTTTATTTATTCATTTGAATACAATCATGAAGAGAAACCAATGACATGTTATCAACAACAGGATGTTAAATTTCCAAAATTTAAGGAAAGCAGTTAGCTTGCATGTGTCACTTATGACAATAATGAAGAATATGATGAAAGTACTGAATCAGGTGAGAATTCTTATAGTTTTGACATTGAGCATAAATAAAATTAATAATTTGTTGATGGTATCTCTCTACATTTATGTTATGCTACATTTTAATTTTTGAAAGAAAATTATAAGATCACAAAGGAAGCAGAAAAGAAAGCTGAAACTAGCATAAATTGGAAACAACCTTCTTATATATTTGATGACCCTGTTACTTGTTACATGGAAGACTCCTTCAGTTGAAAATCGAAGCCATTGAGTAACTATGAGATAGAATATCATATAGTCTCCTCGGAACCAATACACAATAAATTGCAGTAACCTTCTTTGGTTTTCAATGATCAAATATCCAATTATTTGGATGGTTTTTGCAGTAAAAGTTCTCCTCCTTTAGCTAGTTGTGAGTCTAAAAACAGAGGTGATGGAGGCTTAGTTTTGTAGCCAACATCATTATCTTGTCCAATAGTGGTTTCATCACAAAGGTCACAAGAATATTTGTAGCCCTATCATGATTGATGTAAGTTGACATTGCATGAAATAAATGATGCAAATAATGGTTTGTATTCATGGTATGTAGACCAGCTAGAGCATAATTGCAATTTGTCATATGAGCTAAAATTCAATGTTCATTCGTTTGAGGATCCTTTTTCAACATTCTAGAAATAAACAAGTGGGATTAAGTTCTTCAATCCAATCAAAGTTAATTTTTTTTGCAATTTTTTATTGGAGTTGTCATTTAGTATGTTTTCTATTTTTTTTGTGAACAAGCACATGCCAAGAACTCAACCAATGGATAAGGTTCTTGCATGGTTACATTAGTTGTTTGAATTTGTCAAATCAAGTAGCTTGTGCATTAGTTAGAGTGAGTAGGTGTGTGAATAATGTCAACCCTATGAGCATACTTTTCAGTAGTGTGCCAATTTCCAACAATTTTCCGTGGTAGCTTGGTATTAGTTTCAGTACTGCAAGGGTGGTTGTCCATCATCAAAATTTGAATCCCTAGGAGAAGGCCCTAAGGTTCCGGTGATCTACTACCACATGTAAGGTGTTATCACCAAATTGATCCTGATAGGCTGCTCATCAATCAACTTAATGTAACTCTTTCAAACCAATTTTAACTGAAGATTATCCTCTTCAGTTTGAGAGGGCTCTCTCAAAGGGGACTTATGATTTTAAATGTAAATACTATTAGATGGATAAATCTACGAGTTGTGACTTGATTTTGATTGATTGCAGGTTGAAAAATGAAGGGCTTGCTACCATTGGGCTATGGGGTCAACATCAGTAAACTCAATGGCACTAATTCTTCTAATGGAAGTTGAGGCAAATAGAGGTTACAATAACAGATGGTACATACACACAACATAGCAAAAACATAAAAAATTAACCTCTAAAGGAAGTCTTAGCATGTCACCATGAGCTCTGAGTAATTAGAGATAAAATTCACTGCAGATGATTAAACATGAAAGACATAGAGTAAACAAAACATTGAACACCTCATTCGAATCCCAAGTCTAGAAGTAAAATGTCACTATATATTACTGAAACTAAGAAAACATTATAGAGTAGAAATTTGGTGCAATATTCTCCAACCCTTTGATATTCGATGTTTTCTCTATAAATAGACTTCTTTACATTGCAAATGATCTGCCTAGCTGGCGAGATCCTCGAGCTATAGCTTTGACACCTAACATAACTGAAAACTACTTTCTTGGAACAGAAAAATACAACTAACCTTTAAAGACTCACATTCCTAATAGGACTCTACTTCATATTTATTACATTCGGTTTTTCAATAGTGCAAAAATTACATGATTAGGATCGCATGCTCGAGAAACATTCACCATCACTAAAACATTTAAAGTACCCCTAGATTTAGGAAACACAGTCCTACTTTTCAGGAAAAGATAAACTCCACTTTTAATTTTGGTCTTCACGCTAAGCTGAATGAGTGACACGCATGTTGAGTATTGAGACTATGCTAGGATGCCACACTGACAAGTTGGATGTCTCCAAATGGATAAATGATCTTCCATGTGCTGTTTAAACTTCAAAAAAACCTTAAAAATCCTCTTGCTACAAAACAGAGCAATTTAGGTAGTTTCGTAGCATTGTTTCATAGTGACTTGATTTTTGTCTTTTCACCCATCTCTCTGCCACCTTTGTTGGTCAAAAACCTTTGTTATGTCAGAATATCTAAATACAACCAGCCTCCCTCTTTAATTCTTCATAAAATTGATTTTAAAATAAAAAGAGAATATTCAGAAATTTTGTAGCATTTTTCGGCCTTCAAGCCTGGAGCACGCTAGGAAACTGATAAACCAGAATCTGCAGATTTTGTGATTTTCTTCAAAATTTTATCTTCTGAGCAAAAATTTAGGTTCTTTGCAAGCTATGAACCTCATTAAAATTTTTCAACTCAATTATTCAGTCTTTAGGAGTTTCATCTTTATTCACAATAGGTTGACCTATAGGTTCTTCAACCACTTTCATTCTCAGCCCTTTCTTCTCCAGCTCCTCTTGAATTAAGTCTAATTGTTCTTGAGGGTCTTCCACTTGAAATTTTAATAATCTATATTCAGCTTGCAAGTGCAAGTTCATCTTCCTAGTATGTTTGACCACAAGTCTTAAAGAATAAGTCCTTTTCAGTAGTCTTTTGGCATTATCCATAGATTTTGAGACACTTGGGAGTTGACTGTCCCATTTTTTCATCATCTAGTCAAATTCAACCTTTTCAGACCTATGCTTCTCTGCCTCTAACTTCAACTCAATTATTTCTTGAATTGCTTCCTCCAGCTAGTATTTGAGGAGTTTTGTTACCTATTTTTTAGTTATCTTGTATTTTCCCTTTCTCTACTTGATGACAACTTCTTCTTCTACTGTTGGAGATAAATCTATGGTGCTCATTGGATGCATAGCTTCACTGACTTTCTCTGTCCTTTTTATTTCCATGGCCTTCTTTACAAACCTAGTCATTGGCTTCCTTGGCTGAAATATAAAACCAACATCTTCTCCTGCAAAATCCAATTTCTTAACAGTCTTACCTTTCTTCAGTTTCCTTCCATCATCTTCGATGTCTTCTGCTTGCACTATTGGGGACTCCTCAATATCTATTGCATGAAGGATATCTTCTAGATTTCCTTTGGCCAATGTATGAATTCTAGTTATCCTCTTACTGCCTTGTTTGCTAATCTTCTGTTTCTGTTTTGTAGGTGTTGGCTGAGGAATATCAGTTTCTTGCAAATGTTCTGCTCCTATGTCCATTGGTTATGTAGGGGATTGTATTCTTTCTTCTTCAACCTCTTCTATTGTAGTTGGTTATGTAGTAGTTATAGGTTCTAAGGTTTTCTTTGGAGTCACCACATCTATTTCATACCCACTCATAAACATAAATGAAGTCCAATCTATGTTTAACCTCTTTAGATATTCCAACTCTAACAATTTTATCAAACCATGGTGAAATAATGATGTCTCATTACCTTCTGATTTAACTTGAACTCTATCTGACATCTTTCCCAAAATCCTGTACAAAAATAAAGGTAATTCAAGTGATTTCTTACCTACAAAGTGCAAAAGGAGTCTGATATGGTAAGAGTAAACCATGTGGAATCTTCCTTCGCAGGTGAAATATTTTTGGATCACCAGCAACAACTTTGCATAATTTTCCTTCATATAACTCTTGAGGATGCCATTGGTCAAATTGACTCCTCTGTGCTCCTGCTTGAGAAACTCCTCACAACCCTGCATTGTAAACTTTTTGCCTTTAAACCATTCTTCACCACCTCTAGGGATTTCTATAGCTTGTGATATGCTCTCTGGTGATATTGTGAGATTTAGAATCCCAATTTTTCATTGTCCCTGTAAAATTGGTGGCAAAGTCCTTTGAAACCTGTGCATGGAAACCCTGCAATTTCTGGCAGAATTGTAGGCATTCTGTCCTCCCAAAAACTTCCATAGCAGTAGGGTCTTCATTAAGCAGTTTCAAATCCATGGGTTCATACCTGAGACAATGACCACCCTTGTTTTTTTTCTTTTTCAAAGCCATGGATGCTTTATATTCTTCACTGCCTCACTTGTTGGTGACACCTGCAGAACTGAATTCGATAGCAACATGCTTGGTGTGATGAAGCAGCTCTCCAAGAATCAATTCACATGCAAGGATTACACAGTAATATGACAAAGGGCAGGTTTGGGGTAACGTTTAAAAGGATAATTGACAACTCATTTTTTGATAATAACACATGCAACCAAAAAATATCATAATTACAACAAATACAGCTATGCACATTTGAAAATCATCAAAACAACCTTAAAATACCTTACCCTTTACTTGTCTTATCATAGGCTGACACCTCACACCGCTTTGTCACCTTTTGTTGAAAAAACCCAGTTTCGTAGTGAAGACATTTTGGCTGCTAACATATTCACTACGAAACTGTTAGGTAGTTTCGTAGCAAAATCTGCTGATTTCGTTTGTAATTTGCTACAAAATTCTGAAAAAAATAAAGGTGTAAATTTTTGTGGTTAAATGCATGGGAATGACAACTTATCTAATGTGAGGTTGATTTGACTGAAGTGACATGGTTAGAGGTGATATTTAAACTTAAGGTAGACTTCATCAAATGAAAAAAATTTCAGACATCTCATAAAAATGACTTAGGAGACCATATCAATTTTGGTGAATGATCTGCATGACCCTATCAATGAAAATTTTAAAACTTAATGAGTGATAAAATAAGGTAAAATTCAAGTCAGTAAGTGAGTTAAGTTACAATATTTAGTGTTTCACTCCATTTACCAATGGTTAGGCTATTAGACTGCAATGTTCTTGGCACATCACTAGTAGGCTCCCATCCCCATTGGAGCTAATGTTAGGGTCCTAGGGTCTAGGTATCAAAATGTCTTCGCCACTTTTTATTCATTTTGGGATTTTGTATGTCAGTTTAGCCTATGAATCACTGTTGTCATAGTCTAAAGTGTCATTTTATAAGGTCATTGCAAGTTTTTCATGTCATAGAGGGTCCTTAAAGAAAAAATTAAATTTGAGAGGGTATAAGTTTTTGAGAGGGTCATAAGGTCATATTTTCATGTAGATTCATTGAGGGTTCAAGGGAGTCATTTCATGGGGTTTCCATTTATCATAAGTTAAAACCATGATGGTTAGGTTCTATTTATTAAATGTTTTATTGGTTTTTTAGTGGTGTCCATCATATCCCCATGTCACCATGTCACTCATCATCATCCATAATTCATTATTCATGATTATCATAATCCCTTTACCCAAAGTTTACATTCATGACTAGAACAAGACAAAGGGAGGCACACATTTTCAAATTTTGTTGAAATTTTCCCTCGTTCTCTCTATCCACAGACAACACTATGAGAATTTTTCATGTTCAAATAGAATATCAGAAGGTTGAAAGTAGCCTAGCAGAATATTGCAAGCAATTTTTTCAAGTGGGAGAAGGTCGCTGTGAAAAATTCTAAGATACACAGTCACTGCACAACTGCTGCATAACCGATTCAAGCTCCTTGCAAAGGTAAATGCTAGTTTCCCACTGCTCCAATCAAGATTTCCTATTGCTTGAGTTAGGAAACATATTGTCCATCCATATTTTTTTATTCAGAAAATAAATTAGACATTTATTAGTAAAGACTATGTGATTTTGCTGCCCAAACCGAGAACAAACATTTTGGAGGTCTGCAAGCATGGAGGGAAGCACTCATAGGATGCTACATCATCACCAGGTCATATCAAACACCTCTACGCACTCAACCTTCCATAGAACAATCTCAAACCATATCAACCATGGAGGTATTCTACACTCTGTTATAAATTTTCTCTGAAATTGACTGTTTTTCTCTAGAACGGGGAAAAGAAAAAAAAATCCTTAATTTTATGCACATATGTCATAGTTTGGTAAATTGAAATGCATCTTTAAAGCCTATTTTTCAGACTTTGTAATTTATTGTTTTAGTAATGATTTTTGGGAATGAATAGATTTTGAGGATTTGGGGCAGAATTTGAGGAAAATGAGAGAGGTTTCTCTAAAAAACAAGTTCATATAAAAAAAATTTCTCGGTTTTTACACAGGTGTTACAGGTGTCACTTGCAGACCCATTTTCACAATTTCTTGATGGAAAAGTTCTGAAATTTGATTTGTAAATTAAAAGTTTCGGAAGTTTTGAAGCCTGTTGTGAGTGATAAGGTGAATGCGATGGATGTATGAACATTACAATTCTTTTGGAGCCAGAAATATCAAACAAAAACATAATTTGAATGTTGTTGCGCAACTACTACACAACTCATAACTTAGTCATGCTTTTGTACTTTGGTTATTTTTGGACCTTCTATACTAATGTCGGTGATCAAGATAAATGTTAGTGATCATGATAAGGATGGATAGGTGGATAAGGTTGATTTTCTAAAGTTGATGTTGCTGAGTTTTTCTCTTATCCGTAAGACATGATATTTCAAGTTTAAGTTTGTTTTGATATCCTTAGTCGATAGGAGATACATTGTATTTTTTCTCTTATTGTTCATGCAAGAAAACCTTTCTAGTTGTCTTTATACAAAACAAGATATGAAAAAAGGTTCAATTTGAGGGAAAAGAAGACTTTGTATTTGTTTTGTTTTTCTGAAATAAAATTATCAGTGCAGAGTATATGGCACTTTAGCATAGATTCTTGTGGTATTAATTTCAAGTTATGTGTTGCTTCTTATGTGTATTTAATTATCTTAAATATTAGATCTTCACCTCTTAATTGGATGTAAGTAGTTTCTAGAATTCATCTTTTCTAATGCTATGAATGATTTTATTTCCTTTCTTAAACTATGATGGAATTCACCCTTGGTTAGGTGCTCCTTTATGGTATTATTATCGATATTTGATCAAAGGATATATGTTTCATAATTCATTTCAGGCTCTGTTTCATGTGATTAGATATCTTTTGTGTATTTCCAAGTTCCATTCAAAACTTACTCACTATACTCTAACATATGTTACAACTTGAATTAACACATGCATTGCCTCTATTTTCATGAGTGCCTTATGCAAGCTCTGATAAATTACTGTAAAAATATGAATCATGGTTCCATGCACAGTGGCCCTCCCTCTTAATTTTGTAAACCACCATCATTAAGTCATGTTTTACCTTTACATATATAACCTTTGTATTATTTCCTTAAGGCTTATTGTTTTTACATTTTGAAATTATTTTGAGTGAAGGATCCCCCTCCAGTTGGAAAAGGCCAATTTCCAGCCAAAAGAGGTTTGTGGTTACCCCTGTAAACCTTTTCTGAAGCTACAAGTTGTATATGGTGCTAACACAACCATCAATCAATATCCCACAACTCTGAAAACCTTTGATGGAGTAGGTTTTCGTCCATATGGATTTTAAATGATCTACCCATGGATTTAGAATGTAATGCAATTGCAATTAAAGTTGAAGTTGTTGATGCTCAACTTTATTATAACCTTTTATTGGATCGAAGTTGGACCTATGCTATGTGGGCAGTGGTATCACCATTTTTTCACATGATAATGTTTCCCCATAAAGGAAAAATCATAAAAGTAGACCATTTATATTACTACACTTCAGTCCCTAATTCTATAGATAGTGTACCCTTTATTGGAAAAATGATTACTCCCTATGAAGGTTTTGGGGAAGGTTTTCTTAAAGATTCGTCGCTCATGGGAACTTTTACACTACCTCCACCAAAGTTTCCTCATAATTTTTCCTAGGTTAATATGATTACATAAAGCAAAATGCAATCTTATAATCCTTGGATTGTTCCTTTAAAGTCCAAAGTGACCTCGTATGGCAGTGATATGCCTTTGAGCCCATTTGAATAAGCTTATTAGGCAATTCAATCATTTTCCAACGAACTATCATCTGAAATTGATCGAGTGAATGCTATCATAGATGATTATTATCATTTGTCATGGTAAGCACCAATATCATTTCCTAATCCCTTCGATAAAAATATTCAAAATGGCGAAAGTATTATGGAAATAATGACTTTGGACGAAATTCCATCTGACGATTATCATCATCGTGCATCTTTTCTACCTAGCCTTGATAAAATCGAGAGATATTTTTCATGTATGTTTTCATATGAGATTGTGGATATTCCTAAATGTCCCATGTCAATCCTTCATTCTGAATCTAAAAATAATCTAGGAAATATATCTACAAATTTACCAATCATCTAAGTTAAACATGGAATTTCCGAGAACATTCACATAGGTGATTCATGCTCCATTGAAGAAATTGAGACATATAAATCCCTATTTCAAGAATTCTGAGATATTTTTACCTGGTCCTATGAGGAAATTCCATGAATTGACCCTAACATTATAATTTACGAAATAAAGACTTACCCGGATTCCAAACTTGCTAGACAAAGATTAAGTCTAGTGCATCCACAAAATGTTGCTGCTATAAAAGCTCAGGTTGAAAAAATACTTAGAGAAGGTTTTATTTATCCTATTCCCTTGACTGATTGGGTGTCCAATATTTTTCCAGTTAACAAGAAGTAAGGGACCATTAGAATACGCATCGACTATCGAGATATCAAAAACTATTTTCCAAAGGACAATTATCCTACCCCTTATATCGGTCAAATTGTTGATGATTGTGCCAGAAAAGAGATTTTCTCTTTTATGGATGGATTTTATAGATACAATAAAATAAACATACTCCTCGTTGATCAACAGAAAACTACATTCATTTGTCCATGGGGAACCTTTTATTATTGGAAAATCCCATTTGGATTGAAGAATGCTGCTGCAACTTTTCAAAGGGAAATGTATTTCGTTTTTCACGATATCAAACATATTGTACAACCCTACTTAGATTACATACTAGCTCACTCACTATGGTGGAAATATGATCCGATGCATCTGAGAGAAATTTTAATTAAATGTAGGCATTAAAATATTCACCTGAATCCTCACAAATTATTTTTTTCCGTACAATTTGATCGATTGTTGGGATTTTCCATGTCAAAGGAAGGCATCCATGTGGATCCATTGAAGTCAGAGGCTATTATCAATTTTTCTCCTCTAATGTTTTCCAACTCCAAAGTTTGCAAGGGAAAGCAAAATTTTTACGTAGATTCATACCTAAGTATGCTGAGATAACTAAATGTTGTACTTGACCATTGAAAAAGGGAATCCCATTTATCTGGGATGAGATTGCTCAAAAAGATTTTGATGCACTGAAAAACGCGTTAACACATACACTGTTGTTACAACTTCCTGGATATCATTGAGACTAATTTTTGTATTTAACTACATCCGATGCCACCATTGGAATGGTGCTAGTTCATGAAGACGAATCCAACGGTGAACATGTGATCTATTATCTAAGTAGGAATCTCACAAAAACTGAGATTAAATACACACATGTGGAGAAATTGGCCTTGGAAGACGTTCAAGCTATCCAACATTTTTGTCACTATATACGCTTACTCAAAACAACAATGATCTCTGATTACAACCCTATGATATACATTCTCACCAGACAGTTTCTAGGGGGGAAATACTCTAAATGGATAGTTATCCTACAAGAGTTTGATTTAGAATTTGAAAAATATAAGTCTAAGAAATCGTTGGTGTTTTCTGAGTTGTTACGTGACTTTCCCTACACTGAGACCGAAACTATGGCAAAGATTCTCTTCTAGATAAATCCCTCTTTCTTATCAGTACTTTAGATCCTTGGTATGGAGATATCACCATATATCTTCAAAATGAGACTTTTTGGCCAAAATTGTCTCAAACTGATCATCGTTGAATCCGGTACTAATCCCATCAGTATATTATTGCATGCGATATAATTTATCATCGTGGTGCTGATTCCATCTTTTGACGATGTTTTACTCACGAGTAAGCCGAAAAGACATTAAATGACTATGATTTTGGAATTTGTGGTGGTCATATGCCTAGGTTTTCCACTGCCCAAAAGATATTATGTGCTTGCTATTTCTAGTCTTTAATGTTTAAATATTGTATAACCACTATTCAGAAGTGCCACAATTTCTAGGTTTACCATCGCAATATGCGTGCACCTCCAACTCCTATTCACCCAATCATAGCTATTGGTCCATTTTATAAATGGGCATTGAATTTTTTACATTTAACCCTCACTCAGCTGGGGGGCATGGGTATATCATCCTAGTAGTAGATTATTTTACAAAATGGGCTGAGGCAATGCCTACATATAAGGATGATGGTAAAACTACAACCATTTTCATATTAAACCATGTGATTGCCAGGTTTGGTGTACCACTAGCTATCATTATGGACCATGGTAGCCACTTTCATATCTTTATGATGACCAAACATTTTGCACATCTAGGCTTGTGCCATGATGACTCTACCCCATATTATCCATAAGCGAATGGACAAGTAAAAGTTGTTAACAAGGTTTTGACCACTATGATCAAATGAATTTTCGGAATTCATAAACGAAATTGGCATACTATGCTTTTTCATCCTTGTGGCCATACTGCACCTTTGCAAAAAAATTGACTCAATTTACTCCCTTCCAATTTTTTTACGGTTTGGAGGCGGTTTTTCCAATTGAATGTGAAATTCCATAGTTGAAACTGACCATTGAGTTGTTACCAGCTACCTCTGCAGAGAAAGAGTGTTTTTTGTACTTAGCACGACTAGATGAGACTCACTATGATGTTTCACTAGCTATTTAGGCTCATAAGAAATGGGTTAACGCTTAGTTTGAACGAAACGTGAATCCTCGTTCAAATTGAGAAGTTGGCCTAGTATTGGTATATGATCAAGCACATGATAAACTAGGTGCTGGTAAATTTGAACCCATCTGGCATGGTCCTTAAATTTTGAAACACATACTATTTAAAGGGGCCTATGAACTAGTTGATTATGATGGTGTTTCTTTGGGAGAGCCCCGAAATGGTCTTTACTTGAAGAATATTATGCATGATTCATTTCATGAAGATTATGTACATTACGTGTATCATATTTTTATTAGTGTGCACAATAGGTTTTGAATTTGTTACGATTTCCTGCTACTTTTCCTCCTTATCTTGTGTTACACTTGATTTGAAAATGTCTACGTTCCCTTAGTATTACATTGGCTTTGTTGATGATGCTAGTCATAGTACTCAGAGTCTCCCTTCTATGGCTTGGGCTATTTAATTGCCCACTGATGAGTTAGTTTCTATTCATGGGATATGACTTGATTTGAAAATGTCTACGTTCCCTTAGTATTACATTGGCTTTGTTGATGATGCTAGTCATAGTACTCAGAGTCTCCCTTCTATGGCTTGGGCTATTTAATTGCCCACTGATGAGTTAGTTTCTATTCATGGGATATGACTTGATTTGAAAATTTCTACATTCCCTTAGTATTACATTGGCTTTGCTGATGATGCTAGTCATAGTACTCAGAGTCTCCCTTCTATGGCTTGGGCTATTTAATCACCCACTGATGAGTTAGTTTCTATTCATGGGATATGACTTGGTCAAACAACGAATAACATAGTATAGTTTAGTGCAATGATTGAACTATTATTTGATGCCATTTCATTTGGCATTCGCAATTTTATCATTAGGTTAGATTCATAACTCATAGTATTACATTTAAACGATGTTTATGTAGTAAGAGGCTCAACAATGCTAAGAATATTTTTATGGGTTCATCTCTTGGAAAGACAATTTGATTACATTGAATATCAACATGTTTTGAGAAGTTTAAACACATTAACTGATGCATTGGAAAATCATGTGTTAAATAGAAATTTGAAACATTTGTAAACAAAAACAATATTCATACACATATTGAGCAAGATAATTTGAGATAATATATAGTAGATTCCATTAGGTAAAATAGTTTGTAAAATGTGTGTTTCAAAAAAATGTCATCCAAAGACATGAGGCCCTGTGGCCTTTGTTATCTGAACATGATGATACCAAAACATCAAAATATATCCATACAGACTATAAAATAAGCATGATGGTGATCATGATAGCATACTATAGCATGTGCTATGCATCATATTAATTGGATGATCGACTCTGTAAATCCTAGGACGTGCCTCTGGTACCGCAAAGGAAAATCATCAAGCCCATTATTTGGAATGTCTAGAGCCAACCTCTCCAGGTTATGCAACACAAAAAATACTGGCTAATCTCCCCTCCTATAAAAATGACGTAGTCCCACTGGTTTAGCTGGACCAATATCTACATGACCAATTCGGGTTATTAGCTTTGAATGTCAAAAAACAAACAAAAAAGTAGAAAACATAAAAACCATCAAAATGAGAAGTTTTTACCTAGGTCACCACACTGCATCCCTACTAGGAGTGGGATATTTGGGAGACCTCTGTAATCAATACTTGGATATGGAAAGTGTTTGATCATAATTATTTGACGTTCCAACCACCTAAAGAAATCAAGAGTATATTTCACCACCAGGCCATCGACTCCATGGCATGTCATCAATGATACCCACAAAAGCATGTGAGGATCCCAAGGTCATTCTACATCTGCTAAAACATATCGTGGAGAAATGAAGGAAATATAATCTAGAGAAAATGAAATAAAGATAACACCCTATCCAAATTTCTCGAGTTTCCTTGTTTTTTCTCTAGTCAGTTTCCCTTTCATGTTGGAAACTACCCCTTCGCACTAGTTGAAAATAGTGGAATGTGAATAATTCACAACGATATGCATCTGAGCCTTTGCAACCAAGTGAAGCACTGCACTTCCACTAATCTGGAAATTTTAAAGGTAATGGTTTTCAAAGGGAGTCACTCAATGGTTTTTATGTCAATTATTCCATGCTTAAGCTGAGCCCTGTTAACACAATGTTGCCTCAAATAAGTGGTAGTGGTTTCTCCACCTAGTCTGTGTCTATACAAAGATATATTTGTACCTCTGCGAGAGAGCCCAGTCAAAAAATAGATATCATAAACATCTATAGTGAGGCGCCAATCTCCTATCATGAAGCACTAATCTTATACATCCCATGCCCTCACCATCCATGTCATGAGATCTAGCTGGGCTTTCATCCCTGAGATTATCCAATATTTGTATAGGCTATAATATCTCAAGGCCAACAATGTTGTTGGATCGTTAAGAGCTTCAACATATTTTTTTTCATGCTCTCTCTCTCTCTCTCTCCACTCCATTATGAATGGTTAAAAAGCCCGAAATCAACAAGTGTGTAAGGTTACAAATCAATGTGGTTGATTTTACAAAATTTGGGGGTGTATTTCTGATTTTTTGAAAAACCCTAGACAATTGCATGACTTCTCTTTACGAACAGTGCACATTTGTGCGATTTCTCAGGTGAAAAACCACGCAAATCATAGATTTTTCTGTGTAAAAAATAACCAGTGTGCATGGTCCCAATGAAGGGTAACCACACAAATCCGAGGGCACATTTTAAAAAGATAAACGACCCCATAAAACCAAAATACACAACTAAATTCAAAATTAATTTGATAAAAATGAATATAATGAAGAGCTCTCTTACCTGGAGAAGACGATTCTTGATTTTGTCCACTGGTTTTCTCAGAAGCAACTTCTCAAGTTTGTGGTAAAAATCCATCTCTTTGCTCTCAATTGGTTAAAAACTCAAATGGTAAAAACAATATTACTTTTTGAAATTTTATAGGGTTTTAGCCATTAATTTTTTTTTATATATCTTTGACCTTTAAAATTCAAAAATTTGGGGGTTTTTTCTATAATTTTTGAGCAGTTATGATAGTTTTTTGGGTTTAATGTGCAAAAAAACAGGTTATAACATAAAAATGGATCATTTTGATGTTGAGCGAACTTTTATCACTTTTTTCAGGCTCTCAAAATATGAAAAAGCGAAACCATGGAGTTCTCTTTTAAGCTGTTTCCAAACTCTCTAAACATGAAAAGATTTCTGAGCACTTGACAATTCAAACTCGAAAAAGTAAATGAACAATCATCTATTCAATATAATTTTATCCCTTTTCCGAACTGAACTATACTATTTATGAAAAATGTATACATTGAATAATAATGGTCAATAGAGTTCTCTCATGCAATATTTCATCTTTTTCAGGATTGAGGGACTAAATTTACGAAAATGAACATTACGGAGTTTACCTACATTTTTCTCCTCACTCCTTAAAACTGAAAAACACTGAGCTTTACATTCTCTAGGTTCGTTAAAACTTAAATTGAAATAACTAAATGATTTTTATTTTTGTGCCTTTTCAAACTCTTTAAACATGAAAATGAAATTGAGTTACCCTTTCATTGGACTCGTAAAATCTAAATAGTGTAGGACTCACCAATCATGATGAGACCAAACCTCTCCTTCCTAGCGTTCATTAAAAATAATTTGGAGGAATCATCTGAAGGATGAGCTTACATGACATGCAGATTTATATTACTTAAGCTTGAAAAAAATAAAGAGGTACTTGCCAGTAATGGTTGGGGGAAATTGGGAAAATAATTCACTTTTGTATTTCATTTATGATAGTATGTCGCTCTTGAACATGACACTTTATCACATATGTGTCCAGGTTGGGAAATACATTGGTCCCACAGTTAATCGAATCTCAATGAAAGTATTCAGCTATTTTTGGGTACTATCATTGAGTCAAATGCTGCCAAGTCTAAGTGTCATGTCGTTGATATGTTTAAAAGAAGTCCATCCTAAGTTCAAATTACCTTGCAATTTTTAGCCTTCAATCACATCGGTCATCCCTGAGTCATCCTTGCAATCTGTTCTTCAAAACTTGACATGCTTTTTGTGTCTTAGGCCCTCCTAAAATAGATCACTTCGCATTGACGTTAGTTCATTATCTAAGAATTTGATCTATAAACCCTATTCGTTACCTTGAGGCCATGCCTTAATGGTAGGTTTCTCCTATTCAACAAAATATTCTATCATTAACCTTCAATCGAACGATTCTATGAGTGTTCAACTTCAGGACATATTTTCACACTCCATAGGTTGTACTGAGAGTACCTTGAGGACCATTGATATTAATGGTGGTTTCTCTCACACTTGTTAATGGTTCACATCATTCACTGGTAATCAAGTGGTTTCTACCATGTTCGACTTCAAGACATTTACTCACATTCTTAGATTCATACTATGGATCGATAGAGATAGAGATCAAGACCATGGATCTAGTTTCATCCATCCAGTCTACGAGGAGATATGTATTCATGATTGTACATATAAAATCATATTTGATGGCTGCATCCATACTATCTCTACTGTTGACATGATTCTTGGTGTATTTCCTTACCAGCTCATCGAGTTATGTTTACTCTAAGTATGCAAATGCCTACCTCGATGATAATTATATTGCATTGTAATCCTTGATTGATTGTTGTAGGTCTCCAATCAAAGCACTTAAGTCCTTAAATATCTTTTGTGAATTCACACTTTAGGGGGAAAGAAGTTACACATCATTTTGTCAGCATGACAACTTACTGTTAAAATGGATCTTTCGCCATCCAATTTATGTGTTCCAAACAACTCACTTGCAAGTAAACAACTCAATCACCTTAAATAAAGAAATAATTCAGGGTTATAAGGAAAAAAAAAAACTTTTTAGTTACTTGCACGCTTTCCTAGCTAGTTTATGTGCTTGCACATTTCCTACCATTGGTACCTGCGCAGAACTGCGCTCTGTCTTCCACTATAGATCACACAAATGACTTTAAAAAAGTTTAAAATAAAAATTTAATTCGAGAAGAATTATTGGGTGAATATATCCTAATTGAAAGCTCCATGGTCATGCCAAATTGAACCTAGCCCCTCCCATCATGGAGCTAATTCCCATTCTTCAAGGAGCCCTAATCCAACCTTTTATGGATCTCATCCTTTTGATATGGATCTAAAACTTCCTCCTCTTAGCCTGTAAATAAACTATAGGCTAGAGGGTTAAGAGAGGTTGTTGAAGGTAGACTTATGTTGGTCAAATTAGGTTATAGAGATTATCATCCAAGGAAATTATTGTAGACTTATGGGAGGAGCTTCACCTAACCAAGGAAAAGGTTGTGAGACTCTTCTATATTTCTAAATTAATACAATTGAGCTCTTTTTCACACTACATTATTTTATAGATTTGATGAATGGTTTATGCTATATATATTTTTTCCATTTAAATGATGCTAGTTACTAATCTCCTTGATCATTAGTTTGAGTTATTGAATCATCTATGTTGCATATTCCTTTGATCCTTTGATTCCTATGCGTGGATATATGTTTCAAGCATTGAAGGGTTACATCAAGGCATAACAAGGATATGCATCAAGCATGTTTTAATAAGGTATGTATTATGTTTCCTCTCCTTTCTAGTTTTATGATTCAAGCAAAGATAGACTCATGGAGAGAATAGTTTGATTGTATGCTTGTTGCTAGGTTTTGTTGAAAATCTAGGGAGATCAATATTATTGAGAAGAGGGATTAGTCCAATATAACAATGAAACTCTTTCCTTCAGAATTGGATAAACCTATGATAAAATCCATTGAAAACTCCTCCCAATGTTGAGTTGGAATGGATAAAGGTTGTAACAAACTTGAGGTCTTAATTGTCTCAACTTTATTTTTTTGGCAAACCAAACATTCCGACACAAACTTTTAAATATCATATTTAAGGCCATCCCAAAAAAATTCCTTCTTGACCTTGTGGTAAGTTTTTAAAAATCTTAATTGCCCTCCTAAGGGATAGGTGTGCAATTTCAAAAGAATATTTTGTTTGAGTTGGGAATCCTTACAAAGATATAAGTGATATTTGTGCCATAATGAATCATTTTTCCAACTAAATGTACCATATTTACTAGGATGTTTCTGCAACTTTTGAATGAGTGTCCAAACTTCTTTGTCATTCTTTCGTTCATCCCTTGCTTTAGTTTTCAAATATGGTTGGATAATATAAATGGCACAAAGCAATGCTTCCACATACTCATCCTTTCTTGAGAGTGCATTTGTAACAAAATTTTGTTTCCATTTTTTTTAGATGATTTCAAAGTCATAACCCAACATATTTGTGGCTCATTTTTGCTGCTCTTCTGAAGATAATATTTGTTTCAAAAATTATTTAAGACTGTCATGATCTGTTTTTACCTTGAAGTGTCTTCCCATTAGGTAAGGTCACCATTTCTTTGGTGCATGTAGTATTTCTAACATTTCCTTCTCAGAAATAGGTTTGTGTAAACACTTTCCATTGTTTGGATGACTTCCAAAAGCAATGTGTCTTCCTCCTTGCATTAAAACAACACCAATTCCATTTCCTGAGGCATCACAATCCATAATAAAGGTTTTTGTGAAGTCTAGCGTAGCTAATACCAGTGATTTCCACGTTGCAGTCCATGAAAATGTATCTTTCTTCAGTAATTTTGTTAGAGGTGCTGCTATTCTCCCATAATTATTAAAAAACATGCAAAAATGCCCTGTCAACCTGAGAAATCCTCGCATATGCTTTATGGTTGTGGGGATTTTCCATTTCTTAATGCATTTCATTTTTTTAGGGTCTACCTTAACACCCACATGAGATACAATGTGACCCATGTATTCCACCTCTTTCACTCCAAAAAAAATTTGGAGGTTTTTGCATATAATTGTTTCTTCTCCAATAGTTTGAGCACCCTGTCAACATGTTGAACATGATCCTTCCAAGGCTTGTTGTAGATTAGCATATCATCAAAAAAATACTAACACAAATTTTCTAAGGAATATTTTTATAATGGAATTCATCAAACCTTGAAATGTAGAAGGTGGATTAGTAAGGCCAAAAGGCATGACCAAAAATTCATAATGACCCTCATGAGTTTTAAATGTTGTTTTCAGAATGTCTTCAGTATTCATTCTAATTTGATGATATCCATAACGAAGATCCAACTTGATGAAATAAATTGCTCCATGTAATTCATCCAATATTTCATCAATGGAAGGAGTGGGAAATGTATCTTTAATAGTGAGCTTGTTGAGCTCCCTATAATCCAGAAATAACTTTGATGAGGTTGAATTATACCAACCTCTAGCATTTAGCAATATTACACCCCATTATTATTTCTTTAGAATCTTTTTCATGCCATTAGAGATGATTATATTTCCTGGTTTCCTTGTGATGCCCCTTAATTCAACTTCTTTTCCTTTCCAAAAAAATTTCAAGAAAAGTTCTTGAAAATTAAAATCTATCGTACCCAAAGATTGTATGGCATTGGACTCATAGTACAACATCACCACCACCCATTGGAATGGAAAGCATTGTAATATTCAATACATATTCCCCCATGGTTATATTTATATTATAGAAATTTCCAGAGAAATTTATAGTTCCACATTTGCAATCATCACTTGAATCTTTTGCTCGATATAGGAAGAAATTCAATTCCTTGGCTATCTTACAATGAATAAAATTATGGGCACTACCCGAATCAATCAACACTATTACCTTTTTATTCTCGATATGTCCTTCTATATTGAGAGTTTTAGGAGTGGTAATTCCTACCAATGCATTACAAGATATGTTCAGATTAATTTTTTCTTTCTCTAGGGTTGGTTCCTAGTGTATATCTCTTCTTTTGAAGTTTCAAGTTCCTTTTCTTCTCTTCACAATCTATGTAAAATAATTTTTTCTCAGCACACTTATGACCCTTAGTGTATTGGCTATCACAACTGTAAAAAAGCCCTTTTTATATTTTCTATTCCAACTTTTGTGGTGTCAACCTTGTAGGTTGTGCAAGGCTAGGAGTATCAACATTTCCATATTTATAGTTGTGAGTTGTAGGCTTCCTTGTTTTCGTAATTTTTATTTCAAATTTTCTTGCCAACTTGAATGCCTTCTCCAATGAATCAGGTTCCCAAAGGCGAACCTCATGTTGGATGTTATTCTTTAAAGTACATATGAATACATCAATCCCATGCTCCTATGGAATATCATTTACCCTTATATTCAATTTTTGGAAGTCCTCAATGTGCTCCGCCATTGAACCCTTTTGTTTGATATTTATCATTTTGCTAAATAAGGTGGTTCTCTTTGTATATCCATAATGTGCTATCATTTCCTCTATAAAAATTGACCAAGTGACAAGTGGTTTACGAGAACAAAGCTATCGATACCATACAAACTAATTAGTTTATAAATATAAAGTTGCAATGCGTACCTTTTTTGCGTGTTGCACATTATGGAGATCCAACTATTGCTCCATCTGTTGTATCCATGTTACCAGATCCTTGCCATGAAACTTCCTCATATCGATATTTGGAATACGGTGAGTATTCAATCTAATGTTAGAGTCTATGAAATCATGATTAAAAATTAATTTGTTCTCAGTATGAGTTCCATCTAATACCTTTTCTCCATTAGGAATAATTTATTGTAGTAACTATGTCAGCCCTTATTTCAACCCTTCCATGTCTACTTGTAAGCCACTCTTCAAATATTCCGTGTTGCCTTTTATTTTTCATGTATGATTTTAAACCATTCTTAAAAACTTCCATGTTTGTTTTTAAACCATTCTTCAAACCATCCATCTTAGCTTCCATTTCATTTTTGGTTACTCTTTGAGAGACAGAAATTTGTTGCACTTGGTATCATAATTTTGATACATCATATTGCATTTCTTCCTCTTCTTCATGTGTCATATTAAATATTTATGGTTGATTACTAGGTGTTTCCATTTTATTAATTTGATTCATTTTAGAATCAAACAATGATATTTATTCTTCACTATGCCCCTTGAATCACTTCAAACTGATTTTTCAATTAAAATGTATGAAAATTTAAAAAAAAAATACACGCCTTTTCTTGCTTTGTAGGAGCTCGATACTGAATTTGTAGTATCTTTGTAATTTCGGATCTCCAAGGTCTGAAATTTCATCCTATCGTAGTTCTCTTAGCCTTCTTTCCAACCCCATAAGTCATACCAAGATTGGAATCTTCAATAAAGAGTTATGCCCAATCTCCCATGATGACTTGATTATATACTGGTTCAGTAGATCGAACTTGTATGGTGTTAGAAAATCAGAAAGGCAGAAATATTTTCTTGTACTTGATAATTTACTTGTGATGTTCCTATATTCTTATTAGTTTTAATATTGTCTTATTTTCTCTTAGTTCATCAAGAAATTTAACAAAGAAATAACACATAGATCAAGGACATCATCTATAGGTGGAAAACCAGGGAAAAACCCCACTCTAGGGCAAAATCGAGTCAAGAATTCTTAAATAGTTTTTCCTAAGATAATCGAAGACTCTAGAACTTGACACAAAATTACTGCACACTAAGTCAACCTTCTCCTTTCTTGCAGATGATCCTATTTCGACCTGGCACCAATAGAAACAACAATAAAACTTTCTTGGACCCAGTAACTTTGATATTTCTTTAGAGACTTAGATATCGGCTAAGAGACTTCGATCTTGACTTAGAAACTTCGATCTTGAACCAGTACAACTTCTTGAGGCAAAAACACCCAACAAAAACAACTTAGACCTATATTTTTCTTTGCAACAACATCATGTAATGAATGGAAGTGGCAACACAAAGGGTAGTCCAATCTTCCAATTTAGGGCACGAGAGAGAGAGAGAGTATGATGCACCAAAATTTTGATTTTCCTTTTCTAGTTCATCGTGACCAAACTCGCACTTCTTTAGCCCTATTCCCTCACTTCACACTTTTTTTGGCTTCTAAAGAGATATTCAACTTGATTGATATGATTTCCTCCAAATGAATTCGATTTGCTTATTTTATAGCCTTTAGGTGAAGTCAAATAGCAATCCCTGAGGCCAACTTGATCATATTGAATCCGACTTGGTGTGGAGGTGACACAATTCATATTTGACTCAATACTAAGCCTTTTTACATGATTCAAAAGCCCAAGCAGGGTATTTTTAAATGTGCAATGACTCTGTAGACTCAGAATAAATCCTAGAAGTCCTCAATGGGGAATTTGACATAAAACATAATGACCCAAGTGTTAGAAGAATTCTTTGCTAAGTCATGAGTCCATATAATTTTTTTTTTTTTAGGATTAGATTTTTTTCAATTAAAAAAAAAAAAAATTGAACGCTACTAAAATTTTCGGTAGTGCTTGTTTTAGCCCTTTTTGGAGAGTTTGTTTTAATTATGTTTCTATCTTTTTTTATTTTAGTCTGATGCTACTAGAAATTTAGGTAACTTTCCCTATTTTAAAAAAAATAAAAGAAAATCGCATCCACTTTGTTTCAAGGCACGCGTTATTGTTTTAAATATTTTTATTACGATTTAAATCACGTGATAGGAGTGTTATGAGGTCAATCATGTTAAGTTTAAGTCGTGTTATACGTGAAGTGTCTAGGTGTCAATCCGCAACAACACAACTAGCTGTTGATCCAGTTCTGTCTGTCAGTCGAGTTGGTTCATTTTCGTGTCAAAGTACGTGATTTTTGAATGGAAAAGATTGTGGATTAGCAAGTTTAATGGAATGAATGTTCAGATGGTTACGCATAGAAGCTGCCAGAAATTTAGGCCAATAATCAGCATGCAATGGAAGTGACCTCCAGTCACAGATCTGCCTAGCTCCAGCCACCTGTAGCATGCCATCTAAAGCTATGTAACCCACTAAATACCATGATTGCTATCACATGGTGCATAATACAGTTAAGGATTTTTACCATAATTAAAATCTATTGCATGAGAGAGTGAACCAAAGTTTTTGTTTTAAGTCATTGAGAAAAGAATATCAGTTATGAGCTTAGATGCTGAAGAAAGAGATTTTCTAAAGTGCAGTGTAATGTTCCAAAATTTTCATAAGGCTGATTGGAACATTAATTTTTCTCATATCATCTAGGAGTAGAATAAAATGGGTAAGGAGACCCATAAGTAGGAATAAAATCCCTCATAGTGTGAAAGGGATCAATGGAGTAGCTATATTTTGCACCTTCCAGTGTGAAAACGGGAAAATGCATGAGGACAAGGTCACGTTTGACCAAGTCAATAACGTTGCCTAAGAGGATGTGGATTGCTTGGGAAGACAACACAGTTTGAGAGGGAGAAAGATTCTTTGTGGAAGAAACCCTAATGTGTGGGGTCCAGGGCAAAGAGACATTCACTTGCATAAAAGGAGGAAGAGGTAGCCATAGTGGGACAGGTTTTGAGTATTTGATTTTTGGTCTAGTAGACTTTTCAGTCTCTAGTTGTTCAGCTGAGTTGTAGTGCTGTTTAGCAAGAGGGATTCCTGTTTAGGATTTCCTCTGCTTCTTGAGAGGCCTCTTGAAGGATTGCACTTCATTTCTCCACATCTTGGCTCAAGGCCAAAGCCACCTCCTTCAATCACAACGTTATTCTTGAAGCAGGATAACTTTGTGTTGCAGGGTGTTGTAGTGGAGGGTTCCACAACACCATTCCTTGGCTCATCTTTCAGAGGAGGGAGCTCCTATTCCCCAGGAAGGTTAGTGAAGAAGGTTTCAGAGCTTATTTTCATATCTTGGCATCAGGCCAAGCATCTCCCATCATCAATAGCACAGTCCCTTCTCTAGACTGCTTTATTTCAGTGCATATCTGCAGTGGGGGTTTGCACCATCATCTTGGAGGGAAAGTTCTTCAGTGCTAGGATCAACCTTGCACTCGAGAGATCCATTGGAGGAGGTTTGCTTTAGATTTTACATCTTATTCAGCCATCTCCATATAGTTTCAGTTTTGTGTTGCAGCTACTACCCTGCAACTCTGGCATTTCTGCATATTTTCCATTTGTATCTATATTTCAGCCAATCCTTCTAAGGATTGTTTTACTATTGTTTTCAGGGGTTGAGAGCTTGCTCCCCCACATTTCTTGAGCTCATATTGTCATATCATTATATTATCATTTTGTATGTTGCAGTGTCTCATATAAACTGCGCATTCATAACTTGGGCACTCTTATGAAGCAGTGTTTTGTCATATTTATGTACTTGTTTCTTGAGGCTGAGTATTGCCTCTCTTGAGTAGCTTTTTCTTGAAGATATTGTACACATTCTGATGCTATTGTTTTAATTAGATGGTTATGAGTTATTCTGACATTTTTTGAAGTTGATGCAAACTTGCTTTTCATTCTTATGTTTGCATATTGTTGGATCTCCAACTCTAGAATATCTTAAGATATTCTCATTGTTGTAGAAATTCCCAATTTTGGGATATTACAGTGGTATCAAAGCTAGAATCTTGCCTCAGCCTGTGAGTCTTAGCCAAAGGAGAGGATGGGATTCATCTCATCATATTTTAGATCCCTAAAGAACCTCCCCAAGGAGGATAAGCAGAAAAAAGAGGATCGACCCTGCACTTCCTATTCTCATCGAGAAGGAGACTGAGAAATGAGGAGGAAAAAGACTCCATCTTTTGGAGGAGAAAAAGGGGATAAGCTTACAAAGCTTCTTCCTAGATCTATACATAATATTCATGAAGATTTCAAGAAGATCAGGGGGGATATGTGTGAAGAATCTCTAAAAGAGTTTGAATCTAAAGCAAACTCTAGATTTTCATATGAGGAGTGTGAGCCAACAGTCACACACTCTAACACACAGCGTAATCACATGCTCAAGATTGCCAGAAGAGAGATGGAAAGAGGAGAAGAGGTTGCTAGGAGGGAAAATCTTAGTGATTTCGTGAAGGATTATGAGTCTCAAACTCAAAAATTCCGAGATCATCTCAGCTTTTCAGATTTTTTCAAGATCAAGGTGAAAGGAAGAGAGCAACAGGATAGATTTATTCTATCTACCTTTGAAGGTTCACCTACATGTTTAGCCAGAGCTTGGGTGGAGGAGTTAGATACCTTCTTGCAACAACACCAAATTTTTGGAGATGAAGCCATAAAAGTTGCAGAACTGCATTTGAGAGGTAAGGCCTATGATTGGTGGATCTTTGAATCCTTTTCTTTGAAAAATGTAAACATTGCATCTTATGCAAGTTTCACTAAGGCATTAGTGAAAAGATTTGGTAGGAGGATTCATGATACACACATGGTGGAGATAAACAAGGAAAATCAAACAAAACCCTTGCATGAAAATGCAATACCATTTCAGAAAACCATGGGGAAGGCTAAAAACTTGCACCATACCTTGCCGAAAGAAAGACTTCCATCTCACACCTTTGAGAAAGGAAGCATGGAGATCTCTTTTTCAAAAAGGGATCCAATCATTGGAGGGTTTCCCATTCATGTTGCAGAGATTGAGGGCAACAACGCTGTCACATCTAGAGATTATCTAGTGCCTCATGCAGAGGAAGGATGAGCTCTTGCTCCAAGTAGGAAGATTCTTGCATATTTGCAAGGAAGTCCCAAGGATTTCATGTGTGGAGATGAAGGCACAAATCATGTGCCATTTTTGAGGAGGTGTGGAACCATGGAGACACAAGGAGGAGGTAGGGAGGATAACCAACATCATGAGATGAGATGCACACACCCCTATCCACTTCAGGAGGTTGATGCACCCAAGGAGGAGACTGGATTGCATAGTAAGGGCATGGACATATTTTTCCATTCATATATTCAGTCATATCTTGATGAGGGTGTCTCATTGCATGGAGAAATTTTGTCGAAGAGACCACTGGACCAGCAGAGGAGGATGGATGCTTCACCAGTTGAGGCTCCACTCATTGATTACAGAGGAGTGGAGACCTTGGGAGAGCTTGATATAGAGCTGGGAGTCTTGGGTAGACTCAAGGAGAGAGGGATCATTATCTCAACATCATCATTACCCACTTCCATTTCAGATTCTGTGTTGTGGCAGAAGCAGCAAAGGAAGGATAGAAGCCTTCCAACTTGCATCTTTGGCATGGGAGATGTCAAAGAAGAGGGTGAAAATATGACAGGTGCTCTTCATGAGAGATCCCCGGTGCTATCACTATGGAGGATAGATCCATATTGGAACTCCCAGCTGTTGGTGGAGTATTCCAAGGATCTTTTCACTTGTATGATATTGGATGGCCAGTTGCACGAGGAGGGACATTCAGTCAAAGATGGGGTCATCTTCTATCATGGTAGGATCTTATTTCCTAGAGATTCCAAGCTCAAGGAGAAGTTGCTACAAGCAGCTTAGGAGGATTTCCTTTTCAACCCCACTTGTTCTATGAGAGCATACCACACCATCATGGAGGGGTATTTTTAGAAGGGATTTGAGGAGGAGATATATCAGCATATGAAGAGATGCATGGAACATATGGAGATGGAGGAGAGACATAACTATTTGGGAGAGTTAGAACAACCACCTCTTTTCTCTTTGAGGATGAGAGGGGACTCATCTATGAGCCACTCCATTTGTATGAGTAGAACATATGGTAAGGGTGATGATTGTGTACATGATTATTTATATGATGTATGTATATATCCCTTAACCATAGATGTGTAGGATGTTGCTCCAAGGAGGAGCATTCTTTCTTTTGGGCTTCATGGTCTAGTTGAGGCCATGAGCATGAGTGATGGCCATTCCCTAGGAGGACTTGGGGAAGAGTCATACTATGGAGGGCATGCTCATTGTACACCATACATCATTCACTTCCTCCATACTCATGAGGAGATTGAACCAGCATGCAAGTGGTTGAGAGGCCACACATTTTATCAGTCTCTATTTCAGATGAGGGTCAAGCTGTGTTGGTTGCACTTGAGGGACCATTTTCCTTCTCATTTGTTTCATATGGCAGCAAGCATGATTCTCATTTTTTCTCCCTATGGATCTATTGTTTTTGTCTTTATGAGGAGCATGCTTGGGAGAGAGACACATTGGGGGAATGTGTCCTTCGGGGGAGAATCCTCCCACACTTTTTGCACTACATGTTCTAAGGGGAGCATGGGAGATGGTATGGCCACTAGAGAAACACATTTGTTTCCTTGTGAGGTGAGCCATATGGTGGATGTGATGCCATATGATGATGATTTCCAACTCATCATATATGGGGATATTTCAGCCAGCATGATTTGCAGCGTTGGAGGAGAGGTCTTTGGAGATATAGTCCTCATATTTCCACTTGAGGGAAACCTTATTGCAGCCCAAGATCAGCCAACACTCTACACTTATCATAAGTGGAGATATGGACAGCATGGGGTAGGCTACATTGTCTACCTGTGCATATTTTCATCCCACCTACTTTGTGGGAGCCAAAGGTGGAGGATAGTTTTCAGAAGTTGCCTAGTTGGGAGGTGAATCATTTTGCATGGCTAATATCTTGGGGATGGATGATCCATATGGGAGAGCTAATTCCCATGAGATTTCAGAACCCATTTCTCAAGGGGACCTCTAGACATCACTTTTCTATCCTCTTGAGTATTTCACCTTTTCATGATGATGACTTGATAGCTGACTTGCATGCTGAGGAGGAGAAAATACTTGATTGATGAGATAACATCACTTCACTTGGAGGAGATCATCGTACATGGATGCTACAAGGAGAGGATGAGAAAATAATTCATTCTATCCTTGCACTTGCTTGAGGACAATCAATCTTTGAGAGGGGAGGACTGTAATGTTCCAAAATTTTCATAAGGCTAATTGGAACATTAATTTTTCTCATATCATCTAGGAGGAGAATAAAATGGGTAAGGAGACCCATAAGTAGGAATAAAATCCCTCATAGTGTGAAAGGGATCAATGGAGTAGCTATATTTTTCAACTTCCAGTTTGAAAAGGGGCAAATGCATGAGGACAAGGTCAAGTTTGACCAAGTCAACAACGTTGCCTAAGAGGGTGTGGCTTGCTTGGGAAGACAACGCAGTTTGAGAGGGAGAAAGATTATTTGTGGAAGAAACCCTAATGTGTGGGGTCCAAGGCAAAGAGACATTCACTTGCGTAAAAGGAGGAAGAGGAAACCATAGTGGGACAGGTTTTGAGTATTTGATTTTTGGTCTAGTAGATTATTTGCAGTCTCTGGCTGTTCAGCTGAGTTACAGTGTTGTTTAGCACGAGGGATTCCTGTTTAGGATTTTTTCTCCTTCTTGAGAGGCCTTTTGAAGGATTTCACTTCATTTCTCCACATCTTGGCTCAAGGCCAAAACCACCTCCTTCAGTCAAAACATTATTCCTGAAGCACGATAACTTTGTGTTGTAGGGTGTTGTAGTGGAGGGTTGCACAACACCATTCCTTGGATCATCTTTCAGAGGAGGGAGCTCCTATTCCCCAGGAAGGTTAGTGAGGAAGGTTTCAGAGCTTATTTTCATATCTTGGCATCAGGTCAAGCATCTCCCATCATCAATAGCGCAGTCCCTTCTCTAGATTGCGTTATTTCAGTGCATGTCTATAGTGGGGGTTTGCACCATCATCTTGGAGGGCAAGATCTTCAATGCTAGGATCAGCTTTGCAATCGAGAGAACCAATGGAGGAGGTTTACTTCAGATTGTACATCTTATTTAGCCATCTCCACATAGTTTCAGTTTTGTGTTGTAGCTGCTACCATGCAACTCCAGCATTTCTGTAGATTTGCCATTTGTATCTATATTTCAGCCAATCCTTCTAAGGATTGTTGTACTATTCTTTTCAGGGGTTGAGAGCTTTCTCCCCCACATTTATTGAGCTCATATTGTCATATAATTGTATTATCATTTTGTATGTTGCAGTGTCTCATATAAACTGTGCAGTCATAGCTTGGGCACTCTTATGAAGCAGTGTTTTGTCATATTTATGTACTTGTTTCTTGAGGTTGAGTATTGCCTCTCTTGAGTAGCTTTTTCCTCAAGATATTATACACATTCTGCTGCTATAGTTTTAATAATATGGCTATGAGTTCTTCTGACATTTTCTGAAGTTGATTGAAACTTGCTCTTCATTCTTATGTTTGCATATTGTTGGATCTCCAACTCTATAATATCTTAAGATATTCTCATTGTTGTAAAAATTCCCAATTTTGGGATATTACATGCAGCTTGAGGAAGAAGTCTTAGATTTCAGATAGGATCTCATAGGAAGACACAACAACACCTATTAGGTGAGCTCTTTTAGCTTTGCCACCTATTAGATTTCAGTAGACAGAGTTATTAATTACTAAAGATGACTAAAAGAGGAGGAAAGCTAAAATGGATTGAACCACAAGGAGCTAACATAGTAGATGAAAATTTGAATGTGAGAAGTATTTTTGTCCAAGCAGGGTGGTATTCTCCATGCATAATATTGGGAAGCTCTCACTTAGGAGTAGCTCAGGATTTTGAAAATTCTTTCAATGGATAGGAAGCCACCATGTATGGTCTTAAATTGTAGGTACCAACAGATTCAATTGCTGAGGCATTCAAACTTCCACAAGAAGGAGAAATGTGGTTTAAAGTTCAATTCATCATTGGAGGAGACCTCAACAGTTTCCTCAAATATGGACATAGAGATCCCAACTGGGCCAAATGAATTCCCAGTAGCTACCTCAAAAATGAATGGGAAGAAGTTGTTAAATTCATCAAGATTTACCTCACTTGTGAAAGGATATATACAATAGTGTTTCTTTATCATATGAGATTTATGGTTCATGTTGTAGGTATGAAGACCTTCAACTTGCCATATTTTTCACTAAAGAGTTTGATAAATATGTCAGCCAGGATTCAAACGCACACAACTGCTTCAGAATACAACTTGTATCATCAAAGTGTTAGTTGAATAAGAGTTAAAGAAAATAATTCAAACATGGGACCATTTCTTGTTTTACAGGGTAGGCCAACTAGCACCTACACCTCCATCCTCACAACAACACCCTCATCCTATAAAAAGAACAAAGAGAAATGCTAAAAAAGAGAAAATCCATAAATCCAACAATAGAACATAAAGTGTTTCTTCAGTCAAGGTTGAGAGGAAGATGGAGAAAGGAGAGAGATCATCACTCAATAAACCCAAGTCCATGAAAATGGTGCCCCCCATTTCTCATTTTCCTATTTTCTATACTAGATCTTGAAGAGGAAGGACTGCAACTGTAGAAATTAGCTGAATAAATCACTTATTCAATGAAGATTAACCCGATCATACATCAATTTCGAATTGCATGCATAACACATAACCTTCTTCTACAATTAATTGTCACATGCGGAAATAATAGAAGCAATCTCACATCAAATCAATCACACATTAACTCGGTATGTATGGGGAAAGCCTATAGCTGAAAACCCCGCAGCTATTGTGTATATTATAATGGAGAAATCATGTAACAAAACAAGTACAATACTCCTCACAAGTACTCAGTACTTTCTCATAAAGTCACACACAATCTAGCTTAGTTTTGAATAGGTTACTGGTTCAAAACTCCCCGCCAATTGCCTTGCCTCTATTGCGCAATCATGGCCTGGTTATGTAGAGATCCAAGGTTCGAATCTCCTTGGCTTGACTGCGCAATTGTCATGGACAATTCCTCCAAGTGTGGTGCAAATCTCATGCACAACTGATCCTCCAACTGATAGCTATACTCACCCTTTCATCAACCTCTTTCACTGGTCTCCACTGAACTGATCATGCACTGTAGTGAACTGATGTGTTCTTGAGTTGACTAATGAGTTACTAATTAGTGAATTAAATAATATTTAATTCACTCCACTCATAACTAATTGATTAGCTAGTTAAACTAATCTCAACTAGTTCAACTAAAATAAACAGAACACAACTCCACTATATGTCTCATTAACTCCTCCAAAACTTCTGCCACTGAAGTCCAACTGAAGTCAACCATGCAAGATGCCATCAAACCCTAGGAACCACGTGATTCCTCTGTCAGTTGCATGAGCCACCTCCATGACTCGAATTGAAGTGCTCCAAGAGAGTAAACTGCTGTTTATAGTCAAAATATTATTAAGGGTAAATAATATTTGACTTCCATATTTTTAGGAGAGGCAGTCTACACCTCTAAAACTTTGAGTCCTCAAGAGGGTCTAATATTTTCCAACATGGCATACTTCAAGGTCTCCAAGGCGGTATTCCCAAGAATTATTAGTATGTCTAAAAATAGACATAGTCTAAAAATAGACTTTGCGCCAGAATTTTCCTGCGGGCCCACTTAGTGAAGGCGACTTCATTTCACTAAGCTCCATCATCTTGCTGCATTCTCAACAGCAACTGTAGAAAAATCCAAAGCACAGGTGCTACTAGAAATTCCAGAAGTAGACATTAAAAAAAATATGTATAAAGAGTGTCAACTCATAAAGTCTGATGAAGAACTCCTCAAAGATGTAGGGTATGAGATTAGTATCAAGAGAAAGAAAGAGGAGACCAAACCTATTGTTGGAACCAGAAAAATACATACCAGAGACAAAAACAAGTTCAGGCTCAAGTCTAAGGCTTCGCACAATCCAATTTTGTTGATAGAGATTATTAATGTAGAAGGAAATTCTGAAGGGTTAAAGACAAATGATTCCAATATGAAAGATAAAAACAAAACCCATTCAGATCAGAAAATAGAACCCTAAAAAATAAGAAATATCAAAAAGGGTTCAAAGGAGGAAAATGCCAATGTCAAAGAAGCAGCTAGAAGAACCACAAGATCAAGATCAGCTTTTGGTAGCGAACCAGACTTGGACAAGATTGTTGAAGTTGAATCCCACATGGAATAAAGGTAAAAAGGTTTTCCAATAAAACACCTTTTTGCTAATCAAGTGCAATTTTTAAAAACTCATATTTCAAAGTGTATAAGTCTACACAGATTTTTCAATGTTTTCTGTGAATTTTTGAAAAATAAACAGAGTACTACTGGAAATTCCAGTAGAGTCACAGTTTTTGCGCAGTTACATGTTTTTATTGAAATTTCTGGTAGTGCCTGTTTTAAATGATTTTTGACACCTGTCAACAAAAATTCCGAGCCAGTTTAGGAAAGATAAGGACTCATAACCAAATGGATATAACAAGTGATGGTTATAAGTGGTTACAATTTTGTTGCAGGTTATATTTAATGAAGATACATGGTTATTTAAGAAACAAAGACATAAGGAGACAAATCAACAGAAAAAGGGGCAACATGTCAACATACTCAACAGTTCAACCTAGATTCTCTTCTCTTCTTTCATCTACATCTATCTTTTCTGTTAGATTTCGATGGGATATGTTTTTAATGTATTATGACACCTATAAAATGTTAGGAGTAGTGTTTCCTTATTTTTATAAGAGGTGGAGTTGGTGCCTCTCTTTCTATATATACCATTTGTAAATACCATTTCCAGGTTGGATGTTGGTCTACCTGAAGAGTTAATATAATAAAGAAAATCCTTTTTTCACTTCATGCTGGAGAATTTTGTGACTCAAGAAATATCTAATTTATGGTGTGTTTTCTCTCTTTGTTAATTTCTTCTAATTTGTGAGTTGCAACAACTAGTAAGGTGTGAGTAAGAAACTATTAATAGATTTGATAGTAAATTATCTGCTTTCCAGCTTCCTGCAAATCATATATGTGTTGTAGAACATGTTAGTGAAGATTACATAAAGGATTTGTGAAATACTTTATTCATGTACTCTACTTTCTGAATGTTTTTACTTTGCATAAAACAGAGTTTGTGTAAATATCCATCATTATAGCTGTGTGAATGATTTTGGATATGAATATTTCCTAGAATAAGTACTAGCTATCCATTTCCTTCCATTTTTTACACTCTTCTCCCTATACTACCAATTTACCTATACAATTTATACTTTCTGCTGCTTGCTGAATGCATGAATGTCCTAAAGAAATTAAAATAATTTCAAACTCTTTGAGAAGCCATCCCACCACGCAAAAACCATTTAAAATTTGAAATGAACTATGATGTGTAAGGCTTACTACTTTTTCATTCAAGGAGTGACTCCTTGTGCTAACATATTTGACGTCATTGCCAGGGAGGCAAATTGAAGTTTATCCCTGGGTGAATGACAAAGTTATAAGTTTGGTTATGAGGTGTATAATTCCAGTTGTCTTTTTAGACTGCTTTACACTTGGTGACTCCATTGTTGAAGTTTTGGCTCTTAGAAGGACTAGAACTAGGGCTAACCCATATTATCCTTTGAGAATCCTAGTCCTTAACCTTGAAAAGTTAATCAAGAAAAAGAGTAAACAAAAATTTTCTACCTCTACCATTGTTTTCAAAAAGGCTATCCCTAAAGACGGCTTGCAAAATTTATCCCCTTATTTTGTAGAAAATCCTATATCTCCACTGTTTTCCACGAAAAACAATACCTACATCAAAATTTGGCGCTTCATCATCTGTTGTTCACTATCCACCAATTGTTGTTCCACAAATCCCAACAACTCATACCATAGCAGGTCAATACCCACCCCCTAACCGAATGAATTCATTTTTTTCTGCAAGGTTGCCCCTTTGGTTTTACCTCAACCTATGAATGTATTACCTCTAGGATATTATCTAAATACATGTCTAAGTTTAGTTGTGAGGGACATGTAACAACTGAAGAACACCTTGCTGATTTTTATGCCTATGCTGACAATCTGAATATTGAGCATGAAGATGTCTAGATGAGAGTTTATATTTAGAGCCTTAAGGGTGATGTTAGGAAATGGTTCATATCTTTGACATGTGGTAGCATCACTGGGATTGAAACCATAGATGATACATTTTTAAGGAAATGGGGTGATAAGAAAGATTTTCAGTATTATATCACTGAATTTGGTGCAATAAAAAGAAAAGAAGGAGAATCCATTTCTGATTTGTCTAAGAGATTCAATAAGATGTATAACAAAATACCTACTGAAATCAAGCCTACTGAAGCTTCATCCAAAATCACTTATGTTGGTGCCTTTGATCCTGATTTCTTATTATTATTGAGAGAAATAAGATATACAACACTAACACAAATGAAGGAAAATGCACTGGAGGTAGAATCTAATGTGTTAGCAGTTGATAGTCTCAGAAGAGGGATTGACAGAGAAAAATAAAGAAAAAAGTTGAAGTTTCAACTTCAGGAACTTCTGACATAGATCCTAATCTAGACGAGGTGACCAAGATGGTCAAGTCATTGACTACTAAGATTTCCAAGCTCAAGATGGAAGTAAGACTAGCTACTACTAGAAATGTTTCATTTGGCTAGCCTGATAGGAAACAATTTAGAAGACCTAATGCTCCTCAATTTTTGCAGTGAGAAAGAAGAGATGCTGACGATCAAAAAGTACAACACCCTTTGCAAAATTCTATATTTTAAGATGAAGAGGAAACTAAAAGGTGTGAGAAAGGTGGTGATATATATTTTCTAAGAGATAAAGAAGGGCTGATCCATCTTACATAAGCAGAGTATGAAGATTTCATGTCATAAAATCAGAATAATGAAGTGATTCCTCATCATTCCACGATTGTAGATTATCATCAAAGAAGATACAATCTCATATCAATGAAGATTGATTATAGTTCAAAGCCTGCCGCAGAACCCAAGAAGAATAAGGATGCAGTTAAAATTCCAGCATAAAAGCAACTTGTTGAACCAATCAGACTGGAATTTCCGGTAGCAGTTAACCCTCATTCACTTGAGGTAAAAATTTCTCACAAGCTGCCCCCTATTTTAAATTTTGAGAATTATATACAAAAGATAAATATTCACGTTCCTCTTGTAAAGCTCATGAAAAATGATGATTTTAAAAATACATTTATGAAATCTCTTTAGCCTCCACCTACCGAAGTAGCCTTTGATTTTTTTAACCTTCAAGATGAAAATCCCACTGTTATTTTAGGTCCATTAATGGTAGAAGATACATATGAATCTACCCCTCCATTATATGTATCTCTGAATATTCATGATAAGATCTTGCATAATTTCCTAATGGACTCCAGAGCCTCACATAATTTAATGCCCAAGATATTCATGGATGAACTAGGTCTTGAGGTAACTAGAGAATACCAAGATCTATACTCCTTTGATTCCTGGAAAATTCAATGCCTTGGTGTCATCAAAGACCATGCAGTAAGCCTTTTTCAGTTACCCATGAGAGGGATGGTGATGTATATTTTTATAGCTAACATTCCTCCTATATTTTGCATGTTACTTTCTAGGTGATGGATTAGAAGGTTGGGAGGAAATTTGCAAATGGATTTCACTTATGCTACTGTCTCTGTTTTTGGAGGAGAATAAAGAATAATTTATAGAGAATCTCAATTAGCATATATCATCAGTGATAACAAAGACCCTACTAATCATCCAATTTATGCTAGAACAATTAATGTTGGTTCAAGAATTTTACATATGGATATTGTTGTCCTATATGCAGAAAATTTTCAAATTTCGAAGCTTGCTGAAAAATACACCAGTCGTGAGGGTTCTAAGCTATGGCAAATGTATTTTGATGTTTCATGTTCTAAAGAAGGAGTTGGTGCAAGGATAGTTCTCATTTCTCCTTTGAAAGAAAGCTCCACTCTTTCTTTCAAACTTGAATTTGAAGCAACTAACAATGTGGCTGAATATGAAGCTCTTTTGATTGGTATATAATAAAAAAAAGACATGAATATTTCAGAAATTTCTATTTTTGGAGATGTTGAACTTATTATTCAACAAATCAGAAATGTTTATCAAACTAAGCATCACAGACTTAAAGATTACCAAAATGCAGCATGGAGTCTTATAGAAGACTCATTCCTGGCCTTTAACATTTCTTTTGTTCCAAGAGAAAGTAATATTTTTGTCGATTCACTTTCTATTTCAGCAAGCTCATTCAAGATTCCAATACCTATAAATCTGAAATATGAAGTGGAAGTTAGGTTCAGACCTAAAATTGATCATAATGTCAAGAATTGGATTTTTTTTGAAGATGATGAGGAGATTAGAATATTTATTGAAGTTGATGAAGAATTTTTTGTCCTAAATATTGATCAATATGAAGATCTCATGAAGGATGGTGCTGATTTGCAGGATACCAAAAATCTGCAAAATAAATTGTTGATCAACCTATCATTCAACTTCCTACCAATCATATTCCAAAGGGGTTAATCCAACTTGAGAAGCTCTTTGATCACAATGATCTCTCAATCAAACAATTGTTAACTAAAATAGAAGAAGAGTTGGAAGATTTGAATTTGGGCATAGAAAAAGAACCGAGGTATGTTAATTTGTCAAAAGCTATATCAGAAGAAAGAAAGACTGAATGTCACAAGTTGTTTTGTGAATTTTTTACTGTTTTTCATAGAAATATGAGGATCTTAATACTTATGATACAACCATCATTGAGCATAGAATACCATTGAAGGATAGTACCAAGCCTTTCTGGGAGAAATTAAGACAAACCAAACCACTATTGTTACCAGTGATGGAGAAGGAAGTGAAATTTTTTTTGGATGCCAAAATCATCATTCCACTGAGACACTCAGATTGGGTTGCTAATCTAGTTCCAATAAGAAAGAAGAGTGGTGAAGTCAGACTATGTGTAGATTTTAGGAATCTTAACAAATGCTCCAAGAAAGATAATTATCCATTACCAAAGATGGAGCATATTCTTCAAAAGGTAACGAGGTCAGATATAATTTCCATGTTAGATGGGTTCTTCGGGTACAATCAAGTATCTTTTTGGCCAAAATACCGAGAGAAGAAAACATTAACTACTCCTTGGGAAAAATTTATGTATGCAAATATAACATTTGGGCTTATGAAAGCCATAGCTAATTTCCAGCATGCTATGGACTTTGCATTCATTGGAGAAAAGGACAAATTCTTGGTCATCTATTTAGACGATATTAAATTTTTTTCAGCTTCAGATCAGGAACACCTTCAAAACTTGAGAAAATTATTTTTTAAATGCATAAAATATGGTCTATCATTGCATCCAAAGAAGTATCATTTTTCCCTCAAATAAGGTAATATGTTGGGTCACATAGTTTCTAAAGATGGAGTGAAAATTGATCCTAAAAAGGTGATTGAAATTCAGGATTTAACAATTCCAAGATCTAAGAAAGAGGTTCAATCTTTTGTTGGTGAGATCAATTTCTTAAGAAGGTTCATTCCCAATTTTGCTGAAGTGGTGAAGCATATTAATTGCACGTTGAAGAAGGAAAAAGAAGTCAAGTGGACAATTGCAGCCATAAATTCATTTGAGCTGATAAAAAAAGTTATCATTGAAGCACCTCAGCTAGTAAGCCCTGAATACTCAAAGCCTTTCTTGATCTTCTCATTTTCCTCTCAAGATACTATTATTGCTATTTATTACAAAAAGATTCTGAAAATAAGGAAGCTCCCTTATAATTTTTCATCAAAGCTCTTAGATATGTGGAATTGAAGTATGAAATGTTAGAAAAACATGCCTATGCATTAGTCAAAGCTGTGAAGGATTTTAGATTTTATATTCTGCATGCTCAAGTTATTGCCTATGTACCTTCATATATTGTTACAGAGATATTAGTTTAGTCTTATATTGGTGGAAAAATAAGTAAGTGGGTGACTAAAGTTCTTGAGTTTGATTTAAAGATCAAGCCTACTAACTAATCAAAGGTCAAGGTTTAGCCAAATTAATAGCTAAAGAAAATTGTAAAGTTTTGGGCTTGAATTTAATGGATGTGTTGAAGCCTAGAAAATCTCTGCTTCAAACATCGAGGAAAACCACCCGGTCGGGACCTTAGGACAGCTCCTTTTCCGTTTGGTATGGTGGCTCCGACTGGATTTAAAGGACCAGTTTCCTTATAACTAAATGGGTTGGTGATGGGTTGATTTGGATGGGTGAAAATGGGACTAAATTAACTGAAATAAAACTATTTAATTTAAACTAAATACTGATAAAGAAATTCAAACACTAACCCGGGTAATTATATGTGAATACAACTTAAGATTGTTCCAATTTAACAATAACCATAAAAATGTATTATTATTTAAATTATAAAGATAACTCCGTTTAAGAAATTAAACAGAGTTGTATTAGCATATTGCATTCATCATTGTATACCATCTATATATACTTATGAAAGATAACGTTTCAATTATACTCAGAAATGATATATAAAAAGAAACGTTGTGAAAACCAAATATATATATATATAAATGATAGCAAATTTTAAATCGAATATCATAAGACAAAAGAAATCAACAGTGAATAGATAGAAATACCTTATTCATCTTGAAGACTTTCAAATGAAATCTGATACTCTAATCCAGTAACTCTGATGCAAAATCAAATTCCAAGGTACAGAAATGCAACACTTCAAAGATAATTCCGCATAAAAATCACCAGATGTGATCCTTTTAAAAATATATAAGACAATGGAGTACAGAAATGTAATCTCCAAGTCAAAAATATTAAGATCCAGGACCTTTCTCTAAATGCATGAGAAGGGTTTAAATACTACTTAGCTAAATCTAAAAATAGTCTATTACAAAAATTAAGGATTCGGTTTAATGACCGTCCTTTTCCTAGGCTAAAATACAGTAAAATTAAAACTAAATCTAACTATCTATGAACTTGATATTTAAACTTGCAAGCATCTAGCATAGTTTTGAGAAGATGTGGTTGACCGACTTCAGAATTCAACTGTCTTGAAAAGACAGAGTCGGCAAGTGTAGGCGCAATCTTCTCTGTAGAATTGATGATACAATTAAGTGCACTGTGCTGACTGTGTGGCTTCACTAAGTATGTCCAGTAAGAGTCCCAATTTAATCTTGTCAGCCCTTGGATTGATTTTTCTCTTTCTTCTGCCTTTTGCCTCCATTCTGTTTGCAGTTGATGTGCCTGTGGGAGATATCCTGGAACAGTTTCTGAAATCAAATTAGCTTTGTGTAAATTATCATTTACACAATCCGTAAGAGTGTTTTCCGCTGTAGCCGCCTCCTCTGCTGCCTTCTCTGCCCTTCTGATTTGTGCATCCCAGTTATTAAAAATCATTTCTTTATGATTTTCATTAATAATGGGTGCACCAGCTTTTCTGCCTTCTTCTGTTTTTTGCCATACTAAATAATCATTGATCTTTTCATTAATCAAATCATAATCATTTCGTAAATCTATGACATGATTTGTGATTTTATCACTCTCTTGGCAAAAATAATTCCATTGCAAGATTTTTTGGCATAAAACTTCCTCTTGTTGTAGTAGTTGATTGTTTAAAGAGATAGTTTCTGAAATGAATTCTGGAAGCTTAGGATCATCTTTATGCTGATCTTGGATAATCTGTATTTGTTTGTCTTTATCAGCCAAGCTTTTTTGATGTCCTATTTGCATTTCTTGAAGTTGTTGTTGTAATTATTCAAGTTTCAATTTTGCTTCCTTATTGGCTTGTACCTGTTGCAATTGTTGTTGTAGAACTTTTATCTGTTCTTCTTTTTCATTCAACAAAAGTTGTATCTCAAATGCTTTGTCAATTGTTGCAGAAGCATAAGCTCCTGTCATTTGAGATAACTTAGCGAGATTATCAGTAGGTTCTGTGGCAGGATCCTTCCACAAAACATCTACTTGTTCTACTTTAGTAGCAATTGCACCTTCTAACTTTCTCTTTTTTCTCTATTTCTTCATTTTTCTTTACAGTTATTATTGTCTGTCTGAAATATCGGTGTTGTCCAGCACCCATTTCACCATGTCCGTATATGGGAGAATCCTTGGCCTTGCCGCTATCCTATGCAAAAATGAACAAGCCAGTTCTTTGAGGGTTTCTTCAGATGTATTACTAGAACCTGCTGTAGCCACAACTTTCATCACCACGGGATTTTCTTCTTCTAATAAATTATACATTCCTTCCCAAGTGGATATACCGGCATCCTTATTGCAAGCGGTGTCTGCATACAGTGAAGCCATTTCTCTGTTTTCAGAATTCGAGCTCTTCTCCTTCTTACCCATAATGTTCTGTGAAAGCTTTGTATAGACGTTTGCTCCTTCGTGCCTGTGTTTTACGAGTTAAATGAGAGTAATGGCATGAGAAAGGTGATGAGATTGTTTTAAATGCGAAGGCGGATGAAATATATTATTTTAACATGAAATGACTTTCAATCAAAACAAAATCTCATTTACCATTAATTGTCAATCCATTCATTTAATCCAATCATTAAAGCACATAACAGATATTGATATATGGGAAGATTGTCTTTGAACAACGTGCTTTTATGAATCTGCGACATTGCGATCTGCGATTTGCTGCACAATATCACAATATCGCAATGTCGCAATATCACAATATCGCAAAATGAAACCATCGCAATTTTATAAATAGCGCAAAAAGCGCAAATTGTGAAATAGCGCACATCGCAAATCTCGCAAAAGCGCAAAATTGTAAATAGTGCAAAAGGTATTCGTTTAACATTTCTGTTTTCTGCGCTATGCGATCTGCGACCAATATGTTTATTGTATAGGCTTTTTGAGATCGCATTATCGCAAAATCGCAAAATCGCATTTTCAGTTTTATAAAAGATATATACCATTTTGCGATGGATGCGCTATTTTGTTTAAAGAACAATTTTATTGTAATCTATCATAAACTTAAGTGTTTCTTAATGTTCTTTCTAAGGGATTTCTCTAAGTTTATGATAGAAAGTTTTATTTGAAAAGTAAAACAAATCCTAATTGATTTTTTGGATTTTTTAACTAAGGGTCCCCATTTATTTAGTATTATTACTAATATTAAATAAAAGGGGGGTTGTTGCTGGTCACAACAATTGGCGATTCACTGAAAGAAACAGTTATCTCTGAAAAAAATAAAATGAACACTATATCTTTAGTAAGTAAAGATTTTTAAAGATAATGAAAACTATCTTAGGATAATTCAAATAAAATGTAACTATGAAAAAGAAATAAAAATCATTCACAATTTCTTTCTAATTCCTTAAGAACAAAATCATTTTGGGTTATCTCAAGCTTTGATTGGTGTTAATAATGAATTAAGTGGATTTCTCCAAGTTTTGGTTTTATAAGATACTCTATTGCCATAGGTATTGCCTCTGCTGCCAACAAACGTTCATAGTCTCGACAGGGTTACCTTTAAACCATTAACTATTCATTGTCCCATCCAACTAAAATTATGACTTTTTAAAAGATAAATTCATAAGATCTATTATCTCATGTTTTTTGTCTTTTATTTATTTTTTATTTTAAGAGCCATTGTTCTGGTTTGGTGGCCAGTTGATAACAATGCCATTCACTAGTTATAATTAAACTGAACAAGCTGGCTCGTGATGAGACCCCTTGTCTTATATTTATAAGCCATTACCCTATTTTGGTATGCAGTATTGGTAATGTCAGTTTTATTACTCTTTATGAACATGGTAAGTCGGCTCATAATGAGACCTCTTATCTCTTAAATTTTCATATAATTTCTTAGAATTACATTCTAAAAAATCACAACTTAAATGGATGGGGTGAAATAGTTTTATCCTTAAGAATCAAATGATGACAATTTTCAGAGTTTTTTGAGTTCCAAAACTTTGAAAAAATCTTTACTTTTATAGATAACCTTTCTCTGCTCAATAAAATTATAATGATTTACATTCTCTTCAAATTTTCAAAAGATCATGCAAATGATTGAAATAATCTTTCAAAGTTTAACATCTTATTTTAAACTATCCAAAAACTATGATCATTCCTTTAAAAATTCTTATTTACACAAAATAAATATTTATAATATTTTTCCTAAGAAATTTTCCTAAATAGTAAACAGTCAATTATAGACCTATTAACAACTTTTATTTGCAAAAACAATCAAAAACTTTTCAGAAAGGAATATGTACAATTTAAGAAGGGGTTACCTCCTTATGAAAAGAATTTCTTCAAGATAAGCCCATTTATAGGAAGAGATTCTCTCTTACCTGTTAGATCTTGGAGTATGAATGTATTTGAGCCTATCTTCTCAACGATCTGAAATGGTCCAAGCCACATTTTCTGAAACTTGGTATGTTTACCTTTTTCTTCGTGTGCTTTATCCCATTTCAGAACAAGATTACCAATTGACAAAATTTTTGAGCCGATAGAACTTGCATCAAAAGAAGATTTTACAAGCTGTTGATGTTTTTCATGAATAATTTTTTCTTTATCTCTATCTTCTTCTAGTTTAAGGATTTGATCATATCTCAATTGAATGGATGAAGAAGGATTTTCTTCAATAAATTGCACTAAGGCTAATGATGGAAGAGTTAAATTTGATGGTATCACAGCTTCTTTTCCATAAACCAGATTGAAAGGTGAAGTCTCTATTGAAGCTTTTTCAGTGATACGATCAGCCCATAACGCAAAGATTAAATATTTGTGCCAATTCTTTTGATTTTGATCAACGGTCCTTTTAATGATTTTGATAAGGTTTTTGTTAGTGGATTCAGCCAAACCATTACCTTGTGGATAATAATTTGTTGAATATTTTAATTTAAAACCTCTTTTGACTGCAAATTCTATTAAACTATTTCCAGAGAAGTAAGATGCATTATCAAAGACTAGAGCATTAGGTACACCAAACCTGGTTATGATGAATTGATCTATGAAATCAATAATTGCATTAGAATTGGCTACCTTCAACGGGATTGCCTCTACCCATTTTGTAAAGTAATCAGTTGCAGTAAGGATGTACTTGTGCTGTTTGGAAGAATGAGGCACTATCTCACCAATAATGTCAAGCCCCCATTGTTCGAATGGTTGCTCAATAGTCACTGGTTGCAAAGGAAAAGCTGGTTTCCTTTGTCTTCCACTTGCAGTTTGACAAATTCGGCACTTCCTTACGTAATCATGCGTATCTTTAAAAAGGGTAGGCCAGTAATAACCAGCATGAATTATTTTGTGAGCTGTAGTATCACCTCCAAAATGACCTCCTGCTGGTCCATCATGCAACTCCTGCAAAACCTTTTCAGCTTCAGTCTTTTCAAGACATCTTAATAAGATTGAATCATAATTTTTTCTGAATAACACATTATCAATGATCTCATATTTAATAGCCTTTAACCTTAAAGCGCATTTACTCTTATAACTGAGATTAGAAGGAGCATACCCATTTTTCAAGTAATAGATAAGATCAGCATACTGAGATTCAGAATCTGTAACACTTATCTGACTTACTTGAATATCTTGATTTGGATCTTGATTTTCTGGTATGTTCTGAGCTCCTGCCAATAATCTGCAAAAACTTTGTCCTCTAACAATCTTAGCTGGTTTAATATCAATATCATATTCTTGCAAGGCTGTTACCCAGTTAGCTCTCTTTTCTCCTACTTCTTTTTGAATTAATAATTTCCTCACTGCAGAGAATGGGACAATGATTTTTGTATGTGTTTTCAAGAGAAAAGGTATGAAATGTTTGATTGATTTAAACACAGCAAAGGCTTGTTTTTCAACATCGGAATAATTAAGCTCAGCTCCTTGCAGATTTGAGCTAAAGAAAGAAATTGGTGCCTCGATTTTCTGATCATTGAGTTGTGTTAAAACAGCTGCATAGGATGTCTCGGTGGCCAAAGTATACAAAGTAAAATCTTTAGAAAAATCCGGGGTATTCAATGCTGGTGCATTAATGATCGCTTGTTTGATTGCCTCAAAGGCTTCTTTCTCTTTATGCCCCCATTTGAATACTGAATTCTTCTTGATCATACTTTGCATAGGTAAAGCAATTAAAGAAAAATCAGGAATGAATCTTTTAACAAAATTGATCTGTCCAAGAAATGATTACATGGATTTTTTGTTATGAGGTAAAGAAATATCAGAAATTTCTTTCACTCTATCTGGATCAATATATATACCATCTTTTGACACAACAAATCCTAAGAGTTTTCCTTCATCTAAAGCAAAGAAAGATTTCTTTGGATTTAAGGAAATACCAAACCTTTTACATCTTTCAAATATTTGTTTTAAATCATGTAGATGATTGGCTCTCTTTTTTGAAAATACTGTTATGTCATCAAGATAAAAAACAACTGATTTATTGATCAGACCTTTAAATGCTATGTCCATGGCTCTTTGGAAAGTTGCTCCTGCATTTATTAGACCAAAAGGCATTTTCTGATAAGCATAAGTTCCCCATTTTGTTCTGAAAGTTATTTTCAATCTGTCATCTGGATGAACTAAAACTTGATTATAGCCCGAAAATCCATCGAGAAAGGACATAAGTTCAGAACCAGCTACCTTTTGAAGTATCTGTTCCATGGTTGGCAATGGAAAATTGTCTTTTAAACATGCCTTGTTTAAATTTCTGAAATCAATACAGATTCTTATATCACCATTCTTCTTCCTTACAGGTACCATATTGGAAACCCAATTGGAGTGCCTAACAGGAAAAATGATTTTGGCTTTTAAAAGTTTATTAAGTTCTAATTTGATTTGACTTTCGAGATTTGGATGAATCTTTCTCAACTTCTGTTGAACAGGTTTAATATCAGGAAGCATTGGAATTGTGTGTTGAATAACCGAAGTATCATATGTTTTTAAATCATCATAATTCCAAGCAAAAACGTTTTTATACTTGTTCAGAAGTTTAATGAACGCATTCCTTTCCTCTGGTGTTAAATTGAGTCCTAAGTTAACGTTTTGAGGTTTAGAATCAGAACCAAGATTTACTAATTCAAACTTCAAGGTAGAGCTTTGAAGTTTAGCATTAGTGACTTTCTTGAATCTGTCTTTAATGTCATATAAATCCTCTAATTTAACAACAGATTTTGGAATGGGGTTTTCATTACCTTTTGAAGAAATTTGTAAATCATGATCATCTTCATCAATAATTTTCTCATCATATGATTTCTCTGAAGTCATGAAATTTAAAATATCTTGATCATGATAGAATACTCTCCAATTTGTAACATTATCTGGGACAGATGGACGAAAAATAAATTCTACAGAAAACCTATCAGGACTGCAATCTTCAGTAGGAAGGAGTTTAGATGCAACATTAGCTAACAAGTCAGCTGATGTATTTTGATTCCTAGGAATAGGAGAAATATTGAATGCTAAAAAATGAGTGGTAAGATCTTGTAATAGGGTTTGATAGTGTTTAAGATGTCCTGAAAGGCAATGAATAGTATTCCTAACTTGTTTTATGACAATTTCGGAATCACCAAAGACTTTCAAGTATTTAACATCTAACCCTATAGCTTTATAAAGTCCTTGAACCAAGGCTTCATATTCTACGGTATTGTTAGTACACTCAAATTCTAACCTACATGACAGCATGGTTTTCTCTCCATATGGATCAATTAAGATGCATCCTGCTCCAGCTCCATCGCTAGACTTTGATCCATCAAAATATAACGACCAAAATAAAGACTTATCTAATGACTTATCTACAATTACATCAGAAATATTTACAATTCTGGAAGAATCGGATTGTGAAAAATTTTCTATTTGAGAAACAAAAGTATTTACAGAAAAAGGTGATTGAGGTGCTTCGAAGTTTCCAAGAAATGATTCAGCAGAATAACCTCCAAGAATATTGTTGTTGAATGCCACATGCTCATTAGGTTGTTCGAATTCAGTGACAGTGTGCGTCATATGTTTTTCTCGTTCAATTTTGATTTGATTTGGTTTCCCTTTGTAGGGAAGCCACATATGTGAATAATCAGTTGAGATATAACCATTAAGTTTCGCAGACCAGTCCCTGCTTAAGATTAATCCATAGAATTTAGGAATATCAGCAATCAAAATATCAATTCTTTGGACAATCCTAGGATCAGAAGCTAATCTGATAGTAACTGAATTGATTTCTCCTACAACTTGAACTTTAGAGTGATCCAATTGAACGATATGAACTGCTGATTTCTGTGGTTCGATATTCAATTTGGCACAAACAGAAGTAGGCATTATATTGGAGGAGGCTCCAGAATCAATCAAACAATTGTGCAAATTTTTATTGTACATCTCATAAGTCAAAAGAAAAGGAGGAGTTTGAGAATTTGAATTTTCCCCAATGAGCACAGTATCAGTAGCATCTACCTTATCTGGTGGCTTACCAGTTCCTCTTGCTGCTTTTGCAACTACACCGCTTGGTAAAGGAGCAATTGGTGTAGCGTTTAATTCTTTCAATAACAACTTTTGCTGGTGTTTTAGTTTGCTGAGTTCATGTAAGGAAATGTTGGCTTTGATCTTTTTCATGTCTTCGACAATGTTGTACTCCATAGGATCTGACACCACTAAAGTCTTTGTTGTTGATGTAGGAGGATTAGAAGAGGATGGCTGATTTTGAGTAGGTAATGGAGAAGTTTTCTTTACAGGGAATTTGTCTTTGGTACTTGGAGTTGTAATTTTCTTTTTAGGAACTGTTTGCACTGGTTCCGATATAGATTTACTTCTAGTACTTACAGGCATAGCTTCTTCATTATTAGAATTAGGGAGAATAAAATCCCACATTCCATGCAATTCAACTATTTCTTCATTCTCATCTTCCTCATTTGATACTAAAGATGTATCTTCTTCTTCTTCCTCTTCTTCTGATTCTGCATTAGAGATTGCATTAGGAGGTTTAGATTCAACTTGGTTTCTTCTGAAATTTCGGAATGGTTTCTTGGTAGAAGTTTCAGCTACTTGTTTTTTAATTTCAACCATTTCATTTGACATGGTTTTAAGTACTTTCTATAAACCTTCCATGTCGTATGGGTCTTTGGCCTTTTTCTTTGAATCATCTTTGAAGCTGACTTTCTTTGATTTCCTTTCCTCAATAGCATTTTTCTTTTCTAGAGAAATAATTCATTTTTCTACTGCAATAGCCTCTTTCATATTTTCGGCTAATGTAGGTTTTGCAGCTCTATCTACAAAAATTGCTATGTTTGAGGGTAAGGCAGTTATGTACCATTCACTTCTGACTTGTTCACTAGGCCTTGAATCTGTGTGAATTTTGTTCAAAATTTTGTTGAATCTAGCGTTGAATTCTTTAATGGGTTCCTTGGGTTCTGCTTTCAAATTTGAGAGATCGTTGATTAAAGTAGCTATTGATCTGTCATCTCCAAATTTGGTTAAAAAATGATCTGAAAAAATAGCCCAACTTGTTATGGATCCTGAAGGTAATGAAAAGTACCATGATCCTGCTACTCCTTGAAGAGTATAAGGGAATAGTCTGACTACAACATCTTCATGTGTGAATCCATTCAAATTTATAGCCAGCATAAAGTTATTGATATGTTCTTCAGCTTGAATGTTAAGATCTGGACTAAATTTTGGAAGCCATTTTCCAGGATTGTCTGGTAAATCATGTAAAGGTGCAGCCATGTTGACTTCCCCTGGAGTAGCCCATGGTCTAGCCATTATTGGAACAACTATTGGAGGAGTAGTAGAAACTGGTGGTGTTTGAATAGAAGTTGTTGGAATAGATGATGTTGAGATTGATGATGATTGAGGAGATGATGTGGAAACAATTGTACTTTGTTGAGTTGGGATTTCGGAAACAGGTATTTGAATATTAGATGTTGAACTTATATCACTTACTGATTCCGATTGAGTTTTTCTTGTCTTGACTCTACTAGGTAAAGGAAATTCTTTCGGAGAAATACCAAGTTTTTCACTTTGAAGCCTAGTAAGAGGTTTCGAAGAAACAAATTTTGAAGTTACACTACCTTCAGATATTTCAGACTCTTCTAAAGATAATGAGAATCCTTTCAATTTATGAATTAAATCTTGAACTTCAGGAGACTCGGGATTTTGATTGTCTGAATGTTTTGAGATTTTGGTAGTGGGTGTATGAATATTCTTCACAATTTCTTCTATAGGATTTTGTATTTCAGAAGAAATTGAAGAAGTTGATGAGGGTGTTTTGCTCTCAGAATGGCTTGTGGATAAAGATTTACTTGCCATTCATAGCTCATGCCCTCCTTCTAGCGCCAAAAATGTTGAAGCCTAGAAAATCTCTGCTTCAAACATTGGGGAAAACCACCTGGTCGGGACCTTAGGACAGCTCCTTTTCCATTTGGTATGGTGGCTCCGACTGGATTTAAAGGACCAGTTTCCTTATAACTAAATGGGTTGATGATGGGTTGATTTGGATGAGTGGAAATGGGACTAAATTGACTGAAATAAAACTATTTAATTTAAACTAAATACTGATAAAGAAATTCTAACACTAACCCGGGTAATTATATGTGAATACAACTTAAGATTGTTCCAATTTAACAATAACCATAAAAATGTATTATTATATAAATTGAAATGTGCAGAAACAAATAAAGATAACTCTGTTTAAGAAATTAAACAGAGTTGTATTAGCATATTGCATTCATCATTGTATACCATCTATATATACTTATGAAAGATAACGCTTCAATTATACTAAAAAATGATATATAAAAAGAAACGTTGTGAAAACCAAATATATATATAAATGATAGCAAATTTTAAAGTGAATATCATAAGACAAAAGAAATCAACAGTGAACAGATAGAAATACCTTATTCATCTTGAAGACTTTCAAATGAAATCTGATACTCTAATCCGGTAACTCTGATGCAAAATCAAATTCCAAGGTACAGAAATGCAACACTTCAAAGATAATTCCGCATAAAAATCACCAGATGTGATCCTTTTTAAAAATATATAAGACAGTGGAGTACAGAAATGTAATCTCCAAGTCAAAAAATATTAAGATCCAAGACCCCTCTCTAAATGCATGAGAAGGGTTTAAATACTACTTAGCTAAATCTAAAAATAGTCTATTACAAAAATTAAGGATTCGGTTCAATGACCGTCCTTTTCCTAGGCTAAAATACAGTAAAATTAAAACTAAATCTAACTATCTATGAACTTGATCTTTAAACTTGCAGGCATCTAGCATATTTTTGAGAAGATGTGGTTGACCGACTTCAGAATTCAACTGTCCTGAAAAGACAGAGTCGGCAAGCGTAGGCGCAATCTTCTCTGTAGCATTGATGATACAATTAAGCGCATTGTGCTGACTGTGTGGCTTCACCAAGTACGTCCAGTATGAGTCCCAATTTAATCTTGTCAGCCCTTGAATTGATTTTGCTCTTTCTTCTGCCTTTTGCCTCCATTCTGTTTGCAGTTGATGTGCCTGTGGGAGATATCCTGGAACAGTTTCTGAAATCAAATTAGCTTTGTGTAAATTATCATTTACACAATCAGTAAGAGTGTTTGCCGCTGTAGCCGCCCCCTCTGCTGCCTTCTCTGCCCTTCTGATTTGTGCATTCTCCTCTATTGGAGCTTTTTTCTCCGTTATTTATTTCACAATTTCATCTCAACTTCACTTTGCCATTTTCTCCTTTTTCCTTTTGTTTCTTTTTTATAATACTTCAGCCAAGGTAGTTTCTTCTTTATAGATTCACTCTTTCGCAGTAATTTTTCTCTTTGTCGAACACGCTCCACATCTTTTTCTTGCTCAGCATTAAGTGCCTTGATTTTGGTCAATGTTTCTTCATTTTGCTTTACAGTTATTTCCAGTTTCTTCAACTCCCGACTTTTCTTAATAAGAGCTTTATGTTTCCCTGAGAGCTCCTGATCTCCAACAGCTTTTTCAGTCACTTCTAAAAGCTCTATAGGGGATAATTTGGCAAACTCACATACCCTATCTTGTGGTAGAAACTGTGTCAAATTGCCCACTTGGATATTGAACTTTGTGAACAGCATCTAAAACATTCTTTTTTGGTACTGTCCGTCCATGTTTGTTTTTCTTCAATGGTTCATCTCTTTTGGTCCACTCTTGTGTGCATTCTGACAGATTCGTATGTTTTCTGGCAAAATCTTCCATGAATTGCTTATTATAAGTCGCCTGAGGTTCCGGCAACTTATACATTAGTCTCAAATCTTCCGTGGTGAATGACCCGATTAGCTCTTGAGCTGGAGTTCTGAATTGTCTGTCTGAAATATCGGTGCTGTCCAGCACCCATTTCACCATGTCCGTATATGGGAGAATCCTTGGCCTTGCCGCTATCCTATGTAGAAATGAACAAGCCAGTTCTTTGAGGGTTTCCTCAGATGTATTACTGGAACCTGCTATAGCCGCAACTTTCATCACCACGGGATTTTCTTCTTCTAACAAATTATACATTCCTTCCCAAGTGGATATACCGGCATCCTTATTGCAAGCGGTGTCTGCATACAGTGAAGCCATTTCTCTGTTTTCAGAATTCGAGCTCTTCTCCTTCTTACCCATAATGTTCTGTGAAAGCTTTGTATAGACGTTTGCTCCTTCGTGCCTACGTTTTACGAGTTAAATGAGAGTAATGGCATGAGAAAGGTGATGAGATTGTTTTAAATGCAAAGGCGGATGAAATATATTATTTTAACGTGAAATGACTTTCAATCAAAACAAAATCTCATTTACCATTAATTTTCAATCCAATCATTTAATCCAATCATTAAAGCGCATAACAGATATTGATATATGGGAAGATTGTCTTTGAACAACGCGCTTTTATGAATCTACGACATTGCGATCTGCGATTTGTTGCGCAATATCGCAATGTCACAATATCGCAATATCGCAAAATGAAACCATCGCAATTTTAAAAATAGCGCAAAAGCGCAAATTGCGAAATAGCGCAAAAGCGCATATCGCAAATCTCACAAAAGCGCAAAATTGTAAATAGCGCAAAAGGTATTCATTTAACATTTTTGTTTTCTGCGCTATGCGATCTGCGACCAATATTTTTATTGTATAGGCTTTTTGCGATCGCATTATTGCAAAAGCGCAAAATCGCATTTTCAGTTTTACAAAAGATATATACCATTTTGCGATGGATGCGCGATTTTGTTTAAAGAACAATTTTATTGTAATCTATCATAAAATTAAGTGTTTCTTAATGTTCTTTCTAAGGGATTTCTCTAAGTTTATGATAGAAAGTTTTATTTGAAAAGGAAAACAAATCCTAATTGATTTTGGATTTTTTAACTAAGAGGTCCCCCATTTATTTAGCATTATTACTATTAAATAAAAAGGGGGTTGTTGATGGTCGAAATAGGAATATACTATCCTTGAGGTTGATATTGACCTTGAGGTATGTATTGTCCTTGAGGTTTTCCCCCCGGGGAAAGAAATATTGTCCTACAGAGTTTGAACTAAGGGTGGTAAACAATTACCACTTAGGGGTTGCCCTCACGGGAGGGTAATTGACTTCTGTGAGGTTGCAGAGATGATGACGACTTCCTTGATTTTTCCCAGTGATGGCCGGCTTCCTTGAGGTTGAGGGTTTGGAATATTACCAGACATCATAAAAATATGTTTTGTGTTCAATGTTTCAGTGTTTGTTCCATTTGTACCAGATGATAACATTTTCTCAATTGGTTGAGGAGCTGCTCCTGGGAAGGTACCAGAGAGAAATTGGTATCCTAGAGGAACAGAAGAACCACCATATAAAAATGTTTCTGGAGATTCAGAAAACATAGATGACTCACCCAACATAGCTAATGAAGGTTGATAACCTTTCGGTGTAGGGTAAAAAGGAATTTCGGGTGGTGAATAAGTAAGACCCGCGTTTTGTAAAAAAACTGTCAATGATAAATACCAAGTGTAAGTTCTAAAAGGACTATAGAATATTGATTTACAACCCGTAAGATTCAATTTTTCTTCGGTTTCGGGAAGAACTACGTCTTCGTCTGGACCAACAATTTTTTAAATACATATGAGATTAGAAGGAAGGTTTTCGGTAATGCGATGTCTTACCCTAGGTGAATCCGGATCACTAGAAGTCATAGTAACAAATGCTAAAGATGATTCCAACACAACAGGTTCAGTTTCGGGCTCATAAATTTCAGCTTCTTCAGCTAATTCACTAGTTGGAGAAGAAATGTTAGTGATTTCGGAAATTGAAATTGGCTCTTGAATATATTCTGATGTTTGTGATTGATAACAAGGATGAGTAATTATGGATGATTCTCCTGGTTCTATTGATCTAATTCTGTTGATACTATGTGGTACCAGAGCTCGCAGTCCTTCAAGTTGGCTTGGTGTATACTCAGGGGGTTTCCCCTGAAGTCTACACGACTGTCTTGGTAATTCAACCACGATTAAAAATTATTAATCACACACAATCAAAGAAAATTTCAAACAAAAATCCTAAAGTCAATAGGGAAAAAATCAAATGATGAAACGCTTATAAAATCTATGAGATCAAACCACACACAAATAGTAGATTCCCACACTAAAAACACTAGTTGGTGATGAATTCCAAAATCGTAGTATTTAATGTAGAAATGGAGGTTGGAACAGTTACCCCGACAACCTACTTAATGAAACATACTGGTGCAAGCTTCTCCACTTAAACCATCTCGAGTGAAGATAACCATCCGGAGAGTCCAAGTGAGTCTAGTCAATGTTTGTTCTAGGTACAGCGAGACCTTTTCTCCACCGTCACCTTAGGAAAAAATCTTAAAGTTTATAGCCACTAAGGTTACCAACAAGAAAAAATATACCTGGGGGAATAGTCTACGATCCGATATACGCGCAAGGGCAGAGTAACGAAACTCAATTCCCTTGAATGCTCCTTGAAATAATCCAAGGTATACCGACAAGTGACCCCAAGCTCCTCGACAATGGTCAATCTGAGGTTTACCGTTGTTAATAAGTGCACATCTTGTATCATTCCCAATGAGATAGAATTGATCACCTCACTGGTTCGGATATGATATCATGCTTGAATCCTTTAGGAGGAGATTCCCTAATCATACAAGCTACTATTGGATTTTTCCTACTGCAACATCAACTACTTGTTTGTTTTAATTGTCTTGAAGAGTTAATTACTCCCTACTCCAAGACACTAGCCTAAGCTATGTTGGTGAAAAGAGTCCTAGAAATATAAAAAAAATACTAGACTGATTTTAATTTAAGCGTTGCTTTTAATAGGCTGTTTCTTAGGAAAATAGGTACGAAAGTGAAACTTTGATGATATGTAGTGACCCGACTTAAAACACACTAAAAATACATATATTATGAGAAACAATTGATTTCCTTTCAATGAATTCTATTTAAAAGAAAGGGTTGAGAAATGCAATCTTTTAAAACAATTATTTCCTTCAAAACAAGAACATATGAAAATAAATCTTATCTTATGAGAACTCAGAATGATCAATTGCTCAAAAATAAATCCCTTTATTCTTCAAGATCGAAACTACAATAAAAAATTCTCCAAAAGAAGACTACAATTTCCAGAAATAACACTCAAAACTAAAAACACTAATTTCGAGATCTAAAAATTCTAAGAATTAAATCTAAAATCAAAACTTTAAATATTTTGCGGATGTTTTTCATAGTTTGTAATCGAACTAAGAAATTCTTTGCTGAAAGAAGCAAAAACTAAAAAACATCCAATTATGGTTTTTTAAGTCAAATTCAAAATGGAATGAATTTTTTTTATAAATATTTGCAGATGAGAAAATGGGATCTAATTCTCATAAAGAAATTTCTTCTATGAAGTCAAAAACTCAACAAGAAAACAATGAAATACTAGTGATCTAATGTATACGGAGGTTTATAATCATTGAGTGACATAAAGGCACTACAAAAATAATCTATAACATGCAGATCTTGTAGAAAATAATTCAAAACTTTAAAGAGCTGAAAGAAACTCTTAGACAAAGCTTTCTGACAGAACATACAAATCTGGGTATATACCGAGAATCTTGAAAGTCAATCCTAGAAAAGAGAATTTTAAGTTTTTCAAAAAATTTCTTAGGGTCCGCAGGTTTTAATGTAAACATGTGTGGTGCCGCACTATGTATATAGAAAAACAGTGGAACTGACCGCACTTTACCTAAAGACAAAGTGCGAAGACCAAAAAACTTAAGGAAAAATAAAAAAAAATTAAAGCACTTTTCAGGGATTCTGCATGAATAAATTACCGAAGCGAGTATCAATCAATAAAAATCAGAAATATAATTTCACAAGTGAAAAATAAAGAAAAAATAAGTCCAAGATCCATTCCCCAGCAGAGTCACCATTTTTTTGGATGGATAAATCATTCTTGTGGACAAGACAGATCTCCCCAGTATCCTACAATAACTAGCAACAAACAGACAGATGTAAACTACTTTCTCTAGATTATATTTGATCTAGGATTATCTATAATGAAGGATTTAGGACTTACTCGTAGTCCAGCGCTGATCGTAGTATTCTTTCCTGTCGCTTTGAATATGTCTCCTTTCGAGATCTGTAATCACAAACATGAAAGAATCAGAAGAACCTGTATAATATAGACTAATTCATAAACCATAAATCTATCTTGATGATCAAGGAATTCATGAAATAAGCCATTTAAATAAACAACTCATTGAGAAAACATGATCCATTTGTATTATCTTTGATGAAATAAGGAGCCTTACAACCGTGTCCGCCTTGATGTTGTATAGGTCCTTCCGAGGTCCGGAACAAGCGTTTCATCTACTTTGACAAGCCTTTTCACTCTCTCGACTAACATACACATGGCTGTGTAATAATTATGATATAGTAATTAGTTAAGAGAGTCTGAGTTTTTCCAGCAATTCTCCTCAAATAATCTCAAAGCCTAAATCCCCTTAAGGATAAACAATGGCCTCAATTTATAGCAAAAGAGAATAGGTTGCAGCTCCAAATAAGAGGGGATAGAATCCTCTTTCATGGGAATAATTTCTACATACCAAGGGGTAGGCTCCTTTAATGGAGGGATGATTGTACATGAAAGGAGCTAACTTTCCACCGAATAATTGCTTCCAGAAGCTTCCAAATTCAACCAGCTAGGCTTCAAAATTTTACTTCCGCCTTCACTTTCTCTTTTACAGGAGTCCGCACCTTTAATGATGAAAAGGTGCGGCCGGTTCTGCATGTTCTAGAGAAAACATATGCGGCATTGTAGGTAATACTAAGAGAAAGTGCAATACAAGTATTTTTATGACTTTTATAAGATTTCTCTCAATTTCAAGGCTTGGTTTTAGGATGTTGATGTTTGTATACTTCTAAGGGAGTGTTGTATGAGTAGTGATGAACCCATACAGAAAGTAAAACATCATGGTGACAATTTTAGTGTAACACCTTGTCTACCTTTGTCACTCCTCTTCCCATCTCTCGCTTGATTCCTCCTCTCCCTCTCCTTTAGTTTATCTCCATCTCTCCCTTGTCAATCCTCCTATCTCTCCATGTCTAGCACTCTATGTCTTTGTTATTTTCTCCCATGTATATCTATAGTTAATATATATACTTGGAAATTTAACACCTAATTCTTTTGTGCATATTTATTTATGTTATTCATCATTAAATTGAATTATTGTGTGATTGTTAATTAGTTGGATATGTCACATTTAGTCCAACTAATATAGCTCCTACTTTGGTGTTTGGTTGAGATATTTTCTCAACTCGTGGATTGTATGGTTAAGTTAGAATTCCTAACTTGAACCAATACTTGTTGTATTTATGTGTGATGTTTAATAGAATGTAGTGGAAGTTTTGGTGTGTAATTGGTTTTTGAAATTGGTATGAGACCCTATGCACCTGTGGGGACCTCTCTTCCCTTAAAGGAGGGCGCATTATTAGGCGAGATATGTGAGTTACCTATTACATGTAGCATGTTACATTAGTATAAGTGTGCGTTTTGAAATCTATGTGAGATTGTGTGTTTCTGTGAGATATATGTCAAGGAATATATTCTCTTTAATTCTATTCAACCCAAGATTGCAAGACCACAAAGATATTTTCATATGGGATGAGTAGAATTTTGATAATTGACAACAAAAGATAGCTAGAAAATATTTTGTCAAAGACAATGTCTAGACAAGTGAAGCCTACACAAACATGTGGAGCATACACGGAATCCCTGTAGAAGCTCAAGGAAGATGAGTGCATCAAAATTTATGATAATGGTGAATTCTTGGATTGCATTGAGAATATCATGAGATGTGAGAAGACGCATTTATCAATGTATTATGTAGCCAAACAAAATGTGGGAGTGATGTCTATTCAGGTTCTACGTCAATTTTTTTTTTTTCGAGTAACATTTTTATATGTTTTTGAAGGTTTTAGAATTTGTGTTTGTATTAATGAGGAGAGAAATCAATATGGCGAGCTAGAATCTATTGGCTTAAACCTAAAGGTTATCCGAGTGGAATTTCTTATCCTTCCAAATCTAATATTCAATTATTCTTGTACAAATGAGAATGTTCATTATATCATCTATGGTATTGTAAGAATGGAGTGATCAGTATGATTGAAATATGATTCTAGAAACAATATTTATTAGTAATAGATTCTCTATAAATTATTATAATTTTTTTTGTAAATTTGGTGATGATGAAATTTTAAAATTAGATGAAGAGGTCATTTTGTAAAACTCACTCTAGATACATTTTTTATCTAGACGACTTCGCTATACTATTAACAAGTATAGTGGCTGGTACCCATGTATCTCGGTGGATCAAAGCTTATCCATAGAATGAATAGTATTTTAGTTATTACAAACAAGTGGTTGATTATGTCTAAAGAAACTATTTTAAGAGATCAATTCGTGTAAGACTCGATATGGATGGTTTTCTAGATAGTTTTGCAATTGTGGATCTATAGAAGGATCCCTCATTTGTTGAAGAAGTGGGAGTGGTCTTCTTATGAGGTTATGTGGAAAATTGGTACAATGTTGAGTAATTGACTTTGAGAGATCTATGATTCAGGAGTTTGAATGTGGAACTCTGGAATCTAGTTTGTTGACTACACCTCTACGTGGGTTATGAGAAAACTTGATGGAGTTCCCTCTATGTGATTTCTGTTGGAAATATGATGCAAGGTGTTGGCCTTGATGGCAACCTACTTGATGAAGTTTTCTTTGATGGAAACCTAATTGATAAGCTGCCTATGATAAGCAACCTATGTAAGGATGATGTAGCTACAGATTAGTTTAGATGTGACAGAGAAAATAATTCCAGTAAGTGCCAGAATAATGATGAATAAGATATGTCACAAAGCATACGTAGGTTTGTAAAGGAAAAGTAGCATATGTACGCGGAAAAGGACGTACCAAGTAGCGTATGCCTATTTGCGCTCTAAATTTACAAAACCAGGGGACATGAACATGGTATTGGCCCACAGTATTGAGTGTTGGATTATCTATTTGATCCCGTTGAGGAATACCATCAGCAGTTAAGTGGTTTTGACTCATGGTATTGATAAAGGCTAAAAATATATAAGGAGAAGAATATCATAGTGCAAAGTGTGCATGGGTAAGGGCTGTTGATGAATAAATTTCTCTAAGGAATATCTGCATGGATGAACTATGTTCTTAATTGATAGATTTGAATCTATGATGCACCCATGGACATATTGATGGTTCAAGATCTCTAGATCTAAAAGATGATGGATCTCTAGTTTGATCAATGGAAGAAATAATGAAGAACTGGTGCAAGTCTGCTGAAGAAAATGAATAAATCTGGGTAATTTTTATAGATCTGGCCTGCTCTGCAAAATATATTTTTCCAGATCTATATGATATTTTTCTTCATGAAAAGTGCGTATATACGCGGGTTTGCTTCATTAAAAGAGCGTATGGCAGTTAGGGTTTTCTGAAGATAATATACACAGAAGTATACGTGAGTTGGTGTGCAGGAAAGTGTGTATGTATGTGGCTTCAGTGAATCAAAGTAGTGTATGCTATTTGAATTAATCAATGTTCAGTGTTGAGTTTGTATCTGCATATCTATTCTGAAGTCTGGGTTATTTCTGATATTCTGGTTACAGTGATCTCACTGTTCTGTTTGAAGTTTTGGGCAAAGTATGTTTGTTGATGTTAAGTGAAGGGTTGCGTTGAAACTGTTTGATCCAGTACGAAAATTGATGAAACATGGTCTGCAATGGATCTGAGGGTTGAAGCCTTCAGTATGAAAGTGGAAGCTTTCTGCCAGTAGAAGCTAGTGTTGGAATTAGGGGGTCGAAGCTCCCTTCCAGGAGAGGCTGGTAAACGAGATAAAGGGGTTGGAGCTCCCTTCTAGTTGCAGCTGGAAAACGAGAGAAGGTTGCAACCTTCTGCAGGTAGAAGCCTGCATACTGGTATAAGCCTGCATCAGTACAATGTTGTAAAATGTTTTCTATATAATAAAGATTGAAGACAGAGACAAGAGTAGCAGTGGTTTTCTCCCATATTGGGTTTCAACCTTAAATATTGGTGTTCATGTGTGTGATGCTTTATTCTGTTGATTACTGTTCATAACTTCTAACCTAATACATAACTGATAAATCTGTTTATAAGACTGCTTTTGAGAATTTCTCTAAATCTAGAAAGTTAAATCAGTATACGCTAGTTTCCTTCTGCATTTCTGTGTGCATACGCTAATTCCGTTCATAAAAACCTCGTATGGAAATCTGCTCAAAGAAAAAGTTGAATTTATGTTATAAGCTCTAAATACTGATTCACCCCCCCCCCCCCCCCCTCTTAGTATTTTTCCAACAATTGGTATCAGAGGAGGCCCTTCTGAAAAAACTTAGCCGCTAGAAGGAAGATCAAACAAGATGAGCAATCAAGATGGAACATCATCTATCAGGCCTCCGCTCTTTAACGGAAACAATTTAATCTTCTGGAAAACAAGGATGAGATCCTATCTTCACTTCTGTGAGTAGATGTATGGCTAATGTTGAAGGAGGATATCAATATCCACCATAGCATCAACATCCAACGGAAAGAAAAAATTATGAAACAAACTAAAGGTGGTCAATGCTCTATTGGGAAGTCTAACTAATCGTAATTGCCATGTCAAGTTTGGTGCACGAGATACAGTAAAAGTATATAGACAAAGTTGTTCGGTTATGAAGGATGAAAGGTAAAAAGTACAAACTCCAAAAATCTGAATTCAATATGAGAATCTAAAAATGGATAATGAGGAGAGCATTGCCAATTTATTTTTATGTCTTGATGATATTGTAAATCGTATGAGAAATCTGGGAGAAACAATAACCAAATCTACTTTGGTTGAGAAAGTTAAGATGATCACCTGAAAAATTTGAAATAAAGTTTTTTTTTTTTTTTATATACCCTTTTGAACATAAGATTCTCAAAATTCATTTATGGCGTTAACTTCATGGCATACTAACTGCATGTGAAATGAGAAGAGGAGGACCATCTAAAGCCAAAGAAGCTGTCTTTAGAACTTCTACAAAAGGGAAATAAGTACAAGAGACAGAAGGATCAGGGTATATCTCAGAAGAAGATGAGGCAAATTTTGTAAAGAAACTTCAACTTGGCACAGGACGGTTCAGAGGTAAGCTTCCTTTCAAACGTTTTTCTTGTGGAAGAGTTGGTCACTATGTTGCTAAGTGTCCTCATAAAGAAACAGATGAAAAAGGGAAGGAAGTAGCAAGAAGGAATAAGAATCGGTCTAGCACTAGAAAAAGTTACTATACTCATGAAGACAGTGATGGGTTATCTGATAGTGAGGAAGAATGTGAACAAGATCTTAGACTTCTCATGGCATTTGAAAAAGAATCTAGAGAAGAAAAAGATACTTTATGGATGTTTTAGAGTACAATGACTCTGATACATATACTTAACAAACTCAAAATATGCTTAGAAGAAAGTAAAACATCCATAGAAACCTTTCTAGAAAATCAGCTTGAAGAAAAGGAGAAACACAATGAGAAATTAGAATTTGAAATAGTAAGTCTAAGAAAAGAAATTGAGAAAGTAAAGAGTTTGAATCTTAGATTTTCTAAAGGATCTGAAACCTTAGATGAGATTATCAAGGTACAATGTTCTCCTCTTATAAAGACAAGTCTTGGATATATCAGAGAATCTTCTCAGGCTTCAACACCAAATTATCTAAAAGAAGCTACAGCTAGTATACAACATTCTGCCACTCAGCAAGGGAATAGAGAATATTTACAGGTAAAGCATGATCATCTCAATTCAAAAAATACTAACAGGAATATCTTTCAAAGAAACACCAATCAACAGGTAAATTCAAGTAGAAGATTTCATGATTGCAGAAATTTCTTCTTCAATGGACAACGTTTCTCATGTCACAATTTTGGTTATAAATTTGTTCAATGTGTTCCATATAAAACCATCATGACAAGAGAAGCAAGAAAGAAAAGGATTGATATTGGAACAAAGAAGAATACCTATAACAAATTTTCTCCTCTTCAAAATGAAGTTGAATGTGATTATTGCAATAACTTTGGCCATGAAGAATCTAAATGCAGGAGCAAAGTTCAGCCAAAAGAACATTTTCCTTCAAGCTCCAAAGTGTGGAAAAAGAAGGAATTGCAGGTTGAAAATTGTGGCATAGATTTATTTGCAGAAGGTGAAGAAAACCAATGGTACATTGATAGTGGATGCTCAAAACACATGACATGTGCCAAAAACAAACTTCTTGCATATAGTGCTCTAGAAAAGTATGAAAGAACAAGAAGGCTTTGAAATGATACTCCCTAATGCCATTATGGGAAAAGGATCCGTTTTTTTCTAAAAGAAAAGGTGAAAACAAATAATTTCACAAAGGATGGATTAAAGCATAACTGTTAAGTGTAAGTCAAATGTGTGATCAAGGAACTGAAGTTGTCTTTAGTTCAAAAGAATGTGTGGTATGTGATCTTGATACAGGTAAAACAATTATAAAAGGAAACAGAACTCCAAGCAACCTGTATGTATTGAAGCACTGCAAAGAACAATGTTACTTGATTAAATCTTCAGAAAACTGGCTATGGCATAGAAGGTTGGGGCATCTGAGCTTCTCTCAAATCAACAAATTAAGCAGACTTAAAGCTGTTCCTGATCTTCCCAATATTACTTTATCTGAAAGTATCATATGCAAATCTTGCCAATTCGGTAAGCAAACTAGAGCGCAATTTAATGCCAAGGAAGGATCATCAAGTAAGCCTCTTGAACTCATTCATACTGACATATGTGGACCTGTGAGGAAAAATTCACCACGTGGTGAACAATACTATATCTTATTTATTGATGATTTCTCTAGAATGTGTTGGATTGGGTTGATTAAAACAAAGATGAAGCATTTGAGAAATTTCAGATCTTCAAAGCACTGGTTGAAAATGAATTAGATCTAAAAATCAAGTGTCTTAGATATTATCAAGGAGGAGAATATACATTAGATGAATTCCTTGAATTTTGTGAAAAAAATGGCATAAAAAGACAATTTTTTGCAGCTGGCACTCCACAACAAAATGGCGTAGCAGAAAGAATGAATAGAACAATTCAACAAATGGATAGAGCTATGCTTGATGATTCCGGAACACCTGACACATTTTGGGGAGAAGCAGCACATACAACGGTAAATATTATTAACAAGGCACATGTTTGTGTAAATAGTGATAAAACTCCATATGAACTCTAGTATGGTAATCCTCCCACTGTGAAGCATTGTAGATTTTTTGGAAGCAGATACTTTATAAAAAATAATGATGAAAAACTTGGCAAGTTTGAACCCAGAGTAGATGAAGGAATACTTCTTGGTTACTGCTCTAGGAGTAGAGCATATAAATGTTACAATAAAAGACTTCAGAAGATTGTTGAATGTATTGATGTTGTTATTGATGAGTCTCCTACAGCTCCAACAAAAGAAAAAAAAACAACAGATGAAGATGATGATGACATATATCCTTCTACATCAAATAAGAACGATATAGACAGTGAACCCAATGAAGAACCTGAAGATGATTTATCTGAAAAAGCTCCATCCAGATATGTTCAAAAGAATCATCCAGAATCTCAAATTTTGGGAGAAAAGGGATCAGGTGTACAAACGAGAAGGACTCTTGTGGCATCTTCTAGCTATCTGGAATTTCTATCCACTATTGAACCATACAATTTCAATCAAGCTAGCAAAGATGAATGTTGGATTCAAGCCATGAATGAAGATCTTGATCAAATCGAAAAGAATCACACTTGGGAATTAGTACCAAGACCTCATGACAAAAATGTCATTGGAACTAAATGGATATTCAAAAACAAGTTAAATGAGAATGGGGATGTTATAAGAAATAAAGTTAGACTTGTTTGAAAGGGGTATGCTCAACAAGAAGGTATAGACTTTCAAGAAACTTTTGCTCCTGTAGCTAGACTTGAAGCCATAGGAATGTTTCTTTCTTTTTCAAGCTTCCAACAAATAAAAGTTTATCAAATGGATGTTAAATCTGCTTTTCTCAATGGTGATCTAGAAGAAGAAGTTTATATAGAACAACCAGAAGGATTCATTTTTGGAAATGATGAAAAACTTGTTTGTAAAATTAAAAAGGCTCTATATGGTCTCAAACAAGCTCCAAGGGCATGGTATTATCGTCTTGACAAATATCTTCATCAACAAGGATTTTCAAAGGGGTCTGCTGATAGAAAATTATACACAAAAACTGAAAATTATAAACTATTGATTGTGGTTGTATATGTTGATGATATTATTTTTGGAAGTAATGAAGAGTCTATGAGTCAGAAATTTTCTTTTGTTATGTAGCAAGAATTTGAAATGTCTTTACTTGGGGAACTAAAATTATTTCTTGGCTTGCAAGTGCAATAAGCAACCTATGGAATATTCTTATCAGAAACAAAATATCTTAAGAAAATTATGAAGAAGTATGGCATGGAAGAGTGCAAACCTGTAAGTACACCAATGATAACCGAATGTAATCTCAGTTCTCATGATGATTCTCCCACGGTGAATCAACCAGAATATAGATCTATGATAGGAAGTCTGCTTTATCTCACTGGGACTAGACCAGACATTATGCATGCAGTTGGGATTCTTGGATGATTCCAAGCTAATCCAGAAGAGTCACACCTTCAGGCTGTCAAAAGAATATTCAAATATCTACAAGGAATTCAAGAATTTGGACTATGGTATCCAAAGAATGTTGATCTCACTCTTCATGCTTACACTGATGCAGATTGGGCTAGAAATGTTGATGATCGGAAAAGCACTAGTGGTGGTGCATTCTATATGGGGCCCCGGTTAGTATCTTGGTTCAGTAAGAAGCAAAGCTCTATTGCCTTATCTACAACAAAAGCAGAATATGTGGCTTCCGCATCATGTTGCACTCAACTTATTTGGATGATGCAAACCTTACAAGACATTCAAATCAAATTTTCACCTCCTATCTCCATTATGTGTGATAATACAAGTGCCATCAGTATCTCAAACAATACTGTTATGCATTCCAAGACCAAAGACATTCCAATCAAGTATCACTTCTTACGTGAACAAGTGCTTGAGCAAAAGGTGAAGTTGGAGTATGTACCCTCCAGAGAACAAGTTGTTGATATATTTACCAAACCTTTACCCAGGGAAGCGTTCAAATATCTCACACAAAAGCTGGGAGTAGTCTTTGCCAGGCAGAAAATCAGATCTACTTAAATACAGAAGATTAAATTGGATACGCGGATTTCTTGAAGGACAGTTGCGTATATACGCGAGTTTATACACAGAAAACCGCGTATGGGTATTTGCTAACAAAATTTTTCTAGGTCAGCATTCTTCAGCACAACTGTGGTATTGTTGGGTATCTCCGGTGATGTTCTAGCTCTCATATTTTTTATTAATATCCCTTGATGATTTGTTGCTGAAAGTTTTCAGGATGCACAAGCTAAGGGGGAGCTTTGGTCATATGGAAAGGATGAATTGTTGGCATTCTAATTATTTGTTGTAGTTTGATCTCATGCTTGAGAATCTTTGATCTTGATTGTATAAGCCATTTATGTAATTTGATGAAAAAGGTCATGTTGAGACCTATGATGTAAAATTGTAATATTCAGTCATGTAAGGACTTGTTCAAATGTGTAAACCCACTTGGTTGGGTACTTGAGTCACATATGTAAATCCACTTGGTTGGATCATTGATGTAAGTATGAGTCCTTGGTGATAGGAAAGGTCATAGAGTCATGTACTTCATTGAAAAATATGGCTGAAGATTCAGCGTGAACTCAGGGGGAGCATGGTAACTTCAGTGCACATTAGATCTACAGAGCTCTTATTTCTACAAGAGAAGAAAAACCTTGTTTTGGTTTTGATCCGCCCTTTGCCCTTGATGTCAAAGGGGAAGAGTATCATGGTGTTTGAATAATGATTATAATCAATGTATCTATTTGTTGTGATGATCAAACACCATCATGGTTGACATCAAGTCCAAAGGGGGAGATTGTTGGAAATATGATGCAATGTGTTGTCCTTGATGGCAACCTACTTGATGAAGTTGTCCTTGATGGAATCCTACTTAATGAGTTGCCTATGATAAGAAAACTATGTGTTAAATATGTAAGGATGATGTAGCTACAAATTAGTTCAGATGTGACAGATAAAATAATTCCAGTAAGTTCCAGAGTAATGATGAATAAGATATGTCACAAAGCATACGCGGGTTTGTAAAGGCAAAGTAGCATATGTACGCGGAAAGTACGTACCAAGTAGCGTATGCCTATTTTCGCTCTAAATTTATTATACCGGGGGACATTACCATGGTATTGGCCCATTGTATTGAGCGCTGGATTATCTATTTGATTTCGTCCAGGAATACCATCAACAAATAAGTAGTTTCACCTGTATTAATAAAGGCTAAAACTATATAAGAGAAGAAGATCAGTAGAAAAGTGCAATGGTCGTATCGTCGATGAATAAATTTCTCTTAAGGAATATCTCGCATGGATGAACTCTATTTTAATTGATAGATATGAATATATGATGAATCTAAGGATATATTGATGGTTCAAAGATCTCTAGATCTCAGATCTAAAAGATGATGGATCTAGTTTGATCAATGGAATAAATAATGAATAACTAGCGCAAGAGAAAGTCCATTTAAGAAAATGAATAAATATGGGTAAGTTTTATAGATCTGGTCTGTTCTACAAAATTTATTTTTACAGATCTATATGCTAGTTGGTTTCAGAAAAAGCATGTATATACGTAGGTTCTCTTCATGAAAAGCGCGTATGGCAATTAGGGTTTCTGAAGAATAAAATACACAGAAGTATACGCAGGTTGGTATGCATGAAAGCGCATATGTACATAGCTTCAGTGAAGAAAAGTAGCGTATGATATTTGAATTAATGAATGTTCAGGGTTGAGCTTGTATCTGCATATCTATTCTGAAGTCTGGGTTATTTCTGATATTCGACATAGTGATCTCATTGTTATGTTTGAATTTTTGGTGTAAGTATATTGTTGACAGTAAGTGAAGGGTTGTGTTATTGCTGATCCATGAGGAAAATTGATGAAACGTGGTCTCCAATGGATTTGGTGGTTGAAGCCTTCAAATATGAAAGTGGAAGCCGGTGTTAAAATCGTGGCGTTGGAAGCACTTTCCAGGAGAGGTCGCAAACGATCAAGGGGTTGGAGCCCTTCCGCCTGTAGCCGGAACGTCCCAAGTTGTCAGAACCGTGCAGACACTCCGCATCGGTATAAGTTCCATCCTATAATGTTGTAAAAGGTTTTCTATATAATAAAGATTGAATACAGCGACGACAACAGCGGTGGTTTTCTCCCGAATTGGGTTTCCACCTTAAATATTCGTGTTCATGTGTGTGATGCTTTATTCTGTCGATTACTGTTCATAACTTCTAACCTGGTACATAACTGATAAATCTGTTTATAAGAATGCTTCTCAGAATTTCTTTAAATCTAGAAAGTTAAATTAGTATACGCTAGTTTCCTTCTACATTTCCACGTGCATAAGCTAGTTCCATTCATAAAAACCGCGTATGGAAATCTACTTAAAGAAAAATTTGAATTTATGTTATAAGCTCTAAATACTGATTCACCCCCCCCCCCCTCTTAGTATTTTTCCCAACAATTTTCCAAGATGTTTAATGAAGCTAATGAATCAAAGACAAGTACTCGTTAATGGAGGGACTTGGGGATTTAACTCTTAGTTGTCTTGTGCATATTGATTAATGTTCTTCATCATTAAATGTAATTCTTGTGTGATTTTTAATTAGTTGGATCTCAAAGATTTATTCCAACTAATATAGCTCCTACTTTGGGGTTTAGTTAAGACATTTTCTTAACTCAGTTATTGTATGGTTAAGATGGAATTTCTATGATGAACCAATAATTGTTGTATTTATGTGTGATGTTTAATAAAATGCAGTGGAAGTTTTGGTGTACAATTTTTTTTTCAAATTTTATCATGATATATTAATATACATTATAATATAAAAAAATTAATATTTTATTAATCCAAAGTAATTAAATTTAATAATATTAGTATTATAATATATTAATATGAATTTTAGATTTAATAATAATAGTAATAATAATCTTTTAATATAATAGTAGGGTTAACAATGATTTTTTGGATGGTATTAATAACCATTTTTCCATGTTATTTGGCCCATAGACTTCACCTAAATAAAACCTTTTTTTTGAGTTTTTGTAATATAAATAGGTTTATGGAGTAAATATAGAAATATTTTTTATTTATTTACCATACCTCTTTTATTAGTGTTCCTAAATATCTTCATATTTTAAATTTATATTGTGTATATACGTAAGAATAATTAGATTTATTTTTAAATAGGATGGACATTATATTAAAAATGATAAATGTTAAATGTTAAACATTACATGTTAAATGTTTACGTGAGATCTACCCCAATACCACGTTTAAGTTTACATTTACATTTACATTTACATTTACTTTACTTCTTTTACGTGAGATCTACTCAACCCCATACTGGATTGTAGTTTAAGTTTACATTTACATTTATGTTTACTTTTACGTGAGATCTAATCGCCCCCATACTGGGTTGTACAACACTATCATCCCAAAAAACTGCTTTAATTCATACATACATAATAAATACACACACACGCACTCAAAATTCTCTCAAATGTACATATTTAAGAAAAATACACAACATGTTCAATATACAAAGTGGCATCTCATGCATAAACATGGAACTATGGCATGTGGTCGCCTATATAGAAAATTATTTCAATATATGAGCATCATCTAATTCCCAAACATGATCATTTGGTGTATGCTCGTGTTTATGCAAAATGAGTCTCTTGATACCTTCTACCTTCACCACCATTATTTGCCTCATGTAAGTTGACCTTTATACTCTTACTAGAAGAAGGAGCTCAACTTTATTTTTATTTTGGGGCATTATTCTTCTCTATTGGGACTACATAAATAAATAACATTCTCATTATATTCTTTCTACACAAAATTACACACTTAAAATCTAATACCTTATAATTAGATCCCGTAAAACTCACCAAATATGATCTAATAAATCACATGGGTGTTTTTTATCCTCCCTGCTCCTAACCTCTCTACTATATCACTCTTTAATAGTTACAAGATTTAGAGAATAGAATTTCAACAAAAAATGCCTAGACTCACTTCAATTCATCATAAATAAAATAAATAATCAATGGATGACCTCATATTGAATGTGTCACCCAATGATGGAGATTCACTAGCATGTGTAGCAGTGTACTAAACAACCTCTTGATAAGGAACATCTATTGTTCCATCCACTAAACTACTATTTTGGGTTTATGGTCAAGGGATTACATGAGGTTATTTTTGAAATTACTTGAGAGTGTAAAAATGGATGAGGGATTGAGGATAGAAGGGGGATATTAAATGGTCTATGGATGTAATCTTTTTGGGTGGATGGAATGGATAAGCTAGTGGAGGGAGTTGGTGATGAAGACTAATGGGTTATATTGATGATGGAAGTTCCCCATTCCAAGTAATATAGATACCAAACATGTGGAAAATGTGATGATAACGATTGAAAAACTATTGGAAACCACTGAATGATGGTGAATGATATGTAGGGGTAAGAGTGAAAATTTGAGAAAATGAAGAAACCTACATAGAAATTTATAATATTTCAATTAGCAAAAGAGAAAATAAGAAGACAAGGCTAGGAGAAATAGAACTTTAGGAGGAGAAGAGCCAAAAAAATGACTAACAAAGAGCTTTGAGGCTATGTCAAACAATAGGTGAGAGAGAAAAAAACAAAGAAACCCCACTAAAGCAATGAGAAACCCCAATAAATAGAAAACTTGAGGAAATATTTTCTCATAGTGGTTGTTGTACGAGAACTCTTGCACAATAAATAACGATAATGTGTTCAAAAAAGTGGTATTTATTGTGAGGAGATCACCTCTTTGGTGTCATGTGAAATAATGAAACCAAGTTTCTCCTATTGGCAGTCTATTGACATTATGTGCAATAAGAACATGGCCAATAAGTGACCATAAATCCTCAATATGACAAGGCATGGATGAGGCTCACCAACACCAGAAATAAGCATTTAACCATGTTGCTTAAAATGAAATTTCTCCCTTTCATCTCCAATAATTGCTCATAGTAAGTGAAATTGTCAGTTGTCATCTCCAATAATTTCTCGCTGACTAGTGATAAATAATATTGGCGGGGTGCAATGCCATCGCCAATCCATTAATGCATGTTGGGGTGGTGGCATTCTTCACCTCCCTACTAGTCCTTTGGTGGTGGCATTCTTCCACTCCCTACTTGTTTTTAGGAAAAAACCCCATGTGGGGAGCTTCAATGTTAACCTTAGTTTTACATCTATAATTTCTTCTATAATTGCGTCCTCTTGTTAGTGTGAGGGATGTGTGTAATTCCTCCATGAATCAATATAAAGTTGTCATGTGTAATATTACACCTAGGAATATTGTAATTATGTCCATGCTAAACATAAAGTTGACATGTAATTTTAAAAAATAAATGTTGATAACAAAAAAATGTTAAGCAGAAATAGAATATCTCATTATTTACCTTAGGAAGAAAAATGTATATCAATTATATATCTATAAAGATAACAAGATACTACTTTCTAATTGTTTATATGTTGTAAATGTATAATTTATTTAGTTTTTAATATAGAATTCATATATGACATTTAAAAAATAGTGAGTAAAATATTTCACTATCTAACATATAACAAATATATATATATGAAACATAGCATGTCACAACTAGATTAGTTTCCAAACTATTTCTATTAATTTTGTTTAACAGAAGATAATACATTTATTTTTTAATGAGATTAAATGAAATGAACATGATTATTTATGTATTGAAGAAATAAATTAATTATGGAATGTTTTTCCATAAATACTCATGATGAAGTATTTCAGGATTCAAGAGTAGTTGGGGGGAATCAGTTAAAACAATTACCTTTTCCTCAGAGGATAAAAGGTAAATCCCAGTGAGGAAAGGGGGTTTTTGTGACTAGGGAAACCGTCAGAAGGTTGAAGGGAAAGAGTCAATCTAGAGCTGGTTGGAACCAGTGGAAACTCAGAAACCCCCAATTCTGAAAGGAATAGAAGACTGGACTGGAGGTCTTGAGGTCTCAACCAGAATTATTGCTAATTTAACCCTACTCTAGTGTGGAGCACAGGGCGAGACGAGGACGTCATAGCGTCTCTCAAGGTTGGGAAGAGGTCATCATCAGAAGATTTTGAGTAAGATAAGTATCTAGACCTACATGAAATTTAATGGTTTAAGAAAGTTGTAAGTAATTCCTGGTCATATATATAGATATTTCTGTAAAATGATAAAAACTGAAATACCTTGCCAAAAACAATTCTATTTCTTTTAATACCATTCCTGATATGAGTGATAATATATATATGAATATGTGGGAGAAGTAATGCACAATTATTGTGTATATTTATAGAAGTACGAAAAGAGAAGTAATGTATTATGAACAATTATTCTTAGCTTCCATTCTTGCAAACTAAAACAGATATACTTTTTCATAAATGTGTATTGTTCAAGAATAAATATAAACATAAGAAATACAGTCATACGTATAGTATTTATGAGATATTAATGACGAGACTATTAATTTAGTAAAGAGTAATTACTCCAGACATAATAGGTTGTCTCTTCATATTTATTCTCATGCTATACACAAACTAGGGTAATAGTAAACAACCCAGATTTATGATGGTCCAGTCATCAAGTCTAATTAGCAAAATTGTAAAATACTTGAAGAAGAGGGTGAATAGATGATATGTAACTCTCAGCTAAATAATTTTAGATAGAAAACATATTCGATAGATACACTATATTCATAAGAACTAAACATTATAAGGAAATATTTAAATGGTACAAGCACTTAGATACATAAAAATTATAGAATCCTATTTCTATTATGAGTTAGGACCGAAATAATTGTATTCAATAAACAAAGAAAGTTTACATATACATATATATTCCAGAAGCGTACCAAAAGTTAGTGAAAAAAATAGTCCTGTAAGAACAAGATTAACTATCAAAATGAACATTTAGTAAAATGTGCCCACAGGGCTTTCATAAAAATAACAAAGTAAATGCTGAGTAGTAGGAGAAATACCTTTACAAGTATCATGAAGGAAAAATTATATTACGTAACTGTGCGACATAAACATTGACGACAAATAACACAGAACTTAAATAAAAGCCCAAAATGATACCCGAGGGAAATACCAATCTGTTCGGGTGTAAATGTATGGTACTATACCAAAAAAAACTATGCATAATGCACAATAGAAGTTTTTCATTGTTAGCAAAGTACACAAAAAATTGATGACATGAAGAAACTAATAATACAATTCGTCAAGAACCGCAAAGATGGGTTTTTATACCCTAAAGAAACCATCAAATCCTCATCAAAACGAGAGAAATGATTCAATAGTTGTAATACCTTTATGCAGGGAAGAACGTAGTTGTGATGGTTAGGCCAGAGTTGGCATAGCCTTACAAAATTTGTGAGCAGGGAGTCAAATTATAGTACCCACATTACAACAACAAAAAATTAAAATGCAACCCTAGAATATACAAAATCATTTGAATCTTCAACTTTAACACTTACAGAGGGACCGATGGTTACCTGAGTAGAAGAGAAATCGATCCTGCCAAAGGGGCGAGCCCTACACACTAGATAATGCGGGGAATTGGGGTTATCATTTACACTGAGAACTTAGCCGTGGAAAAGAATTTAAAATAATAGAAGAACAAAATTTAATTATATAAACGCAAAGGATTACTTGAAGAGTCATGGAAAATATGGAGCCCTGTACTCTGAAGGGTAGTGGCTTTGTCTCTCAATACCATAACCCTGAATAATGAAGAATGCAAATGATTAAGTGACAAATAGGAAGGCTGACAGGGGTTTAGTGATAAACTCTCAATAACTTCTCATAAGAAGAAAGAAAAATGGCATACGAGTTATCAGAGTCGAGGTGGTATTAAGATTATAAAAAAAAGAATATCTTTCATGAAATATGTTGTTAATGGAGGATTATAATTCATCACATTGTGGACAGGAACATAGACCCGTGCATGGGAAATGAGAAATGGAACTAAGGTTGCAGAGCGGCAGAGCCGGAGGCAGCCGGAGCTAGAGAAAATGAGTGGGATGTTTAGGGTTGAGGGAGGTCGAATACCCTAACCCTCAACTAGCCTCACTCCTACCATTTATCAATCCATATCCGACAGCGATTAGAACCTCCATGTGTCAGTTACCCATGTGTCATATGGCGCGATGAAATCAATAGAAAAATCCCAAGCGTACATAATAATTAAACTGCATATTGAGAATCACATGGCTCTAGTCAACCGAAGTAATATGAAATTAAAATATCATCAATTTAAATTGATGGGTATGGCTGAGTATAACATATATCAATGCTCTTAGCCTGATAAGTAATATATGTATTGATAATTGAATGTCATATGTATTGTTTCCTAGTCAAAGTCAAGTCTATAGACTTAGAAAAATATACATTTTCAATTTCTATAGAATAAGAAATATGTCATCTATGTGAAAAAATATAAGTAATGATTCATTTAATGATAGGTTAGTATGTTAATCAAATCTAGGTATAGGTAAAAGGGTTGAAGTTATAGGTAAATATTAATTTTTTCTTTGTAGTGGATGTCATAAGTGGTATCATAGTCACGTATAAACGCTGGGACCCAAATGGGTCAACTAAATAAAAAAAATGCGTGTAAATTGTGCACCGAAAGAATATAATGAGAAGGGGATCAACACATCAGGTACCCCAGAATTTAGGGGAACCTTCACCCCAAACCAATCCTGAAATGAATCCGCAGATGTGGATACACCTCAGTGTCAACCAACACCAACAGACGATTAGATTATTGGAGGAACAACAACATCAAACTAGTATACTACTACGTACAGTGAAGAAGCTACATGAAGAAATGGTCTTAGTAAGGAGCGGTAATGAAAGGCTAATGCAAGAACATGAGAGGATACCCAAAAGCCTTTCTGACAAGAAGAATCAAGGAATAGTGCAAACCAGTCCTGAAAGGGAAACTCAGGGAGAAAATGAACGACAACAACGAACTAATGACAGAACCAATGGCATACCAGAAGGGATTCATTGAGAACAAAGAAATAAAAACAAAAAATTATAATGAATATGAATTTGGTAATCTGTCTGAACAACAAGAAGAAAAGAAACAAGAAGTGGAACTACAGGGTCAGTTCTGAAAAATCAAACCTCCCACTTTTGATGGAGAGGGCGAAGAATTGGTTGAGGCTTGGTTAATTCATATGAACTAATACTTTCAGGTATATGAATATAGAAACCACCTCAAAGCTCATTTGGCTATTTATCAATTGAGGGAGAAATCTACCTTGTGGTGGGAGGAAGTAAAAAATGTTCGAAGTATTGAAGACCAGAACATGATATGGGATGAGTTCGAGCAATATTTCAAGGATAATTATTTAACAGAATATTTCTATGATGAAAAATATATGGAATTGAATGATTTAAGACTAGGACATATGACAATGAATGAATTTATAACTAAATTCACATCCTTATTAAGGTGTGTTCCTTACTTGAGAGACAAAAAGGCTAAATTTCAACGATTTCTAAGTAGCTTACCTGCTCACATGAAGGAAAGAATCAAATTCATGAATCTAAAGACAATGGATGAGGAAATTCAAAAA